>JAFJTR010000011.1:0-652400 GCA_022559985.1 Parastagonospora avenae f. sp. tritici 18332-5
TTTGGGTAACTGGTGTTGATTGCTTCTGTTCTCCTAAGGCTGTGCGAAGGAAAGATACTTATCCCTTTGTGCGTACGACGTTACACGAGACTATGTCACGTGACTGCTAACTGTGCACCTCAATGCCGCTGTTTGGACAGTTGCTTTAATTTATCATACCTGAACCATCAGAACCATGGTCGTTTCTTTGCGTGTACTAAGCTCCGCAACTCGTGTCTATATTTGATGGCCAGTCCTAGAGCCATGAGAAAAATAGTTGCACAAGCAATTACAGCCTCCTTGGTCCAAGAACTTCTTCCGTTGGGGATTAGCTAGGATAAAGTATCTTCGAAATTGTAAGTTCAAATTGATACAAAAGGGCTCTAAAAAAGAGAGTTACGTACCATCTGAGGCCATAATGAATAACCAATGGATTATGCGGAAGTGACTACCGTAAAAGCACAAGAAATGTATGGCGTGGACGGCTACCGGTAGTGTGGGAGCGACTTTAGCGCAACTCTTAATCCACCTAATTCGAGAAGGGAAAGCTTAATGCTAGGGCGCTATTCGTCGTTTCTCCAGTGTGTCTAGATAGATATCACAGAATGTGTAGGATGTATTTATCTGGTAGGTGAACCAAAAGTTTAGGGATCTGTAACGCAGTGGTATGGAAAGGAAAGTCAGATCTTGAACGAGTTAAAGGTCCAGTGGATCGTACTTAGGCACTGAAAAGCGACAAGCGATGTGTTGGAGAAGCGGACTATGAACGCGCAAAAAAGTGCGATGGCTTTTAACTCAGTTTCCATCGACTTTGTCATAGGTCCAAGAGATTGGCTGTACTTGCACTGCCTCGTTGCGCTTCACTCCATAGGTATCCACCTTAAGAGCTGGTGACGCATTGCGACAAAAGAATTACTGTAGAAAGTTAGGCTGTGTTCCATCATGCACATACAGTGCATAGACCTACTTGCAGAGCGGCCTTCGAGTAGGCTTATACAATCGCCCGTTGCACGCCTCTTTGTTGTGAAACCATCAGTCCTAGCATACCAACGATATTGAGTCTTCATCCTGTTTACGCTAGTTGGCTTCCGTTTTCTTCAGCTTCGAGTAATTTCTTAGAAAAGAAATTGGAAAATGAGTATGGCTCAACATAATCACCGTTTACATACACAAGATAGTGATCGCAATGGTTAAAACTGCCTCATAGAACTCTCGAGCGCAAAAGAATCGATCAATCTGCAGAACTCCATAATATTCCTCATGCCAGGTGCTTGTGAATAGCGATAATTGACTCACCCAGCCTTGTGTCACTCTGTGCCAATGTAGTCGTCTGGTCACACCACTTTCATTATTTATTCAGCAGGGTCGCTCGCCTTCGCGAATCGTCTGGGCCGTGCCGCGCACGGATAAGCGAAGTATATGTATCTAGCTAATATATCCGAATATGTTCCATATCGGCCCATTCGAAAATCGCATCGACATCTGCACATGTCAGTAAAAAGCTCTTTGGCCGGCTATGTGGGCGCACCTTGTGCGGCCTTGAGCGACCGGCGTCCTTTGAGCCTGGGTGGAAAGAAGATCATTAGTTGAAGACCGACTGAATATAGCTCCAGTCTAAGTAGAACACCAGTGCACCTAGCGCGCAGGCCATTGGCATGGTTGCAGTTCTCGGTGTGAGCGAACGGAGTGTCAAAAGTGGCAATGCAGCAAAGGCTACAGCCTGCAGGCACACGGAGGAACATCGCTATTCGACCAATGGTATCCATGGTTCTATTTTTTTGGTAATTTCATAGCCCTGGTAAGAACCAAAGTTGCGGAAGAAGTGTTTCTTTATCCCATGAATATAGTACAAGCGTTCTAGCGTCGAAGTGAGATTGAGGGACTTGCATTGCCAAATGCGTCGACTGTATAAAACAAGAAGTACATATATAGATGCTGGTACTCGGACGACCTTCTCTTTCCAGGCTGGTTGTGACGGAGTTGCGGGCGTCGGTGAAGTGTCAGATTTCGTAGCTTGAGCCTATGCAGCATGCAATGATGATCGCATTGTCTAACTTTGGCTCGAGTATGATAACTGCACCAAGATAAAGAGATTGATATGAGAACAAGCAGGCGTTTGATGAAGCAAATCTCCTACCTGTGGCATTACTCGAGGCCACAGGCAATTGTGCATATGCATATTATTCGGTTCCAATCGAACTACAAAGAGCTTTCTCTAGCTGGACCGCGACGCATCCGTATATTGGACGTATATGTATCTTGCTGATGACGGCGCACATCCGCCATGCCCACCCAGCATTTGTGATTGGACGAGGATCGGATAGGAAGTAGCTCCATGTCTACTAGTTCGTTAGCCCATTGTTTACTCGCGAAGTCGCGCTGAGAAGTACATACCATGAAGTGTATTTCTTCGTGTTGGCCATAGTCTTGAGAGCGCTATACTCGGCATTCGAGCTTTACGCTTGTACAAGAACCCTAAGCTGGGGATGATGATCACGACAATGAGGGTGACGCAAGCGACGATGTCTGCCTTAGTCCACAGTGATGTGCCATTCGAGGATGATTCACTGCTTGTGTCTTTTGTGGATTAGTATGGGAGCGTAACACAGTTCATCCATATCTGGGAGACGCAATCTCGTACCGTTGTTGACCATGTCGACAAGTGTTTGTAAAATGTCGAATCCGTTATTGGTGGTAGCGGGCAGCTGTTGGTCGTGGTGGAAGGAAAGGAAGGTGGCCTAAATCACAAGAGTAGAGGTACAGGAAGCGCTATTGACGAAGCAATACGAGGGAACAGTCGGCAAGGCTGAAATTTTGATTTTGAAATGGAACTTGGATTTGAGAGCGGCCGTGTCTTTACCTTTATATGAAAGTATATTGCAAGAACGATGAGGCGTGGGTCGTACATTTAAGCTACGCTGTCATTGTGCAGGTGAGAACGCTCATAGCACCTGGTAGACCTGGTCGATTGAGCAACCAAGCGTGGACGCTGCTTATGCCAAGGTTAGATCATACTAGTATGGATGCTGCATATGTGCTCCGATTGTTCAACGAGAATGGTAAGCCAAGGATTCAGGCAGCCCAGCGGCACGGCGGGAGATACCCGTCATCTTATGTCTAACGGCTTAAAGAGGAAAAGTTGCAAGGGAGCGCGCTGGAAGCCGGTCAGACGCTGGGGCTCGGGCGGTCTGCTAGGCCCTAATTGTGTACAGTACGGTATGGTATGGCCCTCTGCGCTCATATCCTCGCTGCTACGCTCACATCCTCGCTGCTGCGCTCTTAACCATGCTGCTGCGCTCTTAACCATGCTGCTGCGCTCTCATCCATGCTGTCGACGCCCGCCCGCGCATGACACGAGGACATGAGTCGACACGGGGAGTCGAGATGGAGGATCAACGCGAAGTTCACCGTCTTGTACTTCTGACCTGCCATTATGTGTGCAAACCCTCATTGTTAGAAGACGCGGCACAACTACTGCAGATTGGAGCAGACGAAGGAAAGGAAAGTAACTGGGTTGCTGCAAGGGTAGATGATAATAAACCAGTCAAAAAAATACTAGAAAATACTATAAGTGAAAAAATCAAGAAGCTGTACCCAGAGCTCTGTTTCTCGTTTATATGATTAGCGACGTTAAATATTACTTCGCGGTAGGACGTTTTAGAGCTACCCCTGTCATTTTCTACGTGCCTCGCAAGGCAATTTTCGCCGTCGTACTCGCGTGGTCCATTGTAACACTTTACGCTACCTTCTAGTACAGCGGAACGTAATCGATTGGACTGATACCTTTAGTTCTTGCAATGCAGAAATTCTCACCCCAAAAAGTTCAGATATTTTCACCATTGCTGAATGCTGCTCTCTCCTCACAGAACTCCGAACTTTATAGAGAAACTTTCAAAGTCAAGGGGAAAAAGATGAGAATCGCGCATGACAATGGGAAGAACACACGACATGGAAGGCAGATCAGAAAGTTCAGTTGTACTCATGAGTTATCCTACCTAACCTAAGTACCTCCAAAAGGTGGATCCCATATCCAAACCCAACGTTTTCAATTCAGATTTCAATTCCCAACCCTCGCCAAGTTCAATTGACAAGCTTAGATATGCAGCAAGCTCAGCCGGCAAAGAAAAGAGAGTGAAATCGCGATCCAGCCCATCCGTCCCACCTTCCCTGCGGACAGGTTCCGAAATATCTTCAAGACATTATCAACTAAAAGAGAACGCGCCGATCCGGTCTATGGCTAGATCAGGTCGAGAGCGCCTCAGGCTATGAACAGTGAAGCCGGCACCACTCCTCGTTGTTTGAGTGTTACCCCAAAGTAGGAGGAGTGATGCTACGAGAAGGAAAAGTAAAAGCAAGTAGGTATTCGAAAATATGACGGACAAATACAAAGGAAATGCGCAGACATATCCTCATCAAGACTCAGATCGAGTCAGTACGCTCACAAAGCCATACCAGGCACGGGTTTCCGTGAGGGCATGGGACCAGAACCGGGGTTGATGGGACCGGCATTGGGGTTCATGGGACTCAGCGCCGGAGCGGGGCCTCGTCGCATGTTGCCGGCCTGGTTTGCCGAGTTTGCTCTCGGACGGCCCATCTGTGGGGGAGGAGCCATCTGGGGTCCGCCGCCATACGGACCGGGAGACATCGAGCGCTGGGGGGCGGCATACGGTGCGTTGCTGTTCGATCGTCCACGAGGGCCTTGTTGAGGTGCGTTACTGTTGGATCGGCCGCGAGGAGGTCCTTGCATCTGAGGTGACATCTGGCGAGGTCCGGGGCTCATGGCGTGAGGAGAAGGGGACATGCGACCGTTGGCAGATGGATGAGGCGAGTTGGGTCCGCTGCCAGGGGAGAGCGGACGAGGTTGAGGAACGCCGCCGGGACCCATGGGAGAGCGGAGGGGAGGTCCGCGCATACCTGGGGGCGGTGCTTGACGAGGTGGACCACCGCGAGGCTTGACGGGGTGCTTGGACAGACAAGTTCGGGGAACAACACCCTGCTGAGAGCGGTCCATGCGAATGCAGAGCGCCCAGCCGTCATCGTACTCGTGCAGCATCCTGACGAGCTGACCGGCGTTGAGACCAAGCTCATCTTGCATGGACGGCTTGAAGTCAAGCTGGACACGATGGACATTGTTGGGAGCAGGAGCAGGGCCGTTGGAATGAGCACCAGCAACAGGAAGAGCACCGGTAGGGGCAGGGCCAGGCGACGCAGGCAGATCTTCAGTCCAGGCAGGGCTGGGAGGTACTCCCTCTGAAGCATTGATGCTAGGTGGCGCAGGGAAACTCTGAGCAGGCGGTGCAGAAGACGTGGCAGCTGCGGCAGCAATGGTAAGGGCGGGGTTGGCGAAGTCGGCGCTGGGCGTGGTGGAGTGCAATGGAGAGGCGTTGGGAGGCGAATCTGGGATCCTGGACTGAGAAGCATCAACAGCGGCATTGTTTCCAAACGGATTGGCAGAAGGAGGACTAGAATGGGGATCGCTGAATGGGTTCACAGCCGCTGGCACATTCGCAGCCGCTCCGGGTCGCTCCCAAGAGCTTGTTGGGCGGTCCGGAAGGTTACGCTCTTTCGACGGTGTAGGAGGAGCGGCGGCGGCGGCGGCGACACCCAGCATGTTGTTTCCACTCTTGTTGCCGTTCTCGAAAGCTGGATCAAATTGGGTGACGGGCCTCAGACTAAGACGGGGCGCGGTGGACATGGTTCGGACGCTTGAGGCTGCTTGGGGAGCCGCAGTGAACTGCACCTGAGGAGGGGGCGGCGCGGGCGCGTTGTGCATAGACATCTTCTCGTCGTCCTTGGCCGGAGCCATCTGGTTCTTCTTGCGGCGGTACACAAGCAAGATACCCACGAGGAGCGCACCGATTCCCACCAAGATACCGAGAGCTAGACCAGCCTTGGCTCCTCCAGACATGCCCTCTGATGACCCTGCCGAAGCAGCCGCTGAGATAGTAGCAGAGGCAGAAGCAGCAAGAGTACCAGCTGCGTTAGCCAGACTTGGCGTTGGTGCCTTGGTCGCGACCATGAGTGTGCTCTGTTGCGCGCTATCCTTTGCCGACGAAGGTCGAATTGATGGCTTGATCACGCTCTCAACTGGCTTGCTCGTGGACTTAGCGTCTCCTTTGGCAGTAGTGCTAGGTGGCATTGGGCGCTGTGCTGGTGGGCCCAGCGTGACCCTGGCGGGCCTATCGTCGTTGTCGTCTGGACCGACGAACGTAACAGGGACCGTGAAGGTGTTGGGCGCCGTCACAACCTTTACAGTTGTAACGACCACAGCATTGTTATTTCCGCGGTTGTCGTCGTCGTCGTCTCTCTGTCGTCGCACAAGGTGCGCATGGCCGTGGTGGTGCGCCATGCTGTGTGTGGTGTTGCGCAACCTGAGGGTCGAATCTGGTGTCGCAAGTAATAGAAGTTAGGTCGGCGAGGATTCCAGCGGCGAAATTAGTCGTTTGATCCGGGATACGAATTCACCACGTCCGGACAATAAGAGTTGTTTGATGCGCGATTACGTAGGCGCGCAAACAGAGAAGACGGGCGGATATTTACAATCGTTGCAAGTGAGGCTCAAGGGATGTCGGAAGGCTGCAAGGAATGCGCAGGCTCGGGCTGGGCTTCTGATGGCTCGATTGTCGTGGAATGTGATCGTGACTAGGTACTAAACATGAAGGAGTGTATGTATATGGGTGTGGTGGTAAAGAGTGACTTGCGAGACTGGCTGCGCTCGATGAACGAAGGGCGAACACAGCACGGCCGCGAGAGAGTGAGAGAATTAGGTGAGGTGGACGTGAAGGCGTGGGAGAGCGAGCGAGGGCAGGCGCGAGAAACGAGACACGGCTGAGGAAGGCACAACCCGCGTTCGAAACGTCGGCGTGCCTGACCAAACAAACTCGCGGGGCCGTGCCCAGTTCATCTCCTTAACCGCGTTCGGCATTGGCGGCACGGTGGGATTCAGGCACCAGCCGTTGATTGGCCGACTCATACTCATCTAACTTACTGCAGGCGCTGATGAGCTCGTGCTATTTTCGCGCGCTTGCGCTGGGGGATGCACCACCACCAGGAACCCCTTATCGAGGGTCATCGGCGCCTCTGCGCGGATGAGAAGTCTTGTCGGCGCCGTCCAGACAAGCTCATTCTCTATTTCAATACACCAACATGTGCTGTGGCTGAAAGCAGCACCCATCACGTTTGCAGCCACAGCATTCCAATCCCGGTCGCCAGGTCGACGGCTATTTGTGAGCACCATCGAAGAGAATGTCACATATATGACGCAACAGGGTGTCGAAATGGGGCCGGTAATTGCTACCAAGCTGTCTTGCAAGGCTCGTCGTTGGAGGTGAGCGCCTGAATTGCTTCTTCGAGCCGGTGGAAGAACGAGTCGCAATTTCGGGGATCGTCAGCGCAATAACGCTATATGGTTGGAGCCGAGGGCGGTGCACAACATCACCCCAAAGCTCAATCACGAGAAGATTGCTGATTCATGCTTCCGAGGCTGTCGCACGACAGTCCAGTTGCCCCTGTGTGGCAAGCTGTGTCAAGCGAAATGTAGATGGTTGTTTGCTTGAATGCCCGAGAAGATCTGCATCAGTACTTCTCCAAAAAAGATGGAGTACAAGTCTTACAACATGGTGAAACGACGCCGCCGAATGACCGTCGATCATCAAAAAAATATTGCACATACATTGTGTATCCTGTATGGCCCAATTCAAGTTCAAAAAGAAGATGCCCTCTGCCAGAATCGAACTAGCGATCTTATCATAGCATCTAATACTAGTGATACGCTTTACCACTAAGCCAAGAGGGCGGATCCGATCTATTGATCGGTTGGTCAGGTAAGCTGAGATGCAAATTTCTCTAATTAGAACACCTATAGCCCACGCAAAAGTTTAGACTGTGGTGCCGCTATCCCACGTCTTAGTGCTCTGGAGGGAAAGCAATTTTTTCGCTTCCCCGCAGTCGCGTGACAGGAGTCCTACTGTAATGAACACGACTAATTAGTGTCATCAACTCCGCTCAACATCCACTATCAATCGCACTCGTCTTTTAATGAGCCGCTGCAAACACATGGCTTTTTGGCAGACTACGAAGCTCTGTCCATAGTCCTTTGAAATGTAGAAGTGCTAGACTTGCAATCTGGTTTCAATAGCTGACGAGAACCTCACAGCATCGAGTAGTCGCATCACTTGAATACCAATTAAAGACTATACTAATTGTGACGCTAGAATAATACCTCAAATGTCACGATGATACAGACACTTTCAATGATTGAAGTGCTCTTAAGGTACAGTTGAGGAAGGCGCCATCTTAGCGGGGCAGTTTTAGCCGAAGCTTCGAGCCAAGTTCTGCAAACCTCGTCCAATCCCATCTTTCCCTACTCTGCAAGGCGCATTGAATTACACCTACCATTATCGGATATTTTCCTCTATATGCTCACCAGGCGACATTACTAAGATATCGATATTGATGGCTAGCGCTGCGCCCATCCAAACACGGCCATACAGGAGTCACAAAGTCCCAGCCTGCACCCGATGTCGTTCGCGCAAGATCAGATGCCACATCGACATCCCCGGAGAGCCATGTCTATCATGTCGAGAGAGGCGCTTGAAATGCCAGTACATTGAGAGTACGACTGCCAACAATTCACCGACAGAAGATGGTGGAAGCGGAAGACCAGCAAAGCGGCGACGACACAGCGAACCCGAGGAAGGCCCTTCGCGACCACGCTCAGCGCCCATCTTGCACAAGCAAAGTACTAATCCCTCTGCGTCTATTATGTTGGCGCCGCATTTGGCTGAGGACGTGGACATTTTCAACCGACATATCTCACAGCATCGTAATCCCGGCGGTGAGGACTCGGAACCATCCAAATATCAAACGTTACGCCACGATGTGAACGATCCAGTCGTTTACACATCAGTCCCCAGATTTCGCACCGGTCTACCCCCAGGCTCAGGGTGCGGACGCGAGCAGCGTGAGGTCGTAGAACAGATTCTAGGTCCTTTCAAACGCGAAGTCGTCGAACTGTATTTCAATCACGTGCACTACCACTTCCCCATTCTGGACGACGAGACCTGCGATCTCTTGCGGTCAGGCCAGTTTTCAAAAGTTCCAAACAACCTCATGTGTGTCATTTATGCCTTGGGATCACCATTATGGACGCGTTCAGAGACCCTGAAAATGCATCCAAGACCGGATACGTATTATGTGTGGAATAAGGGTATTTCCGCAACGCTTGAGGACTTTTTGAGTCCGGGGATGCCGACGATTCAAGCTGCGGTACTTGATCAGATGGGAAGACCGTCTGTCTCTATTGTTGGGAATATCACATTATGCGGGCGCACGATATCTCTTGCACAGACGTTCGGCTTGCATCGCGACCCTTCGAAATGGAACATCACGGAGAATGAGAAGTCAGTGCGGGTGAGGCTGTGGTGGTGCTGTCTAATTACAGACTACTGGTCCAGCATGGCGTATGGTGCGCCTCCGTACATCTCCAAAGGCTATTATGACGTGCCCAGACCAACCGTCAGCAGCCTGATCTCAGCGCGCTCAACGCCTCAGCAAAAGCACGCAACGACATGTTTTGTGCACTTGTGCGAATTGACGGAGCTGTTGGGCGACATATTGCCGCTGGTGTATCAATTGGATCCGGATAGGGAAGAGCTGGCACGAAAAGTCACGAGGTTCAAGAAGCAATTGGAAGACATGGAAGCACAACTGCCGAGCTGGATGCCCTTACCAAAGCGCGCTGGATCGTCCATGTTATGGCTCTGCTTCCTGAGCATTCGACTGATACTTGCGCGCGTAACCTTCCGATCCGCTATCCTAGACGGTGACGGCAGTCTCGGAAGAGCACGCATGGAACAACTCCGTCTCGCGTCCTCATCAATCCTCGACTTCGTACTGAGTCTCGGCGAAAGCCAATTCCAGGACTTCTGGCTTCCGTACGCCACGCAGATCTTGGTGCACGCCATCACCGTCTCCCTGCGATGTACAGTCGAGACAAAAGATTCTGAAATCCGCAACGATATGGTATCGAAGCTGGAGCGCGTGGTCGCGCACATGCAGCACGCAAGAGATAACTACGATTGGGACATTGCGATTTACGCGCTTGAGCGATGTGCGGAGCCGGTACAGCGCATTGTCTCGCTCAATGCGCGAGAGCTGCCGCAGCCATCTGAGATTGACCTGGCGAACATGAACGGGAGCATAATACCTAATGGCGCGGGAGCAATGGAGCCGCCGACGACGCTACCGCCAAACTTCGACGATACGACGTTTCTCCTTTCGGATATTTTGGATCCCAATGCGTTTGACTTCTCGTGGGATGCGTTGTGGGACACTCCGAGTGCGATGACGAACTTTTCGATATGAACGATAGAAGATAATTTGACGGCGATGAACACCACTCTGTGCCCAGGCGCTCGGCGTTCGGGTCTCGACACACGTGCGTACCAAACAGACCGCCTTGGAGGAACAGCTCGGGGAGCAGACGTCACATGTTAACGCAGAGCACACGGAACGAAGCGCAGGGACATACTCCTAATGCATATACCACTTTTGCACCAGGTCGACTATATATTCATTTGTAATTCATGATACATTCTCACATAAACCATACACCCCACGCCCTGACACAACAATCGCAAAGAGTGACTTACACCCCCACATCCTCTACTTACAACCTCGACAACCCCACAATCTCGCGCGGCGCGTGGTACTCAGGAACCTTCATGTCGAGCGCACTACCCGTGTATCCGAGATCCTCGCCCGTCAGGACAGCGCACTTCTCGCCAATGAGCAGCGCAGTGCTGTACGTGTTGCAGCCGACGTTGTCGGGGCAGATGGACAGGTCGGCGACCTTGAGGCCCTTGACGCCGTGGACGTTGAGGCGCTCGTCGAGAACGCCGTGCTTGACGATGGAGTTGCCCTCGCGGGGGGCCATGGAGCACGTGCCGAGGGAGTGCCAGGTAGTTTCGACGTGGCCTGATGTATGTTAGCCATCTATTTTCATACCTAGCCTCGAAGTACTCCGATATGACTTACGCTTAGTCCAGTTAATTACGTGCTCGATGTCTTCCTTCGTGTAGTGCAGGTCGCGGTGAATCTCCTGCTGGTTCGAGTTGAGCCAGTTGGGCTCAGGCGCCTTGCCCTTCTCCAACGGCATCGTCCAGCTACCATGCTGAATGCCCGCCGTGACGTTACCCGGCAGGGCGTACGCATTGGTGGTCGCGAGATCCATGTCGACGGCGCGGGCGGGACTGTCGAACGCGTAGAACGGATGCATAGCCTGGACCTCGCCGGCGTACGCATCCATGCGGCGCGCCGTCTCGCGGGACTTGACGTAGCCCCAGACCATGGGCGCCATGTCGCGCTTGTCGTTCATGAAGCCGGCGTCGAAGTCGGGCGCTTCGTACGGGTTGGGCGACACGATGTGTGTGCTGCCGCGCGAGAAGGGGTACTCGAGGAAGTGGAACATGGTGAAGAACTTGCCGGGCGGCATCACCATGTGGTCGCCGAACCAGCCGGCGATGACTGAATAGTGCATCACGGGCTTGTCGGGCTTGTCTTTGAAGTAGCTGTCCCAACCCGAGCGGAATTCGGGGCATGGCCAGCTGTCCATCATCTTGAGTTCTTCTTCTGTGGGGCGGATCTTGACGCCGGCTTCGATGCCGTTGGTGGCGAGTGGACCGGTGCCGTTGATGTTCCTGTATGAAGTCAGTGACTGCTTCGATGATCTTGTGTACTAAAGCTTACCATTGGTTAAAGACGCGCTCCTGGACCGCTGGGTCACCACGTGCAAAATCATCGAAAGATTCCACGTGTGGCTTCGCGCGGTACGTGGCGAACGTGAGGTAGTGGTCTTGGAAGTTGAGTCCAACACCAGGCAGGTCCACAAGTGGCTTGACGCCAACCTTGCGGAGCTTCTCTGGGTCACCGATACCCGAGCGCTGCAAGATGAGTGGCGAACTCAGAGTCCCGCCAGAGACAATGATCTGCTTGCGAGCCCTGATGATACGTGAAGGAACCTCCGAGTTCGACAAGTGCTTGGTTGGGATGACCTTGACTCCTACAGCGCGGTCGCCCTCGAGAATGACCTAGTAATGGTCAGTGCTGGTCGTTTTGAACAACAAATTGAGATTGATTTACCTTGTCGACCTTGTTGCTGGTCAACAGATGCAAGTTCTGGTGCACAGACCGCGTGCTGTGGATGTAACCATGCGCAGAGTCGGATCGTCGACCAGTGTCGCGGTTGATCCACTTGAGCCAATGCTCAGCACCATGGCCAGTCTCCAAGTCCTGAAGATCGTCCGTGACGGGAATGCCTTGAGTCTCAACAGCACGAAGGAAGTCCTCCTTGATTGGGTATGTGTAGTTGCCGAACGACACCTTGATGGGTCCCTCAAAGCCGTGGAGATCGCGGTTGTTGCAGGAGCGCTGGTAAGTCTCATGCTTCTTCATAAGAGGAAGCAGTTCCTTGGTAGTCCAGCCCTTAGCTTGGAAGTCGTCGTAGTCGGAGGCCGAAGCGCGTGTGTACATCTAGTCGCAGTCAGTTCCATGCTTGATGTACTGTGGCAGTGTGACCAACCATGAAGTTGATGGAAGATCCGCCTCCAAGGATGTGCGCACAAGGCACGACAGCTCGGCGTCCATCTAGCCATTCCGATGGGCGGGAGTAGTAGAAGGAGGCAGTCTTGCTGTCCAACTTCATGTTCCTCGGGTAGATACCCGGACGGAAGACCCATGGATTGTTCAAGTTATTCTCTCCACCCTCGATCAAAAGGACTTGGAGCTTATGGTCTAGGTTGGCCAATCGGCCGGCGACGACACAACCACATCTACTTGGGTCAGTACATGTCTCACTTGTACATTCTAGATGTACTCACGATCCACCACCGCACACGATGATATCAACCTGTGGCTGTTAGAGATTGTACAATTGGTAAATAAGCAGACTTACCTCGTCTGGAATCACCATCTTGAAGTTGAAGTAGTATAGTCAAAATCGGTTTGTTGTTGAATGAGACAAAATGAACCGCAGGAGAGCAAGTCAACTGGGCATGATCATCAATCGAGGCAGCATCTGCTGCCTTTATTCTGTGAAACCCCGCATCAACAGGGTATTCGGCTTCCAGGAGATCCAGCGTCTAAACCCGTACCAGCTTACACTTGCCGCCATCCTACGGATCCGATCTGAGCATTATGCATATCCAGAAGAGGGGCGAGCATACTATGTGCTAGGCTCATGCGTGCTACTCTAGCGAGCAGAAGTGGACGCCAATGGCTACCTTGTCGTGGTCAGGAATGTGGAGGAACCTAGGCTGCAATGTCACGATTGGCGTATAAGCCTTTTGCGGGTCCGCAAATGTGCTGCGCCATCTACGGGGTTCAGGCATGGCAATTGAGGAGGTAGCCTCGGGCTTATTGGCCAGTATGTCCGGGTGAGGGACTACCAATGCAATGGTACTGGATAAAGGCTATCAGGGATGCGCGGGCAGGCATGGTACATGGCTGAATGGGTACATGCGGAGAAGAGGCGCAATCCAATGAGCGCGACAGGCCCCATCATACCTTGTGTTCGTTCTCCACCAGCAATTTCTACACTCGCAAGAACAAAATGTGCTTGGAAGCTGCTTTTTCAAAATGCGTAATCTCGCTCTAGCAATAAGACACATGTCTGAACTATGCACGGCATTTCGGGGTGCGGCATGAAGCGATGGACCGAGGAGTGAAAGAGACGGAGTGTACCGGTACTTTTGAGGGGATATGCTGAATTGCGTATCGAGGCCCACTTCTTCTGCACGAGGTCAGCAGATCCGAAACCTTAGGAACAAGGAGTAGCACAGGTGAGACTGTGCATCAGATCGATATTGTTAACTCAGTGGTAAGATCCACCGTTGCACAACTTGGACGCCGGGTAAGAATCCCACGAAGACAAGGTGTGAGGGCCATCTACAGCAGCAGATCGTATGTACCGAAGCTGTTGAGACGCAAGCTCTATGTTCTTCCTCAATGTCGTATAATCTCGAGCTCTACTTCGGGTCAGGGATGGTAGCTCTCGGAGCTCATGTAGCTGCGGCAGGACACGCTTCTAGCTCCCCGCGTGTCTGCGGGGGGCATGCGGCACTGACGTCTGAGTCGTGGGAGAACATCAAATAGTCGGATGTGGGGTGCAGGAGGCCGTGCGCTTGGAGGGGGCTTACGTCTTGGCGTGAAGGCTAATGCAGGCGAGTGCGGGGTTAGCGCCTGCGGCCAACCGTTTCAATGAACGATGTTATGATTTAGCGGGCTCTAAAGCGTTGTTGCGGCACCTTCTCCGTGCTTGCGGAGACAGGAAGGTTTTTGTCTGCCTTCGTTCGTGCGAGGCTGATTTCATAATCCCGACGATCCAGGATGATATCCCGATCGAGCCTGCACAGACAATCGATATTCGAGCAGAGGCCTTGGTATGAGGAGTAGCAGCGAGTTGATCATGTCGATGTAGATCGTGACCAGGGTTGAGGCTTCGCTTCAGGGTTAGTGGTGGATCACGTCTGACGTACCTGCTTGAGTCCTATATCCGCTCGTAAGGTATTCACTGACAAAACGTCTAAATCGCGCAAGAATGCAAGGCTACCAGTAACCCATAACAGTTTTTTATCTCTGTGATACATAACATTGGTGTCATCTGTGTCAACCGCTGTTGTCAGTGACTTGGTATGGCAGGGTTGACATTGCACTTGTGTGGGGGAAATGCGGGTCCGGATCATCCGTCCCGTTGCTATTCATTGTGCCCACGAGCATGAGAGCCGCCGAAACTAGGTACATACTTGTTCATCGTAGGGTATCGCGGTCTACTGTCGATTCAACTCCGATGAACGCCCGAAATGCTTTTGAAGAGTGGAGAAAAGTAAACGCTTTGCCATGAGGGAGGAATCAGACTGACAAGGAAGAAGGTAGAGAAAGATGTAACCTCAAATTATCTCGTGGCGTTCCCAGCCAGTTGGCTTCGGGTGCTCAAGGCCTTTACAGGGGTGCGGCTTCTCCGGGTCCTTATACTCGCTCACGAAAGGATTGGGGTCCTCTTTCTGATCGAGATTACCAAAGGTATGGTTGACTTCGCGATGCTTACTCTCGTCTGCGCGAACTAGTGTGCGTTAGCTTGGATAATCCTGGAGATGTACGGCATACTTACTGTAGAGAAGCAGATCGCGCATCGTCCGGTTACCTTCGGGCATCTTCCAATAGTCGATGGCAATCTGAGGGGCTTGTAGCTTCTCCCATTCTGGCAGGCGACCTGCGTCAAGGTCCTTGATCTGGCGGGTGTAGGTATAGACAGCTTCCTCTTCGAGATATCCGACAAGACGGTGCACAATGCGGGGGCTGATGAGGTAGGCGAAGAACATTGCGTTGCACCAGACACCCTGCGCTGCAAGTACCATGAAGCGCATGAATGGTCCTGGCTGCTGCATCTTCAGGAATACCAGAAGATGCATTCGTTCGTTGTAGCTCTCCTCGAGTAGGGTCTCGATCCTGATAAACGGTCAGTCTGGGCCAAGCTCATGAGGGTTGTCTCGCTCACCATCCATTGTCGCGCTTCATTCTCCTCATTGAGTTCAGATGCCTTATCATGCCGGCGACCATTCCAGGCACACCAGCAATGCTCTCCAAGAAGACGTTCCTGATCATGTACTTCTTTGCCGTCATGCCGTACTTGCGTTGTGCAGCTACCGGGTCCTTCTGGTGCAGAGCTACGGCTTTCTCATGCTTGTATCCCGTTGCTGTGTCGAGTCCCCAGCGCATGATCTTGACGGCGATGAGCGCGAGTTTGTCAGAAATGGTCTTGGCCTCGCGATGCGCAACGACGACGTTTTCCATTTCCTCTTTGGAGTAGGCTAGAGTTTGTCAGCATGACAATGAAAGAGACAGTGAGTGTAGATTGCATACCAGGGTGTGACCAAGCTGCTGGTGTCTTGCGAACCTTCTCAGTCTCTCGCTGTTCGAAGAATACATCCATCTTGGGACTACTTGGTGAGGACGAGAAGTGTCGAGCTACGATGAAGGACGATCGACATTTGATGGATCCAAAGCCATTGGCGGCTTTAAACACTTGAATAGCCGCCCTCCTTGAAGCCGGCGAGGTTCGACCAATTGCTGTAGATGAGATCATGGATGGTCAATGCTCTTGATGTTTGTTGTCGATTAGTGTATCGATATAGGTTGAAGGTAATGTGAGTCTGTTGTGGCGAGTGTCGACGGTACTTCGTAAATAGGGAAGCGACTGAGGCACACGTCGCGCTTTATATTACCACAGTCTAATCAGCTCGTGACGGCAACGACTATAAAAAAGTTCTGTGCACCAGTCTCACCTCCAGTCATCAAAGTAGGACGATTTGGGACACTATCGACGCCACATCCGCGCTGCGGCAGCGCCGGTGAGCAATAAGCACCGTTTGAGAGGCTGAAAATAGCGAATTGCTGCTCTGTGCCACGTGCATGGTCGCGTGCAACGAGGACTTTGTGGCGGATGTTTGATGTTGTTGTCATTCATACGAAAATGGGCCGGGCAGGAGATCCCGATTAGACCCTGTCGGCGTCTCGGTCAACCATCGGGTTCCCGCTCAGCCCTATGGCGTGAGAACACCACTTGGTCGTATTTCACCAGCGATACATCGATGCGTCTTTCCTTTTCAATCATTTCCGAAGTCACTCTTACCAACAGAAATAATATGGACTTGACATGCTTTTCAATCTTGCCCACATCTTCAGGCTGCATCATCCCGTAGCGAAGAAGGACCCTTGGTGAGGTTCAACCGCGGTATGAAGACAAGTGGGTCTAAGCCACCATCGGCATGATATAAGCTCCCATCGGCATGATAGTGCATATTCAGACTCAGGTCTTCTGGCAGGCTCTGCACTGTCTAGTAGAAGCTGAGCGGTCTCGGACCATCCTACATCTCCAGTGTTCCTCGGAGACTGCACAGTGCTGCACCAGACGCAAGTCGCATCCTATGCTGCGTTGAATTCGCCTCAGAGCGTCACCAACTGCGATTAAAAGAAACTGAGCTGGCAAGTCTGGGGATTAAGTGTTATTCCGAATTCCTCCTCTTGTTTTCTCATTAAGGAAGGCCTGACATCTCCAAGGCTTACGTGCATGCAGCGTGGCTGACGGTGGAATGCCGCATCGCGCTTGCTTCCGATGGAAGAGAAGGCAAAAGACCTGAGTCGAAATGGTTGATTAGTCCATTATCTGATACATGTACATAGAAGTTCTGTCGTGTCGCGTTCGTCCTCTGGAGAAACTAGCCGGCAACTTTAGGGCATATGACTTCCCGCCACTAGCTGGAGTCCAGACTACGGGAAGCAGCTTTACTGAACATTGAAGCCGCTGTCGCCTGACTTGGTGGAGATTTCGTCGTGCTTGACGCCAGAGACAGATGCTGCTGGGGGACCCTTGTTTAGGTGCTGGACGAACTGCTTAATCGCGTCGTCGCTGCCCTGTGCCTCGCCCTGGACCTGCGTGGTGTTGGTATGGGGACGATGAAAACAAGGCTGCACCTACACTGCCATCCGATGCGTTTGTAACGAAGCCGGTGACTCCGATGCTTCTGGCCTGCTTCTGCGTGGAGGATCTAAGATGCGTCAATTAAGTGCAATTGGATCCAATGAGGTGAGTGGTACCTGAAGTTCACGCCCTGGACCTCGCCTTTGACTGTGTATGAGATCTGAAGTCATTAGCTCTGGTCTGGGCAAATTGGCGATGAACGCACGCGCTTGATTGACATGTTAGTTGTGGTCGAGAAGATGCGCTTCATTCAGATTAGACTTTTGGATATGGCTGTCTCGGCAACGAGAAGTGTGAGCATTCGGTCACCAGAAAGACGACCTCATGCATACCATAGCGACGACGTCATATCGATTCCTGAAGCACTTGCAGACGCGCTGAAACGGGAAGTGACGACCCCTGCAGCTAGCCAGGACGGAATGCGGGGCACTATCACTCGAGCCGGCACCGCAGAGAGCGGCTCAGACTAGCAGAAGACGCATTCTATCACCCATCAATCTGGAACTCGATGAAATACGCATTCATGCGTGGGCGGCGGTCTCGCCCGATGGGTGTGGACGAGAGCGGGTTGGCGCTAGTGTCGTCGCGTTGTTTGCATGCAATTTCGCGTGTCGTCGGATCGCTCCTTCCCTCTCCTTTCCTGAAACCTCAGCAACGACCACCATCTATGAGTCTCCACAAGCACAAACACAGTTGAACCCCATCTCTGCAGTCATCGCCTGCAGCCCCAGACCCTCTCACATTCCTTTTCCACACCTGCCCGTATCTGCTTATCGCCCGCCCCCTCACGCCTCCATCTCTCATCCATCGCCAATATGGACACGACACCCTCTCCTCCCCTCGATCGCGCTGGTTCGCCCGAGCCATGGGCGGTCCCCTCACTGGCACTGGGCTCAGTGCCTATGCTCGACCGCTCTGTATCAACCGCGTCTTCGGTATCATCAATTTCAGGGCGCTCAGCCAGCTCCAGGCTCTCTGATGGCGGCCGTGGGAGACGCGGCTACATGCGTCCGGAAGGCACTCAGTTCTCCAAGTCGGCAAAGAATAGGGAAAGCGTGCAGAACCTGGGCACCATTGCGCATCTACAGTACTATTTCGCCCGCACCGGTCTGTTGGACACTGCAACCGGGCGCGTCGCGAAGGGACGAAAGGCCGGATCGCGCACATCAAGCGGCAACGAACCCCCACTATCGCCCATGGAGGGCGACATGTCTGTGTTGGCATTTCCCTCGCCAGATGGCACCATGGAGCATCTTGGCGAGGGCTTCGTTGAGTCACCTCTTGACGAGACTACCTCGCTTAGCTGGGAGGATAACGAGCCAATGATGCTGCCCCCCACCGTCAGTACCTACAAGAACAACCCTGTCTACCTGCCCCCGCCACCCGACATGACGGTCCTCCGCCGGGAACTACGCGAGTCCTTAGGAGAAGCCATGAAGCACTTGCGTGAGTTGGAGAAGGGCTTCGGTGCCGAGCAAAAGGTCGACGTCGACCAGTCCAGCTGGTTTGAGATCCAAGGCCTCAATCTACTCGACGTCACTACCCTTGCCATCAGGGCAGCGAAGAACTACTACACTGCACACGAGGAGCCGCAAAGACTCTACTCCCTCAAGTCGGAACGAACCATCCGGAAGGAACTCTATGAAGTGCTTGAGGTACTGAAACGCCTTGCCATCCGCAACTTTGCCAACGGAGTACAACCCTACGAGACGATTTCAATCAAGCAGTGGGTTGTCGATATCGGCAAGCTACTCGACACCGAAGAAGAGAAGGAGAAGCAGGAGCAAGAAGAAAGAGAGAACTGGTCGTGGAGGGAGGGTGACTGGACTGGCAAAGAGCGCGAAAGGGAGCTCCTGTTCCTCAAGTCGTTTGACAGCAGCTCAGAGGCCCTCCCAGACTGGACAGAGCCTAAAGACGGAGAACTTCCAACGCCCTTCCTAGCAGAACTACAGAACGGTCTGCGACTTGTACATCTTCACAACGCCCTTGTACGAAAATCACGAAGACACTTTGAGGAGATCAAGTCATACCACACCGACACCGCGAAACCATACCGATGCGCAGACAATCTGCGCTACTGGGTCAAGGCAGCTGAGCTGCGCTGGGACATCAAGCTGGACGTTGACGTCATGGGCATCGTACATGGTGACGACGATCTTGCCTGGAAGAAGCTCGACATCGCCCTTCTCAAATGGTGTCAAGGCGTTCGCGAGGAAATCACCTCGGAGTGGCAGAAGCAGAAGAACCAGGCCCGGACGCCGACCCTTCAAATCGACCCCAATTACGAAACCGTATAAAGCACGACATTTATCCCCCTTCTTGGACATGACCCCTCGGATCTGGAAACCCACTTCCATCCTAATCTCATTCGTTGTCACATATTTTTTCCTATATCACCATTTTATAATTTGTACGACCGCATCCGAAATCAAAGTCATGCCCTTATCAACAAACACACCACACCACATTACCAACCAACACTCCACTCCACTCATATTCACTTCACCAAATCTTCATTTTGGATACCTCACACCTTTTTTTTATACATTCGACAGATGCCCAAGAGAGGCGATAGATACCCCCACACCTTTTTTATATATTGCAGCAAAGAACATTTTGGACTGCTACTTTTAAGCTTTAATCGAGAGCTACTCAGATACATTTTTTCTTTGAGTGGCACTACTCAGCTCTCCACACACACCCATTTTTTCTGGATTAGCAGCACTGCGATGCTAGTCCATACACATGTACGATAGTCTAGGATCATCCATGAGATGATCCCCGAACAGACAAGCAAGGAAATTGCAAATACTCCAAATGAACAACCAACAACGTGTCGTGCCTCTGTCTTTGGGTGATGTCTTGGATTTTATTGATAGCATACATGACATGATACCAAGGGATAATACTGAGATTGATGGAAGAACCATTATTCCTGCTCCTTTACCACCTTGGGCACAAACAACTCCCTTAACTCCGCCGCGCTCCACGTCCGAGTTCCCACCGTTGGAGCACACCATGGCGTCGTCCCTGTCGCTAATTTCACGCACATCGCGCACTTGTCGCAAAACAGAAACACGGTGGCACACCCCACGTGGGCATGGATGCATTTCAGTCCCGCCAGCTCCGGTGTAGAGGGAGCGAAGTGGTGTGTCCCGCGTCGTCCATTGGGTGTAAGTGGTACGAAGTGGCGTTTCCAGCGCAATCCGAGCGGACGCGCCGGGTTGTAGATGAAATGAGACGGTACGGAGACGGGGCCTGCGAACAAAGACGTGTAGCGTGGGGAGACGGATAGTGGGAGTTTCAGTATGTATCTGCGATCCGCAGTAACGTCAGCGATATCATAATCGGCAAGAATAGCTGTAACATGTAATTGTCTCGATTCGATTGCCGCAGCGTCCACCTCGGTAACGGGACTATCCGATCTCATAACCGTATCTAATCAAACACATAGAGACTATTAGCATTACACATCCGACACGGCACGAGCGAGAAGAAGAATGGCAGACTAAAAGTCCGTCTTCCCGCCCATGACCTTGGCCGCGTTGACCGCTTTCATCTTCTCCACCCAACCTGTAGCAGGCACGACTTTGCGCACGGTACGCACTTCGTCCGAGGCGTAGCCGGGGATGCGGATGTTGTAGTTGCGCTCAAGGATGAGTTGGAGGTCGCGGATGTCGAGCTGGGGGGACTCGCGGAGCTTGCTGAGCTTGCATGCGCTGCTGATGACGTTGTCGACGAAATCGTCTGCGAGTTGGAGGACCGCCTGGGATATTTGTTAGCACGTGAGATAGTTACTGTGATATAATTGACCTACCTCTTCGACCTCGGAGGTCAGCGCCTCCTCCGATCCACCGGTGACTTGACGGACAAGCTCGTCCAGTTTGCGCTTGCTAAGGACACGGTCGCCCTCGCCCTCAAGTTGGAACGGAGGAGGTCGGGGAATGACAGGCTGTCCCATGGGACCAGGCGCACCGTTAGTAGGCCCACTCATAGTTGGCCGAGCCTGGCCCATGTGCACTGGCGCGGGCGATGTGACGTTGAGATGGCGGGGAATTGGCATCTTAGGGTTGTTAAGCTGCTCGCGCTCCCTGTTGCCAAAATTGCCCTGTCCCTGCTGGAGCGGCGTGCCAGTGCGCTGAGGGTCGGTATACGAGCGGTTCGCGGCGCTGACAGCTGCTTGGTGTGAAAGCGGGACGGGCGGGCCTGGCGCATTGGATGTGGCTGATTGAGGGTGAGGTGAGTTGCTCTGATGCTGGTGTGCATTTGCTTGGTGTGGGTTGATCTGCGGACGGTTCTGCTGCATGTGTTGCTGTTGTTGTCCTGGCTGCGCGAACTGCTGTTGCACCTGGTTTGGAGGCATAACGTGCGAATGGGGGCCAGGCGGTGGCCGAGCTTGTTGTTGCTGCGACTGCTGCTGCTGCTGCTGTTGTTGTTGTTGCTGGTGCTGCTGATGCTGTTGATGTTGATGCTGCTGCTGCATCGAGGGCGGCATTTGGAGGTTCTGGGGCGGCTGTTGTGGCTGCTGGTTACCTTGCATGTTGAACTGCGCAGCGGGCTGTTGCTGCGGGACCTGTCCACCTTCGACCTTTATCTGCGGCTCTTCTTTGACCGGCGCCTGGTTAGGAATACCTGGCTGTGAGGACTGTCGCTGAAGCTGTTGTGCTTGATGTTGTTGGGGTTGCTGCTGCTGGTGCGGCGATTGGGTCGGGACCTGGGACTGCTCTTGCGACACGGGCTGTCCCTGCGCAGCCTCTTGATCTTTTCTTTCCCGATCGTCCTTCCACGTTTTCTGCGCCTTACGAAACTTCTCCACTTGCTCGCTCATGTTAGCGTGCTCCTTCTCTATGCGCGCCTTCATGTTCAACGCATCGGCGGGAACTTCCTGTCCAGCTTTCTGCTTTTCTTCTATCTGGCTCAAAATCTTCCGCCTGTTCTCCGCATGTTGTGCTTGCTTGACTAGCATATTGAGATAGCCATTCCGGTATTCCTTAACCTTCGCATTATATTCTGGTGTTCCGGGAGTTGGGCCGTTGGGCGGGAGGTGAATCGGGAATGCTTGTACATGCTTGTATATGGCACTATCGATCGGCGGTGCTGACCCAGCTGGTCGCGATTGATTAGCGGCTTGTTGTTGGGACTGCTGTGATGAAGCCTGACTCGGCGGGCCTGGAGGGTTTTGCGCCTGGGGTTGCTCCTGCTTAGGCTGGCCCTGGCTCTGCTGTGACCCCTGGCTGGATTGGCCTTGGTTTCCTTGTTGTTGTTGTTGCATTTTCTGCTTGCGGAATTGTCGCTCGCGGTTTATGAACTTTTGTGAGTACTCGAAGAGCTTCGCACGCGCCGTGGTATGCTCGGAGGTGCCCTGCGCATGGTGCTGGGTCATGTTCCAGAAGTTCATCATGATCTGGCGGTATTTCTGCCTTTCATCTTCGCCGAGACACTGAAGCCTGAGAATGTCGTCGGGTCGCATCAACTGTGCTGCTTGGCCGCCAGGCGCCTGCTGGCCCTGCTGCTGGGGTTGGGCTTCGCTCATTGTCGCGACGTGCAGCCGACGTGAATGGGCGGAGACAAAGGGCGAGGCACTCCGAAGGTTGACGTCGCAGGTGAATCTCGACGAGTTGGTGCTTCGGTATAGCGATGAGGGTCCTGCGCATGGGGTGAGAAATCGATTAAAGTACTAACATGTGAACGTCGGTAGGTTGAGGTTTGGCGCAGTGAGTGATGGTCAGCCTTGGCGCTGGGGAACGCGTTTGGGCAGAATGGCCCGTGCTCAAAGCCTACAATCACCATGAATACCTAAAACTTACCATATTGATACCTTTTTCGTAGTGAGATCCAAGAGCAAAATAGAAACCTCGTCAGTTCCTTCCACATGAGCCCCGGCGTCTCTTGCAATCACATAGATAGACGACATAATACCAGATTGACCACACGCTGTGTACGCGCCATACAGAAACAATACACTCTCCTCGTATATGCTTCTTTATGTGATATCCGAAGAACCTAACCAACTAACCCTCTCACGTCCTCATTCACTCTCACTCATACCCCCATCCGGCCCGCACTATCCCCAAACAAGCAGCTATGACATCATCCCCTTCACCCATCCGCACCCCTATCGAGACATGCCTCCACACCCCTACCTCCTACCAAACATTCACCCTCACCCTCACCCTCACAAAACACACACATCCACCATGTCCACCCCCGAAATCCCCGCCCTGCACTCCAAAGCCGAATACCTGCGCGCCGTTATGTACGAAGGCGTCACGATCCTCGAAGGCACCGCAACATGGTGCCAGCAGTGCAAAGTAATCGCGCCCGAGGTGGCTAAGATGGTAGAGGAGTATCCGGATGTAACATTCTGCCCATCTTACTTCGATCTGAAGAGTGTTGCTGACGCTGGCAGGTCAAATTCTATACCTACGACGTGGAGGAGTGCGAGGACATAGCGCAGGAGCTAGGAGTTAGTCAGATGCCGACGTTTAGTATTTTTAAAGATGGGGATATTCAGGAGGGTGTTACTGGCGCGAGACCGAAGGAGATAAGGAAGGCAATCGAGGGTTGTCTATAGCCCACATCTAATTCGAAACGTGTCACCATACATAAATCATTTATAGTTCATCCCGTCTCCTCTCCTCATCCTTCTCTTTCTTCTCCCTGACTTGTTCTTCAGCTTGGACATCCACCACCGCTTCCTCCTTCGCCTTTTCGCCCTTGACCCTGCGCGCTAGAGCACCCACTTCCTCATCGTACAAATTCCACTCTGGGATCTGGCGTCTCGCGCGGTCGAGCTTGGGCTCCTTGGTCATGGGGTTATTGCACAAATCAATTGTCTTTGCCGTTTCCAGATCCGCATCACTACACCACGTCTCGCACCACAGCCATTCCTGTGGCAGCGAATGGATGGGGAGGTTGAACTGCATATTGTTGGGCAAGTCTTGGTCCAAGTTGGAGAGCGAGTTTGGATCGGCTGAGAGTTGGTGGTATTGTTGACGTAGGCGGTCGCCGGCTGCGAGTTGGCGGAATTTGACGAGGTCGACAACGTACAATGCAGAGATATGGTACGGTCTTCCACGCAGGAAGTTGGCCCAGTAGCCAGTCTTCCAGAATCTGAAGCCTTCCATCTCTGTACGGCTATCGCCCATTGGCGTGAAGCCATAGGGTGCGCCTTCGAGGTCGTGCATGACGAGTTCGTACATATCTGTGCGGACGATCTGATCGGCGTCCACGAAGATAACCTTCTCGAGATCAAGCGGGAACAAAACGTCTAGGAAGAGGATTTTGTAACCCCAGATCTCGCGCTGCTTTTCGGTTTGACTACGTAGCCAATGTGGCCATTTGTAAGTGACGAGTTCGTATTCGAAACCATATTCGGCGGCGATGTGCGGCAGGAAGGACTTGAAAGACGGCGAGAGGAACTGCTCAATGAACCAGAACTTGACGGTATGCTTGGTGTGTTTCATGACAGAAAGCATCATAATATTAAGCATGCGCTCGTAGAGATGGCCTGAGGCGACGGAGAAGATGTTGATATCGGCTTGGGTGCCCTTCTTCTTGGACTTGGTGCCAAGCAGTTCGGCGCCCTTGTCAAGAACCTTTTGAGAATCAAAGTTCAGACCCAGCTTGCCTAGGAGCTTGTTGACCTTTTCTGTGCCCTTGCCGACGAGTTCGGAGGCGAGCGACTCATCTGGAGTAAGAACATCTGCCATTTCCTGACCAGGTTTGCGAGAAAGACGAGGAAAGATTGTCGCGCCCTGGAAGCTCATCAACGCAATCTCAGTGGTCTCATCACCCGGCTGCGGCGCCCAACCCTTGGGGCCTGCGCTGTCAAGGCTGAATACCTCCTGCGAGCGACCGGTCTTAAGCCTGATATTGTAGAAGCCTGGGTTGGTCTTGAACTGGAAGTATCCAAGGTTGGCCATGATGATAGTATCGGCGTAGTGAGGGTCCTTCTCGGTCGCAAGGACAACTTCAGCTCCACTAGGTGGCTGACCGCCAAGTGTAGTGTCGCGGGAGTGTCCTTCAATCAAAATGCTTTCCAAGCCATAGATCGCATTAATGTTCTTGCCAGCAGGCAGCGTGCTGAGCTTGATGTTGTCCAGATCATGAATTGACTCTTCTGGAGCAACCAACCACGACGGCGGTACGTCCATGCCCAGGTTGAGCAAAGCCTCTTTCGGAATACCAGAGAACTCGGCTTCGAGACTACTAGTCGAGCCATCTTCGTTGAAGGTTGGTCTCGCATCAAGCAAATACCTGTAAAAGCGTTTGATTGGAAGCTCCTGGAGCATTTGCTTGGGATTCAGGAACAGCTTGAGATGAACACCATTCATATCGCTGAGTGTCTTCAGGATGGGGATCCACTTCTGCGCTTGCTCGGTGGCTGGGTCGATGGAAGCGACAATCTGAAAAACGGCATCGTCAAAGTCGCCTTTGATAATTGCAGTGTGCTCAGTAGTCCAATTGTTGAACTTGCTCATGCGCAGTGTAGATGCAGACTCAAATATGCCATCTGGCACATCAGAGATAGTCGACAGCGTAACAAGTGATTGAATCTTGGCAACGTCAAAAGGCGTAGAGAGTTTGGAGGTGAGGTCGAGGCCAGTGAGGGCAAGGCTTAGAGGCTCAGTCCGCTTGTTCGTCTCATACGTGACAAGTGTCTCAATGTCATCTTTTGAGAATACAAGATCGTCCGGAATGGGTCCAACTTGACGACCGTTGACAACAATGGCGTTCTGGCCTGGCCTCAAATTGAATGCCTCAAGTATTGGCAATGCGGACTTCCAGAACGCCTTTGAGTCTTCCGTAACAGGTCGGGAGTCGGACGTCTTGTATAACGATGCTGACAGTGCCTCCGTAGTAAAATCACCATTAGACTCGGCAAATGCTTTGACGAGACCATCAGAGGCATTGAGCTCTGAGGCGGTATTTGCGTTGTGAATCAGTACAATCTCTGCATTCGGGTTTTCTTCGCGGTAGGTGGCAGCAGACTTAAGTAGTGCGAGTCCAGAAGGAGAATCAAAGTCGCCAAGTACTGTGATGTGAACCCAGTCGCTCTTGCTTGCAGATTCCGCAGCTTTGACGCGCGGCATCTTGCCAAAGTTCTCCCCGTGAGTCTGCTCAAATCTGGCCATGTTGATGAGTGTGATGTTCTTCTCGTTCTCCGGCACGATGAAGGGGTTGCGCCTTGTGGACGCCTGCAACAGGAAGAACTGCGGCACCCAGCTGTCCTCGTTGAAGACTCCGTTGAATACGTTCTGTTGAATCTGGCGAAGATCCGATCCGATCCGCTGGCTGAGAACACCAAGCCACTCATCTGTTTGAGCAACGGGCACACCGTTGACGAATACTGGGGCATTTGGTACGTTTGCTGCGAGACGCTTCAAGTACTGCTTCGCTGCTTCTGCTCTTTTCAGCGCCTCTTCCGACTTGAGTACTTCAGTAAGCTCTAGCGCTTCGCGATCGGCAAAAAGTTGTCCGTCTTTGATAACGGTAGCAAAGGCGTTCTTGTCAGGTGATGCAAGATTTTTGTTGTTGAGTGACTAGAGTCTTTTGTAAGTCGGGATAGAGAGGAATCTGTGGATTGACTCACATCTTGAAGATAGCTTGTTACACCTGCGATCCCGTACGCATCCTGTAGGTAATAGATGACCTTTGCTTGCTCGAGAGCGCCCTCAGTCAAGATCTGGGGCACGAGACCCCACCTTAACGGGATACCTCGCTGTACTAAGCTCAAGATCGTGTCGACTATGGTAGTGACATCGTCGATAGAAGTGAAGTCAACGGGAACAATGGCGTTGTGGATATCGCGCCGAACAGAGGGCAGTTGGCCTGGGAATGTTCTTTGCAGTAACTGATGCTATTGTCAGTGTACACCTTTTAGCTTGGAAAGAGGCACTTACCGCTCGAAGGTCAGTAGGCCAACTCTCATATCTGTCGTCATTCTCAATATCGTTGAGATACATAATCACGTTGCCGCCCTCAATTTCGTCTCTGAAATCATATCGTTGAGGTTCATCTTGAGTCTGAGTCGCGGCAATAGCTTCGTGGGAAAGAAGTGCAACGACATCTGGTGCAGAAAGACCCTGGCTGCGTATGCCTTTGATCAAGGCTCGCTCGCGTCTGAGGTGTGCAAGCAAAGAGTATGGGTTCACATCTCGTGCTGGTATCTGAACGCCATTGATCCAGATCATGTTCAAGCCGGCGGGAAGGAGGAATTCTCGATTCTTGGTATGCTCTTCCAGGAAGTTTTCCGACACATTTTGACCAGCGATGATAGATGAGTACTTTGGGAAGTCCTGTACGAGCTTGAGAAGCGTGTCCATGGGCTGGTCACTCTTCATTACAAAGCTGGCAGCTTTCACACCAAGATCAGAAACCTCGTCTTTGGACAATGGCTTGAGGTCCGCGACTTCCTGGTCTTCATCTAGGCCAGTCACTGACGACTTCTGTCCACTGGATTGACTCTCATCTTTCTGTCTGTCGTCGATGACAATGTAGTCTGTTCGCTTGAGTTGAAGCTCAACACCATATCCGTTCACTACTAGTGGTAATTTAGATGCTTTGTTGGAAGGCTTGTGACGGATTCGATACGATGTCTTGCCATCCTTCGCCGTTTTGCTCAACATATCATGCCATGATTTGAACTGCGGTGCAGTGATGTCGGCATATAGGATTGCAGGCAGAGCTGAGTTGTTGCCGAGTGTACGGTCGAAAGGTAGTTCGTATGTGCTGCGAGGCGTCAGTATAATACCATCTCAATTGTTTCAAGCTGCCTACCGTTCACTCTTGATATCGCCAAACGGCTCGGTGAATTGGGGAGAGCAATATTGCTTTCCACCAAATGATATCCAGATACCACATGCGTCTGTCTGTTCCGCTAGCAGCGAGGGCTCGACTGAGGTGTTGTAGAACTGATAGTGCGCTTCTATTCGCGGCGCAGCCGACCGAACAGACAATGCAAACTCGAAAGACGCGAGCGCTTCAGGCTCTGTGATATGTCCATCATTGTGTAATAAATCTACAAAGGCCGTGTAAAGCTCTTGCTCGGTGACATACTTGTCGAAGTAGCCCTGTGATACGCGATCGAGGATTGGATAATACACCGTGCCGTTCTCTTCTGCGGCAGTTTCTCTGGGCCATGTCAGTTGTGATGGCTTTCGAAGAGGAGACTTATGAAGTACAATAGCTCTACCAAGTATGGTGCTGGGCTGAATGAGGCCCGCAAAGCAACGTTTATGCTTGGACTCGCAAGGGCGCCAATGTGGTGGACTGCACTGAGGGCGAATAGACCCCGCGCGCTCAGCAAAGAAGCTGGTGTCCACATGGCGCAAGAATTTCTATCAAGCTGTCTTGAACGCTGATGAGACTCCAGGAAGCTTCAGGCAGTGCACAATTGGTTGTGGGTGGAGTGTTGCAGCCGCGGTCTCACGAAGTTGCAACGTGTAGCATTACGTCCGGGGCCTAGAATCTCACAGGGCCAGCTGAGAGTTGCGCAAAGGCTAGAATAACAACGAGAGAAGCTTCCGAGATTTTCACAGAAAGAATTGGTAGTTCTGCCTCCTGTCGTGAATGGTCTCAGCTTGTTGTCCTCGAGGTGTTCTAACTCTCGGGAGTCCGCAGCACAGCACAGCCACGTGTGGCTGCTTATCGATACCGGTAAGCCCAGGAACGACCGTGCTTCGATGTCAGTCCAGACTTCACCATCGACAACCGACGGGGAATTACCCGCTGCACGGTTCCTAGCGCACGCCCTACTGTCAATCATACAAAGGCGGCCTGTTCGGGTACTTGTAGGCGTGCCCGCAGTCAAGAGAGCGTGACTGATAAATATGACGTTCCCTGCTTCCGTAGAAGGCTTCCTGAGCACCAGGATCGTCTGACTCTCAATGCTCTCCACGTCTGTCTCCATACTTACCAGGCAATCGTTCGCCCACAATGTCGCGCACTGCAACGTCGATCGAGCTTGTAGATTACCCTCAGACTCTATTGACAGATCCACCCAGTGTTTATACCAAAGGCGATCTAGCATCGTCGTTGAACGATGATGGACAGCCGATCATCGTCCCAACTAATGCCGTCGACGTCGAGCAATTGCAGGCACCAGGTAAAAGAACAACCGCTGTCGTTCTTGTGACAGTCGTGTGTGTCACGATGATCAGTGCCATGCTCTCTGGAGTTACAACTGTGGTGTTGCCGACGATGGCGAGAGACTTGCAGCTTGCACCAAGTGTGCTCCTATGGTGATGCTATCGAACTTGCCTAGCTGAGTGAAGCTGACAAAACTCAGGCCTGTATCCGTCTATGCTCTGACCTGTGGTTGCACACTTTTATTGCTGGGTTCGGTGACAGATGTGGTAGGTTCAAGGCCTATGTATCTGACAGGCTGTGTTCTACAGTCTGTGTTCACCCTTGCCTCTGGTCTCTCCCGGACGGGCACTCAACTCATCATATTCCGTGCTCTTGGTGGTATCGCTATATCGTTCTGCTTGCCCTCAGCAGTCAGCACTATCACGAATACATTCCCAGAGGGCAAGAGCAGGAACATCGCATTTGCTTCGATGGGTGGAGGCCAGCCCATTGGGTTCTCGCTCGGCTTGGTTCTTGGGGGTATCTTTGCCGATACGATTGGCTGGCGATGGGGTTTCCACCTTTGTGCTATTGTTAACACCATCATATTCGTTATCGCACTATTCGGACTGCCCAAGGTTGCAGACAAGCATACTCGGATGTTCCACCGACTCAGGACCGAAATCGACTGGGTCGGGATAGCTATGGGAAGCGTCTCTTTAGCGCTGCTTTCCTACTGCTTTGTGTAAGTGGCTACTACGTACCCACGATGGACCTCAATCTGACGCGATACAGGTTGATTTCGGAGGACACTGCAAAGATCCGCGAAGCAACTACCCTCGGCCTCCTCATCACTGCAGTTGCTCTGATCCCGGGCTTCATCTTGTGGGTCGGTCGTCAGGAGAAACTCGGTCGTCCAGCCGTGATACCAAATTCTCTCTGGAGGAACCGCATCTTCAGCGTCATTTGTATCGGAGTCTTCTTAGTCTGGGGCGTCTTCAATGGCATCGAGACATTTATGACGCTCTTCTTCCAAGACGTCCAAGGCCTCTCTGCGCTCCAGACGTCTATCCGTTTTCTCCCCACACCTGTTGGTGGTATCATAGCCAACATCGCCATGGGACTGATAGCCCACAGAGTGCGCGCCGACTACACCGTGCACATTGGCGTCTTCCTGGCCACTGTCGCCGCGCTGCTGATGTGTGTGATCCAGCCCGAGTGGACATATTGGGCGTGCGCATTTCCAGCTACCTTTCTCATGCCGATAGGTTCCGACGTCCTCTACACGATCTCAAGTCTGGTAATCACTTCGGTGTTGTACGTCTCTTCAAATTCCTCCAGGGTGTATTATTAAGCTGACATTCTCAGTCCTGCCCGGACACAAGGGCTAGCAGGAGGCGTCTTCAATACCATCGCTCAGATCGGCAAGTCTGTTGGACTTGCGACAAGGTGAGTTTCGATGTTTAGCACTTGTAAATTGTTACTGACTTCGTGGTGTTGTAGCGGAGTGATCGCAACCAGCATCACAAGCAATTCGCGGTACCATGAAAAGGAAAGCCCAGAAGCGCTCATGGAGGGTTTCCGTGCTGCATTCTGGTACCTGTTTGCGCTCAGCTGTGCCACTGCGGTCCTGTTCGCATGGGGACTGAGAGGCATCGGAAAGGTGGGAATGAAGCGAGAGTAATCCGAGCTTTGTGTTGTACGGATTCTACATAGTTGTGCACGCACTGTAATTGTAGGGAATGTAGAAAGTTGAAGGTATGCCCTTGCAATTTGTTCTTAGCGAGCGCAACTCAGGTCTAGAGTGTAATGGTTGCACAAGGGTTGGTGCAAGGGCCGTCTGTTTGGGTAAGGTGAAACCAGCGAGACGGGACCACCAAAACTCAACGCGGCGCACCAACACTCCTGGAGGCTGACGACGGGCGGCACTAGCCCCAAGATCTCCACCTGCCAACAATGACCACATTGCGCCAGACACGATCTGCCTTTGCCTTCGACTTGATTCCTGCTTGATGGATTGAGCCACTGTGCCGAACATCCACCGCTCGCTTCGCCGTCAAGATGCTGTCCGGCCCGCCGCGTCTGATCCCCTTCGTGTTTGTGTTCCTGTGCCTGTGCTTCGTCTGGTGGTACCTCCATATGCCAGGCGCAAGTGCAGGCAATGCCATATCAGGATGGAACCCGAACCCCAAGCCGACGACCATCGCAACGCCCGCTTACAAGGGCGACCCGCTGGACTTTGGCATATTACCCAAGTTCAGCGATGGGGCGCCCAAACCGCCAGGCACCAACTACACGTTCAAGATTGTGGTGCCCAAGACCGTGAAGGAGGACATTAGCTGGATGCACGAGGAAATACCTGATGCGCCGCTGGTCGTCTACGAAGTCGACAACCCCAATGCCGAAAACAAGATCCCAAAGAACAAGGGTCGCGAGGCTATGGTGAGTGCGATGGAAGCCGAGATAATTGGTCGTGTGAGGGTTGACATTGCGAATAGGTGTACCTCAGCTACATTATCGACCACTACGACGACCTGCCCGACACAAGCCTGTTCATGCACGCCCACCGCTACGCATGGCACAACAACATGCTCATGGGCCAAGATGCCGCCACCATGATCAAGCGCCTCAACCACGAGCGGGTCGCGCGCCACGGATACATGAATGTGCGCTGCCACCATGATCCCGGTTGCCCCGACTGGATCCACCTGGACCGCCCCGGTATCGACTTCGACTTCTTCCACAAGCCCGAGGAGATCTACTGGCGGCGTGAAATCTGGGAGGAGATACACCCGGGCGCGCCCATCCCGCCCTCAATATCAGGCACCTGTTGCGCGCAGTTCGCCGTCTCGCGCCAACGAATTCGCGAGGTGCCCATCGAGCGCTTCAAGCACTACCGCCAGTGGCTGCTCACAACCGGCATGGACGACCAGTTCTCCGGCCGCGTCTTCGAGTACATCTGGCACTACATCTTCACCGGCCACGAGGTCCTGTGCCCCGCCATGAACACGTGCTACTGCGACGGCTACGGCTACTGCTTTGGCGGGCAGAAGAAATTCGCCGAGTATTTCGAGAAGCAAGACAAGCGTAACGCGATGGCTGGCAAAATCGAACCATTCAGACAACGCGAAGAAGAAGCCAAGAAGGAGGGCAAATCTCCAGAGTGGACACAGGAGGAGAAGGTTGAGTTCACCGAGTTAAACTACCAGGTCGTGAAAATGGATCAGGAGCTGAATCTGTTGAGAGAGGAGGCGATGAAGAGGGGTGATGATCCGGCAAAGCGGAAAGAGGAGACGGAGTCCTGGGACTCGGAGGGGATATGGGATTATGCGCCGAAAAACACTTAATGACTGCATTGATGTATTCTTCAAGATGCGTGGCGTTTCCTGGCGAGGCGTTTGGGTGGGCGGGTGTATTGATGACGGCCGCTGCATGGGCATAGCCGCGTGTTCTGCGCATCTTAGACTACTCTGCATGAATTACGTCTGGTTCTCTGTCTTGACCGATTTATAGTGTAGAGGTGTCTGGAAACAATACCCCACGCACCAACTCTGTAAGACTCGCCACATTACATGAGCCTGAATCCGTGGCCCTGCGCTAGCATTTATCTGGATGCAGGAATAAAATTGCCCAAAATTCAGATCAGATCAGCATCAACCTCATGAAAGCCGGAATTCCCCAGACGATCCTAACACTCTGTGCTCTCTTCCCAAAACGCGCCTTGACGCGCGAGCACGTGCCGGCGGAGCATCGACGCGCCCGCCCGCTGCGATGCGCATTCGGTATCTCTCACTATTCACCTTCACCTTGACCCGGCTTGTGCAAATGCCGATCGTACAAGTTCTTTCTTCTTCGATGTCGTATAATGATGATGCTTCATCGAAGTGAGTCTGTTTCGCTGCTTCTTCACGGGTGGGTGGGAAGTGATTGCTCACCCACGCGCCGGCTGCACCCGCGCCCTCACCTCGAAGTCGCGACTACCGAACCACCAACGCTCAATTGCTTCGCTCGCTTACCGCACTCATCCAGATAGCATACGTCTGCTTCTCCTTTCCTGTCATAATGCTCGTTGAATTGGACTTGCGCATGAGTCACTGTTTGCGATTTTGTTTGTAGGACTCGTTCACTTTGGTCCACTCATGAGGATAATCGAATCCACGGTCACTACGAGAACTGTATCAGAATGGCTGCCTAGAAGAGCTTAGCTGAAAATTGGACCTATTGCACGTTGTTTGCGTCGCCTGGAAACTCTCCGCTACCTCTTGTATCTCGCTACACTGCTCGCGATTTCCCTCCGTGCGAGACCAGGCACGAGTGTACCCGCTAAGATGTCGGACTCCTCTGACACTATTGCTGTTTCGCATGCAGACTCAAGCGAACGACAACACAAGTGGGCGTAAGGTTCCACGACAGCACACGCCGGCCAGGACAACTCCTCGATCAGCGACTTCGCGCGGTCACATGCTCCAGGATCGACACCCCCGTGCCCTATCACACGGGAGGGTATGGCATTGAAGTCTCTGAAGGTACTTAACTATTGGTTCTTAATGAATCAGTACCGCCAACGAGAGTAGAATGAATGGAACAAATTCTCTACCAGGGCTCAAGCATGGGATGGTTACCGCTCAAAACGACCAGTCATGGTCGCAGACCTCCATGACTTTGAGACCTACGTTTGTCCGGATAGCAAGGCGAGAGGCTATGAGCTAATTGGCCTTCATCATTTGAAAGTTCCCAGGTCGAAGAAGATGTTATTGAATGGTTGCCTCTGCATGGGAGGCGTAAAGCGCTATGTCGAGGGCGTCCCGGTCATCGACTTCTCAATCGAGGGCTATGGCGATTCTGAAGGCCCTACGACCACAACATATATTCAGTCCGCATCCACAATGAACGACCCAACGTATGACATCTGGTACCGGTTGAACGAACCCACTCAGGCCTATGCACGACATCATGTCCCGTTTCTCTGGGTAGCTCGATTAGCAAAGCACGTACTAGATTACCTAGATGAGCAGCTGCGAAGGTCTATCGGTCTCGAGCACTTTCGCTCTGATTTGCAGTCGTGGCTGACTGTGCGCTTTACTGGGCAGACAGCGTTCGATGAATGGTATTGTTTCCTCCACAACCGGCAGGACTCCCGTGTCTGCATCAACGCCTACATTGATTTTTTGTATTAACAAGCATACAACCTGCCGAGTTCGAATCGCCTGCTCGCTCATCCCCTGTGGGCTGAATGCATGACTGGCGAGTTGGTTCAGGTTGAACCACAGGAGCGCATCGCGAAAAACACACTAGCCACACCCGACGTGTATGAATGCTTCAAGCACATGTATTCCAGCGAAGTCATACGCCCAATGGCACTGTCAAACGGTGTGAAAGCACAGCAGCAACAGCGAAGCGTCGATATGGGGTTCATTGCAGCCGCAACTGGACCTGAAACAGCACCAACACTTCACCCATACGCACAAGCTCGGGTGCATGTTGGCGATGTAGTTGCTTTTGATCCAGACAAAGGAGACAAGCAGAAGTGGCGAAACGCGGACTGGAAATTGCTGTTACATGACACGGACATCAAATTAACGCGACATGGTGTACAACGCCTTTTCGGTCTGTACTTATACCGACCTCGCGGAACCAACATTTTCATTGCCCAATATCGCTGCCAGAACGAACTCTTCTTCTCGGACAATTGCAATTGCGACGATGGAGAGCTATTGTCTACGGACATCAAAGGAGGATATGACGTTGCATGCTATCCGACCATAATACCCTTGAACGCATTCTTCGTACTACAAACATACGTTACACAAGAAAGTGCTTTCACGAATTTTGTAGAGAAGCACAAAATCTGCGAATGCAAGAAGCAGCCACCGACCAAACTCGACAGTTACACCCGCGGTGATAGCGTATATGTCACGAAAATAGCCGGCGACCAGAAGATCCTGGAGCCTGTTGTTATTCATCAGTTACAAGGAGATACAGCTCAAGTTATCGTAAGACATTTCGCTAGACTCGGCCGCGACCTGGAAGAACAAGCCACTCACGCCCGGAAAGGCGTCGTAGCCATGAACGAGCTGGTCCTAACTGATACATACGAGAGCATCGCAGCATCGCGCATCGAAGAAAGATGTCACGTGCGTTTTGTGCCCAAAGACGACATTCTGAACGATCGAATCCCTTTTCCATACAACCGCAAGGGCGCTGGCGACTACTGGATTTTCTCTCTGGGTCTTTCGACAAAAGATGGTGCACCACGCCTCTTGTACTTGGCTCGCCCGCCCAGTTGTTTCAAGAATATTTGCGACGTTGGTACAGAGATGGCCACAAGGTTAGTAGGTATGAGCTTGTTCAGCGGTGGTGGCAATCTGAATGGTGGCGTGGAAGAGGGTGGCGCTGTGGACATTCAGACTGTGGTTGAATGGGACACTGCAGCTATACATACGCAACGGGCAAATGCTTGAAATCCTACTATGCAGCAACTCTTTTGTGGTTCAGTAGATGATCATCTCAGTATGGCGATTGCGAGTAGCGGTGATCAGCTCGTCCCGTACATTGGCTGCGTCAACATCATTCTTGCAGGATCTCCTTGCCCGGGCTTCTCGATGTTGCAGCAGAACTTCACGAGTCCCCAGTCTATCAGGAACGCATCACACATTACGACAATATGCTCTTATGTGGACATATATCGCCCTGAGTATGCTGTCTTGGAGAACGTCTTTAGTATGGCGCGTACGCGGAAGGGGTTCGAAGACCAGAACATCCTCAGTCAACTCGTGGCTTTCTTTGTCTCCTTAGGCTATCAGGTCAACCAATACATAATGGACGCATGGACCTTTGGTAGCTGCCAACAACGCTCTCGGCTGATTTTGACCATCGCAGCCCCAGGCTTAGACATGATTCAGCAACCACTACACACTCACAGCTTACCGCCAGACGACACAGCTGTAAGAAGTCTGGGTACGCTTCCAAACGGACAACGTTTTGGAGGCAGAGAGTACTACCCTACACCACTGGCTCACGTTGCTGCAAGTGCTGCCACCTCAGACCTCCCTGACATAGGCAATGGCAACGTGAAAACCTGTATCTCACACCCTAGTCATCGTGTGTCTGTCCAGCCAACTCGCAAGGAGCGAGCCTTACTCGAAGTCATTCCCCATATCCCGCCGGGTTGCGGATACACAGAAGCCTACAATCAGGGCATCCTTCCGCCTGAATTGCAAAAGCCCGGAAAGGAGTCAGGCAGGGCTTATCAGAGGATCAGAAAGGCTGCCTTGATACACACAATCACCACAGGCTTCATCACCCAGGACGCGCGCAATGGAGCAACTGTGCATTGGCAGCAGAACAGACCAATCACGATTATGGAGGCCAGACGTACCCAGGGATATCTAGACCACGAGCCCATCATTGGAAATCTCGCGAAACAGTATATGATCGTTGGCAATGGAGTCGATCTACAAGTAGCATTTGCACTTGGGCGGGCTATACGGCAAGCTGTCATTGCCAACATGCATAGAGGTCCAGACTCTCGCACGTCTAAGGCGCCGATACATGTCGACGATGAGAAAGATGACGATCATTTTAGTGACGCAGCATCTATCCATTCAGATATAGTTGTGGATGTGCCAACACCACGGAATGGTGCAGCTTATATTACCAACGCATCGGCAATGTCATCCAAACGTTCACGGCGGATAATAAGCTCAACAGATGACGATATGAGTGACGAGACATCAATGACGGGTATCTTCGGCCTAGATGGCGCGTCGGATGTTCGAGATACTCCTCCTACAGCTTCTCGGTCGCACGATCCTGGTATTGTGTACAGGGTGTCCACGACGATTGCCAACGGTATCAAAGGTCGACCCTTGCGCTATCAACGAGCTTCAGCAACGTCTATCATTTCAACACCATCTCCATTCAAGCGAAGCCATGACGAGTCGTTGGACGAATCCAGCAACTTTGCAACGGCGTCATTCGATCATACGAGAAAACAAACCAAGCTCAGCAATCATGCCCAATCCAACTCGTCTAAGAGCGTTGATGCTGATGTATATACAGGTAGGAGAGACAGGTCGACGTCAAAGACCCGCTACACGCGACATTCTGGTCTGCAGGTAGCTTTAACTCCTAAGCAGTGGAACAAAAGACCTGAGAGTGAACACTTGACTAGAAAGTAGAAGAAGACGCAAAAGAAGGCAGAAAAGTAGTAACCCACGACGCGTGTAGTATATATACCCCCACGTATCAAAGAAGTACCAAGATTGTGCGGTCAATATATGTTCAGCGTGAGGTATCCAAAGGCGGACTAGTGCCACCCAATCGCAGCTCCCCGCATGAGAATCCAAAATTCTACGTTTGGCAACACGCATCTTCCAAGTCAACAACAATCATGAGTTTCACCAAATTGAGTGAGGTTGAGCTGCCGGCGGCTTTCGACGCCCATGTGCACTTGCGCGATGGCGAAACGTCGCAGCTCGTTACGCCGACGATTCGCAAGGGTGGTGTGAATCAGGTGTATGTCATGGTAAGCTAGCATCCTTGCACGTGGAGTCCGATACAACATGTCAAAGTCGGAATTCCATTCAATTTATTTCAATCATTTCCAATTTTCCTTCTCGCTTCTCATTGCAATTGTCCGTTCCTAAGTATTGATCCAGCCAAACTTGGTCCCGCCGATCACGACTGTCAAACAGTGCATCGAATACCGCGACAGATTGAAGGCCATTGAGCCGAATGTCGACTATCTCATGTCACTTTACCTGCATGAATCTATCACGCCAGAAGTCATCCGCGAAGCAAAGAAAGCCGGCATCACAGGCGTCAAGTCCTACCCAGCCGGCGTGACAACCGTAAGCCTCCACCCACTCCATCTACCAGCTTAGCACACCTAACTCGTTAGAACTCCTCCTCGGGCGTCCTGGACTACGAGTCCTTCTACCCTGTCTTCGCCGAAATGGAGGCGCAAAACATGATTCTCAACCTGCACGGCGAAGTCCCCTCCACGCCGCCCTCGACCACTTACTCCAAAGACACCACCACACCCTCCATCACCATCCTCAACGCCGAACCCGCCTTCCTCCCCACCTTCAAGTCCCTGCACGCCAAATTCCCTAACCTCCGCATCATCCTCGAACACTGCAGCACCGCCGCCGCCCTCGCCGCCGTGCGCGCCTGCGGCCCCAGCGTCGCGGGGACAATCACCGCGCACCACCTCTCGCTCATCATCGACGACTGGGCAGGCGACCCGTTCTGCTTCTGCAAGCCGGTCGCCAAAACGCCCGAGGACCGCGATGCGCTGATTCAGGCTGTTGTGCGCAGCGGCGGCAAGTTCTTTCTGGGCACGGATAGCGCGCCGCATGCGCAGGGGAGTAAGCGCGGTGGAGATAAAGTGGCCGCGGGCGTGTTTACGCAGCCGTATGCATTGGGATATGTGTTGGATGCGTTGGAGGTGGGGGTCACGAGGGGGGTTATTGCGGAGGGGGAAGTTGGGCAGGAGGTTCTGGAGGGGTTTTTGGGGGGGTGGGGCAGGGCGTTTTATCGGGTTGAGGGGAAGGGGGAGAGGGTTGTGTTGAGGAAGGGAGGGGTGAAGGTTGTGGATGTGCTTGAGAAGGAGGGGCTGGGGGTGGGTGTTGTGCCGTTTCGGAAGGGGGAGGAGACGTGGAGTGTGGAGTGGAAGTGAGCGGCGAGAAAAGCTGTACCAAGTATTTTTTTTCCATGAATCATGGAGATTTGATCAGATGGGATGGGATTTGGTGGTGTTAACGGCTCTCTACCTTGATTTCCCATGTAGCCACAGTTTCAGCCAAACGGCCCGAAAGCCATCGAGCATCGTTCCCGCACCACCATCGATGCTGTCATTTCCCCACAACCGGATTGTCAGCACGCCTTTCATTACATGACCTCTCCACTTTTCAACCCTCGCAGCGAATCCTGATACAATCGCCGTTAGGCCGTTCCAGACAAGCCACCATCGTCTATGTCCCATGCTATGACGGAGCCAGCCAAGACGCAGCATGTCATCGGCCTCTCAGCATCTTGTTTCCAACAGGACCTGACATTAGTATATAAACACGCAGTCTCTCAGTGACTAAAGCAAAAAGAAACTGCCTGCACGAAAATCAAGCTCAATTCCACACGCTTAAGAATCTTCCTTTACAGACTTCCACATCACCTTCAAAAAAAATGTCTTCGACAAACAAAGTCTCCCACCAAGACATCACCGCCGCCGGCCTATCTGAAGCAGACCAGAACATCAACAACTCGGTCGAGGACAAGAGTCACCAGGCCGCAGGCCACAAGGCGAATCTGAGCAACCCAAGTGCGTAGCTTCAAGCACTGATGCAATACACGTAGATACTGACAATGATGGACAGACACTAGCGCCGAGTCAAAGAAGCGGTCGGAGCAGGCGCTCAAGGAGTTGGGCGGCGAGGAGGCTTTCTATGGAAAGCAGGGAAAGGGCGAGTAGGAGATTGACGTGATTATGTATTAAATGTAATGGAATATGTATGATTATAGCTCTGCAACATGGCTGCAGCTCTTCTCGCTTTGTATCAACGCGAAGCTCTGATTAGATCAGCTGGATTGCCGTTCCCACCTTGTTATGAATCCTCTGTGATGTCGAGCGAGATTGATCCTCATTTAGAGAAATGGCGTGTGTTGATTTTAAGTGATCATGCTTGCAGAACATGTGCACGATACTTCTCCGAATCGTGCAATTAATGCCGTCGTTGGTCATTCACGCCCCTGCCGATGAAGCAATAGGGGCATTTAATAGCCCCGCTGAAGCCTCCTGTTCAAGTGACAACTTCATTTCCAGCCACGAGTAGAAGTTTGCTGAATTGCAGAAACTCGCGTACAGACCGTCTCTTGCTCTGTGGCGTTGTATGGGCCCTTGACCGCGGAACTTGACACTGGTGCCATGTTTGCTCACACTGGTGAGAAACTCAGGTATCGAGAAACTGGCGTATCGATGCTTGCCGCCTGGTGTAACAACGTTTGACGTGGCAAGGTAACGATTGAGGGGCGCTACGAACTGCGCGGTCAGTTCTGCAAAGTGTCGCCTTATAATGGGTCCGATGTCGCGTGTCTGGTCACCGAGCTTAAGCATAGCCTCAATTCGCGACACGACCAGGGGATCGGACTTGAGGAAGCGTTTTGGGGGCGTATGGACCTCAATGCCACCACCTGGAAGGTCAAGCAGCGCATTCCTACTCGACTTGTGGTGAATGGAGTGATGTCGCCTTGTTGGTACCGGACCATCAAAATTCTGGAGGTACAGAATGTGAGGTCGCATACGATGGCTGGCCTCTGCTGCAGCAACGATGCGCTTAAGTAAGAAAGGGTTGGTAATGCCAATGATAAACGACTGAGGTGTGCCTCCGTCGATGCCTATACTCTTAAAATCGGCCTGCATCGTCATGTATGGCTTGACGACTCCAGCGTAAGGCACTGGGCAGATCAAGTCGAGCAGGGATGAGACTGCTTCGCTCGCGAGCTGTGGTGACTTGGCGATGACGATGATGCTTTCGCACAAGACAAGCTTCTCGTACAGTACGTAAAGATCTGTGATGCATGGCATGAAATGCATGATGTTGTCCCATGAGCCAATAGGCTCGTAAGCGTATATTGATGTTGGAGTGTCTGAGATTAGAGGAGTCGGACCTGCCAGCCCTTGCAGCGGGAACGAGCGATGTGGTGCGATGTCTAATGTGACTATTGAACCCAGAAAAGGCAGTTCGTGTCTTCCTATCCTTGGTGGGCGCCAAGCAAACATCTGGTTGTATGCGGCTTGGAGGGTCACGGGATCACTGATGACGCCTGTTTCGGTCATCTTGTGTAGTAGCTGATGATGGAACGAAGGAAAATTGTGGTGCGAGATCATGACCAAAGTTCTCTGATTGAAGCTGCGTTTCATGGAGTGGTCGAATTCCTGGCGAAAGACGCAAGTCCCGTAGAAAGTGTCAGAGCTGCCATGGGGAGCGTTGGGCGAGCTAAGTTTGATGTCCGGTGAGTTGTTGGTTACTGCAAAGTTGAAAGCCAGGTCCTCTGCAGTTTCGGTATTCTGCTGCTCTGGGAAGCTGCACAGACTTAGCATTGGGCATCAAAATGGCCTTGAAGACGCACCTGTTGAAGCAAATCGCACTAAGGTCGGCGGTGGTAAAGGGTACATCTGGCGGATAGAGAATCTCTATTTCCGGACTAGGCACATTCTTAGCTGCTATTCGATGAGACGGAAATCAAATCTTACCTACCCAATATCCACGTTGAAGTTGCAGACAATGCTGCTAATGTCAGCGCCGGCTTGCTACCATCGAGACTACACTCACAACGCCACGGCCCAGTGCTGGAAACCGCCGGTGGGTATTACGGGATCTCTGTCCATGTCTTTTTCCTGACGCGAGCGTCGGTACGGTGACACAATCTTTTTCAACTTTTCCATGGCGAGGCTTGACTGCACCTGACATGTGCAGGTGAAGGTTCAGGAGGCGAGCGACCAGTGAGGCTGCAGTTAGTTGGAAGGCGCGCAAGGCGCTGGGGTCAGCGTATAGAGTCAGCTGTCGCTCTGTGCTGTCATTTTCGGCGAATGGCGCGAGCGAAAAGAGAGACGCGTTCAAGACGAAGTGCTTTGGCCACGACAGTGAAGGGCATGGTCCAATATTGCTTTTGGTTCTATCAGCGGGCGAGAGAGAGGTGGTGGCAGTGCGGTGCAGGGGTGGGTCGCGCCCGCTGGCCCTATGACGTGCCATGTCCCAATCCGCTGCGTGGGCCTAGCTTCACGTTCACGTCCGCGTTGCAGCAACGACCCGCGAACCGGCAATTCGCGTCGACCAGCATCCCACGACTTTGGCCATTTGACCCCGCAAGCCAGCATGCGTTGAGACATCGTAGCACTGTGTAGACGTCCTGTAGACGCCCGCACCCCGTCATGGACCCCAATATCACTAAAGCGCTCAATGACAAGCTCTACGACAAGCGCAAGAGCGGAGCCCTCGAGCTTGAGGCTCTGATCCGGAATGCACTAAATGCCCAGGACCACGACAGGGTGGCCAAAATAGTCCATGAGCTCTGTAACGAGTACGCATATGCCGTCCACCACCCACACGCCCGCAATGGTGGTCTTATAGGGCTGGCAGCCGCTTCGATAGCACTGGGACCTGTATGCATGATACGAATCGGAGATGGTGGATATTTTGGCTGATTTACGACGCAGGAAGTCGCCCGCTACCTCGAAGAAATCGTCCCGCCCGTCCTCGCCTGCTTCGGCGACCAAGATGCCCGCGTGCGCTACTATGCGTGCGAGAGCATGTACAACATTGCAAAGGTCGCCAAGGGGGAGATACTCGTCTACTTCAACCAGGTCTTCGACGCACTATGCAAGGTAGGATTACTGTATTCAAGAACCCCAGACATCGCTGACACACCATTCAGCTGGCTGCCGACTCGGAGCTGTCAGTCAAGAATGGCGCAGAGCTGCTGGACAGACTGGTCAAGGACATCGTCTCCGAATCCGCTGCCACGTATGTCTCGGCGCTGCATACTCCCTCAGAGCTCCCAGACCACGAGGCAGTCGAGAGCCATGAATCAGTGCCCCAGGACCTGCCCATGGCCTTCAACCTCGAGCGCTTCCTGCCCCTCCTCGAAGAGCGAATCAACGTCCTCAATCCCTACACGCGCTCGTTCCTCGTTGCCTGGGTGACTTTGCTCGACTCTATACCCGACCTTGAGCTCATTGCCCATCTGCCACGATTCTTGAAGGGGCTCTTCAAGTTCCTCAGCGACTCCAACCAGGACGTATACACCATGACACAGGCCGCGCTGGACAAGTTCCTGATCGAGATCAGAAAGATTGCGAGGATCAAGAAGGGCATTGTGGACAGCAAGAAGAGTCACAACAAGGACGAGCGCCGGCGCTCCAGCTCGAGTCTGCAAAGCACGCCAGACGACGGCAGCGAGGCTACCAGCGGGACACCACTCGAACCACGTGAGGCCGTGGAGGCCGTGGAGGCTGTAGAGGACCCCGAAGATGGCAGCAGAGACAGCGCATCCATGATTTCAAGTCGCAGCGGCAAGTCTGTCAATGGCGACGGCGACTGGATACCAGGTCAGGATGTGCAAGTGGATCACCCAAAGATACTGGAGATCCTCGTCGAATTTCTGAGCGCTCCGTCAGGTAGGTACCAGATACGATGAGCGGCTGGCCCAATCTGACTGTTTGCAGATACCGAAGAGGAACAAACTGAGATACTGCTGACCGCTCTCCGTTGGATTGACAATCTCTTCGACATCTGTCCCGAGGACATCATGCCGTTTGTCCCAAGCTTGCTGTCGCACGTGCTCCCGCGAATGTCACATGAAGTCGACACCGTTCGTAAAGCAGCGGTAAAGGTCAACGGCTCACTGATGGACTACATCATGTCTTTATCCGACGAGAACCGCAAGGCCGACGGCGGTACAGGCGGGCAGATACAGCTTCCCCCTTCACTGTCCGAGCTAGGCAAAGAACTCACTGGCACCCAGCGAAGGGACTCAAACCTCTCTAGTAAGCTACTGAAAGCAGTCATCCGCGATCAAGCGGCAAGAGCAGACTCGACTGGCACTCGCTCCCCGACACCAGCAGAAGATCGCGCCCCCTCACCGCGCCCCATACCAGAACTGGACTACCAAGCTGCAGTTAGTGCACTTACTTTGCAGTTCCTCAACGAACACGAGGCTACGAGAGTCGCTGCCATTGCCTGGCTCATCATGTTGCACAGAATGGCGCCAGGTAGAATCCTCACCGTCGACGATGGCACCTTCCCTGCGCTGCTCAAGACCCTTTCGGATCCCTCAGATGCCGTTGTCACACGCGACCTTCTCTTGCTATCGCAGATATCTCTACACAGCGATGACACTTACTTCACATCATTCATGGTTAATCTCCTGAAGCTGTTCTGCACAGACCGAAGACTACTCGAGACGCGCGGCAATTTGATCATTAGGCAGCTGTGTCTGACACTGAGCGCGGAGAAAATCTACCGTACAATGGCAGACTGTCTGGTCAAAGATGAGGACATCGAGTTTGCGAGCATAATGGTCCAAAACCTCAACAACAACCTCATCACTGCGCCTGAACTGGCTGATCTACGAAGACGGCTTAGGAATCTTGACAACAAAGATGGCCAATCATTCTTTGTTACGCTTTTCAAAGCATGGTGTCACAATGCCGTAGCTACTTTCTCACTCTGTCTGCTTGCCCAAGCCTACGAGCAGGCCTACCATCTTCTCCAAATCTTGTAAGCCCGCCCGCCACATCCAGCTATACACATGCTGATATCTACAGCGCCGACTTGGAAATGACAGTCAACACACTCATCCAGATCGACAAGCTAGTGCAACTGATCGAGTCACCTGTCTTCACATGTTCGTATTCAACCTCTGCTTAACAGCGCAGCACTTCCTACTAACGTTGACTAGATCTCCGCATCCAGCTTCTCGAACCTGAACGTTATCCGCATCTCTACAAGTGCCTCTATGGGTTGCTCATGCTTCTCCCTCAATCATCCGCCTTCGCCGCTCTCAAGAATCGCCTCAACAGTGTATCAGCTATTGGGTACCTGCATATAGCTCCTCGCGCGAACACGTACGTGTCCTCCTCCTCCCCCACCCTAAACCACTTGAGGCAAAAAAGCTCAGAAGTCGGTTCTTCTAGCAGCACTGGCACGCCGTCTGGCACCCCTGGCAGCAACTTTGCAGAGACGCGCAATCGCATTGGCATAAGACGAGAAGATGATGGGAAAGTCAAGTGGAACGAGCTGCTCGAGAGATTCAAGCAGACCCAAGAGAAGGCCCGGAGAAGTCAGCGAATGGCGAGCATGGGAGAGGACCTGCCAGCTAGCAATGAAGAGAGGGGCGCGGAGAAGGAGCGCATGGGACCTGCGGCGGTGCAGAGCAAGAATCTACCGGGAAGGCCGGGGAGTCCGGCGGGCGTGATGAGGCCGCCTCCTGTGCCGCCTGGTGGGCAGGGTCAAGGTCAGGCACATAAGCCGCGATCGAGCCTTAGTCTGGGTAGATTTGCAGGCGGTGTGGGCGGGCGGAAGAAGAAGTGAGTCTGATACTGCAGGGAGTTGGGAGCGATGCTTTGGCGTCATGGGACATATCGTTGCATTGGAGGAGCATTGTCGCTGTTATATCTATGCTGGCATTTCCTGTCTCGTAGGAAGAAGGGGGGTATCATCATTGAATTCACATTGCATTCTTCGGCGTCAAAACAACCCAACCAAGCATCATCTATGTTTCCCCTTCCTCTTTCTCACCCCCTCATCAACAGCACTCTCCTTCTCCTCCCCCTTATCCAACACCCAACTCCGCACAATCTCCTTGATCTCAGGCTTCTTCTTCTCCCGCGCCTTCGCCTCTTTGACTTTCCTCACATACCCCCCATACACAGCCACCTCAGCGACCGCCACACCCAAACTACCCCCCAGCGAGAGCCCCAGCCTCTTCCCCACGCTCCAGTGCCGCGCAGCCACCCAGATAAAACACGCCACGCACACGATCGAAATCAGGATGTTTATGATCAGGATGATTTGGCGGTGGACTTCGTCGTAGGTGAGCTCGTCCTCGTCGTTTTCGGCAGGCGTTGGGTGAGAGGCGAATATGGGCGCGGTGGGGAAGCGTTGGGTGAAGGATTCGCGCGTGGGTGGGGGGTGCAGCATTTTCTCGTAGGTGCGGGCTTCTTCGGCGGCGCGGAGGCGGGTCATTAGGGCGGTGTATTGTGGGGATTTCTGGGGGAGGGGAGCAGGCGGTGGGGTGTAAATTTTTGTGTGGAAGAGGAGGGAGGAGAGTGTTGTTGGTGTTGGGATGGGGTCGGTGGATGTGGATGGGTTTGAAGGTTCGTTCGTGGTGATCGAATCGTCGCTTGACTTGTTCGTTTGTGTGTCTTCATCTTGTGGAACGGATTCTTCGAGGGGGAACTGCTTCAATAGCTTCGAGAGGTCGATCAATTGGCTGTGAGAGATGGGGTTTCCGGGCTTTGGGTCGGCGAGGGCGGGTTCTTCGGATCTTTGAAGCTTTGTAAAGTCATCCGGTGATACTTCTTCAGCTCTGGCGAGCGCCCGGACGATGCCGGGCGTCATAGTAAGCAACACCATGGCGTCGTGGTGTTTCAATGTACAAATGTCGCAGCCTCAGGTCGCGTAGTTCGCCGGATGACGCGCGAAAGTCTGGCCGACTAAGGTCGACAGGGATTGTGGAGCTAGCGCGCGTCATGATTATTCGTCCTGTCTTCCTAAATCTTCCTATGGCTGGGTAAGACAGCTTGACTTCACTCACGATCCCCGGCCTGTCCCATTCGAAAACACCTGGGATAACTCTCAATTGCACTCGCTCTTCCCGACTGCGGGCTGCATTTTGAAGCAAAATTATACATGACGAGCCCATCTGCCCGGCTCGCAACGGGCATTGCGCGCCAACGAAATACGCACCGCCTCCCAAGATGCACTTCTTACAGTGCGTTGCTGCGAAATAAGAACCCCACAGCTGCGGCGATATGGCATGCTCCACGGCGGCGGAACCAGTCTTCGTGGGCGGCGGCAGTCAATGTTGCGCAGAATATCATGAGCTCCCCGCCACCAGACGCACCGATAAAGATGGACCCGTTCCAGACAGTTGCGCGGGAAATGAAGTTCTTGACGGGCAACATAAGGTCATTACTGGGGTCTGGACATCCGACGCTGGACACTGTGGCGAAATACTACACGCAAAGTGAGGGGAAATATGTGCGGCCGATGCTGGTATTGCTCATGAGTCGTGCGACGGCACTCACACCACGGACGCCAGCGTCAAGAAGGGATTCGAGGATTGCACGGGGAGGAGTGGACACGCCAATAACAGAGCCCATGGTATTGGCGGACGAGAACCCAGACACGCCGATTAGCAGTCGAAGCTTCGATACCGCATACACACATGCAGACTCCGATATCCTACCCTCCCAACGACGACTCGCAGAAATCACCGAACTCATTCACACCGCGTCACTCCTCCACGACGATGTCATCGATCACTCGATATCCCGACGGTCCGCACCCAGCGCCAACATTGAGTTTGGAAACAAGATGGCGGTTCTGGCTGGTGATTTCCTACTAGGACGAGCATCCGTTGCACTAGCACGATTACGAGACCCTGAAGTCACTGAGCTCCTAGCTACCGTTATCGCGAACCTCGTCGAGGGCGAATTCATGCAACTCAAAAATACAGCGCGAGACGAGAAGAACCCCGCATGGACCGAAGACACCGTATCCTACTACATCCAAAAAACATACCTCAAATCCGCATCGCTCATCTCGAAATCATGTCGCGCGGCTGCGATTCTAGGTGGGTCGGCGCCCGAAGTCGTCGAGGCGGCATATCTATATGGGAAGAATCTGGGCCTGGCATTCCAGCTCGTAGACGACATGCTAGACTACACAGTGTCGGGCGAAGAGCTAGGAAAACCCGCAGGCGCGGATCTGGAGCTCGGTCTCGCGACAGCGCCGTTATTGTTTGCGTGGAAGGATAATAAGAGCTTGGGCAAGTTAGTCGGACGCAAGTTCTCGCAGGAGGGTGATGTTCAAAGGGTGAGTTTGAACTTGTCTAATGTGATGATGGTTGAAGTGTTAATTACGTACCAGGCACGCGAAATCGTCTCCGCCAGCACCGGCCTGCAACAAACCCGCGCCCTCGCCCAAGAGTATGTCGACAAGGCCATCGAAGCAATCTCTAGTTTCCCAGACAGCGAGGCAAAATCCGGCCTCGTTGAGATGTGCACCAAAGTCATGAAGAGGAGGAAATGATTCCAAACCCCTCCAAACAACGTGTACGAGTACTGTTTCCAATATGCCACTTTACCGGATGACCAACAAATTAAAAAGGCGTCGAGATAGGTGGGTTTGGGACTAGCATTTATACCGCTCCACTTTTACGTTTCCAGCGAGGTTTTCTTTTTGCAGGTGGATGTATATATAGTGGGTGTATTCGTGTTGCGGTTTAGAGCCTTCTTATGCTAGATGTCATGGGCGCCAATGAAAGTAACGTATCGTAGAATATGAATGGTTGTAGTAGTGCATTGAGGGGTCCTATGAATGAAGTCGCTTGGGGTATATGAGTATGAATGAGGTTATAAAGATGCCTTGCTCATTGAGAGTGATGAGGCGTGAAAACCCCTTTTGTCATGATAGAATATCAATCAGTCGTATCGAAGCCGTTATGAGACATTTCAGTGTGCTCTCTGCCCATCTTCGTGCCTCTGATGTCTCTCTTGCCGGGCTGATGTCTGCCTGTGGCGCTCGCGATCTCTACTACGACTCCGCCTCCGCTTGCGTTCGTGCGATGATTTGCGACCGGACCCATCTCGACTGCGACTTCGACGATGCTTCACCAACCTATGTCTGTCAACATCACGACCACTATCTGAACGAAGGACCTCAACATGATCCTCCTCTCTCCGTTTCCGCTTGTGATGCCTCTCCCGCCTCTCCTCGCGCTCCTGTGCAGCCCTTAGCTCTCTGAGCTCCCGCTCGCGTTCCGCCGCCCACCTCTTCTTGTCCTCCTTCGACCTCTTGAGCTGATTCTGCGCCTGCTGCATGAACGCGAAAGGGTCGTTGGATGTGACGCGAGCGCGTTCACGCTCCTTGCGGCGCGGGTCTTCGTTTCCCCATACATTCTTGTTCTCCAAGAGGGGATAATCCAGAGCCGTGCTATCAGGCTTCTGCTGCGCGGCGTACCAGGGCTTGTGCAAGCCTTCTCTGCCGGCTGCGTTGGAGAAGCGCATGGTGTATTGGTCCTCGAAGGCGCGCTCTTTCCGCCGCTTTTCTTTCTCGGCTTCGGCGTTCTTCTCGCGCTTGTTTGCTTCCTTTGAGTCTACGGGGAAGAGGTCGATGTGGCCGGCTTGGTCTGTGAGTGGTGCATCGAGCTTGGTGTTTCGTAGTCTCAGCACCTTGGCGTCCTGCGCATTATCATCTTCTCCTGGAGCTGTGATAGATGCTGCTAGACGTATATCCATGTCGGTATCATCTTCGCCAGCCAACTTCCGCCTTTTCCTCGTATGTCCACGATCATCGCGTTCTCGCTTGTGCTCCGGGGTCTTTTTTTTCGATTCATCGGGTGGCGGAGGTGGTGTTTGGCCTCGTAGTATAGCAGCGCGGCGTGCGGCATCGAGCTCTTGCATGCGCTGCTCATCGGCGGCTTCGCGTGCGGCGGCGGCTTCTTCGTCTGCCTTCACACGGGCGATGTTCGCGCTGTTGTAGACGTGCCATGACTATCTCGTTTTAGCATCATATACCAAGCCCGATAGTATAGAGGATTGCGTACCTTGTGGCCCAGCAAATGACTGTCTTCTCATCAGCTACTGCGAGTTGTATGCGCCGACGCAGCGCATGGTATCGAGACATACAGAGGCATGATGACAGTGAAGCTACCAAAGCTCGACTATTCGATGTTCGCTCTCTCGTCCATCCGTATCGAATATCGACAGGCGTAGGAGTTGACAGGTGCTTCTGCAATCAGCGACCTCGGTGAACGTTGGAGCTCAGAACGGTGACATGCATTAGCGCCGTCCCGAGCTGCGGCTGCTGTGCACAAACCACTGTCGATCATGATATGGAGAACATCACTCTCCCCGCAATGTAATCCGTCGTTCACCTTTCCAATTTCGACCCCTTTTTTCGCCTGTCAATACTCCTAATTCTTTCGTACGGCACCAGTTGAGACGTAATAATAACTGAATTAATACACCCCTTCTGCGGACGCTAGGCCCCAGCCTCTCCACGTTGCGCAAACCCACACTTTATTACACTTCAACTGCAACTGAAAGCCTTGCCGAAAGTGTGACAATGCACTACTCGAGCGCACAGATTGGCTGAAAAAGCAGTAATACGGACATTTTCCTTGTGGTCGTACCGGATCTTGCAAACAAATCACAAATACGAGAGAAGCAAAGCGAGTGTTCCTCATCCAAACTACCGCTACGGACGATCTCGCTCTGGCGCCCGATTACCTTCAACTAGCCAGACTAGCATCCCCACTCCACTCACGAGATGCCTACTTGGATCGTTCACGGATTCCGCTGGCCTCGTGCGCAAATTCGCATTCACATTATTCTGCAGAACCTCGACGATGCGGCGCCGGAATGGCTTATGGCACCCGCGACTGTCGCATGTATGACCGCAAATTTCAAGCAACAATGGCCAGAGGAGATGAAGAAACTACCTGAATTGCGATTCATCGAGCAGTATGATCCCGAGGACCTCACAGTCAAAGATCAGCCTTACGCATATGTGTGCGACCAGGTGCACGAGATCAAGACCGGTGTTGACTTTGACGAACTACGAGGAGGCGGACTGGGAGAAGATCAATGGGCCGCCATTGCAGACTTGAGAGACAAGGTGGCGCCCGGGGAAAAGCTTGGGTGGTACGTTGTTGTCAACGGAGACGTGGAAAGATGGGCACCACCGCTCGACTCCGAAGGCGAAGACACCGAAACCGAAGCAACAAACTCTCCATTCAGCCCATCAAGCCAGCGGAGTAGTGTTGGTAGAGCCAGTGATGTCAGCGGGCAGACACAGGAGCGGCCGTCGACGAGTCGGAGTTTCAAAAAGTGGATAGGTGGGAGATTGAAGAAGTCGAAGAGGTGAGTTCGAGGACTACGAGTGTTCGATGAGATGCTGACTTATGTAGTGGGAGGGATTTAAGAGCGGATGTTCCGAAAGACCCGCCTCCTCCACTGCCGCCAATGTCGCCAAAACACGCTCTGTCTGCGCCAAAACCGGCTAACGGGAGGGTGCCCCTGCCTGCAAAGATATCGAGGAGTTAAAACGCGAATGCAAGCCGAGGGATGATCAATCTTACATCATGTACTATGAAAATTTGCCAATGAAGGCCGGTAATGGTATGGCTTCTTGGTATAACTGTACACTTAGGAGATCAAAATATGGTATATACACCGATGAAAGGTGTCATTTTGTCATTGAGTCACAATTCCCCAAACTAATACTAGCGAGTGATCAGTGAAAGTCTGTAATTTCTCGAGTTTCTGGACTCGGTCTCTATATTCCTGTCGCAAACTCACTTTTGTGGTTAGCGTGGTTGGAGCTATCAGCACGTGAGCGGAGCCTAGCCTAACTTTTTGGTTGCGGACCACCGAAGCTTCACCAGAGTACTATAACTCACCCATAATCTCTCCTGCGCCCGTGTTGAGACCCGCGCCCAGTCTTTTCCCTGCGCCACCGTATTTCTTAACCTTGAATTCTTGTAGCGCAATTGTGTCAGAAGCTCTGCGGAGCATATCAGGCTCGAAGCCGACAAATCGCGCTGAAGCTATTCGTGGCGTCAAGCCAATAACTTCAAGATGAGCGGCCGACGCGATTTTCTGTCTATGCCTGCGCCCGAGAACTATGTCGCTGGTCTCGGGCGTGGAGCGACTGGCTTCACCACGCGAAGCGATCTGGGTCCTGCGCGAGAAGGTCCTTCCGAGGAGCAGATGAAGGAGATGTTAGCGAAACGCGCGGCTTCCCTCGGTCAAGCAGCACCTTCAGCCTATGGCGTGGTAGAGAAGAAGGAGGAAGAGAAAGACGAGGAAGAAGATCGGTTTCAGGACCCGGACAACGAAGTTGGGCTGTTCTCGAGTGGCATGAACTACGACAAGGAGGACGACGAGGCAGATCGGATATACCAGGACATCGACGATAAGATGGACAGGAGGCGGAAAGTAAGAAGGTTAGTACCCCTGTTTTGTTTTCCCATACCTTCCTTCATGTTTGTTTTCAACGTATTCATCGTGGTTTTTTCCTCGAACAGATACCGATGTCCGACCTAGGGAAGCTCGCGAGCAACAAGAACGAGACGAATACGAAAAGAACAATCCGAAGATTCAACTACAATTTGCCGACCTGAAACGAGCGCTCAGTAGCGTATCGGAGGAGGAATGGGCAGCACTGCCTGAGGTCGGAGATATGACAGGAAAGGCAAAACGTGCGCGAGAAGCTCGAATGGCGAACGCGCGATCGTACGCTGTACCGGACAGTGTGCTCCAGGCAGCCTCAAAGTCCGGTGAACTCGAAACATCTATTTCATCGAACGACGCAGATTCAGGTACCATGACGAACTTCGCGTCGATCGGAGCTGCACAACTTTCTGCACTCCAGGTGCGCCTAGATTCTGCAGCGAACACTGGAGGCACACAGACGACTACATCAGGCACGGCAACCTCGGTGGATCCGAAAGGATACCTTACATCACTGGACAGGAAGCAAGCTATGGGCGATGAAGTGCCAGTCGAGGATATCAACCGTGCGCGAGTACTGCTTGAATCTGCAGTCAAGACCAACGTCCACAATGGACCTGGTTATGTTGCGCTTGCTCGCTTAGAAGAGGTGGCTGGCAAGATCCACACTGCGAAGAAGGTCATGCAGAAGGGTTGCGATATGTGTCCAAAGTCAATAGTTGTGTGGGAAGAGGCCATCCGGCTGAACAAGGAGAACGTGCACAACGCGAAGATCATAGCAGCGAACGGCATTAAACTCAATCCCAAGGCTATCAAGCTTTGGCAAGCTGCAATCGATCTGGAGCAGACCCCAGCGGCACGAAAGAAGGTCACCCGACAGGCGCTCGATCACAACCCGCAATCAGTCGAGCTATGGAAGACGCTCATCAACGACACCGAGGACATTGAAAACGTCAAGCTTCTGTTTGCAAAGGCTACGGAAACTGTGCCACTTTCAGAGGAACTCTGGATCTCCTATGCCCGAGTCAGCGATGCGGATGCAGCTCAGCAGGTCCTCAACAAGGCGCGTAAAGCAATACCTACGAGCTGGGCAATCTGGGTCCATGCTTGCAGATTGCAAGAAGAGCTGGGCAAAGTCGAGATGTGCGATCGTATCATGGAGCGTGCCGTAAAAGCACTGATCAAGGAGAATGCCATGATTAAGCGCGAAGAATGGCTGACGCAAGCCGAGATATGCGAAGAGGAAGGGGACAAGGCCACCGCAGCATCGATCGTCAAGACCACAATTGGATGGGGTCTTGACGAGGACGATGACAGGCGCGACGTGTGGCTGGAGGATGCGAAGGGTGTATCCAGCAGAGGTCGCTACGAAACTGCACGTGCAATCTTGGGTCACGCAGTCTCAATCTTCCCATACTCGACTACTGTCTGGCACGCATCAGCAGAGCTAGAGAAGCATCACGGCAGCACGGAATCACTTCTTAGCGTTCTCGACCGTGCGGTAAACGCCTGTCCGAACTCAGAGTCTCTCTGGCTGCTGTACGCTAGGGAGATGTGGGCATCAGGCGATCCAGAAGGTGCTCGCCAAGTACTGGGACGCTCTTTTGGCCAACTACCGGGCAATGAGAACCTGTACACTCGTGCAGTCGACTTGGAAGTAGACGCCGGCAACTACGAGCAAGCGCGTAGTTTCTTGCAAGCTGCTCGAGAGTCAGCCGCTACTGACCGCATCTTCATGAAGTCTGCCGTTTTGGAGCGCCAGTTGGGCAACTATGAGGATGCAATCGACATCTGCAACCAAGGCCTACAGAATTGGCCTGGTAGCTGGAAACTGCACGCCGTCAAGGGCCAGATCTACGAACAACTGTCAAAGCTCAAAGAGGCACAAGAAGCCTTCAGCATCGGCACACGTGCAGCACCCAAGTCACCAATCCTCTACATCCTCCTCTCCCGCATCCAAGAAAAGCAAGGCGCCGTCGTCAAAGCCCGCTCCACACTCGACCGCGGCAGACAAGCCAACCCCAAGAACCCTGACCTCCTCTGCGAATCCGTCCGCCTCGAACGCCGCCAAAACAACATCCCCGCGGCGCAAAAAGTCATGGCCACGGCCCTCCAGGAATGCCCCAACTCAGGCCTACTCTGGGCCGAGAAAATCATGCACCTTGAGTCCCGCACGCAGCGCAAACCCCGCGCCCTCGAAGCCATCAAGAAGGTCGAAAAGGACCCGCAGCTGTTTGTCGTTGTGGGCCGCATCTTCTGGGCGGAGCGCCGGCTCGACAAGGCCGCGACGTGGTTTACCAAGGCGGTTGTGCTGGATCCGGATTATGGCGATGGGTGGGTGTGGTACTACAAGTTCTTGGAGCAGCATGGCACCGAGGAAAAGAAAGCCGAGGTGCTGAGTAAGTGTGCGATGGCGGAGCCGAGGCATGGGGAGGTGTGGCAGAGGGTGAATAAGGATCCGAAGAATGCGAGGGTTGGGGTCGAGGAGGTGTTGAGGATTGCGGCGACGGAGGCGGAGGGTTGAGTGTGTGAGTGAGGCCATTGGACCGTCTTCAGTGCGGTTGATTGCAAGAAGGGCGTGGTGCATATTTTCAGCTACAGGTGCTACGTTGGAGTCAGGTTTTCTTTCCACGTCAATGTGCGGAATTGTACTTCAAAAAGTCGATTCCTTCTCGACGATATTTAGAGTAAATACGGTTCAGATGCAAATGCAACAAGCCAGCCCTTATGCCCTGACTCCATCAGATAAAATAAAACAGGGTATCATCCCATCCCATCCCATGCCCACACCAAAACGCCCCGAAAATGCCCAAATCAAACACACAACAACACCCCTTATAAATCCGCAAAGTTCAACACATCATCCAACACGCCATCCAACCCCTCCGCCTCGGCCCCCTGCCACCCCTCCTCGCCATCAATCTGCATCGGCTCACCCACACCATCCCCCATACTCAGTTCCACGCTCCACACCTCGCCGCCCTTGCCATTCGCCCCATCTTCCTGCCACGCATACAAATCTTCCACGCCCTGCGTATCCAAACATCGCGAATGCAGCACCTGCCCCGCGATAATGGGCGTCTGGCCCAGATACCCATCGCCCAGTCTTAATGCCAATTGCAAGTCCTCCATACACAGCATTTTCCTTTTTCTCCTCTCTTCAATTTCCACGGCCTCGCCGTCGCGCTCGAGGCGCTTCTTAAACTCAGCCGTCTTGACGAAGCCGGGCCCGTTGGTACAGACTTTACCGAGGAGCGACATGAGCGCCTCTTTGATGTACGTCTCGGTCGCGATGTTGAGGAACTCTGCGCAGTCGGGGGCGTGGCCTTGGGGGAGGCCGAATTCATAGCAGGTCGGAAGCAGGCGGTGTGTTATTGTGGTGGGGGTGGGGAATTCGTGGGTTTCGGCGAAGAGGGAGGAAGTATAGCGTTTGCGGATTTCGAGGTCCCAGTCTAAAGAGTGGTGGGGTTAGTATGTTTGGATGGGAGGTATGGGTATGGTTATTATAGGACGTACTTGTCTTGCCGAATCCTCCTCCCTGGTTACCCCCTACAGGACCGCTCTCGGGCTGCTTGACTTTCCGCGCCTCGATGTATTCCTGCACCACGGCGCCGGCATCTCCATCTGCTGTTGGTATTGTTTTCAGTCGTTTGCGCTCGCGGCGGCTTAATTGCATGACCTCGTGTTTCAGCCTCTTCTCGCTCTCGTCGTGGGTGCCCTTGACGGTCCCGCTGCTCGGCTTGTCACTACTGCTGACCCAGCTCGCGATGCCAGCTTCGGGCGGGTCGCGCCAGGCATTTGCGTATATCGCTGTAAAAAGCGCATTGTGTGCGTGTTCGAGGGCAGGGGTGGTGAGGATGCGGGATAAGGAGTGCGAGAGTTCCTCTTGGTTCAAGTTGCCCAGCAGGAAGAAAGACAGCGCTTTCTTATAGGTAGTCCAGTCTGCGTCGCTGATTGCGCTCTTCACCGCCGTGTACAGTGGCTCGACGTCTACGCGCGGCGTCCGTGGTGCGCTTGGCTTCTTGCCCAGGTCGGTTTGGAGATTGAGGCCGGGCAGAGCGTTGTTGGAGAGGGCGGGGGACATGTTCAATCCGTTCATAGCGCCGGGCGCAATTGTGCCCGCCATTGTGGCGGATGGGATGCGCTTTCAAGCGCTCAATGTTGCGGATGGTCGAGTCGTCGCGTGTCGAGGTGCGGACCGATGCGCGTGTGGGGAGAGCTTGCGGAGCTCGGGGGAGCGTCGCGTCACTGGCGCAGGCTTCGGTGCGGATATGGACGTGTGCCAGGCGGATCGCAGCGGCCGTCGGTAATGTTCGGCGATGTTTTCGAGGCGTGTAGGGCTGCGCAGGTGGCGTCAGTTGATGGAACGTCGTCGGAGTGGTGCTGGTGAGGTTGGGGAGACGTCGGTGGTTTGTGAGGAACCACCGACCTGGAGTCGTCTGCAATTGTATCAAGTACATCAGCTTTGCAGACAGACACAGCTGTGCCATATTACACTCACTGCCTCTTGTCTCCCTGATTGTTCTGCAGCTCGAAGTATTTGCGCAAGGTCGAAAACATGGTAAGGCGAAGTTCAGTTCCAAGCTGCACTGGAAAAGCATAAAGAGCCCATTGCATGTGATGCCTTCATTTCACACACGTTCGCCAGATACTCTGTAACGCCATGACAATCCATGCCCTGCTCACCCATGCATGCAAGCACTTTTGCACAAAAAGAAGTTTTGAATACATATCGCAATCGCGCTCCTCGCCTTAGTTCTCCCCAAACACGTCACCCAGCTCAACCATACCGACACTCCAAATTTCCCTCTCATCTTCCACCTCATCACTACTCAATCCCAATCCACCGCTACCACCTTCGGCTTCCCTCCTCTCTCGCGCCTGTCCGGCCAGTCTCATAGCAACCCTCTTGAAGTAGTCTCCCATACTCCTCTGCTGGCCTGCCGATAGAGTCTTTCCTGGGCCGGACATGTACTTGTCGAACACCGCCGTCTCTTCATCGACAACGCTGAAAAGTGTCAGGAAAGCGGCTTCGGCGCCTAGCTTGACGGGAATGACAGGATCGCGGACCGACGCGAAGATGGGTGGCGTCAAGAGTGGGATATGTGGGCGGATAAGGTCGTTGTGCTCGCGTGCTACGGTGCGGAGCACAACCAGAGCTAGACGACGCGTGTCGACAGGATGGCCAGGCTCAATGATGGGCGCAAGAGCTTCGAAGATGGGTTTGGTGTGTTCGAACGTCTTGTTGGTCTTTTCACCGAGAAGGTACTTTCCGGCTGCCAGGACAGCATTGTCTGATATAACGGGCTGAGCATGGGCGACACCTTGACAGATGATGTGGATGGTATCGTCCGCGAAAGAGCCTGCAAGGGCTTCAGGTGCATCGAGTAGAATGGCGTTGATTGCCAACACCGAAGCCTTGCTAAAGTGCGTCGTGAGGACTCTTGTTTTCAGCAGACCTGTGGCAATATCTTCAGGTAGACAGCTGATGAGGGCACCAAGTAGGCGAGCATTCGTGATAGCCATTGCATCTAGAGTTGATCAGCTTGGGTCGTAGTGAAAGACAGAGATAATAGATACCGTTTGAATCATCGGTCTCAGTATCGATGAGACTCAAAATAGCGTTCCTGCTTGCCTCGTTCATGTTCTTGCCAGCCTTGCTCACTACCTCGAACAGGGCCTTCAACATGGCAGTCTTGACGGCTTCGTCACTCGTCTTGGATCCGGTCACCAGTTCAGCGATGAGAGGATCCACTCGCGGGGTCAGCTTGATCAATGTACCCAACGCCTTGGCCGCTCGCGCTCGCAAAACGTCAGACGATGTGTCAGCAAGTGACTTGGCGAAAGTGCGTTGCAGTTGGGGCAGGAAAGGCTTCAGGAACGTTGGGATCTTCTCAAGCAAGTTGTTGAGTGTGAGAAGGATAGCTGCCTTGACGTCCGTAGATCGTTCAGTAACCACACGAATGAGAGGTCCAGTGATCTGAGTGACGAATGGCTGCAATGCTTTGGCGCTTGTGCGGTCAATGACATCTGAGATAGCCAACGCGGCTTGTGTTCGCTGATCGACTGAGCCGTTCATGAGACCTTGAAGGAAGATAGGCAGGATGGCGTTGATACCCTTGGGTAGTGAGAAACCAGGCAGGTCTGCGCCAGCAACACCGACTTGGCTGAGTGTCTGGCGAGTAGAGAGAACGAGTGACTCCATCTCCTCCTTCCGCAAGCGCTTGGTGGTAAGTGTACTGAGAGCAGTCCATGCTGCCTTGACCACCTCCTTGTCGCCATCATCGAACGAAATGAGCAGGGCGCGGATGAGATCAGGGTAATACCTGGAGAAGTCCTCCTCGTATTCGGCGAAGAATTTGGCAAGGTGCATGTCAGCTCGCATACGTCGCCGTTCGTCGTCGTGCTTAGCTAGGGCAAGCATCACGCTCATAGCTGTGTTGAGGCCATCATACTCGTCCACAGAGAGCAACACCTTGTCAAATGAGCTCTCCAACTCATTTCTAAGTTCTTCGTCCTTGCAGCTAATCACATTGTCCATGATGGTGTTGAGAATGTTTGGCAGGCGTCTGGTCATGGCGGAGCTTGCGACCTCGGCCAAGGATGCGATCGCCCGTGCGTTAAAGGCAGACATTGGGGAGGTGAGAAGAGTAGGGAGAAGGTTGGGAAGGATGACGTTAGAACGCGCATGATCTGTGAGCAGCGTAAGAAGGGCTGAGAGCGCGTTCTGGGCGTCGTCGTCGCTCCGCAGCAGGTTGAGGAGGTAAGGTAAGACCTGTTCAACAGACTTCTTGCCCAATATTTGTTGGAGAGCATCGAAGGCCTCAGCCGCTGCTTCACGAACGTCGGCATCAGGATCCACGAGTGCTGTCCTGACGACTTGGATGAGGGTCTTCTCGTAGTCTTCCAGTTGCTCGGGTGAGGCGGATGAAATGAGTTCACGGAGAGCAATACAGATACCCTGCTTGGCATCGGTGTCTGTCGTGTGCAAGCCTTCTTCTAGTGTAGGTAGCAAAGTAGCCAACACGCCGTCGCCAGCTTTGCGGATAAGTTCTCCAAGAGCGTTGCCAGCAATGACCTTTTGCTCCATATTGGAGCTTGCGAGGCGGCGGATGATGAGCTGTGTAAGAGTAGGCACAAGCTCGCGAAGGGTTCGTGGAGTAGCCACCAATGCCTTCCAAACATTGATAGATGCTGTGCGAACAAGACCAGACGTGTCGCACCTGCAAATGTACAGAGCAGACAGGACCTTGTTGCGCTTCTCCTCTCCGAGTACTTCGAGCAGAGATGCACCGGCCTCCTTCGCGCCTTCTTCGACTTCTTCTTCCTCGACCTTTCCACTGATACCCGTGAGGTTGAACAGAAGATCTCCCACAAGCTCCACGGAGCTGAGTCGGATACGGTAGCTGTCGTCCGCAAGACCTCTCTCGAGCTCTGGTAGAAGGAGATCGATGGCCTTGGTAGCAAAGTTCTTGACAAGTAATCGCCCAGCGCGCAGAGCAGTGTCGCGAATCGATTCGACATCGTCTGCAAGACCACCAAGGATGGGTGGAATGATCTTGCTGAGGTAATTGGCGAAGCTGTTTCCGAAGCAGGCCGGCAAGAAGATGAATAGAGACATGAATCCTTCTCGCACTGAAGCTCGACTGCTCGCGACATTTTGCAGAATGCTGGGTAATGTCTCCTCCAAGCGGCTCGTACCCAGACCAGCGAGTACTTCTGACAGAGCTTGGGCGGAACCCAACCGATCGCCAGCACCAGTGTCCGACTTGAGTGTAGACATAAGACTTGGGATGAGATCTGGTAGTGCATCTTCTCCGAGTTTCTCGACCAGGGAACCAAGTGCCTTCGACGCTGTTGCACGAGTAGTAGGGACAGGGTCCACGATGGCTACGCGCAGGCCAGCAACTAGGATTGGCAAATGAGCAACAACATCTTTCCGTTCTGTCAGATATGCTAAGCTGCCAATGATTTGTGCAGATTTGCGCTTTGTGCCCGATCGGTCGCCCAATCCTCGCTCGAGAATGCGGACCACCAGGGCGAGAGACGGAGCGTCAAGGAAATGAGCAAACTGGATCTTGATGAGCGCATCGAGAGCATCATCAGTGTACTTTGTTGGATCACTGAGTGCTTTCAGGATGATGTTTACGACGCTCTTGATCTCAGGGTTGCTGATGACTTCTCCGAAACGCTGTAGACTGCGATTGGCCGATGATCGCACTTCTTTGTGACTGTCCGTCAGAACTGTTGTCAGTGGCGGAATGATATCCGGCAAGCTCATGGAAAGCTGGTTCGGATCTAGGTATGCCATGGCACCTAAGGAATCGCAGGCGCCCTTCTTACTTCGCCACTGCTGGTCGTCAAGTCCTTCTAGCAAGATTGGTAACACTTGCTTCACGCCAAATGAGCTCAGAGTTGAGAAGCTGGTCTTCGCTGCGTCAAGGCAGGCTTCTCGGACGTCCGCGCTTGAGTCGCCGAAACCAGCGAGCAATTGTGGTACGAGCTGGATAACATATGGCTCAAACAAGCGTCCCAAGATCAGCGATAACAGCTCGTATGCTAGGTAAACGCCTTGTCTTTGGTTGACTTCCTTTTTGTTTTCGGAAGCGCCCTTGAGTGTTGACATGATGCGGTGTTCCTTGAGCACACCCAGACCCTTGCCACGAACGATACCTGCAAGGCCATAGGCAGCACCTCGTCGAGACGCGTATTTCTTTGATGTAAGTAGCTGTTCCATAATCTGGCTGATGTAAGAGGAGACCTCTTGTTGTGATGTGCGAACAAGTGGTGGCAGGCATTGTGCCACAGCATACTGTACGGTTTCGGAAGGGGTACTGAGGGTGGCCAGTAATCTTTGGACGACCTTGGCTACACGCTCATCACCGGCCTCCAAATGACGGCCGAGAGCACCGTAGAGAATGATGACCGCTTCGTTGACCTGGTCATACATCTCTGATTTCCGATCTGGCCCTTCAAGCGCATCCTCGAGGAGCTTCATAAGAGGCTCCACTTCTGACTGCGCTTTAGTGTTGATGATGGAAGTAGCTGCATCGATCATTGCTTCTCGCACAGCCGCACTTCGATCTCCAAGCGGGCCCTCGTAGACCATAAAATTGAGGAAGTCCGACAAATCACTTGGCTGGAAAGCCTGAGTTAATTCTTTGAAGGCAAGAGCGATACCATCTCGGCTTTCCCAAGGATCACGTAGATCGACTTTACGGGGCATACCATATTCGTCGCGCTCAGGCATCCGTGGTTTTGCCTTCTCCCGGTAGGATTCTTGCAGTTTCGCTAGGAGATCATGGAATGTTGTTGGGTATTTCGCGACGACCTCACCAAGAGAGCGAGCAGCGGCTCTTCTCAGTTGCTTGTCCAACGAATTCAAATATGGCAGCATTTGTGAGCCTGCTGACTCTTCTAGTTTCAAATCGTTTTCGTCCCAGATTGTGTGAGCTAGCTCAGCGTTTTCTGGCACGTCGTCATGACAGGCGAGGAAGATTTCCTCACTGAATGTCATGTCGTTCGTGTCTAGCTCGGCGTCAACAGCTTGCAGTACAGCGGTCCGAACCGAGGTCTCCGGTACAATGGCTCCAAGTAGAAGTGCACTCAGCTCGTCATTGTTGATGTTGGGAGCAAGGCCGCTAGCAAGATCAGTGAGACAGTCCTTGATCAGTTTGTAGTGTTGCTGGTATCGTTGCATCGACCAGACCAGTATTTCGAGTAAGTCTTTGCGTGGCAGACGGACATCAGTACAGGCGTTGGTGTGGAAAGCGATGATCTCGATGGCCAGAATTAGCTGTTCGTCCGCTTCTTCAGCAGACGGACGCCCAATCCCGCCTTTCTCGAGCACTAAAAATACGAGGGGAAAGCAGTATGCGAGTGTGACCGGATCCAGTGGCCTTTGCTCACCTAGAAATCGGAGACGGTAGAGCACGCGGGTGACCAAGTCACCAAGATCTTCCCCTTCATATTCGCTGGACAGCTGAATGGATCCAATGGTCCTCAATGTGGCGACACCTACAAAGGGTCGCAGATGACCTAGTCTGTTCGATATTCGCTCCGAGCAAGCAATGTAGGCAGTTGCAGGTAAATCGCCTAGCAAAAGACCGGCGCCGGATCGAATAGACTGGATCAGAAGATCAACAGCCGCCCCCATCCATTGCTCTGCCTCGGTAGGCGGTCCAGTTGCAAGGCTCTTGATAATTCCGACACCTCGCCTCATCTTGCGCTCTGTTATCGTGACTTCATCTCGGATAGCTGCTTCTTTAGCAAGCTGTGCATTGACCTTGGCGCGTTCTTCGGCGGAGAGCTTCTTGGTCTCGCCCTTCTTCTGCGCGAGCTGGGCTCGGAGCTCCTCTTCCCATTTGAGCGTATCGTAGTCTTTCGTGTTCTTATCAATAGCCACCGGGCCTTTCTTCGACAAAACGTCAACGTAAGCTGTATCTGCTGGCGTTCGGAAGATGGCCGCTTCGGTGGGACCTATCGACTCCAGTTGCTTTGGGTTGAGGTCCTGACTAAATTGTTCGACTACAGCTGGCAATGCTGCCGCTGGCGCTACAAAGGCCATATCAGTGTAAGCACTGTATGCTGCAAGGCTGATAGCCGGGATTTGTGCGTTGTCAATGTTCTGGTGAGTATTAGTGACTGTGCTGGGCAATCTGATCTCTTCAATGCTTACCTCAGTAGCATCATTGATGACGCCTATGCACTCCTTCAAATTGGCTTGTACTAGATCACCAGGGTCAATTCCCATGCGGAGACACAAGTCGATCCAGGAAACCCGGGGAATCATCTCCTTCCTAGCCAGCACGATCAAACTAAGGGCTTGTGAACTCAAGTCTTTCTGATCGATGCTCGCTCCCTGCTTCCGGACCGCATCGGATGGTACACAGAGACAGCTTATCACAACACCCAAGTCAGTGGAGCCTGACTTGGATGCAACTGCAGCACTGTCTTTGTCCTCTCGCTCGCTGGACCGGTACCATGACCAGATGCCTTCGGTCATAATGTTGCTGATGCCAGAAGGAGAGACTTGAAGATAGGTCCGAGTCAGAGCCTGTTTGGCAGCAGACTTAGCCCTGGCCGAAACACTTTGCCCAACGATGAGGAAGATGAACGCATGTGCCCATGAAGTCTGTGCCTCTTTCGACCTGGCTTCTTGTACTAAAAAGGGTGCGACCGATGTCAGGGCACGCAATGCGATAGTCACGTCATCTTCTGTGGACAACTTGGAGTACACCTTTGGGTTGAGTAGAAAGGAAGGTTTTGGCTGTACTGCGAGCGAATGTGAGAGCACATCGGACTTCTTGTAGATGGCGGTAATTTTCTCGTCCTTTATGTGTTGTACTTTGTCCAAGAGAAGAGCTGCAACATAGTGACCCACGGTGATGAGACCGCTCTGTGTTGCCGGAATAGGATTTGCGATTACTTCTTGCCAAATCTCTACGAATTTTGGTAGCGTTGCCTGACAGAAAGCGAGTATGTCAGCTTGCGCATGCTGTTCGTCGGACAGATTCCACCATATGTCCGCAGCGCGGATAGCCCACAGCCTCCGCACGGGAACACGCTTGTCTGCCATGCCCTTGATGAACGCATCAGACACAGCTTTGTCAAGAGCAACTCCGTTAGCCAGGCCAAAAGTGAGGTGATCAGTCATGGTCGACACCTCAGCAACTACGGCCGGTTCACTAGGCTCCTTAAGTGCCACAGATGCGATGCTGGAGGGGATCTTCTGTGACAAGACAGTTGAACGCGGCAGTGCGGATAGTAATTGTGCGTGAAGGACTTTCTGGTCGGCTCCTGAGACTTTGCCCTGTTTCAGAGGGTTCAGGACCTCGTCGGCGACCTTGTTAATAGTGTCGTCGTTTTTGGATCGTGAAGCTAAGGCTGAGAATGTGCGCAGTGCGCCAGCACGAATGCTGGGGTTAGTGGATCTGACGTTGGAAAGCAGCGGTTTTAGCAGGTTTCCAAGCAGGACTTCGGACAGGTCCATCGACTCGGGGAGGGACAGTATCATCGGAGAAACAATGTCGTTGAGCACCACTTCTGGAGCTCTCAGCAAGGCCTTCTCAATGGGTGGTATGACCTCTTTCTGCACCTCTTCCAGTGTGGCGAAGCTTGTGAAGAAATCAAAAAGGGCATTTGATATGTGGTCGGGTAGCTGGGTCCTTGACCCGACGATTTCGCGCACATAGAAAGCGTAGTATTCCGACTTGAGCTTCTCGAATTCGGGTTTGACCGCTGCCAGTCGCGACGCTGATCCAGCGATGACTCCGAGGAAGACGGCATTTCCAGCCGTGGATGCCGAGCCCTTTGCGGAAAGAGTGGTGACGAGCTTGGAAAGAGCGTCCGGTCCTGTAGCTTCAGAGCGCAGTATGGCGCGTACAGCCCGCCGTGTCGAGACCAGAGCCGAGTCGGATATGCGCCCAGCTCGCCGTGTGCTTCCTGCTCCTACGCAAGTCTCCAGCACCCGCGCAGTCGCAAGCGCCACATCCATGCCGAATTTTGACCATCGCTCTGGTGAATTTGCGAATTCGAGGAGCAGCACTGAACACCAGTCAACCAGGACGAATGCATTCACGTGTGCGATTCCCTTCTTGAGGCATTCCTGCTTGAGGAACTTCACAATGGCGGGTAGGATGGCGTCGCCATGCTGGCCGGCGACAAGCGACCTGAGGACTACTTCGACGGCCCGTCTCGACTCGCGGTCTTCGTATAGTGGGTACGTCTCGAATAGTAGTTCTAAGAGGGCTTGGATGTCGCTGGTGGGGAGAGCTAAATCACCGTCTCAGTCAGCTCCGGTATCTCCCGCCATCAATTCGCACACAAGCTGCACTCACCATTGTCTGCACTGCGCTGCTGCAGGCCCGACAGCTCCGCGATTCTGCGCTTGGTGGAGCTCGTGATCAGCCCATAGCGCAGCTCTTCGCGCCTTATGGCCTTCAATTCAGCGTCCCCATTCTCCGCCATGTCGTATCATGCACATGGGCGAGGGGATGTAAGGAAGGTGGGGTGTTGGCGGGGTGTGTTTGGGAGACGTAAATTGTCGAAATGGCGACGGGAGACGGGCAAGACTAGCCGAAGTGAGTCTTACAGCTTTCTCCAATGACATAACGCCGCCCTACGACAAACAATCTTCGTCCACCACCGCCCTTCTGCAGCTGCACACACTTGCGCGCCAAGAGTACCACTGCGCCCTACATGAGTCCAGACACTTTTTTGGGCCTCTCGAATCTTGATCTAGCCAAAGATCAAGCCCCCATCTACTCCATACCGAGGGGCGCCTGAGTTCTTGCCCTTTCGGGAAGTTTCAGTACCACCACCACCGACTTGCAGCCTTCAACAAGGAAATGGCCAAGAAGAAGAAGCCTGCGGGCAATCCCGCGCGGGGGTTCGCAACAACTTCAGTCGCCAGCAAGCCCAAGCCGGAAAAGACTACTAGCGACGCCACCGCAAAGGAAGATGTACCATCAGTCTTCAAAGAGAACGCGGCAGCCATTGAATCTACTCCCCAGATCGTTACAGCGCCCAAAGCGGCAAAAGCAGGAGTCGTGCAAACTCCAGAAGAACTAGAAGCGCAGCTCGAGCGAGACGAGCTGCAGCTGCTGGTGGAGAAGCATGCTCCAAAGATTCGCCGCGATTCGCATCGCAATGTCTTGAAGTTTCAGACCGATCGTAGAGTGCTTCGTGGACAGTCTCACTCAATGACTGTGCACGATTGGCTACCAAATGAAGTTTTGGACAGCGTTATTGCGTTGGCCCAAGCCGAGTCCAACGACTCGAATCGGAGGCAAGGCCCTCAGTCTCTGCTCAAGACCTTGACCGAAGAAGATGCCATGTCCAAACTCTGGACGCTTGATCTTACTCTACGCGAGCTCGGTTTCTCAAGCGATCATGTTCTACCTGTCTTGAAATGGCTATGCGCCAATGCCGCCGCCGTTGACTCCTCAGCAAGCATTTGGGGGCTACAAGAGGCACTAGAATGGCTGGCGCTAGATCACTGCGAAGGTCATTCTTTCTCGTATGAAGAACAAGCGCCCAAGCGTTCAGCTACAGGACTTACTGAGCGATCTCGGCCTAGTAAGTCCCACGTTCTACATGCATGCCATTCCGGACCGTTACTTTCCCGAATATCCCATCCATCTCTCTCCGGACTACCCATTTGACATCGGCGACATACTGATCTTTTCTAGCAAGTCCATTCTCAGATGATGCAGACAACCAAGCCCAGAAAGACGGAACAGGGTCGAATGGTACTAGGAGACCTGATCAAGCAAGCGCCAATGCGTCGAATGCCGAAGATAAAATTTCAGAACACATTGATGTTGACGTCAGTGATCTGGACAGTGACATCGAGTTAGAGGAGCTGATTCCCACCTATCTAAAGCTCAAAAGCAAGCTTTATGAAATCGACCCTAGTCTGGTTGAAGCCACAACACGAAAGCAGACCAAAGGTGGAAAGGGCAAGAATGTGCCCACGAACCAGATTCCGCAGAGTTCTGCGGTGCGAAAACTTCTTTCACAGTTACAAAAGATAACCTCAGACACGCTCTTCGACGAATATGAGGCAGAATTACAGTGGCCAGCGAAACGCAACCAGATCGCTCAGGAGAAGGCTACGAAAAGACAAGAACAAACGGGTGGAAGTCCGAGCCAAACTGAGGATGGTTCAGAAGCCACAATGGCGGTCGACCCGCCGATTGTGTCCCAAACTGCAACTTCCACTGTAACTGTCGACCCTGACGAGGCTGAAGACGAAGGGGATCTACTAGGTGGCATGTTCTCCGCGGTGCCTGACGGTTTGGACACAAGCAAAGCGGAGGACAAGAGTACCGTATCCGAGAATGTCACGTTGCGGGATTTTGGCAAATCGAGTGGCCTGACTCCGCGAAGACTGCTGGAAGAGGCTGTTCGCTCCAGGTAGGTCGATCGTTAACAAAGCCACAGAACATGCGCTTACTCCAGCAGGGATCCTAACGCACGCTTGACATACAAGATGATTTCGCCAACTACCTACACCTGCCGACATTCACTAACTATATCTTGGTCAAAATATCAGGATATGGAGTATGACGAGGACGTACCAGGAGTGACCACCTCGTTGCGGCAATTACAGGCAAAGTACGAAGCGACAAGTGTGGCGACTGTATCAGTGGAGCAGAGCGAGAGTTACATTTCCACCGCTGCACTATTCTCGATCTCTGTGGCCATACCCAAGGAGGAGAAGGTTTATTTGCGACTACCTTCAAACTGGAGAGAACTGTACCGAGAGTTTATGGACCACCGCAAGACCAGAGTCGACACTGCGGACCGAGATGCGGTTAAGCACTATCGTTCGATTGTTTTGGATCAGATAGAAAACGATGAGTCTGATGGTGTCGTACTCACGAGCCGCTTTAGGATGCGAAACCAAGCTGCGGTGAGCTCTAGTACTTCGAATTCTGGCTTCAATACACCAGTCCGCGAGCTAGAAAGTCTTCGTGACCTTTGGGCACAAAAGTCATCTACTCCGTCGTTCCAACACATGCTTGTTGGCCGACAAAATTTACCAGTCTCCAGATTCAGAGACGAGATCATGACCACCATCGACAAACACCAAATCACAATCATTTGTGGTGAGACGGGATGTGGCAAGAGCACACAAATTCCTTCCTTTATTCTTGAGCATGAGCTCTCACAAGGCAAAGCTTGCAAGGTCTTCTGCACCGAGCCCAGGCGTATCTCGGCTATCTCACTTGCACAACGTGTGAGTGAAGAGCTGGGCGAGGGTCCAAAGGAATTGGGTACAATGCGCTCGTTAGTTGGTTATGCGATTCGGCTGGAATCGAAGACTTGTTCCCAGACGCGGCTTGTCTATGCGACCGTCGGTGTTGTACTGCGCATGTTGGAGTCTGCAGGAGGCCTCCCGGAGGTCACGCATCTAGTGATCGATGAGGTGCATGAGCGAAGGCAAGTGGGTGCCACAAGAATCTCGAAATCACACTGACTTTGGCTAGCATCGATACCGACTTCTTGTTGATCATCCTTCGCTCCTTGTTGGAGCGTCGACCAGAGCTCAAGGTCATCCTCATGAGCGCTACGGTCGATGCGAACAGGTTCTCGAGGTATCTCAACGATGCACCGATCTTGAACGTGCCTGGTAGAACGTTTCCGGTCACGACCCAGTATTTGGAGGATGCGATTGAACTGACACATTACGATGGATCATCTGAGAAGATTCAGCAAGATGGCCGGAGTAGCGACGACGACGAGGGCGAAATCACATCAGACAAATCTGGTATCCCGAGCAAGCTTCCTGGGTATAGCGCTGCTACTCGCAACGTACTCTCTACCTATGACGAATATGCTATCGACTACGACCTCATTGCACGCTTAATCGAAGCCGTTGCTTACGACCCGCAACTCAGTCGATACAGCAATGCAGTATTGGTCTTCCTTCCTGGTATTGCTGAGATTCGCCAGGTCAATGACCTGCTAGGTGGGCTCCCTTCATTTAACAACAGGGACTGGCTCATCTACCCACTCCACTCCACCATATCAAGTGAGGACCAACAGGCCGCATTTCTCATCCCACCACGAGGCGTGCGAAAGATTGTCCTCGCGACGAACATTGCCGAGACTGGTGTCACTATCCCGGACATTACTTGCGTCATTGACACGGGCAAACACAAGGAAATGCGCTTCGATGAGCGCAGACAGCTATCCCGGCTAACACAATCGTTCATCTCCAGAGCGAACGCCAAGCAACGTCGTGGTCGTGCTGGTCGTGTGCAAGAAGGATTGTGCTTCCATCTGTTCACGAAGTGCCGTCATGATATGCTCATGACTGATCAGCAAACGCCAGAGATGCTCCGACTATCTTTGCAAGATCTTGTCATGCGTACCAAGATTTGCAAGCTCGGCGACATCGAAGAGACACTCTCGCAAGCCTTGGATCCGCCCTCTTCACGAAATATACGTCGCGCAATCGATGCGCTCATCGAAGTAGACGCGCTCACGCCAAACGAAGAGTTGACAGCTCTTGGACGGCAAATTACAAAGCTGCCGCTCGATGCACATTTAGGAAAGCTGGTGCTATTGGCCACCACCTTCGCCTGTGTAGACGTCGCCATCACCATCGCTGCCATATTATCCTCCAAGTCTCCGTTCCTGACGCCATTTGGAGCAAAGCAGCGCGCTGAAATAGCACGTCTGGCGTTCAAGAAGGGTGACTCTGATCTTCTGACCACATACAACGCCTACAGAGCCTGGCGTGCGGTCTGCACCACACCAGGTCGCTCCGAAATTCAGTTCTGTCACAAGAACTTTCTTAGCCCACAGAACTTGGGAAACATTGAAGATCTGAAAGCTCAACTACTCTCCTCACTTGTAGAAGCGGGATTCGTTCAACTCTCGCCTGATGAGCGTCACAATCTCAAACGCTACCGCAGTACCACTCGTCACCGCGCCTTCGTGCAAGTGCCCCCACAATACGACACCCACACCGACAACGATATCTTTGTCAACTCCGTCATCGCTACGGCGTTCTATCCCAAGATACTCACGCGTGAGGGCAAAGGATGGCGCAACATCTCCAACAACCAAACCGTCAGCTTGGCTCCTACATCCGTCAACAAAGGCACCAAAGTCGCACAGTTCCTATCCTACTACCATATCATGCAGTCTAGCAACAAATTCTACAACGCGCACTCTACCTCGATCGCACATCCGCTCCCCATGGTGCTCATGGTCGCAGCGGACATGGACTTCAAAATGCACGCCGGCGTCATTAGTTTCCCGGGCAGTGTGCTGCGCTTCGCAGTCAGGGACTGGAGAGCGGCAGTGGCGCTCAAGGTGCTGAGACGCCGCGTCAAGGAGATTTTGTCGAGCTGTTGGAAGAATCCTGCAAGGCTGATGAGTGAGCGCGAGAAGGAGTGGTTGGGCTTGTTCTTTGCGGTGTTTGAGGGCAAGTGGGAGAGGGAGGAGAGGATTCGTCAGAGGGCTGGGGGTGCGGCGAAGTAGGCTGCGCAGAGTGATTTGACGTGAATCTGACGATGAATTGCTCTGTCCATAGTTCTTGCCATAGTGATTATACTAGACGGCGTAGTTCATGAAGAAGTATAACCCCCCTCCACTCGATTTTTCAGGAAAATCATGCATCAATACAGTGATCATTACTTGTGTCGTAAGCTCTACCTCTACCTGTATGCGCCGTGCCTATTCTTTCTCCATACACGATATCTTACAAAAGTGTGTCTCCCAGCGCACACCTGACGATCGACAAGCCAGCGCGCACAGTATCGCTTGCGCCCTGCTCGTCAAGACTCGGGTTGACCTCAACTAAATCCAGAGCGATGAGCGATCCAGTCTCGGCAACACACTCGCAGATGAAATCGCCCTCGCGCAGAGTGAGACCGCCTCGTACCGCCGTGCCCGTGCTGGGCGCATACATAGGATCCAGCGCATCGATATCAAACGACAAATGAATAGGCGTATCCATGCCGATCCACGCCAGCGCCATATCCATGATCTTGCCAATACCATGTCTGTGTCGCGTTAGTAATTGCCAATCTCCCCAAGTCCATCGCCGCCACACATACCTATCAACATCATGCATCGAAAACGCCTTAATCCCATGCTCCCTCAGAATCTTCTTCTCCCCCTTATCAATATCCCTGAGCCCAATATACACAAGTTTCTTCGTGCTGAGTAAATGCTCTTCCTTGATCCACCCAAACACATCCTCGCGGCCCTCCTTCGCCAGCCCCGTCAGAAAACTAACAGGCATGCCGTGAATATTCCCACTATCCGACGTCTCGGGCGTGTTAATATCCGCATGCGCATCGACCCAGATGACGGCGATTTCGCGGCCCAGCCGCTCGCGCACCGCCTTCGCTGTCCCGCTGATCGTGCCGATGGCGATGCTGTGGTCGCCGCCGAGCGTGAGCACCATTTTGCCGGACACAGCGTGCGCGTAGACTTGTGCGCTCACGGACTGGGTCACGGCGCTGGCGAATTTGGGACGCTTCATGCCGCGGTAGTCGGGGTCGTCGGCGGGGAGCAGTTCAGAGTAGTTGTGTACGGTGCCGTCGTAGGTGACGTTCATGGAGAGATCGTGCTCGAGTTGCTGGATTAGGCCGGCTTCGATGAGCGCCATGGGGGCGGCGTCGACGCCGGGTTTGGGCTGTGGAAGGTATTAAGAGTTATGTTCGTTAGGCATGGTGTGTAGGCTTACTTGGCCGCCGCTGAAGCCGACTGCGACGACGCCCAGGTCATGGCGGTCGGGGAGGAACTTTGCTTGGTGTGGGGGAGGGGCTGTCATTTTTGCTGATGGCTGTGGTAGTGGTCAGTTTGCGATAAACGTCGTGGGTATGGGCTTGCGACAAATGCGGAAGTTGTCGGCGAAACAAAGCGTTGAGGGCTCAGAACCAAGATAATAACTTCTTGCCTCGGATCCTGAACTTACCTGTGCGACAGAGATCACCGTATGGTTGTTGATAGTCAAGTCACTCAACTGCTGGCGCAATATCACTTGCAAGTACTCGAAGTCGTCAGGGCTGAGAAAGAGAAAAAGTAAAATTCCAAAATCTAAATCCGTGCGAAACGGCGGGCTTTTATCTCTGCGCAGCGCACTCCTCTTAGGTAATTAAGCGTGCACCGAGTTTTCCTCCATCGTGTATACCTGTACTTAAGGGAACGGAAGTTGAGGCTCTCGTGTAGACTTGAACTTAGGGGAACAAAAGGACGTGCATAATCTGGCTCACCCCCCACTATCGGCCGGCGCGAGCTCACATTCGGCAGGAGCGTATCGGCGGGCTTTTGGCATGTGCCATGTGTCCGTTTGTCTCTGCGAAGGTCTTCACGTACGACGCCTGGTGGGCGAATACTTGTGAGTACGAACGAGTACGTTTGGTGTTCCTCGTGGAAGGATGTAGGCGATCGCCAGCTGGGTAAATTCGTGATTGGCTCGTCGCGGGGTTGCGGTTGTACGTCATTGGCCGGGTTGGATCGGCTTTAGCAGTGCATACTCCTTTAACACCAGTCAATCTACGCACGGGTCCTGGGCTTACTACATCTTTCGTCGCATGACCATTTTCCATAGAGTTGCAACGATCACCGTCTTGTAAACATGCACATTTCCTCCGCTCGAAGTGCTTACTGGTGGCCACGTGCAGTATGAGTGCGTGATATTTCTAGAGATGCGTTTCAGAACCTAAGTAAAGCATGGTGGACGAAGCTTCGAATAAAGTGAATCAGTGACAATACTCAGTTTCTACAGAAGAGGTCTGGGAGATATACTACCGCGACGTAGAAGTAACTCCAACTGAGTTCGCAGACGATGAAGTCAGGCATTCTTCTTAACTTGGAAAATATTACTGATCCGGACAAGACATATCCTGTAGAGTTCAATCAGCAAATGCTCCTGCATGTCCCGGGAGTGAGACGAAGTTGAAGGTGAAAGTAAGCGGGTCCCTGATCGATCTATGATTGGCCAATTCCCGCCATCGCCAAAGCGCCGCCTCTCCAACTTCAAAGCTTTCCACTCGCTCATACGGTGTAATCTCCATCCCCACACGACCAAACAGGACACCCACAACACACATGTCTGCACCATCAGCAGCGCGCACTTTTGTCCGCTACCTCAAAGCCAGCTCCAGGAAGAAATCACAGTTGCTTGTTACCCTCTTCGTCAAGCCCGGCGTGGCCCATCACCGCGAAGGCATCGCCGCCATTTCTGACTCGCATGTTTTCATGAATGTGGCCAGTTTCGCTCACGAGGGATCTGCGAATAAGTCTGTTACAGTCCTTCTTGCGAAGACGTTGAGTGTGCCGAAAAGCCATGTGACGATTGTCAAAGGCATCATGAGCCGCGAAAAGGTTGCGGAGGTGAAGCTTATCGTGAAGGAAACCCCCGAGAACAAGGTCACGTGGCTGATGAGCATGTTGGAGAGAGCTGTCATGCCTGGGAAGAACAAAGTAGACGACCAGGGAGATGGACTTTGAGGATGAGCAATTGCATTATGGTATTAGGGAGTGTCGTGGGTCATAGGGATGGTGTGTCTATATACAGGTATGTTGTGGAGAAACCCTTTCTCCTCCTTCACGAGCAATGATTTCCTTGGTCACTCTTCCGTGACGGATTCATTACATTATCATTAAGCATATCGCTCTTTGGTTCAAAGGGAAAACAATTCGAGTCGGGATCGAGATGGAATCTAGTACTGCCACGCGCCGGGCTGCTGGGTCTCAGCTGTTTCAAATGTTAGCTAACGTTCAATTAGTGTATAGCAGGACATAGACTTACAAGTCAAGGCGTTGAATCCCAGGCACTCGGGTCCGAAAGTGGCGCCCTCAACCTGGCCAAAGACCTGGTATCCAGTCTCGGGTGCCTTAGCCGGGCACGCAACGAAGCCAGTCTCGAAGTTGAGGTAGCCAAACGAGTTACCGCCGGAGGGTGCCTCGCGGCTGAACATGGCCCTGTAGCTGCCGGCGGGGACCGCGACTGAGTGTGCCTGTGTGTAGCTCAAAGCACCATCGGGCGCAACGTAGACCTCCTGGCCACCGGGGACAACGGTGCCCATGCCGAGAGTGCCATAGCCACCAGCCAACACAGTGGTGTTACCTGATGGGCACGAGCTGGCTGGAATGTTGGGAGGGCAGTATGACGAGGGAGGGCCTCCGCCGAGGTAGAACTTGAGACCGCGTGCGGTGAGAGACAGGAAGTGGACGGGAGACGCGCTGCGAGTAGAGATGACGGTGAAGTAGTTGGGACCAGCGGGAGGAGCAGGACTGGGTGTAGATGCGGGTGGTGCTGAAGAGCAAGAGCTCTGCGCGAGAGCGGTGCTGGTAAGCGCAGCGATGACGGTGGTGTACTTCATCTTGAAGAGTCTTGAATTGAAGCGACTGTTTTAGTTGCGAGAGGGACAATTAAGCAGAGAAGGATGCTGAAGATGCTTGAGCTGATGATGCCTTGGAAACCACCTGCTGCCTTAACCTTATATACACCTTCCGTGGTGATGAAGGAAGTTCGCCGCTCCAGCCTAGATGTACCCTTGCCATGCAATTTACCCCACCGCCCAGTACTAATCCCGCCACAACCGAACTTCGTACAGCATGTCGCTACCCAAAGGGGCTGGCATGGGCTGGTAAAAGCAAGGCGCGGCAGGGTTCGGCTGGACAGTGTTGCATTGCAAAGTGCCCAAAGACGAGCAGATCAGCGTTTTACGCATGGGTAGGCAGAGTAGGTCACGCTCACCAGACGGTGGTGGTAGCTTTCGGCCGGCATTCTAGCGAAGCTACCGCAAAAGAAGGGCCAATGTTTATTTTTGGCCGTCAGCGATATTCAACTAACCTCCAGATCTGCCATAGACTTTGCCCAAGCTGTTGCAAAATGCTGTCATTTCCTCGTATTCGTGCTGTGCTGACACTCTTCGCGGGGCGTCGGATGAGGAAGTTGCGACTCGTGTGACGTCGATCGCGCCCCCGCTTGTTATCTCGTGTTCCTTGGTCATGAGCTTAACGCTCCGCTTAGTGCGGGCACGGTTATTGCGAGAACAAAGCGTTTGCGGATGGCCTCACCGAGGTTGCTGGTACAACGGTGGAACGTTCTACGATAGGGACGTCAGAGTTGCAACGGGCGTGATGGGTCCCAGCCGGAGGAGCCGCACCGATGATGCACCGCGGCATGGAGCACCTTGCGTGACAATGAGAGCTTTTACACGGGGAATTGTGATGTACAAAAGTCATCAGATGTTACCTCGCTACCATCTGCACTGTGGAGTGAGCAACCGCATCGTGATGACTTCAGCGAACCATCCAACATGTGCCCCAAGCGACCCGTATAGTACCCAGGAATTCTCTCAAAGGAAGTAACGATAAACGTTGTTGAAACAGGCTACGGGACGATGATAGCCGATAACATGGGTAGAACGGGAGACCCCAGTCGTTCAATATGGGCATATGTCTCCATTGGCCCTTGGCGTCGAAGTGACCTGTTCCTCGGTTTAGATTCGATAGTCCCGGATCTAAACGTGCAGCATGCACAATAGACTTCAATATCAATGCCGCAACAGCGGTGAGCGAATGTCCATTTTGCAGACTGCAAGGGTCCAAAATATGCTAGCGCGGGTATCAATAAGAACAGAACTACATCCATAAGCACAACTTTCCGCTGGCAGTGCCCGCAGCAACCCAATCCAGCGTAGGATGGAACTTTGCAACTGCTGGCACCGCAGTGATGCCATCTCCACCCAGTTGCGCCAATTGCTGACCCTTTGCGGTATAAATATCAACGAATCGGTTCATGTTGCCGATGCAGAACCGCTGCACACCGTCCTGAGGGAATTGCTGCCACTGTGCTCGTAATCTGCGCGCATCATCATTAGCATGTGTACCTTTCGTGTTAGGATGACGGCCTTACATTGTAACCCAACGGCCCGTCTGATTGTTATGTGGCACGACGACTGATGGCTTCATATCAGCATCAGGCAGAGTCGTACCTGTAGCCCATTCCGCCGACTTGCTCAAATCGTGGATCTTGATGGTGTCATCGTATGATGCGGTGGCTACCTGGCCCGCAGAGTTCCACGCCGCATGCGAAACTGACAGTCTGCTCTCGTGCTCGCCCACGAGTGCTGGAAGCCGCGAGTCACCCTTCCCACTGATTTTTCGCAGGTCCCAAATCTTCAAAGTGCGATCTAGAGAGGCGGTGGCTACGAGATGTGGTTGCTGAGGATGCAGGCTAAAGCCTCCGATCTTCTTCTCGGATAATTGGAAGAGCTCCGCTTGGTCCGAAGGTGTGCGCATGTCATACATGCCGAATCGACCGTCGAGTGTGGAAAAGTATAGCATATTTGCGTCGTCTTTGGATATCTCCAAACCGGACAACGGCTGGTCTTCATTCGGGTCAGATGGCCCGTAGACTTCGACAGCCACGCCTTTGGCCAGGTCTAGTTTCCGTACTGAAGAGTCATAAGACGCAGAGTAGAGTGCGTTGGAGTCGTGTGGGCTAAATTGGAAGGTATGTATTGTCCGTGTATGAGGCTTCAGAGTGGTGATGGTAGGACCTTCGTTATCAGCGTCTTCGTCGTCTTCTTGCTTCACTTCTGCAACTTTCTGCGACGCATCGCATATGCCCAGGTTGCCTAATTTGTCCCCTGCGAAGACGAGTGGTTTCTCTGTTGTCGGGTGCATGCCCATCGCATATATGCGCTCCGGCGTGATCTTGATCTCGTTGGGCTCAAAGTCCTCCCACAGCTGCAAGCCGCTCATCTTCTCTCTGAGCGCTCTCAGCTCTTTGTCCGTAGTCTCCTTTACATCGTCAAAATCGAATGTTCGCTCGTACGGGTTCGCTGGTCCAATGGACAAGAAGTTTCCGCTTCGATTCCAGTCCTTGCCAGCGACCACAATATCACTGAAGTTGAAAGCATCGCTGACGCGTTGCCGCTTTGCACGATCGGCCTCCTTGATAGCAACGTATTCGTCCTCAGCTTTGCGCTTCGCCTTCTCACTATCCGCCTCAATGCCTTTTAGACGCGAAGAAGTTCGCCTAGGAGCGATGTCTTCCTGTTTGATCTTCTTTGGCGCGGGCTTCTTGACTTTTGGCTTCGACGACGCAGCTGCTCTCGATTTTCCAGTCGGACCTAGACCAGCTTCGGCAGCCTCCATCTCCAAGTTCCGCAGCAGCGCCTGCGTCTTCGCGATATTCTCCTGCCGCTTGCGCTCATACTCGCTGAGCTCCACATTCTTGCCGCGCGCCATTGTGGATTGTCTTCCTTGCCGTCTGTAGGACTATGCAAAAGTTCAAAATGAGGATCTAGTACGGTCGCGTGAAGCAGGGCTGGATTCTTGGGCGTGCGATGCGCGGAGTGGGTGCAAATGTGAAGATCGTCCTGTACAGCCAATTTGGCGATTCTCGCGACGTGGAGATGTTAGAGGAGTGGCAATGGTGTACCTGACGATCGGAATGGCACGCGTTGACAGTAATCCAAGAGTAACACGGGTTCAGCAGGCACCCGCAAGTTCGAGATTCGGAGGTCGCTCCTGCACGTCGCCACTAGCGCAAACGCGTTCGACGCGTCCGTCACGTGTCGTTGATATGCCAATTTATGAGTTCTAGATCTTGCAGCCATCTCAAATGTCCGTGATCTAGGCTTTCGCCATGCAACGTGAGACGACATGCCTAGGTGCTGCAGACGGCCAATCTTGAGCAGCCTAGATTAAATCGACGAGACGTCAAGATCTTGCATGCGGTGGCGACGGGAGTCCGATCGATCTTGGCGGAAACTAGACGGATCTCCACATCGACATCGAAGTTGATCTGAACACTGCAACCACAGCCATGGCGCCCGCTCGATTATCTAATTCGCTTCTCGGAACGTTCCGAGCTGCCTCACATCGTCCAGTAGCCTCAGCTTGGAGACAGCGATGTTCATACCACTCGTACGATTACGCTGAAGCGCCACCCTTCTCAAAAGCCGAGTCTGCCATCCTCTCCTCGGCATACGCACATGTACCGAGCTACGGCTTTACGATAGATGCACTGAAATTGGGAGCTCGCGACGCCGGCTACCTCGATGTGTCTACCAATCTGTTCCCCCGGGGAGTTTTTGACCTGATCAACTACCATTTTGTGACCCAGCGATTGGCATTGAAGGACAATGTGCAGTTCCCGGACAATGGCGAGAAGAAGTTGGGCGTAGGATCGAAAGTTCGGACGCTCACTCTTGCACGGTTACGAGCAAACGAGCCGGTAATACATCGCTGGCAAGAGGCAAGTTCAACTACTCGACAACTACATGCTTGTGCTAACATCGCGTAGGCACTCGCGATTATGGCCCAACCGACTTACGTATCGGCGTCGATATCAGAACTCGCAAAATTAGCAGACGAGGTATGGTTCCTTGCCGGCGACCAGAGCGTCGACAGCAGCTGGTATACTAAGCGCGCGAGCTTGTCGACAATTTACTCTGCCACCGAGGTGTACATGACGCAAGACAAGTCGCCAAACTTCACTGAAACTGAGCAATTTCTGGACAACAGGTTGGCAGATCTCATGAAGGTCGGTGGCTTCATGGGTGCTTTGGGAGAATGGGTCAACTACACAGGACATTCAACTGTGAATGTGCTGAGGTCTAAAGGTGTGAGGATATAATGCACGATTCCTGCCAAGTTTCCGAATTACTCGAGCTTAACAGAAAACGCGGCGTGGTCACAAAGGATGCAATTGAAGTAATCTTTACTTTCTAACGCAATTCAATTGTGCGCAGGAGAGATTCATGATACCACCGTTCACCTACACTTGATTTTCACATTTGCACCAATTTGAGTTAGGCAGTCTACCAGGCACTAGGAGAGACGTACTTGTGGACATCATGAGCAGTGTCTTTGCGATGCGCGCTACGTTCTTCTGCTGCAGTACCTCCAAGTACAGGCTCAGGGTCTCAGTCAGCCACAAGTTCCTGACGATCGCTTGCAAGAGGCTCTGGATGCTCAAAGCTGTCTCAGGTACCTGAATACTCCAGACGCAATGCTGCACAGGTACTGCGTGTCGAATAATACAGCTCTACATCCTGCGATCAAACTCGATGGCAGCTACCCAGCAGGTTCTCACGCTACTTCATCGATCGATAATGGTAATACAGTCGCCGTCACGGAGCTCTTGGGAATTGACACCAAACAGCCGCATGACATAAATTGCCATGAAATGTATTCTCACTGCCTGCAGGTCATCACCGATTGTTTGCGTCGAAGCTCTTATTGGAGGGACTGGGCTCCGGCATACATCATTAGGGTCTCCTTGCTAGAGTGGAAGATTCGATTCACACTCCACGCTCGATGCAGACCGGCTCCCACGTAACAGCCGGTGATTAGCCCTGCAGGCATCTTTTCAGGGCCCAACACTTGTCCAAGGGGAAGGGTCCCTCTGGAGAATTTTGTCGAGAATGACCTCACGCTTGTGCCACGAGCGTTGCGGCCAGTGCGCATCACCAAACTCAGATCTCGAAGGCGCATGTAGTGTATGCATAGTCGACGGTTGGCACCGCCCTGTAGCGACCGTTTTGTGCAGTTGCATGGTACACCTACGGCGAAGGGTCGGGCGAGGCACTTGATCATGTCTCCATGTCAAATATCTGACGGTCAGGGTGACAAAAAGTGGGCGGCGTGCGACGGGCGGTTGCTGCGAAGGACTGTTTCGTGGTTCTGGAGATCACCGGCCAGGTGTGCAATCGCGAAGACCCGAGCATCCGTGTCAGGGTCCTATTTCGATGTGGTGCCGCTTGGGCGATGGCTGGTGTAGGAGGCGAGGCTCATCGACGATCGTTGACGCTGACGGGGCTTCGGTAGTGGTTCGGTCTCGAACGGCCACGCCACACGATCGCTCCTCTTAGATCCTCCGATGCCAAGCCCATCTCGGAGCTGTCCTTGGGATCTGAGAATCGTGAATGCATCACGATGCTAGACACCATGGGTGCGATGGCAAGATGGGCCATATGCCTACCTTCCTGGCCACCCGACCGCGACACTCCTCTTCCACCAGCACGTTCTGTCCACATCCGGCCAGCTCGACAAGCTCGACATCGCACCCAGCCATCCCACAGTGCTTCGAACATTGTCTCTGCGGACACTATTTCCAACATCTCCACGTGAAGTGTCACCGAAAAGCCGTCTACTTGCTGGTGCATCGTAACGCCGTCCCGCAAGAACATCCAAGACTCTTCCTTTCTGGGCTTGTAGTCGCGCACGTTGATGCTGTAACCGCCTTCGAGCGAGCGTCCCTGACGCCCATGGCAGACGCCGTCTATCCCTAACATACGAGCCTGTACAGGACAGCCCCCGCGACCATGCACGACCCCCCAGGAACCATACCACCGGAAGCTGCCCGCGTCCACCCTCGCCGCATGCCAGCCCACAGGTCGGTATCGCTTCGACATAGTCCTCCTGCCTCGCGCGTGGGGAACAAAGCTGCAGTCGAACGCCAGGCGACAGTTCTCAGCTCGCCGAATGTTGCGAGCGACAAGGCCAATCCACCCAGTGTCTCGCCTGAGCTCCAGGCGAACAAGCACAGTTCTGGAGAGAGCAGTGACGCCGGCCGATGGTTCGAAACCACCAACAATAACGCCCGCCAAAGCGGCGCATCTGCTGTCGACAGTCAGTGCTTCTGATCGAGTATCTCTGCGACTTCAGCTAATTCGTGTCCCACAGACGATCCGCCATTCTTCCTTCGCAACTCGTCTTCCTCCGAGACTCCTCCCGAGGGCCTCTCGGCCAACTCTGCCCATTATTCTCGGATCCATTCAAATATGCCATATCGTCCCACGGCGCAAGTCGGCAACGATGGTAGCAGCACCGAGGACTTCCGGAGTGTCATCGATGATCTGACCATTGCGAACAAGAGACTGAAGCAGAGGCTGAAGAGGTACGAGAAGTCCCATGATGCCCATCTCGAAGAAGATAAGCTTTTCGAAGTGCGGTTTCACGGTCTTCCTGATCACAAGAAGAAGGAGTTGGAAGAGACTCTCCGAAAGTTTGCAGCTGGACTCGATGATGCTACAGCGGACTATCCGCCCATCACACCATATCCGCCCACATTTGAGCAGCAGAAAACCCAGTCCTCGACGTCACATTTCAATGAGTCTGGCTATGCGTCAATGTCAGCGTCTGGTCAGAACTCCTCTGCCGTTTCGAATCAAGCTTCCAACCACGCCAACGACAGCCATAAGATGAGTAGTTCGGCCTATAAACACCAGCAGCAAAGTATCCAGTCCTACCTGCACGACGTGCATGGAAGCTTGCTTCCTCAGAGCAATGCTCCCATGACCGATAAATCGAAGAAGAAAATGGTCGTGCGTCGCCTCGAACAAATATTCGCTGGCAAGCGATCAGTCCCGGGGAGTCACCCGCAGCCGATGCAGCAGGAGGAGGTTGCTCAGTCAGCAGCTACTGCTGATCGCGAAGAGCGAGAAGCTACTGGTCGAAGCCTTAGACCTGAAGGCCTTCGTGTGGCTCGCATTCTATCAGGAGGTCGGGACACATTCACACCAGACTCTCGTGAGACCTTGGAGGGCTTGCAACCGAATGTGAACATCAGCGAACAAGAATATGCGGGTCTAGGTTCGCCTGATCAACGACCAACGAGGCCATTGGATCTGGATCTTCTCCGAGCACAAGTCCCCGGTGAGAACATGGAGTATATTCGTCATCTTGGCTTTACACCGCCAGACATGGAAACAGGCGATAAACCCGAAGAAGGACATGGCTGGCTATACCTCAACTTGCTCATCAACATGGCTCAATTGCACACTCTCAACGTCACTCCCGAATTCGTCAAGGACGCATTGAATGATTACAGCGGCCACCTCGAGCTCAGCAGTGACGGACGCAAGATACGATGGAAAGGAGGTCTCGACATGACCAAGGGTATCAGCGATAGCTCGTCGGAAAACTTGAGCGGGGGTTCACCTGCGGAAGGCGGTTCACCTATCAAACGCCAGAGGACCGATGACAGCAGAGAAAACGATGAAGACGATGGACAAAGGGCGAGGAAAATAGCTCGAGCAACTCGTGAACGAGAGCTGGAGAAGTTTGCATATAAACCCATGTTTTTCAAAAGGGGTGACTCTGAAGACGATGACGACAGTTATGGTTACGACATGGAGTCGTCTGGTGCTTCGATGCAGCAACGACATCATGCAGGAGATTCCTCTGGATTTGGCAGCTCCGCCATGCAGAGTGGTTCATCAACGAAAAATCGGCGAGAAGATGGACCCCTCATATTCTATACCAAAGCCAAGTTCTGTACCGATCTCAGCGGCGACCGCCTTGGTGCCTCTCTTATGCCTGGAGCTTACCAGCCCGTGACAAGCCAGCCTCTTGGGGTGACATCACAGGATGCAGTTCACGTCCAACATGCCTCTGGTCTTACTGAGCCTCGAGGGCCAATGGACGTCACGCCCATGGAATTGGACTCCAACGAGGGATCACGCACGGTCTCAAGTGATGAGTACTTTGGCTTTTCACCCGCATTGTTGAGGAACGATACCAGTGGCAGTGGCAGCCCCGCCGAACTGATGGACTTTGAAGCCTCCGGGCTAGGTGGCGTGTGGCCAGAGGACAACTTTGCCATCCGCGTGCGACGCTCGCAGACCCAAATTGCACCAACTGGGTCGATCGCCCGTCGCCGCTCCAACGTATATCCAAAAAGAATACTTCGTGCCTTGGGCGAAGAATTATCCCCCGATACATCGCCTGCTGCACAGCCTGTGATCAAGAATGACATTATATCCGCGTCCCGAAAAACGCTGCCTAATTCGAAACTTCCTCCCGCGTCTTTCCTACCCTTCGACTCAGCATCCTCCCGCGATGTTGACTCTGAATTCGCCTCCGATGCAGATGAATCATCCGAAGCCGACTCAGAATCCGGCGAAGGTCCCGCCACAGCCATGCACATGTCCATCGACAACCACGACAGTGGCGATTCCGGCTCCGAAGCATCGCAGTACTCCGAAGACACCGATGACGACGGCAGCGTAGACTTCCTCGCCACCGCGCGCCAACTCGACCCCCAAACCATCCGCAACCAGGAGCGCGAGTACGACGCCGCCGTCGCCGATCGCCTAGCTGAAGAGATTGTGGCGGGCAGTTCGGCAGCCACTGCTGGGGGTGGCAGTGGGTTCAACACACCCGATATGCCCGGGGGCCTGCATCGCGAGGGCAGTTCGAGGAAGCAGCGGGCCAGCACGACGAGCGGGAGTTTGTCGTCGCGCGCCAAGCTCAAGAGGGCGAGAACAAGCGACAGCACGGGAGCGAAGAAGTCCAAGAACCAGAAGACTTCTGACTAGAGCCTAAAGCCTCTTTTTTTCTGCTTCTTGGTACACCATTTTGCTTTTACGATACACAAGAAATCGGCGGCATATATTTGGGAAACCCACTTTCAGGTGGCCATTATTCTTTCCCCTTTTAGATCGGCATCGTTCTGGCGTCAGAGTTTGGATCGGAAACTTGATACCCCCTCCCGCAATTTGTTTTTCGCATCTTGCAATGCAGAGTCGTTAGGTTCGAATAGAAACTATTTTGTTATATGTGCTCCATGAGCTTTCTGAGTGTGAGCAGCAACAGCAACTGCTAGGCATTTTTTAAGTACGCTCTTCGCTCCAGATCCAGAATGCATCACATGGCCTCAAGTGTGATATATGCATCTTCCTATAACTTCCCAACCTCCCCGCTCATCCCCACCAACTCCGCACTGACACTCTCCCTACTCCCCAAACTCAAGCCCGCCGCCCGCTGCGCAAATCCAATGACATCCTGCACCTGCTTCCCACCCGCCAACCCCACCGCCAACGCCCCGCAAAACGTATCCCCGATGCCATTCACACTAACAACCTCCTCAGGCGCAAGAACACGCTCGGGCGGGAAAAGCCGCACATACAAGCCCCCGACCTCTCCACCCCCGGACATGTTCCGCGCAGGCACGTACGCGCGCTCATTCGCGTCGTACAACTCCGGCGCATTGGCGGCGAGGAGCTTGACCAGTAGGACGCCGTGGGGGCCGAGTTTGGTGAGTATGGTAGGGAAGAAGGGCAGGAGTTTAATAGCTTGTTGGGGGACGCCCTGGTCGACGATGGCCGGGGTTGTGGTGAGTGCGAGGGGCACGCGGAGGCCGGAGGAGGGGATGCCGATTGCGTCGATGGTAGTAAACCAAGAGGGGTGGGAGAAGAGGGAGGATTGTGCGGCGAAGTCGTGGAGGGCGGTGAGTTCGTAGGTATTTGGGGTTATGATGTCTGCGAGGGGGGAGCTGGTGGGGTTGGAGCTGGGGGTGGAGGGGGGGAAGATGCGGATTGCTTTTGCAGTGGAGACGGGCTCGAAGATTGTGGTGGTGCAAGGGTGGCGGGCGGCTTGGAGCCAGGTGCGGAGGGCTGGGGAGGACCAGTTTGCGTCTGCGACGAAGATGCTGGGTCGGTGGGATGACTTATGGAAGAGCGATGTGGCAATGTCGCTGATAGTCGGCTGTGGAATGGACTCGAGTATGGACATGTCTGCCATGGCGAGAGAAAGGTCCTTGTTCACATTGTTGACCGCGACATACTGTGCAGTTCTTGCAGGCCTGGGGAGGGTTTTGATGCCAGTTGTGGACATGCCTTCTTCCTCCAACTGGCTGAGAGCAGCCCGTCCACTTAGGTCTTCACCCACTGCGCTGTGTAGATGAACAGAACCACCAAGCAGATGAGCAGCTTTTGCGATGTTGTGAGCTACGCCTCCGAGACTCTGGTTGATAGTTGCCGGGTTTGAAGTATGAGGTAAGGGTTCAATCTGAGACGTGCTCGTAGTAAACGGGGCGTAGTCGCATGAGAAATCTACTGCAAGCGCGCCAGCAACAACTATGTCGGCCACAGCTGGAGGCTTTGTCGAAGAGGAGATGGAAGTAGCTGGCGTAGAGGGAGTTGCAGAGGCAATTGATGATGCATCACTTGTATTCTTCTCCACGGCAGCAACAGGATTTGAGAATGTAGGAGTGAAGTAAGAGCTTGCACTATATACTTACATCAGCGCCAGTTCTACGTAAGCATCAAAGGTGCTGGCTCACCCTTGGGCTTCTTCTTGCTTAGACTCCAAGATGGCTAGCTCACGAGCTATGATGGCCGCCCGCTTGACGTTTGACTCAATCAAAGCTCGGTTTGCCGGGATGCTCTTGCCCTTCGTAAGCTCTTTGATCTTATTCAGTACGAACGGCGTGTTGTCTTTGCCGGAAGCATTTGAGACATCAGCTTGTCGCAATGCTTCCGCAATGACAATGTCCATCTCTTCCTTGGGAATCGCATGCTCAGTGGGCACAGGATTGGCAAAGAGCAGACCAGATTGGATCTGCAGCATGTGTTGCGCATCTAGACGGAGTCAGTAGTCTATACATGATGGAACAAGTAGCACGTACGTATAATGGCGGCGGCTTCAATCTCGTCTGCGATGGTAGTGGGACTCTTCACGCCACTGTCTCTCGACCAGAAAGCTGGAAAGTCCACTTTGCCTTCGCGGCCATCAGCAAAAGTACCTACACCTACACCTTCAGTCTCGAGATATTCGAGTGTTCTAGGAATATCGAGGAAGCTCTTGCAGCCGCTGGAGACGACTGTCACTGGTGTTCTGCCCAGCTCGGTAAGGTCTGCAGAGATATCCATGCTGGACTCGGCACCTCGATGAACGCCGCCAAGTCCACCTGTACCAAAGATCTTGATACCAGCTAATTGTGCTAGGAGCATGGTACTGGCGATTGTGGTACCTCCATTGAACAGTTTGCCAGTCAATCGCAGGCCACCAACGTAGCTCAAGTCTCGTCGTGAGAGCTTTAATGTGGTCGCCTGCCCAGCAGATGAAGCCAATTGGATCAATTCTTCTGGGCTCAGGCCGACGCGTGCTACACCGTCTATGATACCTATGGTCGCCGGTACTCCGCCATTGGTGCGAACGACGCTCTCGAGGAGGGATGCGAGTGCCACGTTCTCAGGGTACGGGAAGCCTGGCGCGCCAATTAGCTTACAAGTCACATGGCTATTTTGAGGTGAAAGTACCATGAGTATATATTGTCGTCTCCAGCGCGACGACAGGCTTCTTGGAGTGCAGAGCCTCGCGCACCTCCTCCGAGACGCGGAAGAAGCCGTTGTTGGTCAGGTGACGCCTCCCATACGTCGAAGCTGGGCCGAGGAGCCTCGAGGATACCCGCGGTCTCCCTATGGCTTTGGCCAGTAGTCTCATGATTGCGTGTGAGTCGTAGACGGGGAGTTGTGGAGGGGTGAAGCTTGAGCCGCAAATCAATGCCAAGCACGGAGGTGCCCCAGAACTCCGACGAAAGAAGACACGACGCAATACGCGGCGCATGCGCATCAGACCAACAACATCACCACTCGCCTTTTCCCGCCTTCTCCGCCTCACACATGACTGGGTAACGTGACTGCTGCCCAAAAATGAGGTCGACAAGCTTTGTCGCCAGCTGCCTGGCCGCCGTCTCGAGCTTCGCATGCGCCGAGCTCAACCACTCCAAGCCATTGCTCTCCAAGCAGGTGCTACCGAGCACCTTCACCCCTCCGCAGGTGTTCAAGAACAACAACCTGGTCCGGAACATCAATCTCGACAAGTCGTACCCGCGCGAAACCATCAACATCGTAATTGAGAATGTCGACGCGAAACCCCAATCCGAGTACTACCTGCCATTCGAGTCGAGCTTGCTGGCGAACATTGGCGGTTTCGAAGTAAGAGATAAGAAGGACGCCAGCAAGGGTACCTTCGCGGTCGAGGTTGTGGGTTTTGATGCGGATAGGTGGCTCTCTCTGCCCAATTGATATATCAGGCCATGTGATACTAACACACCATCAGCTCTACCGAGTTCTACAAGATCCACCTCCCCGAGCCCCTCGCACCACAGGCGCAGCAGACCATCAGCATCACCTACGCCGTCCTCTCCTCCCTCCAGCCAGTGCCCGCGCAGATCGGGCAGACGGACAAGCAGTACCTGCAATACACCTTCAGCGCGTACACGCCATCCGCCTACCTCACAGACAAGCAGCGCACCAAGCTCAAGTTCCCTTCCAGTGATGTGCCCGACTACACGTCCCTCCCCGCCGAGCTCAACGAGGAGCAAAAGGCCGACCCGCAGAAGCAGGGCTCGTCCTTTACATACGGCCAGTACACCAACGTGCCAGCCGGCGCACAACAGCCCGTAAGCGTGCGCTACGAGTTCACCAAGCCCGTCACCCATGCCACCCTACTAGAGCGCGACCTCGAGGTTTCGCACTGGGGCGGCAACCTAGCCTCTGAGGAGCGCTACTGGCTGGCCAACCAGGGCGCTGGCCTCAAGAACCACTTCTCACGTGTCGAGTGGCAGAAGCAGTCCTACATGAACCCGCCCACTTTTGCGCTCAAGGGACTCACCTTCCCTCTGCGCCCCGGTTCCGTGGACCCGTACTTCACCGACGACATTGGCAACGTCTCCACCTCAAAGTTCCGCTCGGGCAACAAGGAGGCACTGCTTGAGTTGAAGCCCAGATACCCCGTGTTCGGCCAGTGGAAGTACAGCTTCCGCGTGGGCTGGAACGCCGAGCTGGCCACATACCTGCGCAAGCTCTCCGCTGGCGATACCTATGCGCTTAGGGTCCCCTTCCTCGAGGGCCCTCGCGCGAATGAAGGCGTCTCGTACGCTCGTGTCAACCTCCGCGTCATTCTTCCCGAGGGCGCTACCAACGTCAAGTTCCAGACCACCGTGCCCATCGTTAGTAACTCGACGAGCCTCCACAGGACGTTCATGGATACGCTTGGCCGTACCTCGCTCGAGCTGACTGCTACCAACCTCCCCGACGACTTCAGGGATCGCGATCTCGTCGTGACGTATGACTACCCCTGGACTGCGGGTTACAGGAAGCCCATTGTCATTACGCTCGGCATGTTTGCGCTGTTCTCGGCCATTTGGATACTGGGTAGCATTGACACGAGCATTGGAAAGAGCAAGAAGGCGTAGATGATGTATAGTACATTTTGACAAGATGAGACAGTTTTTGGAGGGAAAGCGAATCGTGTTGGAGTCACGGGTCTGATTCAGAGCGCAATGTTGGCAGCAAAAAGAACATTTATGTGTAGAACAATATCAAGGCATTTCAATTTCCATCTCGGGTATCAATCCAAACTCACCACTCCATCCATCTCATTCTATCCCTCAAAAAGGATCCCCCCTCCCCTTAACCCGACTAACATGCCTCACCACAACCTTCACCCCCTCCTCGCACCCCAACCTCCCCACCTCCCTCTTCACCCCCTGCGCAATCCTCTCCCCAATCGCCACACTCCGATGCGTCCCCGCATGGCAACACACACTTATACTCACCTCCCTGACGCCCCTCTCCCCACACCTCAGCAAATCCGCAACACTGTCGCCAACCGCCTTCCGCGCCTGCTTGTCGCGCATCACGACGTCTTGGATGAGCGGCGATATGCCTGAGAACTCGCGGCACAGCGCGGGGATGGGCGGCGTGAAGCCGCGGGCGTCGATGGTGTAGAGATGTGGGATTGGCGGATCGCGAGGGGGGAGTTGAGTATCCAACAGGTGCCGGACAGTGGAGGGGCGGTTGGGTATAGTATCCGCTGCGAAAGTGACGATGTAGACTGTTGGGAGAGACGGGAGCAGATTATCATTCCGCAAGATGGAGCGCGGAACTATATGATTCGAGGTACTTTGTTGACGGCGGCGAGGGTGGGATACACACGCGCCATCGCCGCTATTGGGCTGAAAGTGCACGTGTCGGCCGGCTCGCTCGCATGCGGCGCTGAGTTGCGAGATGCAGCTGGTGGGGTGCTCGATGTCGCGACGGATCAGGCGTGTGGATTGGATGGCGTCGGCGACGGTGTATGTTGGGTATGGCAGTTGTGGAGCATAGGTGGTGGTGCTTGAGGGTTGTATGAGGTGGCATGAGAAAGCACAGGGGCGGGCGACGGGGTAGAATGGACAGCTTGTGTGATGGGACATGGCCGGATGCGTACTTGTGCAACTAGCTCACCGAGTGAGTCACTGGTCGTATATCGCAGATATCGCGTATCTTTCAAATGAGTGACTGTGGACGCGATATAGTGCAAAGGTTTCAAGGATTTCAGGACTGAGGAATTGATGAGAAGTTGAAGGAGAATGGAAGATGGGAGTGACTGGCTTTACTCCTTGACGCGGTAAATAGTGCCGTATCACATGGCGTGGTACACTCGTGAATGTCATAGGCAGTCATTCCTCGTGGAGTCACCATGGTACAGTGTAGTGTCTGCGTCACCTCCATGAGGGTGCCATGTGGCCACGCCTTCCATTTTGATTTGAAGCAGCAACTACGTCTTGCATGAACAAAGAAAATGTGTGGTTAGTATTGCAGGAGAGTTGAGGAAGGGATGATGTTGGACCGGTGAGGAAGGTCCAGTGAGTGGCTGCTGTGCCTCCCGCTTCGTGGACAAGAACGAAAACCACCAGAGATTGCAATACCGGAACTATCAATATGAACTCATGGTAATCTCAGAACAACAGAACCATTCTCTTATCGTAAGAATGGACTTGAAGCATGACGATTCACGAGCTTGAGCATACGTAGAGCAAAGTGGAAAAAGACAACTAGCAAATTGTGGCATACTTCGATAAAAGGATGTGTGGTTGAGAAAACGACTGATGGCATTGGAGATTTGCATAACCTGCCTTACTTTTACTTACTTGAAGACATGAAAGTGCATAAGTCTTGCCTTCTTCGTACACCAGCGTGCCTTCGTACATCCGTACATCATCGTCCCCATCGCATGCCTGAAGCCGAAACGCGGACCGCGAAACTTTTGCTGCAACGCAACGCGCCCTCCTCCCAGGCAGCGACCGGGTATACAGAAGCCCAATTAATATGATTTCATATTCCGTCGAGGCAAGGCCGGGCTTTTCCCGTGATGCCTGTAAAAACCACCTCGGGCGCTTCACTATATACCGGTGAAAGCCGGAGCATCGAGTCATGGCCGTGCTGACGGCGGAGCCATCGGCTTATTGAGGATCGATATGCTTCTGCTTTGCTGCCAGGGACGTGTGTCGCAGTGGAGCACATATTATTGACGGTGAACAATGCTGAAGGTTTCTAGACCACATCGACAGTGTGATCAGACGCAGGGATTTATCGGGGATCAGGAACAGGTCTTCCCGCAGAATGCTATACAGTTCGCACGAGGTTTGAACCCATGCTCTACATCTCGCTTGTTGCATCTGTCATGCAATGCGGTCCATGCTTACCGATTCGGCATCATACATCAAGACGTTCCTAAATAGTACCGGCTCAGCATCTCATGGCATTAAGGGATGACGAGGCTATGCCCCGGAGTCCACACGTGGACAAGGAGAATTGCTTTTCGGAATCGCCTTCGCACCCAATGCGAAGAAAGTTTTCCCAATGTCGACATCCCGAGACTCGGAACGCCAGCTAAGCAATCCCTGTCAGCACTTGTGATGGAGAGTGCTTTGAATAGGTGGAATTATGTGATGGATGTAAATCTTGTATGGAAAGAGGCGATCGATGAGCCCTGTAGGATCAAGCTAGACGTGATTAGGAACTCAAACTCGATGGCAATCAAATGCCTACCATAGCGCTTCGATGCGAGATCTCAGCCCGAGTCTCCGTTGTAAACTTTTTCCGAAACATGTAATAGTGCGCGGGACTGCCAGCGATGGTGAGAACGACCTCCGGCACACAAGACCGACTCGGTCGTATTGTTGCGTATACAGTATACGTTTGAAAAGACGTTGGAGTTGTTCAAGGGTTGAGACGACAACGCGGCCGGAACGCGGGTCATCGATTTCCGATGCATGGAAACGACCAATGCTCACTGTGGGTCACCAATATCGCAGCTTTGCATCACATCCAGCCACCGCAATCCATCTATTCTTGGCTGCACAGTTTCGAATTCGGGGTCCAGGGCTCACTTACGCCACCAACTAATCGTTGCTGCACACCCAAAGGTTTTGCGCACAATTGGGCGTGCCGGAGAATATCTCCTTGACGCACGTCGCTCGCTATGGAATGCGATGAGATGCTTTGCACGGGGCAGCATGCAGCAGACGGCACGTTGGCATGCGACAGGCCCGATGGGAATGCGCCTCGTCGCAGCGTTGCACGTCTCGCGTCCCAGTCGCTGGGTGGGCGTACTTGGCTTGGCTGCATGTCGCTCTACGGGTGGCGCCTCTAGCCGACGCGACACCTGTTTGATCGGTGAGGGACGAAGCGCGAGATTGGTAGATCGAGCGGAGGTGTGGCACCCCACAGATCTGTGGTACGTTTGCTGTCAACGCTGTGGCCTCGATGTTGAATGCTATTCGGTGAGAAATCGCGGGGCTGCAATCGTTGGGGTGTGACACGGCTAGGCCCAGGACATGACTTCTCGTCTTAGGTAGCTGCTCTCCCTGTGCAAGTCAGCGGTGCTTCTGGGTGAGGCGACATCTGCAGTCAAGCGACGTGGCGGCAGCATCGAAAGCATAATGGGGCGGGCGAGCCGCGAAGACAGCTCTGTGCATGAGGGATTATAGAATTGGCTGTCCTTCTTTCGCAGCCTTGAGAATTTCCTCGACGAAGAACGTACGGAAGATGTGATGGTGGGGCATAGCAGTCTTCAAATGGGGAAAGCGTAGGCTAGCGTTGTTGACACTAGGTATTCGCACTCGTCATGGGTTCAACACCGCGCTTCGGCCGGTGAAGAACTCAGCGATTCTCGCGCCGTTGACGGAACATTCCTTACCATGCAATTAATGCATATGATAAGTTCTGGCGCTATAAAGTGATAAGAAACCAAGATTCAGAGCTATGCATTTGACGAAACACGTGGAGAACCGGCCCTGAGCGTGCCCCTGTCGTCCATGTGACATGACGAGCAGAGGATCCTATACTAGACTCAATGACATTCGACAAGTTCGGCATCCCGACGAGGAGATCCTGGTACTTCGGATGGAAAAGCGTTGAGAAATGCATGGCATCAAACCACATTGACCCTTGAGTAGTTGTAGCAGACATGGTCTCAAAGTTGCCCGTGCTGGATGAATAATGAGCACCCTGAAGCGAAATGGGAATTGCGACCTTAGAATATCGATTACATTATTGATTGGGCATCAAGGGATTATCTCGGAGTTGCTACCGATGTCTGTTGATTCGCGAGGCGTTCCAGATTATCGAAGGAGCGAATCCGATGACCGAACATAGCGCCGACGCCTGCGAGCGAAACTCTGTTTGACCGCGAAGCTCCGATGCACGATCGCGCAAATTCCATTTGGAGAAGTACATGCGCAACATGATCTGATTATTCTGATATCTGATAGGCAGAAGGATGCAAATCATTCTCTGTTGATCCGGAGAAGCTACTTCCTTGCTATCTGATCGTCTGTGTGTGTTGTTGGAGGTGAGAAATGATACCCTGCCATTTTGGAGTCGGATTTGCCCATGCCCAGGCAACATGATCGACGGCACAGTTACATTTCGGCTGAACGGACATACTGACTAGATTTGCAGTGTCTCATCAGACGTGCAGAACTCCGTGCTCGGGTCCGTGTTCAAGCACTGCAATCTGGTGGGGGGAATGTATGCTTTGGACGCGGAGAAGCAAAAGCGGCTGGTCTTTCAGCCTCATTTTCCCCAGTCAAGCTAAACCGTCTGCCGTCGAAAGCCTCGTTAGAGTTTGGCATACCTAAGAGTAACAATAAAGTTGGTCTACGTGCGTAGCGGTTTCGTTTCAGGTACACCTGCTCACTCGAAATGCGTTGCTCGCCGATCTAAACCCCAGCTTCGCATAACCGAGTTAGCGCGCCAACCTGAACACGCGCGTGTGGCCCGGATCGTCTATTCTCCAACTACTGAAACAAGCCCGTGGAGAACATGATCGACCGCTTAGATTTAGATTGGGCTGCAACTTGGAGTAAGGTAATGAACAAGTGAGGCATTGTTGCACATGCATCAATCCGCGGTTGACATTGATGAAGAAGGGGTATCCCGCGTCCCGGCCGTCGCGCCTTGCGGCGGTAAGACGTTCAACGCTCTTGGCGCAAGATTGGAGGCGGTATGTGTGTTAAGGTTTGCAACTTTCGTCATGGTGAATGACCCCAAGTAGCTCGCTCGTTGACCGCCTTGATCCGTAGCCACCAGGGATATTTCGGGGCAAGTTGCGCGATGCCACTGTCTGGCTCGGAGCGGTGCGGTCGCGGCACAAGCCTTGAATTCGGTCGTGCCGGTACACCGCTCCAATAGCATCCTGACATCACGGTATGTCAGCTGTGTACGCTTGTCCAGGCCAAAACTTTGATTCAGCAACCTTGTCGTTACGATAAACACCGAGACGCTCGAGCGCTCACTCGTAGCCAACCATGTACCTCTTCCCTTCATGCAAGACATATTGTCCACGGGAAACTCAGCCAGGGCAAAAAAGGATTATGCTCACTAGCGTAGGTGCGGGTTTGCTCCAGACAAGAAAAAGCAAAATGACCCAAACAGTAACCGAATACGGTGGTAGTCCAGCATGGCGGACGAAAAAGAAACCGAAAATGAGAAAGCGAGTCCGCGCCACACTGCCGCAGACATGGAGCGGTAATCATCGGGTATAGAATATTGAGCAACTCGTAAGACTGCAAAACTATGACAAAGGGCCACCCATGCTTGCTTGCGCATGCGCGGATGATCCGACCGCCATGGCGAATCAAATGTGATTCGTAAGTGATAAAAATGTTTCAGCGCTTGCCGCCCAGTGATGATGATTGTGTATGAATATTGATGCAGATGCCCAAGCCCAGATTTCAAAAGAAGAAGAAAAGAAACAAAGTTGAGGAAAGTGTCCATGCGCCGGATAAGTATGCGGTAAGAAAAGGGTATACACAGATGCGCGCGTGTGCGTAAAGTCGATGCTGATAAAGCGGTATTGGTAGCTTAAAATTTCGGTAACTCGAGCTTCTCGCGTAGTTTTATGAGAACATCGAGGTCGACCTGGAGGATCGGAGAGTTTGGCGCAGTTTCGCCGAGTGCTTCGATGGTACGTGCAAACAGCGCATCGAGAGCTCGAGGTGTCAGCGGGGTGTCGGGGGGCAGATGCTGATAGATACTTGATCTGTAGACAGCTGCAAGAACAAGCATGTTTCCGAATTGGGCGTGCATGGTTCCAAAAATATTGGTTAGGACCAGGCGTTCTGTACGTGTACTCTTGTAACCTTCATAGCGACTGCCTTTTGGTGCACCGATGCGGTCGAAGGCTATGGTACTTCGAATCGCGGCCTCGATACAGATGCATGCAAGCTTGATCATTTCTTTTTGATCTGCACTTAAATCGACAATTGGCGGGGCCCTGTCCATACCTCCATTGACAGCCGGCGAGCTTTGATGAGTCCAGGTGTGAGGTTGACGCTGATGTGAGGGAGGCCACTCGGTTAAGACTGCGAGGCGCAAGTAGGGGCGTAGCATCATGTAAAGACCTCCGTAATATTTGGCGCGCAGTCGAGCATGGTTTCGATCGGTCGAAGGGGGGTCGGTGTCGTGCCATTGCAGTTGGCCAAGCAGCATCGATTTCCAGCTGCGAAGCACTTCCATGTGATAATTCACATGAAGAGCAACAGCCTTGGGATCGTTCTCGTCAAAGCTCCTGCTTTTGCCTATAGTTGGTCAGCAACGCCCAATGTGAGGGTATTCAAAACACCTACTTCCGTACAGCTGATTGTGTGCCTCGTTCATGATGACACGTAGATAGATCTGACTGGAATATATCATTAATTCAATATCTTCATTAGGCCGTGCCTGGGGTTCCGGCACGACCATAGACATGCCATCGATGGGGAAGCTTTCGCACACTCCCGCTGGGTACATTATGAAGCTCTGGTAGGTTGTGACGCTGCTTGTGGGCAGTGTGCTCATTTCGGCAACGATGTCGCTGTCGTGTGTCAGCTAAAATTGGTGGATCAAAAGGAACAGAAAGACCCACGACTCAAGTTGTAGGCATGTCCAGTACACGAATAGCACCAGGTCGAGCTTGTAACGTTCCTTAGGCGTCAATACCTTGTTGGCTTCTCCACTAAGGTACCATTCGCGACGGAGCTTGTTGAGGTCACTGTTGAAGTTATTAGCCCCAAGTCAAGAACCCAAAATGCATGACGACTTACGCTTTAAGCAAGACAATCGTGATCCTGCAGGCGCTGTTTATCCAGCTCCAGCTCTCCAACACTCTCGCAAACTGGCTGATGTACAAAGCTGCCAATATGAACGCTTGCGCGTGCGCAATAGTTAGTCCGCCGTGGTGGTTTCCAAGAATGTCCGTGGCGTAAGAGTAATAGGCCATGCCCGGCATTAGGTCGATATTTCTAGGGCGTGGGTCATCGGTGTCGCTGTGAAAGCTACCATCCCCCCATGCATTCTTAGTGTGAGGATTCTTATCACTCTCAGGGCTCGGTAGTGGTTTTTCTTTCGTCTTGTACGAACACACTTTTCCAAGTGCCAGGACCAGGAGAACTATTGCGTTGCGCAGCGACCGCTCGATTGTCGCTTTAGGTTGGTGTTGCTCGTTGAAGGCGCTGCTAGATCTTTTTCTCTTCATGCCAAGGCTGACTTGATGCGAAGCTGGGGACGCGATATTGGGGCCCTTTAAGTCAGGACTGTACTGTTCCTTGAACTCTCTGAACATCTTTTGAAGTTTGCTGCGATTGAAAAACGGGTGCAAATTGTGCATGTTCCTTTCATAGGACTCCAGTAGTTTGTCCATGGTGGCGACACGGAAATCAGGGCGCCCATCTGGTCCCAGTCCTCCGGGATGCTCTTCTCCATAAGAGTTGCCATTCATGGTACGGGGGCTAGCTTTGTCTGGAGGGGGGTGGCCCCATAGACCTTCCTTCCCTGTTGCTGGCGATGACGCATCAGATTCGTTGCTACTTTCTGGACTGCCCGGACCCTGGGCTCCGTCGTTAAGGTCTCGTCCTTCTCCATAGCCCCACGGACGGAGAAGCCCTCTCTCTTGTTCCAATTGCATTGGATAGTCTGAGACATTTCGTCCAGAATCTTTCAGTTTTACCAAGTAGTCTGACAACTTGTACCAGTCTTGCATAGCAGACCAATCCTCGAATAATTTATGGGCAGGCGTTGTGTGGTCACTCTGAAGGCCAGCCTTGTCTTGCAATCCGGCGTCCGTGGTACGGCTCATATCGGTCCTCACACTGTCAGCTGGCGTTGCTGGTTGTTGAGATCCAAGGAGAAGGGCTTCTTGTTTGATTGGTGTTGAAGCTTGCGCATGTCCCGGGGAGTAAGACAGCATAGGCGACTCCATCTTCATGCCGTTGATAACTCGAAGTGACTGGTTTCTGCTTTGCGCTGGGGTTGGCATTCTCGACGTGCTCTGATCCCTTGGCGGAGCATGAACGGTGTTCTCGGGCGAAGCCATGTTCGAGGTGTTCTCGAAGGCTCGGCGGGGTGGAATTCTGCTCTCAACATCCTGTCGCCACGCACTAAATTCTCCAATAAAGTTGGTCAAGACGTCGGTCATGCTATTTACACTGTCTTGGAGTTGCATCATGCTTCTATCCTGTCTGATTACTTGTCAGTACTAGCATTGTCGTTTAGTCAGTCAAATAACGTACTTTGGCGGGGGAACATCTTTGTATTGGCAATCAAAGTTGTTCTCTCTACAAAACTGACAAGGTCGTGCTTCGTCGCACTTCTGCTTGCGCGCACGACAGTGGTTGCATGCCTGGGTGGCTCGGACCTGTTTTCGCCGTACTTGAGCCTGTTGCGCTGAATACTGGCCGAGATAAGGGCTTGGAGCACCATAGGGGGCAGGCTGGCCGTATGGCTGGCCAGGCGGGGGTGGCGCATGGTAAGCTACATCGTTTGGATGAGGGGGGCTGATGGTAGGATTGTATCCGCTGGAGACGCTGCCGTTGGAGCGGTGGTCCTGGTTCACCGACCAAGGAGTCGGGTGACTACCATGCTCCATGTTTGGCTGAGGCTTGACGTCGACGGGTTCCGGTGCTGTAGCAGACTGGGGAGTGGGAGGCGGGCGATAAGTGGAAATGCTGTCTTGGGGGACACCAGCTGTCACGGGAGAAGGGCCGGAGACGCCATGAGGACGCTGACCGGGCGATGGAATGTTCCTAGGATCCGCAAATGCGCGGATGTCAGACGGCGGGAGCGACGGTGAAGGTTGATGTCCAGGATAGGATGGCTGGCCTGGAGACGGATACGGCTGAGATGGTGGTGGCAGACTGTGGGTGGGGTATTGGCGAGACACTGGAGACGGGGCCTGGACGGCGACGGGATGTGAGTGAGGTCGAGAATGAGGTGGCAGAGGTGGCGGTGGGAAGGTGTGACCGTTGGGGACAGGATTGACTGAGTCCAAACGGAGCCTCTTGTGGGCGGGCGCGTCAGGATCAGCCATGGTTAGATATGGCAGACAAGATCCGCTCAGGCCATGCGGCTATGCACCCAGGACAGAGCAATTGGGCAACGACAACGAAAGTTCCCAGGACCAAACGGCAGAAGCCAGTCGGGCGCGGGGGGCAGATGGTGGAAAGGGCGGGCTCGGCGGTCGCAAAGGACAGAGGGGGTCCAATTCACGAGCACGTCAGCAGATGGTTGGCCGGAGGAGACTTGCGGACGACGGCCCAATCTGCGTCATGGCCTGGCAGGAGATGGAGGGAGTTTGGGGAGCGTCGCAGGGACGATGCGATGCGCGGAGCCCAGAGTGGGATGCAGCACGGGAACTGGGTCAAGCCGCGCGACGACAAGCCAGCCTTGAGCGAGGGCGTCTTACCATGGAGCCGGAGACAACTATCCGAAGCAGGAAAGGGCCAGTCGTGGTGAGGCGCGCAAAGTCCAAAGTCTATGCGTCGACGTTTGCTGCTGGTCGGCGAGAAGTGGCACTACAACCTGGATGCTTGGACGGGCCGTGCGAAGAAGAGCCAGGGCCAGGGGGGGCAACGAGTCTGCGCGAGACACTGGCGTATGGCGGAGCTAGCTCGCTGCTAAACAACTAACAGCAGATGAGCAGAGCAGCGCAGAGCCGACTAGGTATTCCGGTACGGCTAGCGTCAAGTCGGGCGCAAAGGGCACGCAGACGCAGGGCAGGGCACGGGAGGTCAGTTGGAAAGACAGAAAGACGTTGGCTTGCCTGGGCCATGGCAGAATTGGGGTTGCCGACAGCGACCAGGAGGGGGCCAGTCTAGCCGCCACTGCGAATCGCACCAGGGTGTCACAGGCGAGTAAGTGCACTGAGCACGATTCAGACGACGTCTGGTCTCTGCCATCCTGCCATCCATCTGCACTGCAGCTCGCCTGGAGAGGCTTCGCAAGCCATGGACCCAAGCCCGGGGGGCTGGAGCTAACGTGCCAGCATGCGACTCGTGCGGACATGCTCTCGTCGACGCCAGTGACGGACGTCTATCAAACACGACGATGCCCTCACCCGCCGCGTTGCCCTCTCAGACAGCAGCGCCGTTGCGGCCAGCAAACGTCGCTCCCGTTGCGTTGCCGGCACCCTCCGTCCTAGCCTGCCAAATCCCCTGCGCATGCCGCGACAGGCCAGTCGACACGGCCAACGCTGCTCGAGTAACGTGACTTGCATGTTGCAACATGATCATTGCTCCGCTCGTTATTTCGTGACGCATGCGCGCTCCTCCGCATCCGCCTAGGGACTGTACCGAGTGCAGCATGTCAGCACCCTGTGCGCGGATAATCTCCGCTCAGACAGCTATTTGATGCAGATTTCGAGGGACATGATCCGAGCACACCGATTCTGACTGCCGCCGTCTGCCTCCAGAGATCGTTAGCTCTACTCTAGCGCAAATGCGCCGTCTTCGAGAAGTCCTCGTGGAAAGTGATGCGCTGCTGGCGCTGTTGGCTAGCAAGGGCTGCAGGACTGCATGTACAAGCACCAGCCTGGCTCCGATACCCTACTCTTGGCGGTTGTGACATGACTTCTTGCTCTTGTTACGGGTTAATGGTCCATACATAGGAGTACTGTATATGTTGTGGTGCCATTATTGCGATTCAGGCATTCCGAATGTCCCGTAATTCTAGCATCTGTCATAGCCGAGAGGTTTGCTGCCCAAGATCAGCACCCCTAGTCGACAATCACTGCCAGAGTCCTGGCCAAATGATTGACAGCTGGACGTCTGGATGCGACTCGCTGCGCTGAGCAAATTGACAGTACATCGTCCCGGAGAGGCGCCGCCATGATCTCTAGCTAGAGTGGTAGCCCCACCCCATCTTCAATCCTAGCGCACCTGATCCCGAGGCCGTCTCAATGGTGTAAGGAACTCAGGAACAAGTCCCTCCTCAGAGGATCCAGAGGAACGCCAGCACCAAGTTCAGGCTGTCCAACGAGTTGTCAGTGCCTTACAATGCACTTATGAGGACTCAAACGTGCAGGATAGCCGATCTCGAGTAACCTAAGTTCGTGTCAGAGTGGTCAGCTGCTCGGCATTCACCTAAAAGGCAAGCAGTTCCATGTTGCGCTAGGCCATGTTGAGCAAGGAATAACAACGGTATTAAGCCGAGGATCATGAAGGGCCGAGTCTGCCCGGCTGTTTTGATTCTATCGAGTAGGTATAGCATAATGACAACTTGCGATAGCTTCAAGCCCTGCCGCTGTCGAGATGCTTAGGTCCGTCTCCGGACGATCGAGAGTTACCTGTAATGTGAAGCGTATGTGCCGGTGACGATGCAGACCTTTCAGCCACCATCCCAGGCTACGCCTAGTTCCAAGAGGCGCCAGTGTCGATGGTCACCGCTTCTCTGAACAAGTTTGCAAGGCAACGATATCGAGGCAAAGCCTAGTGGCGTCTTGCCGTCGAGTCGGTGAGCAGGTTCAATCCGCGACACAGCGTCTAAAAAAGTCGAAGCGATGCGTCGGATCCGCTCCCTTGCCGATCTGTGCACTTGTATCCAGAGGCAAGTATGCTGCTGTTAGATCCAACATTTCGTCTAGTTTGGCACTCCGAGGTGTTCCAGGCCTCACCTGAGTTGCATCGTGGCAAAATAGTACGAAGTCGTGGGCGTCTTCCTGAATTGTTCGAGATTGGCATCATCTGCTAAGAGCGCAGCACTGGGAAATCGTACTCGGTACACAACACGGAGCCCTGGTCGCTACTTACTTTCCGATGATCCTTTGGGTCGTCGTTCATCTAACCAGTAGTAGACGACGTTCTGTTCTCGTACTGCAAAATTGTGACGAGCGCACGACGGGTTCGAGTTGTGCAGATCCGTTGTGTCGCTACGCCATGTGCCACATGTGTATCACACATCTGATGCGCACGTGTTCCTAGTGAAGCGAGAGTATGTATTCAAAATATGTTGCTGTTGTGGGACGTTGCAAGTGGCTATCAAATAAGGGCCAGTCAGTTGCCAAGACTCGGGACTAGCCTCATCCAGATAACCCAGCACACCAGATATCATCTGTAGTCGCTGTACCTATAAGCAAGTCTTCAGGGCGCCTAATTCTTGGGCGCAAGAGATGCAATGTGCGTGTTTGAGTGCCAAATCTTAAGCGAACCCCTTCAAACATCTATGAGGCAAGGACACGAAAGAACACATGGAGACGTCACAACAAACTTTACCGTACTAACGCTCGGAAAGCGTCCATCCGGAAAACACGCACACGACCCTTCCACAACCTCTTCTCCATGTCCTTGAATCGTTACGTTTTCCATTGCCGTATACCGTGCCTTCGATTGTTGTCTCGCAACATAAACAAAGCGGTGCGTCATGGCGGTTACCCTGGTCCTTTGTGCTATAGCCACTGTCGTGTTCTACTTCTCCACCAATACGTATCGTAATCTTCAGCGTAACATTGCGCTTGCAAAGAGCTCTGGTCTGCCTGTCGTAGTCACTCCATGCAACGTCTTCAGCACGTTTTGGCTATCTACATTCTTTATTTGGATCGCCATATTGAAGAAAATCCTCCCGGTTTCTTGCCGGGGCTTATGGTTTGAGTATGCTTCTCGCCATACGTGCTTCTGATATTAGTCTAATCAACGCCTCTAGTATTTTACATCCAGAATGGGGTCATCGCGTTGGTCACGCACCTTTTGAGAAGCTCGGAAAAGATGTTTTCCTTGTCGCATCCCCTACAAGGATTTCTTGCTTCGTGGCCGATGCCGAGGCAATGGTCCAGATCACAACAAGGCGGACTGAATTCCCCAAGCCACTGGACATGTACAAAGCGCTCGATATCTATGGAAAGAATCTGGTTTCAACTGAAGGCCCAGAATGGCGCATGCATCGCAAGCTCGCGGCGCCCAGTTTTGGAGAAAAGAATAATCAGTTGGTTTTCACAGAATCGATTCATCACGCCAAATCATTGCTCGGCTTATGGACTGGATCGGACGGTCGTGGCAATAAGACGGTAACTGACCCATCCCACGGAGCAATGAACCTCGCGCTCTATGTCATCAGCAGTGCAGGCTTTGATGTTCGCGTAGTCTGGCCGCATGAAGAGGGGATGCCGGCAGCAGACAGGAAATCAGAGGGTAGATCAATGTTTGTGGGCTCTGAGACGCCATCTGGTCACCAGATGAACTACCGTGAAGCAATAAGCGAGCTACTGCATAACATCATGTGGACCATTATTATCCCGCCCAAGTATCTGCGTAAGTCACATATACGCGTAGTACGGGTTTGCTGCTAACCAATTCGAATAGTCAAGTCACCAATCAAATTTCACCGCAAGGTTGGCAAGGCAGTCGTTGAATGGGGCCTTTACATGGACGAGCTGTATGAGCTCAAAAAGAATCAGGTAGCTTCTGGTAATGCTGCAGGTGGTATGGATCTCTTCGAAGCACTGATTCGAGGAAGTGGCATTCTCGATGAAAAGACTACAGACCTGCAAAAGAGCGACCTTCTGGGTAATGCGTTTGTGCTTATGCTTGCTGGTCACGAGACTACCGCCAACACTCTACACTTCTCTCTGATCTACCTGGCCATGAACTGGGGCTCACAGAGGCGGTTACAGGAGGACATCGAGAATTCCATGCAGGGCAAGCCTTCACAGGACTGGTCGTACGAGGAGGACTTCCCGAAGCTCTTTGGTGGCATGACAGCAGCAGTCATGAACGAGACTCTTCGCCTGCTACAGCCCATCGTTAACATACCCAAGTCCACCGCGCCGGGACGGCCGCAGCAAATTACTCTTGGGGGAGAGCAGCACACCATACCAGGTGGAATACACGTCTGGCTCAGTTGCGCTATTCATCGAAACCCGAAGTATTGGCCGGGGCCCGCCGACTCGCCCAGTACTGAAGGCATACGAGACGTCGACTGCTTCAGACCCGAGCGCTGGCTCACAAGCTCGAAAACCGGCGATGATTTCGTGGACATCAACTACGACGAAGAGGAACTCCGTGGTCCGTCCGGCGAAGACACGTCTTCGCAGCTTTTCAAGCCCGAAAAGGGCGCATATATTCCATTTAGTGATGGTTTCCGATCCTGTATTGGTCGGCGCTTTGCACAGGTAGAGGTGATGGCGGTTCTGGCTATTTTCTTCGCACAGTACAGTGTCGAATTGGCAGTGGATGATTTTGCCAGTGACGAAGAGGTTGAGAGAATGCCAAAGGGTGGCAAGCAGAGAAGAGACCTATACCAAAAGGCTTGCGACAGGGCACACTACTATTTGAAGGAAAAGATGGCCAGTATCGTCACTTTACAGCTGAGGGGTGTCTCAATTCCGATACGGTTGATCAGGAAAGGGGAGGAGAGATTCTTGTTTGACCATTGATTGGTCGTGTACGCTACATCATCTTTTAATATGAAATTATAATGGCTTCATCCGCAAATGTATGTTGTTGAAAGAGTAGCATAGCTAACAAGCACAGTAGACGTTGGAGCTACCCCACGCTACGTCATAAGAAGCTACCCCACCGTACGTTGCAGTTCCCGAGGCCCTTCTTCAATGCAAAGCTTTCTAACCTCAATGCTGATCAGTAAGAAGTTGCCCTCTCTACGTATTCCCGCTCCGCCATCTCGACTCAATCGTATTCATCCGAAGCTATCTGTTCGAGCTTAGATAATGTCGTCATCAACCTTCCCACCAGAGGAGCTCAAGGCCATCGTGCAAGAAGTAGCTACTCTCTTAAAAGAGAGAAATGAAACGATATCAGTAGCTGAGACTGTAGGATCATCCCTCCTGGAGCCCTTCTAGACCCTAACACATTAACAGGCAGCCGGTGGACTGATCTCTGCAACGCTGCTTTCATTTCCAGGCGCATCCAAATACTACAAAGGTGGCCTGACTCTGTACACGCTCGAGTCACGGATCGCATTTGCAGGCTGGACTCCCCAGCACATTGAGAATTACAAAGGCCCCACGCCGGAAATAGTCTCTGGGCTTGCAGAGCATACGCGTAAGACACTGGGAAGCACGTATACCGTGAGCGAAAGCGGCACCGCTGGGCCAACAGGTGGCACGACCAGAAACCGTACGCCAGGATATGTGGCGCTCGCTATTGCGAGGGATGGAGGCGAGACTGTGACGAGAGAAGTGGAGACGGGAAGCAGTGATCGAGAAGGGAACATGCAGCGATTCGCAGTCGAGGGCTTGAAGCTCGTAAGAGATGTGATCAAGGGCGAGGAAAAGCTCTGAGAACATGACGTATCTCATGTCGAGTTACGTTAAGCGAATCCTTCGGTGGAGGATCGAATTCTCAAACGTCCTAGGATCCTCGAATATCCCTTCTCGAATGATACATGATCGCTTCACTTTTCCATCCAGTGTTGTTGAATTGATATAGCAAGCCATCAAACGCGTGTAGGATCGCGGAAGCTGGTACCCGCTGCACCGTTACGGCGCAGTCGTATATGCGCGAAGCGAGAACGACCACATCGGGGTGCGACTGTTTTATGCGATTACCGTAAGCGGCCCGCTGCATCGATATGGGGCCGTGATAAGCGGCGGCTGCTTGCATGCAGTGTACGGACAATTCTGCGTGTGTATTGATTGGTAGGACCGTTGGTGTGCGTATATTTTAGTGAAGTGTGCTCGCCGAGCTGAATACGGGGTTTACGCCTCTGGGATCGAGCTTACGACCGATGATTCAATAATGTGGAAGTCTGGGCCGTGATTCGCTTGAGAATTGGCATAACCATGTGTGATTCTGATTGCAGTTTCGACGAGTAGAGTGAGGTAGGACTGTTCTCGGTGTTGACATGGACACAGGTTCATTGACGGAAGTTGAAAAAGTAAATCCCGAGCGGACCAATCATTTCGCATTCGCTCTCGGAGAAGTCTGTCAGAATTTTAGGTCGTAGCAAGATGTTATTTAACCCAAAGACAATCAATTCGAATTAAGGCTATACTTTTGATTGGCAATGTAAACCCACTGGGTTTTGTGTGAGCTCCTTTTGTGAGATACCTTCGCCCATGACAGCTCTCAAGAGGGATAGGAGCCTTCAATGACACTAAGCACTGCTATTCCACCGTTGAATCTGCTTGCCACGGATGTGTTGTCACAGTCATGAGCGTAGCACTGTTTGAAAATCATTAAATCAGTACTTCAGAGCTGTACCTCTTGCTCATTCGTTCATACTAGTGTATCTACACTACTCATACAACTTGTCTTTTGCGGCGACACTGCTCCCCACCAATCCAATATGACCCGGCCACATATCTGGCTTCGTATCACCCACGAGTCCAGATACTCCACTCAGCACATGACAATCCTCGACTTCCAGTGTATTCGAATGTTCAGCAAACTGCCTCTTCATGTCCTCCGGCAAGTCGGCTCCAAGTCTGAACATGGTGTATCCGTCCAGAATCGCACTCCAGCGTCTCCGAAAGCCATACTTTACACCTAGGATAGCTCCAACTAGTGCCCAAGCCACGAACAGGGCAAAAGGAACCTCGGCAGGCATGACGCCACGCGTAATCACAGTCCCTGATTCGAACTCAGTTACGTTGGGGTTTTGGAATTCGATATGTGAACCATCTCTACCCGTGAAGCCCTGGCCGCCGTTGTACATCAACTGAACTGCGTATGCACTATAGGCGCGCAACATGCTTTGCCTCAGTTGTTCAGGCTGCAGATAGCTCAATTGTGTCAGAAATCCAGTACCGGCGTCGACACTTGAAGGGTCGTCTGTATAGGAAGCGTATAAAGGAGGCGGAGCGGCTACGGATGTGAATAATGTCGATAGCCATTGGTCTTTGAGCTTGGGCATCACCATGCCGGGTACGTTTGCCCCAAATCGCCACGCGCAGCGTTGGGTCTGGTTGTTGATTGGTGTGTCGGTGCGCACGAAGTTTGAGTATGTCGACGTAACTCCGTCAATATCTGCAGTGCCCACGTTGCTGCTGGCTTTGCATTGGACGCCGATTGCGCTCATGAGATGAGAAGAGACTGGCGTAGTTGAGTTTGTCTGATTAGAGCTTCGGAAAATTGGCAAGAAATTGCTCAACTTATATGTTCCATACATCTCTGTGATGTTGTGAGGGAGGGTGAAGTTGTAGTTATGTGCAACTGATGACCCGCTCAATGAGCTCTTGTTGAGCAAGGATTGCCAAAGTATCGCTTCGAAGACTTGTTCTTGCTCAATACCAGGGTAGTCGCCAGCGATGTTCTCGGCCTGGTTGAAATAGCACCTGGTGTTCTTGTTGAACATCGCATCGGCATCCGCGACGCTCAACCGTCTTGGATCGGGCCAGACCTCGTAGCCCAATTCCATGACGCCATACGCATTGTACGTCCATTTAGTGTCGGTCTGATTCTTGACTTCGATGCTGATGGAACCATTCTTTGTCCGGTAAGACGACGAGCCGCCAACGTTAGGTCTGTAGAGAGAAGAATTGCGATGGTTCAGAATGCGAAAGTCTTGGAGACGATCAACGATGCTGCAATTGTACTGCATCAAGAGGCCCCAGCTGTTTCCCTCGATTGGGTTTGCAGCCTGGGCGGCGAGGAAAACCCGAGTCACTCCGTCATCTTTGGGCAAGACCGTAGGTAACTTGCGAAGATAGGCATTTGAGGACCGGTCATACCCTTGAGGTGTGTACAGAGCGCCGTAGCCTAGGACATGCGAATCCAAGCCATTTTGCCATATGATCCTAGCCCCATCAGAAACATCTGCCACATTCCGCTCGTTGAAGTTTGAGTAGGAGAAGCCTCTCACCAACGGCCCGTCGGTGAAATTTCGACCGTGAAGATATCCTTGGGTTATCTCAATCGTGGATCCAGATATGGGATAGGCGATGAAGATGAAGATGCTCGGGAACGCTAGGAAGAACCACAACGCAGACGGAAGCGTCAATTTCCCACCTCCTCTGCTGAGTTGCCAAGACCAATTGATTATCCTCATCCATCCTCCGGGTCCACTCCAGGTCTTCTCTCCATGCATCATCAACTTCATACCATTGCTGGGACTCCAGCCAGGTTCCATTAACATGCTGGCCTCAACGCCTTCTAGGCCGTACTTGCTGAGACTCAGGCCAACTACACCAATGACGAACCAACTGTAAAGGATGTACTTTGCCCCAGCCGGTCCGAATGGCACAGGATTGTTGGGGTCAATCGGAGCAAGGTAGCATCGCCAAACTGCGAGGTAATATCCAGTCACGATAATTGGCCCCAGAACACCGACAAGCGCGCGGAAGTAAAAGCGTCGAAGTGGTTTTCCGCCGATTTGGTCGAACTCGGCCAGCTTCTGGATGCTAACTTCAGTCACGGATGCTGGCTTTTTGGCGTTGCTGAGAGATCCGGCCAGTCAGCAGCTTTCACAGGTGCACCTTCCATAAGTGTAGAGGGTATTGAGAGTCGTACCTTGTGCCATGCGATCCCAAGTTTTCGCCTTGTGCAATGACATCGTATTCCGTATCGTACCTCATTGTACACGACATGAGCGCCAATTGCGTTTCGTAAAGAGAGCATGTTGCGCACCCTCCCACAATATATGTCTTTGTTTTTACCGCCCCCAAACTTGTGTCTAGCACTTTTGCGCACTACTTCATGTACACCATACCAATCGTGTGTTCCGTACCTTGGTAGCATGGCACCTGCATCTTGGCCCTCAAATTTACTTTACAGACTCGGGAAAGCGTCTCCTCCACGGCACTCTTTACAGCTTAGATTTCGCATCCTGACTCAAGCTGCGTGCTGGCGGTACCCGTGCACTTCCCAAGGTCGCCAACCACTCTGGTGAGGTACGCGAGTATGTTGTCGAATTTGAACGTCAGCGATGTTAAATTGCTTGTTGTGCGGGCGAGAACGTCAGGTGTTCCAGTATTGCGGATACTGGACAAAGAATTATGCACAAGCTGCACACATCTTGTGGAATTTGCGTTAATCATCAATTGATAAATGCTTGATCTAAGACTGAATGAGGCTAGTCGGGGCTGACGTGGTTAATGCTCCTTAGCTTCCTTCCAAAAATGTATGCTTTGTAATCTTAGTGTATAATTAGAACATTTTGTAAACGTTCGTGTGCTCTATCGTATAACTTCTGCAGCCTTCGCATTATTGTAGCAGTCTTGCTACGTGAAATATGACCGACTCATTTTGCTAGTCAAGACACTTTGCTCCTCTTCCTTCATCGAAAACGATGCCCAAGCATAAGAGGTTGTTACCCCATCCAGTTTTGCCTGTGTTGTGAAATTCGGTAAGACATTCTACTCTTTCTCGAGCTTTACTTGAAGTATACCGTTGTGTGACTCGGATGTGCTCTTCTAGGTAGTAGGATTTTGCCCTTACTGCTATCTAACTCCACTGCTTTGAGTTATACAGTGACCTACCTAAATGAAAGGCCAGCCTCTTCCTTCCTCCCTCGTGAACCAAGTACCATACATATTGAATGCCTTCAAACTACCAGATCTATCGCGGCACCGAAATCTAACGGTTCAATAAATCACTCACGCTTCCCCAGGTCCACAAACAGAATGTCCCAATCCCGCGCAACAAAGGCGTTCAAAATTGCCGAAAACCAAACTACCCTGCACTTTGCAGGCTGCTAACAGAGTCGAACTGTCGAAAGAACACATCCCACAACACACGGGTCCACATCCAACGCCCCGGTCAGAGCCGTATCCAGGGTTTAACAGATTACTTCTTATACCGGTGATTTGATAGGGATTCTTGATTTACGTGATGCGTATAGCGGGTGCGGGTTTTGGGGGATAAGTGGGGCGGTTGGTGCAAACAAACAAACGGATGGAGGAGGAGCGCGTGCAGGAGGAACATAAAATTTTGAAATGGGAGGGGCATGAGGTGAAAGAGAAAGTTTGATTTCTTGTCTGTTATGGCATCTGCCTACCGTATCGAAGTGTTCGTCTTAATGAACTATCCGTCCATTTAGGACCTCGTCTGCCAGCATGCTCAATATCGATGCCGCATGCCGCTTCGATGGAACAATTCCTTCTCTCCAAGTGTTGTGAAACTACGCTCTTGCCTTAAATGTGTGCACGAAGGCTTGGGAAGTCGTCTAGGGAGTAGTATAAACCGTGACGGTGGTGTTTGAAAGCTTGAGAGCACACACGCGAGAGTCTGGATTTGATCCATCATTATGGCCTCTGCGACGAGACCATGGCGACAAGCGTTACGACACGATGATATCCTAGGAGAGATTCAAGCGGCCAGCGACCTCAAACATAAAGCATACTTTCGTCTATACTCAAACTCTATTAATGCACTGCATGTAAGACACCAAACTCCTCTCCCGGGTATCCCGCCTCATCAAATGCATTCATCATCCCCAACACAGACTATAACTCATCATGCCCCTCTTCTTCTTTCGGGAACTTGATTCCTCCCTCGGGCCTGCCCATTTCTTCGTCTAGCTTGACGCCACCCTTCTTCCTGTACTTCTCCCAGGTCGCCCAGAAGTCCTTTTCCATTTTACTTTCCATCAGGTCTGGTAGCACGACCACGTATTCGACGTGCAAATCGCCATACATTTCTCCCTCGTTGTTCTCCAGCTGTTGGTGCCATATTGGCATACCCTCCTCCTTGACGATTTCGATAGTGTTAGGTTGCACGACTTCGCCGCGCTTGCGGGACAGTTTTACCACGTGGCCGTCAAGATGAGTGACGTTGCGTGTCCAGTCGCCCATCCATGCTTCTCGGAGAGACAGGACTTCGCGCCAGAATAGATCCTTGCCGCGCCTGCGGAAGAAGGTGCCATCAGTCCGTTCGTGGTCTTGTTCGCCAAGTGCAGGGTCCTGCTCGGTGAGATGTACGACGAGGTCTCCAGCAACATAATCGGGACTTTCGTCGGCTTCGTTCTCGTATGTGATGCGCACACCCTTGGGCATGCCCTTTTCAATTTCCAGATCGTGAGTCTCAGACTCGCGGACGACGCGACTGCCGCCACAGACCTTGCATGGGTGCTTGATGGTCTTTCCTTTGCCACCGCATTTGTCGCAGTGCATTTGCACTTGTTGGAAAAGCCCGGGAGCAAGCTGTTGACGCTGTATAACCACACCTCTTCCGGAGCACTTGTCGCACGTGTCTACGTGGCCATCTGCTGAGCCTGAGCCTTCGCAGGCCGAGCATACAGCTTGCTTCTCTATTGTGAATTCCGTCTTGCGCCCGTTGTAGAAGTCGCGGAGGGGAACGGCGACTCGTACTTCCATGTTTGGTCCCCGTCGCTCCCCGCCGTGGTGTCCAAAGTGTCCTGAGCCACCGAAGAAGCGCGAGAAGAGGTCGAACGGATCTCCACCTTGGCGCTGTCCTCCGCCCTGCTTGCGTTGTTGAATGCCCTCATGGCCGTACTGGTCGTAGATCTTTCGTTGTTCCTCGTCGCGAAGTACCTCGTACGCTTCGGCGATTTCTATAAACTTTTGGTTTGCTGATTCATCCCCACTGGTTCGGGTCAGTTATGTCCGCACAAGTGGCAGCATGCTCGAGTTCAATTGTTCGACGTACGGGTTCTTGTCGGGGTGGTATTTCTTGCTGAGGTTTTTGTAAGCCTTCTTGATTTCGCGGTCGGTGGCATTCTTCCTGAGGCCGAGGAGCTACCATGCGAAGATTAGTAAATTGAATTGAGCTGGAGGATGCCTCAAGGGGATCATAGTTCCACAAACCTTGTAGTAATCCTCAGCAGCCAGCACGAGTAGCGTCAAGCACGCAAACAACAGTGCTATTCTCAAGAGCATCCTGCTCTCTAGTGCACCGCAAGAGTGTCTAACTTGCCGAAAGAGTGGGCGGAGTTATCCAAGTGTAATTCAAGGATAAACATCTACATGAGATTTAAAGCAGAATTGAAGCAAGAGACTTGCGAAACGTAAAGGTGGGAGGTGCAGGCGAAGTCAAACGTGGAAGCTGGATAGTTGTTTAATGCGGGAGCTTTGGGACACGATAGCACTAACTCACCAATCGGAGTGAAGTCTTGGCACGCGCGGCTGCCGTTCACTTTTTACGTGGAGGCTAACAACCGTCGAGGGCATCATCAATTGGCGCCCAGCGATACGACACGAGCATTTACGACTACGCACATACCGAGGACGCATTCGCTTGCCTTCTCGATATCTGATAGACGCCTCACATAAACCGCCGCGCCTAGAGCGCTCCCGCACGAGACCTCCGCAGCCACCTCCGAACCCACCACACTTCACACACACACACACGCCCACCATGGCCTCGCTGATCTCACGCACCGTGAAGGCAGGTGCGAAAACAATCCTGCCACCCTCCATCCACTCGCAGAAAGTCGGCGTCGTCGTCTCCGCCGGCCTCATGAAAGGCGCCGTCAGAGTGCGAGTCGCAGAGCAAGAATGGAACACGAAATTCCGCAAGCACTGGCCCGCGCCCCGAACATACCTTGTGCGAGATCCCAACAGCTCTCTCGTACCTGGAGATGTCGTCAAAATCACGTCTGGTCACCGGACAAGCAAAAACATCCACCACGCAGTCACCAGCATAATTGCGCCGTTTGGCGAGCCTGTCGAGAACCGGCCGAAGGTGCTGACGACGGAGGAGTTGGAGAATACTAGGGTGGAGAAGCGGTTGTTGAAGGATGTGAGGAGTGCGAAGAAGGGCAGGCAGGTTAGCATCGAGCGGCTTGCACTGGCGAAGAAGCAGGGATACAGGATACCGACGCTAGAAGAGGCGATGCGAGGGACGAAGGAGTACGAGGCGGAGATGAAGGAGAGGGGCGTGGGATCAGGGAAGGAGGAAAAGCACAAGGGCCAGGCTGGACAGAACATGACAGCAAAGCGGAGGAGAATGGAGGAGAACAGGAAGACCAAGGAAGAGGCGAAAGCGGAGAAGAAGGTCAAGAATGGAAGGAGGCAGGCGACGACATAGGAGTGATTGAGTTCATACATTCAGGATTGCATGTCTTATTATGTACTTGTATCATGTTTAGAGGGCATGCTGTGCGTTATAGAATACAAGGTGAAGGGTATCGCAATAACATCGAACTGCCGTCCCTAGATGGCCAAAACTCCGATTCCATGCTTGTAACTGATTATGCGCCGCCCATATGCTTCCTTATGACCCGTGATGTTTCCCATTTCTCATCAGTCGTGTTACGCCTCGACCAAGTCGACCATGTCCTCGTCTGCCTCGCTGTCTTCATTTGCCTTTGAAATGAACGGATGGCGTAGTGCCTCATCGGCAGTGATACGCTTCCTTGGATTGCACTCCAGGAGCCGATATAGGAACTGCACAGCCTCCTTCTCCTCATCTTCAAGCTCCCTCTTTGGCTGTGTCTTGTCACCGGTGCGTCCTGTGCACCAGAGTATGATCTTCTCCAAGGTATGGCCGCCCTCGCTGTAGCTTGGGACGTTAGTCTCGAAGACCTGGCCGTGAAGGATGGACGTCTCTCGCATCTTCTTGCGCCCGAAAATGGTTGTTATCTCCAGTAACGCATCAATGTCGTCTGCGCTGTGGAAGAAAGGAAAGCGGCGTGATAGCATGGTAAGAAGAATTACGCCGACGCTCCACATATCGATTGAGCAGGTCTGCTGCGTGCATTTGAGAAGAACTTCCGGTGCACGGAAACCACGGGTACCAGCTCGGTTGGCTCGACGGCTGCTACGCGTATCATTCTTGGGATAACTGGTCGTGTTGTGTCCTGATTGCTGAGTCTGCGCATATACGCTGTGAGCGATCCGGTAGCGGCGGTCATCGTCTGTGAGGTGGCATGTGCATTGATGCCAATCGGTACCCTCACGCTCAGCGAGGCCAAAGTCGACTAGGACGCCCCTCGACAGAGCAGGATTGTATAGGAAGTTGGTTGGCTTGACGTCACGATGGATGATCTTCTTCGCATGTACAGCTCGCAGGGCGAGAATGAGACTGCGGAAGTATAGGCGCATCTCTGAAATCTTCATGTCGCGGTAGTAGTCGCGGAAGTCGCTGTGCTGATAGTAGGGCAACACAGCAACAACCTGGTCCAGGTGGCGGAAGGCGGTGATGATTGGGCATACTGAGTCGGCACCCCTCAGGTCGAAGAGCAATTCGAGCTCATTGAAGATTCGTATCGGACTACTAGTGACATATATCTTCTTGATGGCTACGTAGTGGGGTCGTCGGGCCTGGCGCCGTCGGGTAGCTGGTGACGACCACTTTCGTTCTTCGTGTTCGTCAACGTCCCAGCTATTGTCGTACTTGTTGTACTCCAGGTCTTCAGCCTTGTACACGGTTGAGAATGTTCCTGCAGTACATGTGAGCCACTCCACTACCCTGCATACTGCGTACCGGGTGTCTGATACATACCTTCTCCAATGCGGTTAATGAGTCGAAACCGCTTGTTGATGCCGGAGAAAGACTCTTCAAAGCGCGTAATGTCTTCCTGCACGGCATCCTCGACCTCTTCGTCACTGCTGTCCACCGTGTGCCCGCTCTCTTCGAGGGGATCCATGCTTTCGTCTAGTGCCTCTTCGGCGTCTTCCTCTTTGGTGTCGTCCTCGTGCACATCAATGGGTTCTGCATTGCGCAGCGATGCGCGAGCTCTAACCGTAGTCATGATGTTGTGTTCGTCGAGTGAGAACGTCCTAGAGAAGCTGTAGCAGACCCCAGAATGCACCGCGGTGGAAGTCGCGTTGCGGACGTACTAGCCGAATCGGGCTAAACAACAACAATGCAACCCTGCCCGCCGCAAACACACCACACGGACGCGCATGTTGTGCGACGCTGGACTGGCTACTAGCATTCACCAGCAAACAGCCTCTCGACGGCGCTTTCGTCGCATCTTTCTGTCCTTCTTTTCTCTCCTTCTTAAGAGATTCTGCGCATCATGGATGCACGTGTGGATTTTGACATCAACGAGGCGATCAAGCTGTTCGACAGTGATCCCTCGACGATACCAACACCCGAAGCCGCACAAGCACTGCTAGAGTGCGAAGATGACCCGGAATCGCTGTCCTCGCTGGGTCTGATCAACAGCGAACTCAATCCTGTTGTAGACGCCGTAGCGGAGAGCCCAGATGCGATCACTCGCAGCTCTGTCTTTGACACACTGCAGTTCCTCCTCAAGTGTGTGCCCGCCGTCCCTCCCGATTCCAAGACATGGGAGTCACAGCCGCAATCTAACCTGTTCAAACTCTCTAGATCTTCGTCACAAATACCACCCGCCACACTCAGCAAGATCCTCGACCTGATCGTCTCCGCGCTTGCGACACAAGCCGACATCATACACGCAGACCTGGAGGCCGAAGAGCAAGATGCCATACCATATCACAAGAACATCCTGGAGATGTACGGCTTCCTGCTACGATGGACCATCTCGGCAGTCGAGACACGCGCGCTCGAGAAGTCAGCGTCTGCCCCGGCTGCGCGAGGGCGGGGTAAGGGTGCGAAGTCGAAGACCGGAGTGAGCAAAGATGGCACTTGGGATGCTTCAGCACAGCTTGAGACCGCTCTGGACCGCATGAGCAAAGTACTGAAGCTGAAGCTCGGTCGCATTTTTGTCACCACATCGGAGCGGGATACCTTCATCAGCCTCTTTACCAAGCCGGTCTACCACATACTTGAGAACGAAACAAGGGTCAAGAGCAACGCAATCAGGAACCACTGCTTCAGGGTTCTCTGCATTGCGGTCAAGCACCATGGACATGCATACAGTGAGTTGCGTCCGAACGTTGCAGGAGGTTCTTGCTAACATTGCAATAGCGGCACAAACTTCGATCAACCAGAGCCTCACATACTTCGAGCACTTGTCCGAGCCAATGGCAGAATTTCTGTTCACGCTTGCCGACGCCTACGACTACCCGCAACTGACCGAGGAAGTTTTGAAGGACATCAGCAGCAAAGAGTTCAGTGCGACCGATCTGAAAGGACCAAAGTCGATATCAACCTTCTTGACCAAGATCTCGGAACTCACTCCTCATCTTGTCATCAAACAGATGACGCTGCTCGCCAATCTGCTAGACAGCGAGTCGTACACGCTACGATGCGCGCTTATCGAAGTGTGTGGTAACTTGGTTGCCATGCTTAGCAAACTGAGCCAGGACGACCGCAGCGAGAACCACAAAGCACAAATCAGGATCTTCTTCGACGTCTTGGAAGAACGCTTCCTCGATATCAACCCTTACTGCCGATGTCGAGTAATGCAGGTTTATGTCAAACTGTGCGACCTGGGGCAAAAGAACCCAAAGCGCATGCTGAAGGTCGCTGAGCATGCAGCCCGGAGTCTCGAAGACAAGAGCAGCAACGTGCGACGTAATGCAATCAAGTTGCTCGGAAAGTTGGTTTCGACGCACCCATATACAGCTTTCGACGGAGGTCTCCTCACTGCGCAATTATGGTCAGGAAGATTGAATGAGGTGGAAAAGGAAATCAACGCTCTACAACCCCCAGAGGAGCTGCGTGAACGTGCACCAGGCGATCAGACTGTTGACGAATCGCTTCTCCAAGATGCAACACAGGCCGACAACGCCGCGGACGGACCAAAGGACCCAACTGAAATGTCTGAAGAAGAACGTGCCGCTGTCATCGAAAAGGCACAGAAAGATGCAGCAACTACACAGGCATTGGCCAAGCTCCACGACCTGCGGAAGCTCTTGATCGAGGCACTTAATTTCGCAGAAGCCATTGATGAGGCCGCAGAGATTGTAACACAGTTGCTATCGTCGAAGAACAAGAGCGAAGTCATTGAAGCCATGGACTTCTTCGTCACAATTCATGCCTACAAGGTTACCAACGCCAAGCTCGGCATCCGGAGAATGCTTCGTCTCATCTGGACCAAGGGCAACAGCGACGAAGGCAAAGGAGTCCAAGCTCACTTGCTCGAATGTTACAAGGGTCTGTACTTCGATGCTCCTCCAGGTTTTGATGCCAATGCGACTGCCAACTACATCTCCAAAGGCATGATTAGTCTTACCTTTGGTACGACCCCTGCTGAGCTCACCTCACTCGAACAGCTTCTTAGCACGATGATGAAGCAGGGCCTAGTCAATGCGCTCGTCATACAGAAGCTTTGGCAGGTGTATGGGTATCAAAAGAAGGATATCTCGAAGAACCAGCGCAGAGGTGCCATTATTGTTATTGGTATGCTTGCACTTTCGTCGCCAGATATCGTGGTACAAGAAATGGAAACATGCTTGCGCATCGGTCTGGGAGAGCTCGGAAGACGAGATCTGGGTCTGGCTCGATATACATGTATCGCTCTGCGACGCATGAGTCCACCCCCTGGGAAGCAAGCTGCCACTACTGCTCCTACCCAAGTCGTGAAGTTACCTAATGACCACGCGGTTTTAGTCCGACTAGCGGCTATGACTGAGATCGTCTCAGACTGCAAGGAATGGTATGGAGTTGCAGAGCAGGCCATCGGTGCCATCTATGTGCTCTCAAAGCATCCAGACGTCATTTGTTCCGAGATTGTACGGCGAGTGACAAAGCGGGTATTTGCCTCGCAGTCACGACCACGATCACGTCCAACTACGAGCTCAAGCGCCGAAGGGCCAAGTCAGATGCCAACGCCAACAGACGCAGATGACGTGGTACAAGAAGAAGCAGCAATAGAAGCGGCCCCATCCAAAAAGCAGAACTCGGCTTTGGCACTCTCACAACTGTTGTTCGTTGTTGGCCACATTGCCATCAAGCAGATTGTCCACCTCGAACTTTGCGAGCTTGAATTCAAACGCCGCAAAGCAGAGAAGGATAAGAAGTCTGCGCCTACGCCTCGCAAGTCGATGACGCCGGCCCCAGAACCCACGCCTCTAAAGAAAGGACGCAAGCGAGGGGCTGCAAAAGAGCCAACTCCGGCGCCAGAAGAGGCCGCAGACGAGCTCGATCTCATGGCCGGAACTACAGAAGACGACTTCACCGAAGCCATTGCCCACATTCGTGAGCGAGAATTACTCTTCGGTCCCCAGTCACTTCTCGCCAACTTCGGTCCCTTGGTCGCAGACATTTGTTCGAACAACACATCGTACAATCATCCCACGCTGCAAGCTCAAGCAGCATTGTGTCTTGCTAAGCTTATGTGTGTGAGCTCAGAATACTGCGAGAACAACCTTGGCCTTCTTCTCACCATTCTCGAGCGAAGTCAGGACGCTGTTGTGAGAAGCAATCTCGTCGTTGCGTTGGGTGATATGGCTGTTTGCTTCAACCACCTCATCGATGAAAACACCGACTTCCTGTACCGCCGTCTCAACGACGGTGACCCAAGCGTCAAGCGTACGTGCCTGATGACCTTGACTTTCTTGATTCTTGCTGGACAGGTCAAGGTTAAGGGTCAGCTGGGTGAGATGGCCAAGTGTCTCGAGGACAGTGACAAGAAAATTGCGGATATGGCGCGCATGTTCTTCAGTGAGCTTTCCACCAAGGACAATGCTGTATACAACCAGTTCGTCGACATGTTTAGTGTGCTCAGTGCAGACTCGGCGCTCGACCATGATGCTTTCAAGAGGATCATCAAGTTCCTGGCTGGCTTCATTGAAAAGGTACGTCGTTTTGTCAATGAAGAATACTTGAGGTGCAATATGCTGACTCCATACAGGACAAACACGCCAAGCAACTGTCAAGTAAGCTCGCTGCCAGGCTGCCGAGGGCGGAGAATGAGAGGCAATGGGACGAGGTTGCATACACGCTCGGCCTCCTGCAGCACAAGGACGAAGAGATCCAGAAGATGGTTTCTGAAGGCTTCAAGGTCGTCCAAGCAGCGGCATAAATGTTCTATATTTGACGTTAATGGTGTAATGATTGCATGTTGGATATATGATACCTTGGGAACGGATCTGGCACAAAGATATCAGGCGTTGGCTTTTAATGAAACTTTTCGCTACGATCGAGGTGATTGGAGATGCCTTTTAACCGTGAGTCTTACGTTCGATGTGTGCACTGATCGTTTTGGTGAACAGGTCGGGGCTTATTTTCTGGCCTGCAGGTGCTAAAAAAGACTCCGGCACGTGGAGGTGCAGCCCCTCCATGCGGAATGGATGCATTGGGAAGGCCAATCCCCATGCTTATGCATTGCATCTGAGTGTTTTGAGGTCGACATCCTTGCCAGGCGTGCCTAATCGGAGTAAGCAGCGAATTGCATAAAGCCGTTGCCACATGGCAACCCGTTTTATCAAGGAAGGACGAACAATCTGTCTGGAGAACGGTGCCGTGCGCTGAACATGTCAGAGCTTACTGCTTGCATATGTGCTTACACATGCACCGCCACCTACTATGTTTTTGCTTGTTCATGGGTTTGGGGGTGTGTACTACCGTACTCTACGCGGTCTTATGATACTCAATCTCACCTACCTAGGTGAGATTGACAGCTTTCTTCCCTTTCTCCTCCCTTCATTGTCCTCACTCTAGCTGCGGTGAAAGATATGAGACATGGGCGCCAACAACTCTTCGCCAGCGAGTTATAGCGCGTCAGCATATGCTATACAAGCCATCTGCATTGTTTTGACGATAGGCGTTGTGATCGCGAGAACGGCATCACGAAGATTAATGAAAGCAAAGACCGAAACGGATGACTATCTCTGCTACTTAGCTTTTGTGAGGCGCCTTTGCAACCTCCAAGCTTATTAACTAATGCCTCAGGTTTGCAATCTTGCGTTTCTTATTACAGGCTTTCTCTTCATCTCAGTAAGGATGCCAGATTTGCAACATCTCACGACCTTAAGTGAGACGGAACGCCATTTGCTTCACATGACAATTCTTGCAATGACCATTCTCTATATTCTCGCTATTACTTTTATTAAGCTTTCGATTCTCTTCTTTTATCGACGTACTTTTACCATGTATGATCAGTGGCTCCGATGGTGCTGGTGGTTTCTTCTAATCTTTGTCTTATTGTGGACTCTCATATGTGTGGTTCTATTGGCTCTTCAGGAAAGTGGAATAATATTTATTGGAGCATTCGAACGACTAGCAGTATCGACGACAGGCATTGTCAGGTGAGCCGTGGCCACGAATGTTACTTCTGCTACCGGTTTGCTAACATCTGTACAGTAAGTGGAAACCCTATTTAGCACAGCGATCAAGAGTACTACCTTCACTACACCGCCTCTGAGATCGTTTTGGACATGACGCCCGCTAACTATGGCTTCTTCTTGGTCAGATGGGACATCGGATCTGCTACTCGTAGCTTTGCCGGCAGCGAGGATTACAAGTATGAAGTTGCAGAAGAAGCAAAAGATCGCTCTTCTCTCGATCTTCTGTATCGGCCTATTGTAAACCTCATATATTGTGGCAAGAGTTCTAGGCTGACGTTCCATAGTGCGGCCAGCGTATCTATCGCACGAGGCTTAATATTCCTCGCTGACCACAAGCACTCGTTCAAGCTTGCGTATATAAACTATCTCGAATTCGTCCTTACAGCTACCGAATCCTCCGCGGGTCTTATGTGCGCCTGTCTGCCCCTCACCAAACCCGTTATCCTCCGCTTCGCACGCTGGATTCAGAGCTTGCGCACCCTCGACGCGAAACACTAGCAATGGGCCGCCCTTCCTCAGTCGTCTAGAAGCTCTCTCAAGGGAGAGTGCGCGATTACGAGGACGCAGGATTATCATGTACAGGCGCTGCCATTGGCGGAGGTCGCGAATCTACAGACTAGAACTCCAGTGGTGAGTGACACAGTGATGAACCTGGAGAAGCCGTGGCAGAGTGTTAGTCCATATGAGGCAATGGCACACTGTGAGAGCATAACACTATGTAAGCTGGGCAGGGTATGAGGGATTGCGGATGTGCAGATCACATGGAAAGAGGGAAGTTGTAGGTCTTGTTGATCCTCGATGAGCCGTACTGTGGAAGCGCGTAAGGGCATAAGATCGACCTGGCCTCGTTTATATCCTTAATCCTAGGAAATGGCTGTTCGAGATGCAGTGCACTCATGAGGATGTGTTGTGGGTGCGAGGCCCGCTCCTTCCTTGTTGTGATTGGCACGCGACAGCTCTCAACAACGGAGTCGTCATCACAACAACTCCGAAATTTCCCTCTTCTGTCACATCTGCATTGAATCAACCGAAACACGCACGCACCCAGCCACGCAAGCGGAGGTGCATTGCAGCCATGGACGACGGCATGCCTCCTCTGACGTGTAAGCTGGAGTCACCACCCATCAAGGTCGAATACGATTGCGAGTCACTGCACGAGGCCCCGCTTGCTTCCATTCCAATCAAGCCGGAGGAGGGCGAGATTGACGAAGGCAAATTAGATGCAAGAGCTCGACTAGTTGCCTGCTCATCGTCTCCTCCTCCACTGATCGAAGACTGCCCCGCTTTGTGTGAGAGCGATGAGGACACCACACAGCTGAGCGATGAATTAAAACTCTACCGTGAGTACCTCATCTACACTACCGAAGCATTGACTCATAAACGATAGACCATCTTGAGCTGTCAACGTATGAGTACGACGGACTGCGCGAGCGCTATCGCAAGCTCGTGGATGAACATGGCAAGCTCTTCGATTAATACCACAAGCTTAAGCAGCTGGCTACAGCCTACAAAGACGTCATTTATGGCTCGACAACTCACGAAGAGCCGGACGTAGACGTCGAGCAGCTTCAAGCCGAGGCTGGCTATGAGGGTCTCCGCGCGAAGGCCCTTGAGGCTGATATACTCAGACCCGTCATTCAAGACACAGGGGGACTAGAAGCTGCATGCTTCCTGATGCAATCTGCTCAAGTCCTCATAGAGCAAGCAGGGAGTCTTGAGAACCTTTCTCAAATCGTAGAGGGTACTGCTACACTCAGCCGCTGTGTGCACGAGTTGGGCGGCTTACAAGGACTCGACCAGTTTGTCATTGACAGCAAAATTTTGCTGGTGGAACAGCAAGCGCTTGCTAAGCTGGAGCGCAGCGTCGATGGCCCCAACGGACTGAAGTCTAAGGCTTCAAAGTACGACAGACTGAAACAGGTCTTCACTGCAGTCGAGACAGGCCGTGATGGAGGGGCTCCTCACACAAATGTCGCAACCGCAAATTCTACTTGCAAGAAGAAAAAGCGCGGAGGGTCCAAGAAGACCTCAGTAGCTGGTCCGGTTCCGATTAAGCCCTTGCCTTTGACTACATTCCTGAAGCAACCCTCGACACTTCCCAGCTTGACTGGTAGTACTATTCTGTCATCCGAGTTGGGTGTCATCAATTCCGCACGAGCTCAGATGCTCACATCAGAGCCTGATCACGGTGACCCTGATCGAGACTTATATGAACCCAAAGAGCCCCCAGTCCGCAAAACATCCACGAAAGCTGACAACGCGAACAACATGCCCTTGGGTCGTTCTCGTGCCGACACATCATCCGTAGATTACCATCCGGATGCATCAAGGAAGCGGAAGCATGAATCGGATGCCCAAGTTATTAACACGAAGCGTCCACGAGTTGACATCGAACGTGCTTCGGCCCTGGTACAGGCTACGTTGGCCGTCAGCGGTACAGATCCTACCAATGTTTTCCGACCGTACACGCAACCGGGCCAGAGCCGATCACCGGTCAGCTACAGCAACACATGTAACGAGGTGATACGCTCAAAGGAAGACAATGAGTCAGAGCACGCACAGCGCGTGGGATTCATCCGAGACCAAGTCTCCGAGCTCGTCGAAAGTCGCGGAGAACCCAAGGAGGCAGTCAACACTACTTCGGTTAGGGACGATCGATCCAGTGTCGACAGTCTGCTTGGCTCAAATGACTGCGTCGAGCGATGGATAATCAAGAGGGAGACCCCAAGTGGCGATCAACTTACTGCTTTTTCAAGGTCAGCCTGGGCCATCAGACCTAGCAAAGATACCAAATCACAGGTACTGATAGGAGGCTACCACATCGCGCTTTGGGTGGGAGCCAGCAACGCGGACAGCTATGACTCTACGGACTTGATCAAGGGCGACCAAATCCCACATGCGCTGGCATTCTTCTTGTTCACCGAGACACAGAAGTACTTGAACAAGGCCAACGCCAAAGTCTGGGAGGCCATGACACCGAGCTCGGAGACTTGTATCCTGCGGTACCTGGTCGATGGACATAGGCCTTCAGGACTTCCGCAAGAGAGCAGGGCCTGCAGAACGTGCTCGTCCACGTGGGTCAGGCGTCATCGGCCCTGCGCCCTGCTCCAGGAGGTTCATGGTGTTCGCACGGTTGTCTTCTTGTCTCTACGCGACGCCCTGGGACGGGGTGTTGTGTGGACCGAGACGCGATTCTGGATCATGGACATTTGAGAAGAGGCTCAGGCAAATCTGGCCATGACAATATGCTTAACGCGAAGTACGATATATGTCTTGCGCAGGATTTCATTTCCATACTTCAAAGCCGGTCACAGGCATGCTGAGCTTTTCTCTCCGCATGTTTCGTGACGGCTGTCGAAGCTTGAAGCTGTTCATGCATGCTATAGTACGGAGGCTCAGCGGCTCACGTAGGCTCCTCAACATAGATGGCTAAGATTGCTTAATTTGAAAACATTTCAAGCCCTTCACGCGGCCCAGAAAATACCCTCCGTCTTGTCTCACTATCTTGCATGTATCATAGCAGGCCCTACGCTTTTCGACTTGCATGATCAGTCCCCACTCCGCTGAGCAATATCACATTCCCATGATAGCAGTCTCAAGAGATTTATTCCAGCCAAATTCGGTCGCATGAATTATCCTTAAAGTCTGAGCGGCAGCGCCGTCTCGCTCAACTTATCATTCCAGCCTCCTCCATCCTGTCCAATTGCTGCATCTCCGGCCCCATGTCCCCACCCATGGCCGGTCTCTTCAGCGCAGTCCCTTCTTTCAGATACAGTATCAATCGGAACGCCGCATTGCCATTCAGATAATACCTGTGCAGCCTTTTACTCCTTAAGAAGCCCAGCCGTTCATACAGCTTCAAGCTCGCGGTGTTGGTGACTTCCGTTTCTAGCACGACTTCGTCTGCGTCCCGCGCGGTCATGGCTTCGATGGCCATTTGTACGAGTTTGGAGGCGATGCCCTGCCCACGGTGGGCTTCTTGGACGGCGAGCATGGCGATGTAGCCGCGAAAGGTGCCGCTGCGGTGGGGCTCGAGTTTGCATATTATCACGCCAACGAGGGAAGATGACGTCGGGTCGAGGGCCTAGAGAAGGGAGATGAGTTGGAGTATATTTAGAATATGATTGGAGAAATGTCTACCATGTAGCATAGGTCACCCCATTGGTATAAGAAGTAGCGGTACACATAGATGCTGTATGGCTCGGAAAGGTCTTTGGAGATCAATTGGCGGATGGAGGGGAGTTGTTGCTCTTCCTTCGAAGGCTCGTATTGGACATATTGAAGCTCGGATGGTAATACAGCCTTTTCCGCATCTGGCTCAGCCATGATCTCGAAAACAACAAATCTCGTACACACAAAGAGTGACGCAGTTCCGACGCTCGGAATGTGGACGAAGCTGCGGAGACACCCCCGGCTTGGCAACAACGTGCTCGCAGCCAGATCCTAGTGCCGATCGCTGTCATTTCGTCACATGTCTGTGAAGTTCCGCAGCTCGCAGTTTTTGGCTTGTGATTGCGCAACGAAGAACTTTGCACCACCACGACAATATTCCTATTTCATAGCAGCAGCTAGCGTAAGCTGTGAATGTCGTTCTTACGTCGTCGCTTCGGCGGCGCAAACCTCGCACCCGACTCGCCCATAGAATCCCGCGAACCCTCGCCAACACCCGGCCAGCCCCGTCCGTCGCATTTGCGGGTGATCACGGCTGAGCAGCTACACACACTCAAGAAGAAGGGCAAGAGCAAGCGGAAGAATGCGTGGATATTCGGGCTCGGAGGGCTGTTTGGGCTGGTGGTCGCGGGCTTCTTCGCGAGCAACAATGAGATGATTGACCTGAAGAGCTTGGAGGGTATGAATCTGGATAGTATCCTGGACGCATTGCCTGCGAGCTTTGTAAGCAATGCGCAGCAGTTGCAGGTAAGTCTGAACGGCATGCAGAAGCTTCGTGCCAACATGAGACGAGTGCTGATCTCGTCCACTCAGTAGAAACAAGAACGTGATGCAGTGAACTACGACAGTTTTGCTGTGGGCCTACACGCGAGCAAACAAGGCATAAAAGCGCATCATCCAGTCATCATGATCCCCGGTGTCATCTCGACGGGACTCGAATCGTGGGGCACAGAAGAGGGCTCGAGACAATACTTCCGCAAGCGATTATGGGGCTCGTGGAGCATGATGCGCGCCTTGGTGCTGGATAAAGCAAGCTGGAAACGACACATAATGTTGGACAAAGATACGGGACTTGATCCACCTGGGATAAAGCTACGGGCAGCCCAAGGTTTCGATGCAGCAGACTTCTTCATCACGGGATACTGGATCTGGAACAAGATCCTCGAGAACCTCGCTACTATCGGGTACGATCCTGGAAATGCTTTTACTGCAGCTTATGACTGGCGCATGTCTTATATGAACTACGAGATCCGCGATCAATACTTCACCCGCCTAAAGTCGCATATCGAAGTCGCCGTGCGTGTGTCCAACAAGAAAGTCGTGCTGCTATCGCACTCCATGGGCTCGCAGGTCCTATACTACTTCCTCCACTGGGTCGAAGCAGAGGGCTACGGCAATGGCGGACCAGGCTGGGTCGACGCCTACATCGACTCCTGGATCAACATCAGCGGGTGCATGCTCGGCACCCCCAAGGACCTCCCCGCCGTGCTCTCGGGCGAAATGAAAGACACAGCCCAACTCAACGCTTTCGCCGTCTACGGCCTCGAGAAATTCCTTTCGCGCTACGAACGCGCCGAAATCTTCCGCGCCATGCCGGGCCTCAGCTCCATGCTGCCCATGGGCGGCAACGCCGTCTGGGGCAATGCAACATGGGCCCCCGACGACCTGCCCGGGCAAAACGTCTCCTACGGCAACTTTGTGCGCTTCCGCGACCACAATTCCACGCTTACCGCCAAGAACCTCACCATGGAAGACAGCCTACCATACCTCTTCAAAAACAGCGAGAAATGGTACAAGGACATGGTCCTATCCTCTTTCTCCCACGGCGTCGCGCACACCAAGAAACAAGTCGAAGACAACCAACTCATCCCCGCGAAATGGCTCAACCCCCTCGAAACGCGCTTGCCTCTAGCCCCGAAGTTCAAGATCTACTGCTTCTACGGCATTGGCAAGGAGACGGAGCGCGCGTACTATTATCGCAATGACGACGAGCCGTTCTCCGGGCTCAACGTCACGCTCGACACGGGGTTTATTAGCGGCGCAGAGACGCCGGAGGGGCCTGTGGATCACGGCGTTGTCATGGGCGAGGGGGATGGGACGGTTAATTTGCTGAGTAGTGGGTACATGTGTGCGAAAGGGTGGAAGCAGAAGAGGTATAATCCCGCGGGCGTCAAGATTACGACGTATGAGATGAAGCATGAGCCGGATCGGTTTAATCCCAGAGGTGGGCCTAATACTGGTGAGTCCACACGTTTCTCTTACGAAGGTGAAGGGGTTTAGACGCTAACGATGTGTATAGCGGATCATGTGGATATCCTGGGCCGATCGAGTCTGAACGATTTGATTCTGCAGGTTGCGGGCGGACGAGGGGAGTTGATCGAGGAGACGATCCATTCGAATATTAGGGAGTATGCGGAGAAGGTGAAGATTTATTATGACGACGATGACTAGGAACAGGGTATGTCTTGATGTTAGGAGACGGGAGGTTCTCGCATCTCCTTTGGAACGGGGTCTGCATTGGGATGATACCATAGAGTGATTCTGACGAGCATTTATTTCATCGGTTCAAATGCATATCTAGCAAAGATCTTGGTATACGCAACTCGGCATCTCGAGAGACACGGCGTTTATTTCTTCTCTTCCAACGTCAGGTTCTCAATGACCTTCTCCCCACTCTCGGTACCCACATCCACACTCGCCTTATCCTGCCCCTCAACATGCCCATCCGGCTTCGCCTCGACCTTCTTCGCACCGGGATGAAACGTGCCCTTATCTTTCTTCTTTTTCTCCTTCTTCTTCTCCGCCGGCGGCGGCGGGTAAGCCTTCTGCTCAATCTCCTGCCACTCGGGCGTAGCTTGGAACTCCTTCTGAACCGGTTCGAGCAGCTCGTTGAGCGCCTTGGTAACCGCAGGCTTGAGGTCTTGCGGCGCTAATATGTCCTTGGCGTAGTCTTCCTTCATCTGCGCAATGCTGCTGTACTCGAGGGGCTCGGCGTCGCGGCGCTCGACGACGAATTTGGGCTCGCCGTGCTTGAGGCGGCCGGCGGGGAGGAGGACGTATTCGACAAAAGAGAGGATACCGTTGTCCTCTACAACCTTGGGCACGGCGTGTGCCTTTTTGAGTTTCCGCTTGACTGCGTCGGCGTTGTCGAGGACGTCGATTTTCGAGTCGGGGTCGGAGGCGCTCATCTTGCCGCCCTGGAGACCGGGGACCATGGGGTTCATCAGGTGGGCGCGTTCCTTGTAGCCGAGCTTGGGGAGCGCTTCTTTGGCGAGGGCAAAGATCTTGCGCTGGTCGACACCGCCGAATTGGACGTCTACGTCGAGGTACTGCTCGTCGAGAGCCTGCATGAGCGGGTAGAGGAGACCACTTAGTGGCGCATTCTCTGTCTGCTTGACGACCTCGGCACCTGCCTTTTTCGCGTCTCGCTCGCTCGTTGTCGATGCTAGTCGCAGCATGTCCATCATGTAGTCTGGCGATAATTCAAAGCTCGATCCAAGAACGAACTCGAGCTTCTCAATCGGCACGTTCACGGCCTTGAGCAGCGCGCGGATGGTGTAGCGGTAGTATTCTGCGCGGTACTTGACGAGCTCGATGGGTGCTTTCAGATTGTCGAGAAAGCCGTGGATATCTGCGAGGAGGACCTTGACGTGGCAGCCGGCAGAGAGGAATTGTGCGATCTTGAGGATAGGAACGAACTATAAGAACAGTTAGCATACACCACTCCAGCACCCTGCCAGCAGACAACATACGTAACCACAATGCGGCCGACCTGTCGTCGCCGTACCCCAGTAGACCTTCAAATGGCCATTCTTCTTTAGCGCCTCCTCCATGATCTCTGGATTCAGCACTTCTTGCAAGTTGACCTTGATGAGCGCCATCTTGTCGTCGTAAGACAGTTCCGAGCCAGCAAAGTCCTTTGCCTGCGCCTTCTCCAGTCTTGATTTTGCATCCTTCAGCTGTGTTTGCACGTCGGCGAGTTTCTTCTCCAGCTGCGCGATCTCGTCCTGGATCGCGACCGTGTCCGCCATGGTGGGGTAGTGGGGTATGTGGTTGCGAACAATTGAGGGTGGAGAAAAGAAGGAAAAGGAATCAGCTAAGGAAAAGGCGAGGTCGTAGCCAGTAGAGAGCTATGACTCCTCCTTTCTGTGCCGAGCTTTGCTGAGACAGCAATTGCGCGTTGGAATGTTTTGGCGCTGGATGAGTCCAACGTGGGGCCAACTGCGGCTGGACCCTTGCAGTACCATTTTTGGCGTCACCGCAGCCTCCAGATGGTAAAACGCTTCTTGATCGTCAACGTATCTTTGCACCAATATGCGCAGTGGATGTTATAATGTGACCTCTTTATACTGCACCGTCTATAATGAGCAATTTGAGCTCGACGTCACCTGCTAGATCGCTGTACACTCTCTTCGTCACATAGTCACATAGAGATGGTCTCGTGAGCAAGTGAAGTATGCTGAACCATTACTTGAGGTGGAGAGAAAGAGTATAGATTAATGAATGTGTGTGTGTGTGTATATGTAGAAGTCGATAGAAGCGACTCCTGTTCAAGAAAATGCAAAGAGTCTAATGCAAAACCAAATAAAACTACTCCAAATCCAAAACGCTACCACCAAGAAGATCAACAAAAGTCACCGCTATGCTAAGAATCAAAATGTCATGTCCACATATCCATCCTCCACACTCTTCAACCCCTTAGTTCCCAGCCGGCTTCTTGTTGCACTTGGCCAAACAACCATCAATATCCTGCGCCAAATTCGCCGGAATCATCTTGCGGAACTCCTCAATATTCTTGCCATTGATCTCCTTGGGGAATCCAAGCGTAGCATTCACAACATCCTTGTTGAGTGCAAAGAAGCCCTGAGCAATCTGGTTGGTGCCTGGGTCCTCGGAGTTCAGGCCAGCGACAAAGACAGCCGATTCGCAGCCGTCGTTGAATTGGAAGTGGATGGAGCCCTGGGGGAATACGGTGCCCTCGAATTGTTGGAGTGTGCCGGCGATTTCGGGGTTCTGGCCGGCGGCGACGAGGCCGTTTTCTAGGACGTAGCCGAAGCGGAGCTTGGTCTTTGTGACGAGCGTGAGAAATTCGGTCGCACGCGGGTGCACGTGAGGTGTATTGATGCCGCAGGGCTCCATGAAGCCGAGGGTGTTGGAGATTCCGAGGCCATTGAGGATGGGGAAAGAGTCGATGTTCTATGTAGCTTGTCAGTGACTAATACTTCCAAGCTAAGTGAAGAGAACTTACAGCAGCAACGGCAACACCGCCCTTGGCAGTCGTGGAGTTGGCTTTGGGCTTGAATGGGAAGACAATTTGCTTCTTCAGGGCATCGCCAGTGAGCAGCTTCTGGCCCGTGCCACCCTCGGTGAGCAGTTTCTTGAAGCGTGCAGTGGCGGAGACGGCTGTTGAGTATGTGGGCATTGAAGGGAGGGCCTGGACGGCGACGGCCATGACACCAGCGACGACGAGTTGAGTGATGGCAACCATGATTACTGAGTAGAAAAGTAGAAGATTGCTGGAAAAATATCAAATGAAACAAGGAGATGGAGAATCTGGAACTGGTAGTGTGGTTTTGTGGTTTGTAGGCAACGAGATGATTCTTCCAACAACGAGCCCCGCTGCGGTCTTTATACATCTTTCATCTTGTGGCTGTATCTCATCTTACGGGCGAAGTGTACATACTCACGATCCGGAGATGGCGCCATCCGAAAAAGCGTGGATGCCTCAGGGCTGTACAACTGTACAGTCAGCGACTAACAATAAGCTTAAACTACGAGACATCTGGACTTTTACCAGATCTCACGTAGCTAGCGAAGCCGATTGGTTGTATGGACAACACTTGAAACAATGTTTGGTAGATATCAGCCTTGTGGAGTCAAGCGCTTATGAATAGCGTGCGGCACGGAAACGCGATGAGGCGGTGCATCGAGCCTTTGCTGCAAAGCGGGTAAGACATGATCTTAGCAAGGTGCTTTGTAAAGGCCGAGGTATTTCTGTACATCAGCATGTCCAGTTCCACGTTTGTGAATAGTGCTCCGTGTTGCTTGTGCTGGTATGAGGTTAGGCCTCCTGTTGAGGTTGACAGACAAAATTGTGTCTTGGAGCCTGCAGGGCGTAGTACAGGCACTTGGGCGGAGCATTGGCCGTGAGGCAGAACCCAGCGGTTCAGGTTCTTTGCCATGTAATTGTTGTCCCAATGCCACGATGACAGTAGTTCGAGCGGCTTCTAGGGTCCTAGACAAGGCAGACAGAACTGCATCCTGCCAGTGTCTTTGCTGAAACACAGATTTTGTTTTGGTACTCCAGTATTAGTACTGAAAGTCTCGTAGTTGATAAGGTCGAGTGTGAGCGTGTCTGAGTTGTGCGTCCGTAGTTAATTAGTTGCGTCCGAGAATGTGTTGTTGAGCGCCCGGACCAGGTGCGTCCCATAAATAGAGTCAAAAGGATTTCAGGCGCGAACATCTCACTAGGTACCAGCAACTCACCGACTAGATTGGAACAGACGAGCGCCAGCGCGCTCATTCATAGAAATGCTGAGCAATGGTAGAAGTAAAGATAGATGGAATTGCGCACAGGGGGTAATCGATCTAGCTAACCAACACACAAACGCCGCAAATCGCTCGCTGATGCTAATAACGAGGAAACAACTAGAAAGCATTTCATCAAAGACATTTTCAACATCATCGTAACTCATTTAGAAATCGGACTCGAAGACAGAGAAATCCATAATCTCGCCGTGTTTCCAGAACGGCATCTCATCCAGTGTGAAAGCATCGTCGCTGGGGATCGATGGTGGCCCTCTGGTATGCGGAACCATCCCCTCAATGGGCTCATCAACCTCCAGAATATTGTTGGTATTGGAGTACCCAGGATCCTGGAAGTTAAGCGACCCCCTCCTATCGAAGGCCCCTCGGACCCGACGGCGCAGACGGCGCGCCTGAATGTTATTGTCGTCGGCTGGGTCGTTGTCCGAGTAGCTGCTGTCGCCTTCGACGCTCTGGCTGTGGCTGCGCTTGAAGACGCCGGCGCTCCATCGCTTTTTCTTTTGTCGATATCTACGCTCCTGCTCTTCTTCATCTGAGGAGTCCTGGGTCAGATCCAGCTCTTTCAGTCTTTCGTACACTTCATTCTTTCCTTTAGACCCAATGTCGCTTTTCGCATCCTCAAAGTGGTCCGGCCTGACGATCTCTATGTCGCTGTCGTAGCCGGGGTCGCTCTCTAGCTCTTCGAGGACGAAGTATGCTTTCTCAGTACGTCGCATTGGACGTATCTTCTCTACCTCACCGTCTTCATCGTCTTCATCAGAGGCGAACTCACTTTCCGAGTCTTGCGGTGTGGTTGGCTGGACCCGCCCTGATATGCTGGACGGTCGTGAAGAAAGGTTGAGCGACTGTGGTCGCGTGAACCTGAACTGGTGACCATGCCCAGTCGGTTCGATATATTCCAGTGGTGGCGTTTGAGCCATGTGCGACATGCCCATGCGCTTGGAGATAGGAGATGTGTGTCTCGTCGTGGGCGCAGAGCGGATCTGCGAACGAGCGCCGGCAGGTGTCATTGGCGGCGAATTGGGATGGCGATTGAAGAAAGCGGCCGGTGGCAGATCGAGTGTTGCCATGGCGTTGGCGCTGTACACAGTATTCATGCGCTGTTGTGGTTGCGTCAGGCTGGTTGGATGGCTCCGAGCCAATTGTGGAGGCGTGGGTAACAACGATTCGGTGGAGCGAACTTTTTGCTAATCTTAAGGAAGTAATGTCCGTCGGACGTGTTTAGATCTTAAGGTGTGGAAAAGGGAGTTCGTCGACTGTATCATTATGGAAGTGTGATTTGAGGGTGTTTGGCTGGGATAGTTGAGCGGCGAGCGCAGGCGGAGGTGGAGGGATTTACAAGTCAGACCCTGCAACGCCTTGGCTTATCGTGCAGGAAGAATGAGTAGGGTACAGGCAGCAATGCAGAATGATATGGCTCGCAGGTCAGAAAGCCACAAGAGCGCAGGTCAATTCGGGTGCTGTGCGTGTGTGGCTGACGAATTGGGCGGTGGCAGAGGGAAAAGAGTTCTGGAGTAGCGAACCTGAGGTGGTCACGAATCCTAAGGTTCCAGGATTTGTGCGGGCTATCGCCAATTAATCTCGTTTGCCTCAGCAATGCGTTGTCCGGCCGTGCTGCGGATCAATATGCAGCTATGCTTTTCTTTCATGACTCCCATGCTGGCCACGATGTGGTCGCAGTCTATTAGTCGCAACGTGGACTCGGACAGTGACACCTTACATTGGGCTGAGCGAGCAGCCAATGGCAGCCGCATCCAAAATTACGATGCAGAGGGCGGGTAGATAGTGCTGGCACTACGATGAACAGCTGGCAAAGGAGAGCATGAGCGCTGCTCTTTGCGGGGCAGTGGTGCAGCACACCAGACCAGGGGTATCCACGCTCGCACAGCTGAGGCATGAAGCGGCTCTGCGTGTCTGGTGAAGCAGACAAAACTCTCGAGCAGTAGTCGCTGTAGTATAACTCTGTCTCAGAAGCGTGTTTTGCATGACCGCTTGACATCGTCAGTCGCTTTCTGGAGTTGTGATATTTTTGCGCTTTGCGCTGGGCTGCCACCATGGCTTTGAGTGACAGCTGGAGGCGACCTGCAGTATACCCTCGTATTCCGCGGAATGTGAGATCATGGCACCTTGTGACGCGGCATCGGAGACACGGTAGAGTCATTCGCATGGAGGTCTCCGGGTCGGATAGTTGTGCTCCAGTCTCCTATGATTTTCAGGAAGGGTTCAGTGGTAGGTCACGTGGTGGTGGGGAGCTCGAGGCTAGCGTCCCGGGGCGGTTAGACGTTAATCCTGGCCGTTGCGTGTTCACATCGAACTTTGGCCAGAGCAGCTCGCGGCGGAGGCAGCAGTATCCAAGTAATAGCCAACACCGTGTTTCTTTCTCCTTCGTTATACCCCTCCGGACATCCGATTGTCTTCTCTGGCATTGAGGCTGCATCGTGCGCAAAAGAAGCTGCGGCTTCACCCACAATTCCACCATGTCTTCTACTCCGTCCATGTTGACCAAGGTGCGCAGCTCTGACCAATGCGCCCTCGCACTTTGCTAACATCACATAGTTTGAATCCAAGTCTTCGCGTGCCAAAGGCATTGCCTTCCACCCTAAAAGGTGACCTTTCTCCTCCGATTACGCACCACCCCCGCTGACCGCCTTCAGGCCATGGATCCTCGTCTCGCTACATTCCTCCACGATTCAATTATGGGACTACCGCATGGGCACGCTCATCGATCGCTTCGAAGAGCACGACGGCCCTGTTCGCGGCATCGACTTCCACAAGACACAACCACTGTGAGCATAGTGAGGAAGCTAGGGACAATCATATACTGAGACCACGCAGGTTCGTCTCGGGTGGTGATGACTACAAGATCAAGGTCTGGTCATACCAGACCCGGCGATGCTTGTTCACACTGAACGGCCATTTGGACTATGTCCGAACCGTGTTCTTCCACCATGAGTTGCCGTGGATAGTCAGCAGTTCTGACGACCAGACCATCCGTATCTGGAACTGGCAGAACCGATCGTTGATATGCACAATGACCGGCCACAATCACTACACCATGTGCGCCCAATTCCACCCCAAGGAGGATCTCATTGTTTCGGCCTCGCTCGATCAGTCAGTGCGTGTCTGGGATATTTCTGGACTGAGAAAGAAGCACTCTGCGCCTACATCCATGTCATTTGAGGACCAAATGGCGCGCTCGAATCAGAACCAGGCCGACATGTTCGGCAACACAGACGCCGTTGTCAAGTTCGTTCTTGAGGGCCACGACAGGGGTGTGAACTGGGTTGCGTTCCACCCCACACTACCGCTCATCGTTTCTGCAGGTGACGATCGCCTAGTGAAGTTGTGGAGGATGTCAGAAACGAAGGCATGGGAAGTAGACACTTGCCGAGGACATTTCCAGAACGCATCGGCGTGTCTGTTCCACCCGCACCAGGACCTGATTCTATCTGTTGGCGAAGACAAGACAATTCGAGTGTGGGACCTTAACCGGCGCACATCGGTCCAGTCTTTCAAGAGGGAAAACGATCGTTTCTGGGTTATTGCAGCGCATCCGGAAATCAACTTGTTCGCTGCTGGCCACGACAACGGTGTGATGGTTTTCAAGCTCGAGCGCGAGCGTCCAGCGTCCGCCGTTCATCAGAACAACTTGTTCTACATTACCAAGGAGAAGCACGTGCGGTCATACGACTTCCAAAAGAACCTCGAGTCTCCATCAATGCTTTCATTGAAGAAGCTGGGAAGCGCATGGGTGCCTCCAAGGACGATTTCCTACAACCCGGCTGAACGTTCGATTCTTGTCACCTCACCAGCTGAGAGTGGCACCTACGAGTTGATCAGCCTGCCACGTGATGCTTCCGGCGCTGTTGAGCCAACCGATACGAAGCGCGGTTCTGGTAACTCCGCCGTCTTTGTTGCCAGGAACCGCTTTGCTGTTTTCACCCAGGCGAACCAGCAGATTGACATCAAGGACCTCAGTAACTCTACGACCAAGACAATCAAGCCCCCTCACGGCACAACAGATATTTACTTCGGCGGAACTGGAAACCTGCTTTTGATCACCCCTACCAATGTCGTTCTCTATGATATTCAGGCCAAGAAGAACCTTGCGGAGCTCGCAGTCAATGGCGTCAAATACGTCGTCTGGTCGACAGATGGATTACACGTAGCTTTGTTGAGCAAGCACAACGTCACCATTGCCACAAAGAACCTTGAGCAGATCAGCACTCTGCACGAGACTATTCGCATCAAGAGCGCAACATGGGACGACACTGGAGTTCTCCTCTACTCTACCCTGAACCACATCAAGTACAGCTTGATGAACGGTGACAATGGTATTGTTCGCACTCTGGAACATACCGTCTACCTGGTCAGGGTCAAGGGCCGTAACGTATACTGTCTTGACCGTGCAGCTAAGCCAAAGATTCTTCAGATCGACCCAACAGAGTACCGCTTCAAGCTTGCTCTTGTCAAGCGCAACTATGACGAAATGCTCAACATCATCAAGACTTCCAGCTTGGTCGGTCAGAGCATAATCTCATATCTGCAGAAGAAGGGCTACCCCGAGATCGCGCTTCAATTCGTCCAGGACCCACAGACTCGTTTTGAGCTTGCGATCGAGTGCGGAAACCTCGAGGTAGCGGTCGAGATGGCGAAACAACTGGACCGACCCAAGCTCTGGCAACGGCTGAGCACTGAGGCTCTTGCTCACGGCAATCACACAATAGTGGAGTCTACTTACCAGAAGCTCCGTAATTTCGATAAGCTTTCCTTCCTATACCTTGCAACCGGCGACCAAGATAAGCTCAAGCGTATGGCTAAGATCGCCGAACACCGAGGGGACATGACTGCGCGATTCCAGAACGCTCTCTACCTTGGCGATGTACAGAACCGGATAGAGATGTTCCAGGAGATTGACTTGTACCCATTGGCCTACGCTACCGCTAAAGCAAATGGTCTTGATGAGCAAGCTCAGTCAATACTGGAAGCTGCTGGCGTAACAGAAGATCAGATCAAGCTTCCAACAGTAGGAGGCACCCTGGCTCCTGCCAAACCTATTGTTCCCACATACAAGACCAATTGGCCGACACGAGCAGCATCATCGACAGTTTTTGAAAAGGCGCTCATGGGCGAGGTAGATGGTGTTGGCTCCGAAGAGCCGGCAGCGAACGGCTACGGCGACGAAGATCTCTTGGGCGACGCAGAGGCACCGAGTGCGTCAGCCGAGCTTGGTGGTGATGATGCGGAGGATGACATTGGCGGATGGGATATGGGTGACGATGGAGACGTTGAGGCAGAAGATGACTTCGTTGAGGTTGAGGGCGCTGAAGCTGGTGCTGGTAGCAGCGAAGCAGATCTCTGGGCACGCAACTCGCCATTAGCAGCGGACCACATCGCAGCAGGATCATTCGAAACTGCCATGCAACTTCTCAACCGACAAGTCGGCGCCGTCAACTTTGCTCCGCTCGAAGAACGCTTCCAGGAAATTTACCAGGCCACGCGAACGTTCCTCCCAGCTACACCCAACATGCCGTCTCTAGTCAATTACGTGCGGCGGACGGTTGATGAGACTGACTCACGCAAGATCCTGCCTATTATTCCTCGGGAACTAGAGTCCATCCTCTCTACTGACTTGACGGCTGGAAAGCAAGGACTTTTGAAAAACAAGTTGGAGGAAGGCGTTGTCTCTTTCAAGAAGCTTTTGCACCTTCTCATTGTCAACGTCGTTGCGTCACAGGCAGAATTGACTGAGGTAGGATTCACTATGTCGCATGCTTCAGGCTGATTGCTAACACGATACAGGCAAGGAAAGCCATCAATACCGCCGCACAATACATCATCGCCATGTCCATTGAACTCGAGCGCCGTGCCCTTCTCAAAGGCGCAACCGATGTCTCTGCCCTCTCCGACGACGACAAGAAGCGCGCCCTCGAACTCTCTGCATACTTCACCATCCCTGAACTCGAGGGCCCACATCGCTCCATTCCTCTTTCGGCCGCTATGAACTTTGCACACAAGAACAAGCAGCTCAACACTGCGCTGAACTTTGCCAACGCCCTGCTCGACCGCACGGGCAACGCGAAGATGAAGGAGAGCGCGAAGCGTATCAAGACCGTCGCTGAGCGCAACCCCGCAGATACCATTGAAATCGATTTTGATCAATTCGCCGACTTTGAGATATGCGCGGCGAGTCACACGCCCATCTATGGAGGCAGTCCCAGCGCGGCTTGCCCGTACGACGGCGCGAAGTACCACGCTAAGTACAAGGGCACTGTTTGCAAGGTTTGCGAGGTTTGCCAGATCGGTGCGCCGGCTAGCGGACTGAGGTTGGTTGGATGAGTGGTTGGGGGTATGTGATGTGCTTTATGACTTAGCGTAGCATGCAATGGACGATTAGATGCGGAGGTGGAAAAAGGACTAGCGGAGGGACAGGAGCTTTTGGTATGTTCGATGAGAATTAGAAAATGCTATACGAGTATCATGTTCATTATGTGTTTTTCTCATTGAAGGGTGCGTGAAGTTGCTGTTCACATTGCTCCAGGTTGAGGTACGCTTGATGATCTTCTGTAAGTGTATACAGAGTCAAGGTGTTTCCTTCAACACGACGCGGCGGCTACATGAAGGGCACCACGAACCATGACAAGGCAACGTGCAATAGTTGTTTGATCGTCATTCAATTTAATGACTATCATGAATAGAAAATGTACGCAGGACATTGACATAATACAAGAGGTATCCTAGCATGAACTCCAACCCATAACGAACTCATGGCTTGCGCATTGCATTCTTCCAAAGTAATGAAGTCCGTGAACGCCTTGCCATTCCCAAACCCGCTCGTTTCTCACGTCTTAATGTCGTCACCGCCAAGAGGACTCTATCTCACGATACCATCGCCCTTGGTGGGTGGTGGGCCCGGCGGCGGCGCATATCCACCGCCATACGTTGGCTGCGGCGACTGGAGCTCGACGCCATTCTGCTGGCCGTTGTTGTAGTAGCCCTGATTCGCGCCGCCACCGTAGTATCCCTCATTCGCGTTGTTGTTTGGAGGCGAGTAGGGCGGCGCCGGGGCAGCGTAGTTGTTCTGGCCGTTGGCGTAGTAGGGTTGCGCGGTGTTGGCGCCGTTTCCTGGACGGGCGGCCCAGCCTGTACCGTAGAAGGGTTGGCGGCCGGCTTTGCGGCGGCGACGTGCTGTCAGGCAACTGGTGATTGTGTTAGTGAGGGCCCTGGTAGGGTGTGGATGAGGGAGATGGCTTACCTGCACAAGACAAAGAGGAGGAGGAAGCCGATGACTACGACGCCGAGAACGAGCCAGCGGACCCAGTTGTCCCAGGCACTTCTATAGCAGCGGGTGCGACCGCGGTTGTCAACGTAGCATCTAGCCATTATGTATTAGATTGATGTTGGTTGTTGTGAGTGGTGGTGTGGTGAGGTATGCAAATGTGCAAAGGGTTCAGTGGAGTACAAGGAACACTAGGGCTGGTGTATGTATGACGTTTGTCGCATGAACTTGTAGCTGGGCGCAGCTAGATAAAGGAAAAGCTCGATCCCGAATACAGGGCACCGCCGCGCTTGGAGAATACGTACCGGTCATAATCATCATAATCCCGTACTGCTAGGTACATCTTGGCCGTTGCAAACAAGCACTGTCGACTTATGAGCTAGGGCGTTAGGTTGGCGACGGCGGCGATGTGAGAGGTTAGAGGTGAGGACTGAGGTGGAGCGATCTGGGGTATGACGACGATAGAGCGTCTTAAAGGCATGATGCGCGGCATGTACAGCCACAGCCAAGCGAAGACGCCTAAGCCTAGCCGGATACAACGGAGTCGTTGCGACTGGCCGTGACGACGCTTGCTTGCTTGTCATTCGCCAAATTTCTGGATTTGCGAAGGGTCGACCGAACTGCTGATGTTTGTGAGAGGGCGCAGTCGCGACAGTGCGTGTCCGATGGCTGTGGAATGTTCTCCCTTGCTTCAGTCGATCCTTGCGAACTCCGGTCTGATCGTGGCAAGACCCCATTTGACTTCAGGTGACCGAATTATAGTTCAGTAGACACATTCACTACTTGATCAACGTTGAGTATTCAGCTTGATGGTTTATTAACGTCTTCAAGATATGTCGTGGTAGAAGTTCGCAACGCAGCCTTCCAAGGTTTGTACCGAGATGCAACGACAGCTGACCCCGTTCGGAGGATTCATGTTCGGGGAGCGACAGAATGCTGTCCATCCCATTTCGCGTATCATGCACGTGCCCATTCCCTCACCCCGTCTCAATCGTAAAACGCTTCACCAGCCTCACCCAGCCACATATTCGTCACGCCTCTTCGTCTTTCGGCTCACGTTCCCATTCCATGCAGAACAGGGGTGCACCATGCTGTGACCCAAACTTCTACAGCGAATCAGCTGCGGTACAGCTCTGATTCCCTGGATGGCGCTAATGCAGGATGAGTTGTTCAATTGTTGTCTGCGCTGTGGTTTGGGGTCCCCACTGCGCTGTCAAATAATATTAGAAAGTTTCTCGTCGCAGATTTGGTTTCGGCGTCCTTTTGCTTGCTCTACTCTCTCCATTCTCTCGTGCTGCCGCCCTGTTCCTTTGCGTTGTCAGTTGCTTTTGCGCCGTGGAATGCCGCGGACCACGGCTTGTGCGACTGCCTCTGGAGCATCGCGGCTTCCGCATGCGGCGGAGAAAGAGTGGACCAGGACTTTGCGACTGCGATTGCTCTTGCGAACCCACTGCGACGGCTATCGGCATGACCTGAACCTACAATGTTCTCGTGGCTTCTTCACATGTTTGTTTTCGAGGCGCACATCACGAGATACGAAAGTCACGAGCACTGCAACGCATTGTCGCGGCGAGAAAAGGATACCATTATACCGAGTACACGAAGTCGAATCGCTCTGCTGAGTCGCTATCACAACTTCGCTCGAACAATGAAACACGAAGACGCTACAGGATGAAACAAATATACTAGGGACAACATCTGATGCCTTCACGCAATCCTCCTGCGCATGCTGCTGGTCCTCTCACCGAGCCAATGTGGATGATCGTATGAATATGGTAGAAACGAGGAACGTGCTTGAGCTGAGGAACCGAGAATGGCCATCGCTAGCCTGCAGAGCGATCTGCCGTCTTTTCTTCCGTCACGTCGTAAGAATCATTAAGTATGTCGTAGAATGCTGACTACCATCATTCGTAAGAACGTAGGCACATCAAGGTCGTGAAAGTCGCGAAAGTCGCAAAAGCCGCGCAACACCAGTACCGAGTCGAAAGCGTTGCAAGCGGCACGTGAACCCAACCACTTCGGTCACGTTACCGTCCTATCGAACAGCAACAATCTATTTGCTCGCGCGAGCAATTAGCCACTGGAGTACAGCATCGAGGTTCGTCTCCTCTTTGGCGCTGATGCCATAGCAGCTCACTTCACGGTGCGACACGGCCTTGAGGTTCAGTGACTCAATAAGCTCATCAACCGAGAGCTTGTTAGGCAGGTCAGACTTGTTGCCCAGGACAAGCAAAGGAATGCCTTCCAGCGCTGGCTTCTCCAGGAGAAGATTGAGCTCTTCGCGCGCAACTGGTAGGGCCTCCTTATCGGCAGAGTCGACAATAAACCTAGGACGATAAGCGTAGTCATCGAGCACATGCCAGCAGGTCTTACACGATTGCGTTCACGCCGCGGCAGTACCGCTCCCACATGGAACGGAACCTAGGTTGGCCTCCGAGATCCCAACTGTTGCCGCTGGTCAGCAGGTACACCTGGGATGCGTAGATTGCCTGCACCCTGCAAGGCTGGCCTGAAATAGCTTGGTGCTGCAAGAGTTGGACATGCGTGACTGGGGCCGATATCGAGTACTCACCACTTCAAGGTTACATGACCTTTCTGGACGCGCTTCATGTTGAAGCCCACAGTAGGGATGGAGCTGTATCCTGGTCAGCGCATGGGCCACATGTGATGGAGCTCATGGTAGCGCGAAGCTGCAGCATCGGGACAGAGATGGAACACTGTTGCCGCCAGCTTGCGCAGCCAGGAGTTTGGCGTTGACGTACTCGACAGTAAATTCGCCTCCCTAAACGCTCGTGGTCAGCTCAGACTCGCGCCGTCGCAGTCATGTCCGCATCAGGAAGGGACTCACCGCCAGAACTCTCAACAGCGATGTCTTGCCAGCATTCTGCAGCCCGATCATGGTGATGTCCATCTCGGTCGCCCTGCACAGTAGAGATAGTCAGCGGCCATCTCAGGTCATCGTCGCACACAGATTTGCTTTTTCCGAGGGCCGACTTTGATGAGGTGGAAGTATCAAAAGGCGCATCAGGCATCCAGGCCGCGCACAAGGAAGATGATAAGAGAAGGTGGGCATACCAGAAAAGGCGCAGCAGCCAGTCGTAGATGCGTCGGAAGAGGTTCGCCATGGTCGCTGGCCGAGTAGTGCTAATGACTCGGGGTGGTTGTCGTCGGCTTGCGCTGGACTGTCGATGGGTGGTGCTGGAGTCTGCGAACCTTGATCCTGGAAGCGGGGTCTGACTTCGGGTAGTAGCAAGTCGATCGCGGCGTGAAATCAGATAGCGACAATAGCAGTGAATTGACAACGCTCCAAATGCATGCAGAAGACAGCCCAGCTATGAGTGAGAGAGCGAGAAGCGGGAGCCGTGCCGCCCCAGGGAAAAGCTAGGAACCTGCGCGGTCGATGGGTGTGCTGCATCAAGCCGCCCGCGCAGGTGACGTCCCAGCACGGGCCAATGGTGAGCGGCGCTAAGCCGGGCCCGCAGAAAATGTTCAAGAAGTTCGCGACAAATTTATGTGAATTGCACAAGACACCGCCGTAATCGCCCACGCACCCTGGGATGAGCGCGCATGTCCCGTGAGAGCTGCGCCCCAATCCCCTTCACCTCACACATTCCAGTCAGAAGCTATACGCCTCGCAGTAATGGCGGTTGCCAAGACGAAGAAGGCGCAACACAAGCCATGGACAACCGCTTTTGACACTAAGCGGCGACACGATCTCTTCTCAAATCCGCCAAAAGACAGCACGGCTTACCCCACGCTTGCTGCAGCTGTAGACCCCCACATCAACTCCTTCAACAGCATATTTGCTGCAGGCGGACAGCTTGAAGAAGCCCTCAAGGACATCGGCACCAAGGTCTTCCTTGACGGGAACCCATACGCGCGCCCCGAAGAGGTTGGCCAGAGGAACAGGCTCTCTCTGCGTATACAGGATGTCTTCCTCGACAAGTCAGTCCTGCCGCCTTCTAACAAGGTTGCACTCAAAAACCGCAATATTTTGCCCGCCGAATGTAGAGAGCGCCATGCTACCTACCGCGGCAAGCTGCGCGCACGACTTGAGTGGAAGGTCAACAACGGCGACTGGCGAGAGGAAGTGTGCGATCTTGGCACCGTTCCCATTATGCTGAGGGTGAGATCTCCCCATTGTCTCGGGATGCGCGAGGCATGTGCTAACAGTCCTCGTGATAGTCAAACCGATGTCACCTCGAAAACATGAGCCCGGACCAGCTCGTCAAGGCGAAGGAGGAGAGCGAAGAGCTTGGTGGCTACTTCATCGTGAACGGTATCGAAAAAATCATACGGATGCTGCAGGTGAACAGGCGGAACTTCCCCATGGCGATCAAGCGAGGCGCCTTCACGAACCGTGGCCCAGGCTACACGCAATACGGTATCCTCCTCCGCTCGATGCGCCCCGATCAGACGTCACAGACAAACGCCCTGCATTATCTGAGCGACGGCAACGTCAACCTACGCTTCTCGTGGAGGAAGGCTGAATACCTTGTGCCTGTCATGATGGTCCTCAAATCTCTGGTGGAGACAAACGACCGGGAGATCTTCGAGGGTTTGGTTGGCGCAGCTGGCTCAAAAGGGCTTGCGGAGAAACAGTTTGTGACCGATAGAGTGGAATTGCTGCTCCGGACGTACAAGGTGTATGGGTTACACTCGAAAGCGAAGACGCGGGCATACCTAGGACAGAAGTTCAAGGTCGTACTACAGATCCCAGAGGACACCAGCGACGAAGAAGCCGGTACCGAATTCCTGCGAAGAATCGTCCTGCCGCATTTGGGCGCATACCACATTTCACCCGCTCAGGATGCTGACAAATTCCGCATGCTCTTGTTCATGATTCGGAAACTATACTCCTTAGTGGAGGGCGAATGCTGCGTGGACAATCCTGATGCAGTGCAAAATCAAGAAATTCTGCTGGGTGGCCAGCTATACGGCATGATCATCAAAGAGAGACTAGACGACTGGCTCCAGTCGATGCGTCCAGTTCTGCAAGACTGGGGACGTCGCACAGAGTGGAGGCCGTTCACATCACAAGAGTTCCAGAAAGACTTCATCTCGAAAATCTTGCGAAGATCCCAGACAGACATCGGACGAGCCATGGAGTACTTCCTGTCTACTGGTAACCTGATCAGTCCCACAGGCCTTGATCTGCAGCAGACTGCTGGTTTCGTCGTCGTGGCAGAAAAGATCAATTTCTACCGTTTCATCAGTCATTTCAGGATGGTGCACAGAGGCGCCTTCTTTGCGGAGCTCAAAACGACCACAGTCCGAAAATTGTTGCCAGAAAGCTGGGGCTTCATGTGCCCTGTTCACACCCCCGACGGAGCCCCATGTGGGTTGCTCAACCACTTTTCTCACAAATGCAAATTGGCGACACAGAACGTTGATGTTTCAGCGATCCCCAAGCTGGTCGCACAACTGGGCGTATCTAGCAAGTCATCCGCCTCAATCGAGGCGAGTGTGGTCGTACAGCTGGATGGTCGCGTCCTGGGCTTCTGCTCGCCAAAGCAAGCCAAAGTCATTGCGGACACGCTCCGATACTGGAAGGTTGAAGGCTCGCATAATGTGCCGCTGGAGATGGAAATCGGTTATGTTCCAAACTCAAACGGTGGCCAATATCCTGGTGTTTACATGATGTCGCAAGTCGCACGCATGTACCGGCCTGTCAAGTATCTCCCGCTCGACAAACTCGATTATGTGGGGCCCTTCGAGCAACCATACATGTCGATCGCGTGTACAGACGCCGAGATTGTGTCAGGCGACTCAACGCATGTCGAGTACGACCCCACTAACATCTTCTCGATCGTCGCGAACATGACACCATTCTCCGATTTCAACCAGTCTCCGCGTAACATGTAGGCTGCCCCTTCCCTCAATCAACTAGCATATGCTAACAAGCATTCAGGTATCAATGTCTGTCCGCTGACCATGAAGTGCTCACCAGCACTGGCTGGAAGGCTCTTCCAGCGATCAAGGATGCAGATCAGGTAATGACACTGGATCTTCAAACAGGCACTCAGCAATGGAACTCTGTTCAGTCGACGACCCGCTTCGCTCGCTCGGGATCTCTCTACAGACTCAAGAGTGACGATATGGATGCTATCTGTAACGAGAGCCATCGCTGGTATCTCAACACGAAGGATCAACCTACTACCTATACAGCATTTACCACACAGCAGATGTTGGACAACCAGCTGGTTGCGCTGAAGAATTCTTCTGGCAAGGCAACAGATCAGTGGAATCACGAGTCCGGCACAGCCACCCATACCAATCACAACATCCCTACTGTCGGACACAATCGAAATGTCATGTACTCGTGGCCAGATTGCGCCTGGCTTCCCAGGGACTTTGTCGCGGACGAAGCGTGTAATCTGGACTGGTGTCGATTCATTGGGCTTGTAATGGGTGATGGTGGCATCGACCGCGTTACCAATGCTCAGGGTCAAGAGCATTATTCTATCCAGATACATCAGCGTGCCGGGAACCCTGCTGCTAATGCCAACACCGAGGACGTTCTGGGGCGCCTGGCTGCGAAGCTTCCTGACTTCGTGGTACACCGATCCTGCGTGTCTGGCGCCGAGGAGAAGCACACCTGGACCATTGACCACCGCGATATGTACCATTTCTTCCTTCCTATGATGCGCGGACCACAATCATATGATCCTTTGAACGATACAATGTGCCGTACCTATCAAGCACCTGATTATCAAGCATCATCAAGGTCAGGCAATGAGCCTATCGTACCTGTCCCTGCAGGCTGGAAGACCGAAAACTGGTGGTATCTTCGACGCTGGATCAATTACCCTTGGCTCTTTTCGCTGGCCCAAAATCAGGCTCGAGCCATGATCAAGGGTATGGCGGCTGCCAATGGCGACTGGAGCCTTTCATTGAACGCGCGATCGGACTCTGGCAACAGTGGAGTCGTGCGGGTGTTCAGCAACTCGATCCCGCTGATGCACGACATGTCTGTGCTGGGCCTGTTGGCTGATACGAGAGTCAACATCGGTGTCGACCACAAAAAGGGGCAATGCGTTTCAAGTACCGGTAATAGCGCCAGCGCTACTGGATGGCGCGTGTCTTTCTCCTTCGCCGATAGCGATCTTGCTGTGGCCGCCCCCAAACCGGAGCCATACGAGAATCTTCGCCACGATGGATTCGTCTACTGTTTGACAGTGCCCAATGGCAACTTCCTTGCCCGACGCACCGTTGAATATAGCGATAACGACGAGACTCAGGAGGTTATCGATGCAGCGCAGAAGCCTTTCTTTACCGGAAACTGTCAGATGGGTAAGCAATCTATGGGTACACCCGGAACAGCCTTGCGCTACCGAACCGACAACAAGACCTACCGATTGCAGACTGGCCAGACACCTGTTGTGCGACCACCCCTCCACAACGAATATGGCTTCGACAATTTCCCGAACGGGACAAACGCTGTTGTGGCGGTTATCTCGTACACCGGATACGACATGGACGACGCCATGATATTGAACAAATCTGCACATGAGCGCGGTTTTGGTCACGGAACAATCTACAAAACAAAGATTTGCGATCTTGAGGAAGGCGCCAGGCGAAACAGGTCCAGCAAGACAATCAGCAAGCTCTTCGGCTTCGCCCCAGACAGTCTTGTCCCGGCCAACAGGAAGGAGACGCTTGACGAGGATGGCTTTCCCCGTATTGGCACGTTGCTTCGTAATGGCGATGCCATTGCCGCTTGGCATACCGTCTCCTACGATGCTGCATCCGATGACTACGTCAACCGTGATGCCAACACAAACTACTTCAAATACAAAGAAGACGAAGTCGCCTTTGTCGAAGAGGTCAGGATCATCGGCTCTGAAGATGGTAATCAGCCTTGCCAAAAACTCTCGATCAAACTTCGTGTTCCACGTTCGCCCGTCATTGGCGACAAGTTCTCCTCCCGCCATGGTCAAAAAGGTGTCTGTTCACAAAAGTGGCCGTCAATTGACATGCCCTTTTCCGAATCTGGTATCCAGCCCGATGTTATCATCAATCCTCACGCTTTCCCATCTCGAATGACGATTGGTATGTTTGTCGAGTCGCTCGCCGGAAAAGCAGGAGCGCTCCACGGTATTGCGCAGGACTCCACGCCATTTAGATTCGACGAGCAAAACACCGCTGTCGACTTCTTCGGCCACCAGCTCATGAAAGCAGGATACAACTACTATGGCAACGAGCCCATGTATTCTGGTATTACGGGCCAGGAACTCGCTGCCGATATCTACATTGGTGTTGTGTACTATCAACGTCTGAGGCACATGGTCAACGATAAATACCAAGTGCGTACCACTGGTCCAATCAACTCGACTACTGGACAGCCCATCAAAGGAAGGAAGAAGGGTGGAGGTATTCGTGTTGGGGAGATGGAAAGAGACGCGCTTATTGCTCACGGCACGGCTTTCCTACTCCAGGATCGTCTGATGAACTGCTCGGATTATACAAAAGCGCCTATCTGCCGCGAGTGCGGATCCTTCTTATCGACGGCCCCGACAGTCAGCGAGTATGGACGCAAGAAAGATCGAGGTGCTCAGCTGACGATTCGATGCCGACGATGCGCGAAGCCCGCGGATGGCATCACAAGCAAAGCAGATGTCTGGATGGATGGGCAAGGCATGCGCTTCCAAGGCGGCGAGAACATTGGTGTTGTGGCTGTCCCCGGTGTCTTGAAGTATCTGGATGTTGAGTTGGCGAGCATGGGCGTCAAGTTGAAGTTCAAGGTGGAGCCGTAAATCGGCAGCATCACAGGGCGTTTGGGTTAATGTCTGTATGGTGAACAAAAGTTTATGGAGTAGCTACGCATCAGGCATTTCGACGGCGTAACGTGGGTTTTTAGATCAAATGACGAAGAACTTCAATTCGTTACCGTGTTATCAAGCTGGCTAACTTGACCGTTTTTTTCTGCTGTTTGCAACGAACTAATCAGCCATGAAGTCTATTCAGGCTTGTATATAAGATTACAGTTGCTCTCTCATAGCTAGTCAAGTTTAGAAAGAACGCGTACGAACTATCACTACACCTGGTGTACTCCCTCCTTCCTTCGCGTCATGTCGATCCTATTCCGAACGAGTCCTACCGCCTCATGCAACATGCGGAGTGCATATCGCACCTTCCCCAAACCAGCCTAGTATGATGTGACATACCATTTGTACCCTTCACGTGCATATCCCTCATTTCCACCCCTCACCCTCCCCGAGTAAAATGCCCCTCGAAATCGCATGCTTCACCCCATCCTCGGCCATCTCCGCCTTCAATGCCGGCGCAGACCGCATCGAGCTGTGCGCCAACTACGCCGCCGGCGGCGTGACTCCGGACATACACTCTCTCCTCGCGATTCGCAAAGAGGTGGGAAGAGGTGTATCAATCAATGTGATGATTCGCCCGCGCGCTGGGGACTTTGTGTACTCGACGAAAGAAATGGAGGTCATGAGGCATGATATTGCGCTGTTCACGCCACTGGCTAGCGGGTTTGTGTTTGGCATTTTGGATGTGAATGGCCGGGTGGATGTAGCGAGAAATAGTGAGCTTGTGGATATTGCGGCGCCGCTGCCGTGTACGTTTCATCGGGCGGTTGATGAGGTGGGGGATTTGGAGGGGGCGGTGGAGACGGTGGAGGGGTGTGGCTTTAGGAGTGTGTTGACGGGTGGGGGGTGTAGGAGTGCGGGGGAGGGGGTGGGGAGGCTGAAGGGGTTGCAAGAGAGGTTTGGGAAGAGAGTCGAATTGATTGTTGGGGGTGGGATTAGGAGTGGGAATGTGGTGGAGGTGAAGAGGGGGACTGGGGCGGAGTGGGTGCATTCTGCTGCTATTGTGGGGGCGGGAGAAGAGGTCGATGCAGAGGAGGTTAAAAGGATTAAAGATGCTCTTGAAAAAGAGGCGAATGGCTGCGATGGTGATCAAGAGATGGCGGATTGAGTTGTGAGCACATGGAGTGATATCGATGCCCACATAATCCGACCAGAACTCAACGCTGGAATCACCTGGACCACGACCCTCTTCCAAGAAGAAGGAAATTTTTGCATGAAGGATTTTGGGTGTTGCCATTTTCAAGACATGGTAATTATTCATTAAGCCAGCCGCATCTATGCGAGACCGCCACAATATGGACGAACGCAGCAACCAGAGGGTATCATCCATAACCGATCAAATCCGAGACATATCAACAAGGGGTCACACGAACAGTCGCATGCCAGCAGACTCGTTCGGAAATTCGGGCCAGAGAAGAATCAACAGACTATGCCTCTCTACAAAGCGTAGAGCGCATATGCAACCGCACCGAGCATTCCCACGCCCTCTGCACCAACCCGGCCTGCCTCTCCCGTACTCGATGCCTGCGTAGCTGTGCTCGTCATAACCGTCGTCTGCGGTGCCAATGTCGTCGCTCCTGTGATAGTGCTGGGACCCACACTCTCGCTGACCACCTGACCACTCACGGTCTTCACAAGCACAGTTCCGGGCAGCGTAGTCGGCGCCGAATACGTCGTCCCCGGAATCGTTGTCGTAAACACAATGATGCTACCAAGCTGGCCCGCCGGCACCGCCGATCCAATACCCGTGCCAGTAAACTGTGGAGGAATCGAGAGCGTCGCCGTATTCGGTTTTGCCGAGGGATTCGCAGAGTACACATTGTTATCCGACAGCAAATTCACCGCCTTGCCCCCAGAGTTAAATTCGCCCGTCGTCAGCGACCCATACGACCCATCCGGGAATGCGTAGTTTGTGGTGAATTTGTCGTAGCACATGGCGACGTTGATGTTCTGCACATTGACGCAGTCGAGGCTGGCGCGGCAGCAGAAGCCCGAGTCGGCGCGCGCATCAAGTGTCCGTTTCTGGAACTTGATGTCCTTGACGGAGGTTAGGATGTCGAGGTAGAGCGAACTCAGGTCGGATGGCTGCGAGGTGCCGGTTGCGCCTTGGGGTTTGCATGGTTCGCAAGGGTCGTCGTTGACGGCTTTGAGCGGTGATTCGAGGGGCGATGCGTATGCGACTGTCGCGAGGGCCAGGGCGAAGTATTTGAGTGACATGGTGTAGTATGCGACTTTCCGGAGGTAGCGAGTGTAGAATCAGATAATCATCTACTGTAAAGACCCGCGAAATATGCGTCTCTTTTAAACAAGGCCCAATAAACGAGTGAATGGAACCAGTTAGCAACACACCAGAGGTTCAGAGAGCGAGTGGGAGTTTGGCCGAGCGCAAGACGTGGGAGGTCCGATAACATATAGTAGCCAACCCGGCATTCAACAAAGTAGGCCCCCATCCTTGTCCAACAAAGCACGAGTCAACATGGTCATTCGCCCTACGAGGTCGTGCGCCGCGAAAAACCGTTGCTTGTCTGCTTTAGCCCCATGTGCAGTGTGCACAGGAACCGTTCCGCTCTTCGCGAGAGGCACAATATCCGAAAGACTGGGTCCCATGGAAACCGTCAGGCGATCAATGCGAGCCAGTCGAGTGAAATTTCCGGCCACGCGCACACCACAACGAATCCTTAATCATGGACGATAAGTCTCAAGGATACGGGCATATCATTTGTGCCTTGGTTGTTCTTTCTACTGTGCCGCTTGACCTTCTGGTCACACGCCCAGGTGGCGCACAAGAACTTGGAAACTTTGCTGTAGGTACAGCTAACCTTGGAAGTCTGCGATCCGTCTTCCTCAACACGAGGTGGATCTAAACGGGCCTTTCATGATCGAATTTATGATTCGTTGCACTTTGGCATTCGGCATGCTGGTTTCTGGCTCGGTCGCTGCCGCGCCCTACGCTAATGACGCGTAAAGTAGGGATCCACGCCGTTGAAGAGCGTTAGCGCCAGGGGGCTCATTCTACCATCGTGATGGATGGGAAAATGCGAATACTGAATCCCGTAGCTATGAGTTGTCGCCTCGTCCTTGCGCGATGACTTCGAGCTTGAATATTAGGACATTGACTGTCAACCATTCTTTCGTATTCCCCACCAAGGCGTCTCTCACTAGCATAACAAATAGGCGCCTTGCCCTGGTCAGAAATGCCGCATGCTTCCCATGCCATGCGGCACTACACAAACTGGGCACTACAGGTCTATCGATAGCACGTCTTGTCGCCTTCGTGTAACTTATCGATAAAGTTCTTGGAAGTGAAAAGTTCAAAATCCTGTACGGCCAGAACGCATGAGAGCCAACGAAACTTGGTGATGCAGCGCCCGGCATGAAGTTCGCGATGCTTCGTCGGCCAGGTACCACTATAAAGCGGACCAGGTCGGACACGAAGCGATATTGGACATTGCGGGCCCTCGGCACGCGAGAAATTCCTGCAAACAGCGGTGATCAATTACACACTATCACGTTGTTTCCACGGGACGATTTCGATTCGACACACACTTCAGGGCGAGTTTCGCTCGGTCCGGAAGGTCTGCGTTGGCGCTGTTGGCCGTGTGCCAAATTTAGACACAAAGATCGCCGCGAGGATACATGGTCTAATGCACGTCTGCGAGCGCAACGCTGTGGTTGCAATGTTTGCCACGAGTCTTGTTGATCATCTTAGGATGGTGATTTGGGTGTAAATGGCTATGCCGGGGTATCATACACCAAACGCCAGTGTTTTAACAGGCTATTCCTCGCTCACGCTCCTACTGCTCTCCCTTAGCACGAAAGCATCTGGGTCCACTGGCGAACTTTTCAAGTTGACTTTGTGGCTCTCTGCCCAGGCTCTGACTTTGGCTTTGTTGATGACTGCTTCTGCGCCGCCTTTCTTCCTGTGCTCCAGCACGTCCATGGCTTGTAGAGTAGCTATTATGTCATCGGGGACGATGTACGTCTTTTCCCGTAGGTCGAGCACTGTGACAGTCTTCTTGGACGGGCAAGAGAGGATGGCGCGCGCAAGCGTCGCGGACCAGTAGTGCTCGTAGGCGAGGTGGCCAAGATCAGATAGAGCTACAAACATTAGCAGAGCAATTGCACTCAAATGAGAAATGCCTACGCTTCTCCGGCCCACCCAGACGTCCCTCTCTCCTGCTCATCTCATAGCTCGCTCCCATGAGTATCTGCGCCAAGCCTTGTTTCTGCCACGGCGGGAAGACCAAGATGCACGCCAAGTTGTTGCTGTCCCAGCTCATCTTCTCTTTGCTGAAGAAGCCCACTACCTGGCCTTCTTGGCCTACTCCATCCTCACCCAAATCAGTGTTGGGTATGTTTGGTGCTGGAGTGTGTGCAACGAGCATGTAGTATAGGAACGTCGTCACGTCGTAGAAAACGGATTTGGTGTCGAGGAATAGCTTTGCGAACAGGCACAAGTTTTGCGTGTATATCTTGTTCTTCTCGCCGTCGATCTCGTATAACGAGTAGTTGTCTTTGGTGTAAACATTGACGCCAGGCGGAGGTGTATTACGGTGTGGACATGCTTTCTGCGTCCTGTTAACTCATGCGCTCTGCAAACTACGTAATGAATCATACCAAATGTCCCAAGAAAGCTGGAAGCTCCTTGCTGTACTTGAAGCACCATTGACACACATACAGACGCTCTACCTTCCTGCCCACAACCTGCTCGGGGTAGAAAGACGGGTACCATGGCTTTATGAGGAGTGATCCGAAAACAACCTCGAGCACATTTGGTGTCACGGAAGGCTTTTGTGGCGTCTTCAATGCAGGCGACGCAGTTGTGCCATTCAGAGAGCCCGCATCGGGGGCCATTGATTCGAAGACGACGCGACGAACCGTTGTTCACATGCTGGTGGGGTCGACAAGTGACGTGCTGAGATTTGGGTCGGTCCGGCAGACGCGTCGCGAAGGCACGTGCTCGGGACGATCTCGACCACCTGCAAATCGCATGTCACATTGCACTTCATCCAAACTGAACATGTTTATAGAATTAACTCTGCCAACCAGATATTTTGAAGTTTTTCAAACCTCATCTCTCAATTTTCAGCAAAATCTCCAAAGCATCTCCACAAGTATCAATCAAATCCAACGGGCTTCCAAGCTATGAAGGAGTGGTCCCCGAAGACATCCTGACATTATCCAATTATCCTCCGTGGATCTAGCACTCTATCGGGTCTGTGCTGCTTATCGCTGCCTCAACCACCGCTTGGACGAACCTGCTTATAGTGCTTCCCGGGCGTCGGTGGCGAAGCTGGTGGACTCAGAAGTGCGGCCTCTTCAATCGCTGCACACTGGTATTCATGAAGCGCCTTCAACACAGCTTTGTTGCAAGAGTACGTCTCCCAAGCCGCTTCGTCATCCATATGGTTGATAGTCGAGCATGGACCTGCACGATGATAGCTTTGCGCAAGCCGCAATCGATCTCAGGACAGGACTCATCGTAGATGCAGGCTGCCAGATCTACAATGGTGACGACATCATGGATAAATGGCATCCGATCGATGATGGCGTGGGCTGCTTTATTCTTTATCGATTCGAGATTGTACTTTAGAAAGGTTAGTGCAAGTAATCTAAGGACCACAAGTAACATGCCTTGTCGGATGCAATGAAGAGATCAAGAAGATTGCTCATGATTGCTTCCTTTTCGACCTCGCGTTGCAAGGCGAAGCTCGTGAAGATGGATCCAGTTGTGGGATTATACACGCCGTACAGCTCTTGAAGCAGGACCGATACAGTACCGTCAGACTCCGGCAGCGAGATCGACTTCTGTTCAGTCTCCTTCGAGATGTTAGATTTGTGCTTTAGTCGCTTGAGAGAAGAACTTACGGAGAATGATCCATCGCAAACAGCATTGAAGTATTGGGATCGTGAACATAGTCTGGGCTTGTGGTTAGCATGGATCTTGTTCTAAGTAGAAATGATACTCACATTACGCGATGGACGGGAAACGATCTGCTCCCTGCGAGGATAGTGAAGTCAGAACACTTGCCCAACTTGTACACTCTACCATCGTCAGTAAACTTCTCAACGCTACAAGACTCAGCTTACTTCGCCCAGTCAAACGCATCAGCATCGCCAGCTCCCATCCCCGCCTGGCACGTCTTAGACATATCACACATCTTCTCGATGCTATAATCCACCCGATTGAGCGCACTAAGCGACGGCGCCTCAAACACCTCAAAATCCAAATTCCCAACCTTGGTCGCTAGGCGTCCCAGACTCCGCATGAAGTCGAGAGCATGGTCCGACGTAGAGAATTTCAGATCGATTTGCGTGTGCTGCATCAGGACGCACACCTTCTTGCAGCTCTGGCCGGGTCGAGAGCATGCTGCGCGACACCGAGAGACTTCGAAGTACACGGGCTCGTTGTCGGGAAGCTGCGCCATCGTACCAACTCCGGCTGCGATGTGGTAGAAGAGGCCGAACTCTGCATTTACGCGGTCGAGGAGGAGGTATGCATTACTGGGTGAAGTGAAGTCGTGGTCGACTACGAAGGTCCGGATGGGCCAGGTGATGGGTTCATGCTCTAATAGAGCGCTTGGTGCCATATCTGCGAGTGGTATCGACTGATAGGTCATAAGATATGGAGGATGGAGCAAGTTTGGGGAAAGAGGTCAGGCGAGGGCAGGCTGGGAAGGAGCGACTAACTTCGCTGATACACCTCTCACTGTTCACTTCATGTATGGCAGCAACTATGAGTGTGAGTCGAGTCTGACTAACCCAAGATTTCTTGTACAGCAGGCTGGTGAGGTGCGATCAGACTTTTGGTGAGAAATGAAAGAGGAGCTTGTTTCACGTGAGGATGAAGCGTGAATGTACCACGTCACTTGGGACAGTCCCAATACATGCAGGTACTTTCGACGGAATACTCCCACCATATTTATGATGCCGAGATCTACATGGTCGTGTGTTGCTTACGCATCCATGGATAGTCCGACCCGGCCCACCCCCAAGATGAAGATGCACACCCATTTTCACGCATTTGACTCTGAGCTCCGGTAACGCCGTTCTTCCAACTATATTACATTATGTTACATGAGACCAATTTCTTGATTCTTCTCGACCGAGTATAGGTGACGCGTGCACCCTCTACCAGGTGGTTGGGACCTTGGGGTAATCATTCTTGGAGATCTTGAGGTCGTCAAAGATGGAGTCGTCACCTACAGTCTATTTAGTATACATTCAAGCAGATGTAGTTGAGTACGACTTACCATGCAGATGCTCAACACGGAGTTCATCCTCATGCTCAAGCTTCTCAAGCTCCTCTTGCGGCGTCTCCTTGTCGTGCTTCTTATCCTTTGTAGTAGGCTCGACGCCACTATCGAGGTGCTCGCCAATGAGCAGAATCTGACAGTATTCGTGGTCGATGTACTCGGGCTTGACCCCAGACCATGCTAGACCGCGGAACTCTTCGATAATTCTGCTGCTTGTCAGTTCTAGAAAGCTTTGGATCATTTGAGTCACTCACTCCTGGGAGAAGTCAGGCTTCTGAGGCAATTGGGCAGATGCGGGACCACTGCGCTCTGGGTTCTTGACGCTGATGATGAAGCTTCCCTGATCCTTGATGCCCAGATCCTTTTGGATTTCACCGAGATCAGATGGAATGGTAGTGGAGTAGACCAGATGGGTAGTTCTATCTTCGGTCCGAGTAATGGCGTACACGCCCTCGGCGACAGGAGTAACTGGATCCACCTGCCGTGTGCCCTGCGTCTTAGTCTCGTACTTACTGCCTTTGACTGTAAAGGAGTCAGTATTGCGCCGCGACGACACGTGCTATCTGCGATCACTTACAGAAGTTGTCTTTCAGGTCTTGGATTGTGGTGTTGGCCTTCTCCACAAACGCCATGAACCGATCGGTGTGGGACTTGGGCAATGTTTTCTTGGGTAAGGCGAACAGGCGGTTGTTCTTCAGATCTGGAATGGCGCCCTCGCCCAGCTTGGCTCCGGTTGGAAGCGGCCTCAGCACGAAGAAAGTCCGCTGTAGGTCACCCACGCTCTCCGCATCGTCGATGCCAACGCGGTTGCGTGTGAAGAAGTAAATGAGACCTTTCTCTAAGATGTTGGAGGGCACTTCTTTCTCGCGTTGCGACGAATGTTCGATAGCACCCTCTCCGTTGGCCGCATCTGGCTTGGCCGCATCATCGTTGGCCTCTTCCTGCAGGTCGTCATTCGTCATTTCTACCTTTGCAGGGCCATCAGACGCGTCTTTCTTGTCGTTCGTGTTTTCGTCGTCTTCCCGGACCTTGGGCACGTCGTCCTTCGTCTCTGGCTCACTCTCCTTCTCGTCACCACCGTTGGCGGCATCCTTCATCTCACTATCTTCGTTAGTGATACCTGTTTCCTCAAGCGTAGCTTGCTTCTTGGAGGCTTTGCGACTCCTCTTTGGCGACGGCTCATTCTCAGGCTTTCTCTTCGATCCGGCTACTGCTGCATCATCACTCTTTGCTGGGCTCGACCCAGCGTTGCGCGACGATGAGCGTGTTCCTGCCATTTTTGGAATCGCGATGTGAGAAATGGACAATTGAAGGGAGTTAAATGTAGATGATGAGAGGAGATTGATATGAGATGAGATGGGAGGAAGACGCGGACGAGAGCACTTGTTTGTTCAATGCGCCAGCGCGAAGTCGTGTAACGCGCCGTCCATGATGTCACTTCAACGCCTAGTCACGTGGACGCGTATCATGACGATTGCAACGCATGCGAGGACGCTATTACGTCGCACGGCCTCTGGCACGGTAGTACGGTCGCAGCTGTATTTGGTATAACGTTGAAATGGTAGGTTTGCTTGCCCATCGAGCAAAATACAACTACAGGGAGTCGTGCTGTTTACCCTCCCATCAGCAAACGATGTGTCCAATTGAGCCAAAGCGATTGCCCAATTCAAGCTTCTTTATTTCCTTTACAGTCTATAAAAGCGCGTATACCGTCCGCTATGCCTTCTGGACTTGGCCTCTCTGCGCAGACGTCTGGCTGAAAGCCAAACTCATGTTGAAGATAGTCGCGAGTTGTTGGGCCAATGGTCGCAATGTTGATATCGTTTCGAGCAGAAGATTTCGCACGCCCTGTCTCTTTGTCGAGGAGGTCTAAACTTTCCAGCATCGCCCTGCATCCGGTTGGGGAGAACACTACGACCCACTGCCGTTCGCAGCCAGCATCCACATTCTTGCGCCACAGCGTTGAAAATTCTCTTTTGAAGGACTGCATCTCGCCCGTCTCGTATATAACAAGTTCATCCACTTTGCAGCTTCTCTCATCGCCGAGCTCATCTGCCTGCAGCGTCTTGGGGATGATGTCCCGTCTCTTATCACCGACAAGGAATAACAGCGGCGTCTTTCCAGCACCAGGGTATAGGTCGTTGTAGTGCTCGAGCATATATGTCGCCAAAGCTTCTCCATTGCCAGTCTCCTCACCGAGAATTGGACATTTCAAATTCAACGAACTCAGTCCACGCGCAGTCGCCGGTCCCACGACATACAATGGGAGACTATCCGGGAGGAGATCGTCGACATGGTTTCCAGCTTTTCGGAGCTCCTCGACAATCTCAGCGAAGGCCTCCACAGCTCGCTGGGAAGTGAAAATCAAGGCCCCGTATGTGGCAAGGCCATCGTTCGCTTTCGGTACAAAGCCACGACCAGTGACGTGCTTCCGCACTTCGTCCAGTGCATCTCGCTTGAAGCGGTGTTCCAGGACGGGAACGAAGACAGGTGCATACCGATGGTTGTCTAGGGTCGTGAAGAGCTCCTCGTATGTGTCTCTTGGCGCCGACTTTGTCTTTAGGAGCAGGATGGGAATCTTGCCCCGTGACTGTTCTGCCATCATGTCGAGTCAGGGTAAGAACGAGGATCCGACGCAGGTGAGAAACATGGTAGCTATGGCGCTAGCGTGAGCTCGGGTAAAGTTGCGATTCCGCGGTAAGAGCCTCGAATTTCCCCAAGCGACAGACCCTCGATTTCGAAATAGTTGTCCTCCGCAGCCAAGTTGCACCCTCTCTTTCTCATCGGACTCAGCAACTTCTTTCCACACCACCGATCGCGCAACCCGCCTAGTCAACTTGAAAACTAATTGACTGATCTCACAATGGCCGAAGTTGCAACCCCACCCGCGGCAGAAGCCACCCAGGGCAAGCAGCAAATCGTCAAGCCCGAGAAGCCTGACGAGGATAAGTACAAGGAGGATCTGGCCAAGGCCGAGAAGGAGCACACTGCTGCTCAAGAGAAACTGGTAAGCTATCCTTGCTTTGATCGCTCTTCTATGCGACAACATGGGCTCGGTCTCGTGCACCGAGCCGACGGGAAGCTGCATCGCATGCGAATTTTGTGCCGTCGTACTAACTGCGCAGAACGCTTGCAAAGCCAAGCTCGACCTCGCCCGCCCCAACAACAAGGACTCGCCGAACGGAAAGCGCCAGCAGGAGCTGAAGACCGAGTTAAACGCCATCCGCCAGGCCCAGCAGGGCAATAAGTCTTCCCGCAGCGCCGTCCACGAGCAAATCAAGAAATACGATGAGCAACTCAAATCACGGCTCAACGAGCTCAAGACTAGCAAAGGAAAGGTCAACTTCAAGTCTGTTGAGGAAGTCGACCAGGAGATCGCCCGCCTTCAGAAGCAGGTTGACGGCGGCATGATGAAGCTTGTCGACGAGAAGAAGGCCCTGTCCGATATCTCCAACCTCAACAAGGCACGCAAGCAGTTTTCTGGCTTTGACGGCCAACAAAAGGACATCGATGCGATCAAGGCCAAGATCGCCGAACAGAAGAAGCTTCTCGACGACCCCGAGCAGAAGGCGCTCAGCGAGAAGTACACCGCGCTCCAGACCGAGCTGGATGGACTGAAGGCCGAGCAAGACGAGGCTTTCAAGAACCTCAAGGCCCTTCGCGAGGAGACGGACAAGGCGCGTGCCGAGCAACAGGCCAAGTACCAGGCACGAAAAGAGCTCAAGGACGCATACTACCAACAGAAGCGTGCTTTCCAAGAGTACGATTTCCAGGCTCGCAAGGTCCGCAACGAGAAGCGCCGCCAAGAGCAGCTGCAATATGTTGCTGGCAAGAAAAAGGAGGTTGCCAGCAAGCGTCTGGAAGAGGCAAGTGCCCCAGCATACCAGGACGAGATTTTTGCGACCGAGGGCCTAATTCGCCATTTCGACCCATCGGCACTGCCACCCAAGGAGACCGCTGCGGCCAGCAAGTTTGCCGCATCAAGTCAACGTACCGTCGACGACTCGGGTTTCAAGGGCACCCGGATCGTGAAGAAGGAAACCGAAGAAGAGAGCTACTTCATGGGCTCTGGTGGTAAGAAGGGTAAGAAGGGCAAGAAGGCTGCACCCGCCGAGAGCAAGTTCAACTTGAACATGGGAATCATTGAGGAGCTTGCCAAGGTTGGCCTTGACGCACCCGCAAGTCAGGCCGATGTTCCTGCTACCGTCAATAAGCTCCAGGAGAAGCTCGCGTTCTGGAAAGGTGACCAGGATCGCAAGACCAAGGAGGTATGTTTATATGACACGGTATAATGACACACAATATCTAACATATATCTAGAACATCGCAAAAGCACAGAAGGAGATTGAGCGCCTTGAGGCCGAAGAGGATGAGGGCACAAACGGCACCACCGATACTGCCCGCAAGCCTGCTCAGAAGAACCAGGCCGTCAACGGAAACGCCTCGGCGGAAGCTGAGCTCGAGCAGGAGAAGGATGCCGCTGCAGATGCTGCAGATGACCTGAAGAAGGCTTCGCTGGAGGACAACGCAGACGCCGTTGAGGCATAGAGTGCCACGGCGTGTCGCGAGAGGGAACGGGTCATATCAAAAGTTGGGCCATTTATCGTGACCATCTAGGTTTGGGCCCTTGACGCTTCATTACTATCCTGAGATTTTTACGTCTTGGGCGATGTTCAGGAGTCATAGCGTGGCATTGCTGAGTTCATGATGTGTTATGCGGGGTTCTCTTATATTATAGAAACTTATGACACAAAGAACGGTAATACGCATCTCTTCACTTTCTTTTCATGCTCTGACATTGCCTGCCCGTGAAGCCCCGGGAGATGATTCGGGGTGCATAGCGTACTTCGTCAGCGAATGACGGAGTATGGTACCATAATGAGACGACGCAAGCCCAGGCCTCGCAAAAGCAGATCCGGTTTGTGTCTTTCCCGATCCGCGTGCTCTGTCAGGCCAGTTTACGGTTACCCCACAGATACTATGTGGGGCTGAATTGCTCTTTCTGTTTGTTAGACGAACTGACGTCACTATGGATTTGTACAGACTACTTAGTCTCACAACATGCAGCCCTTCGTCAACCACTACCCCGCTACACCACTCAAACACTTCAAGAAATGTACGCCAGTATTTCTCTTCGCTCTGGGTCATCTCTACTTAGAACGTCACAAAGATCTTGTAAAACCAAAATCTTCGCCAATTGCGTACTGACAGCTGCCGTCCAGTCACCGAAACAACACACAATAACCCGCATCCACAAACACAACATGTCTTCTGGATTCAGCAACACCGACACCGGCTCCAAGAATGCCGACCCATACACACAGAAGAACAAGGAGGAGCCGTCCCTGAAGGAGAAGGTTGAGGACCTCCTCAGCTTCGTCGACAAGACCAAATTCTGCCTCTTGACCACACACGTCGCGGACAGTGACCTATTGGCCTCAAGAGCTATGGCTGTAGCCGCCAAGGTCAGTTTGGAATAATCTCACTAAATAATAAAGCTGACAATAAGCAGGAAGCAAATGGCCTCGACATCCTCTTCCACACCAACACCGAGTCTGGCAAGACCGACGACCTCAAGGAAGACTCTTCCGTCAACATTGGTTTCATCAACAACTCCGGCGAGTGGGCGTCCATCTCCGGCAAGGCGACCATCGAGACGGACCGCGCTGTTGTCAAGAAGCACTATTCACCAGCCCTAAAGGCCTGGATTGGTGACCTCGGTGATGGCAAGCACGATGGTGGCCCAGAGGACCCCCGTATCGGCATTATCCGCGTCAAGGTCAGCACTGCTCAGTATGCTACATCCAAGAAGACCCAGATTGGCGGCTTCATCGAGCTGGCAAAGGGTGTTGCGACAGGAGAGTCACCAAGCGTGAACAAGCTGAGGCACATCAGCGAGGCTGAAGTCCAGCAGTGGAAGTCGCAGTAGAGCACAACGTAGCCGTTCCGCCCTAGAATAATTGCGGCGCTTTTAATGCCGGACTTCTTGAGTAGCAGGCAGCTAGAATGAAAACATTCAACAAGAACGATGCTCTTGTGAAACCCACGATGATGATGCAATGTGGGACGAAGGCTCGAGCGCGAGACGTGAACATGACGTCAGACCACATTCACATGTTTGAAACCACCCATGTTCGAAACTTCAGACGTGTCTGGAAACTCTTCACATTCCTCAATATATGGTTACACTGCTACAATAATCTATTTTCATAATGGAGAATCCAGGTAACTATCCCACCCACACTTCTCCAATGGCATCTAATCCTCTATCTAGTGAAAGAGATTCCTGGCATCATACACCTCCTCACTCAATCACCTCCGTCCATCCAATACGAGACGATCGAAACCTACTTCACGCCGACCGCCAGCTTCACGCACCCATTCTGCCGCACAGGCAGCCACGACAACTCGCGATGGCTCATAGCCGCCATATACAGGTGGTACAAGATCATGTCACCTCGGATCGACGTTAGCGTGCAATCCGTTGCATTCGACGAAGCAAACCTCACTCTCTACGTGCAAATCTTCCAAATTTTCAGGATATGGCTGGTGCCATTCTACTACGCGCCAGTAGAATTGACCACCGTGCTCAAGCTGCGACATGACAAAGGGGACAACAAGTACTACATACACAGCCAGAATGATTTGTACCAAGTGGATCAGTGGATACGCTTCATCCTGCCCGGCGGCCATCTGCTGATTTATCTGTGGCATGCGTGGGCGACGCTCTTCTGTGTTGTGGGGGCGTATGTGCTCATACCGGTGACTTGGGTCGAGGAGTACATGGGCTGGGGACAGGGGAATAATGCAGCTTTGGAGAGGCAGAGAAGCATGAGTGATAAAGAGAGGGAGTGGAAGTGGCTGGACGGGCGGAGTGATGAACGGGTTGTGATGGAGAGTGAGTTGCGCGGAAAGCTTATAGGTTAGATAGTGTTTTGTTGAATGTCTTCAGTTTCAAGAGAACGGACCAAGGTTGCATTCGATCTTTCAAGTGCCGTTGTAGTTCTACGCGTCGAGAACCTAGATATGTGTAGGCTTGCAACACCTATACCCGTGGCGCAATTGACTTCAGACCGAGCACCTACACATGGCAAATTGAAACACCATGTCGCAGATAGTGGACTTCTCAAGAGCTATGACACAAAGTTCTTGAGATTCTTGCCGCCCAATGAGGTGTCCATGGTTCCCTTGCTGACCCCAGCACGCCAGCGTGGCTCTGCATGAGCATGGATCCTGACCTGCTACAATTTTGTGGGTGCACCGAGTGCCGTGGCAATTGGGTACTTCCTCAGTTGAAATGTGCTCATAATGGCAACACACGTGCGTCATTGGCATGCTTAGTGACCGAAACCACTTTGCAGAAGATGAGGCCGCTGCAACGTGGAGAAGAGATGTCGAACGTCGCTCGGGATCTGCAAGGAAGGCGCGATGCAAGTCGCTTGAAACGGGCATCAGCTGCGATGATTGGGCCACATCCAACACTCCCGCATCCGAGGCGCTCCACCTAAATTCGAGTGAACCACATTCTTGCGAACACGAGGCGGTGACCGCATGCTGGGCGTCCCTTGCACATTTCGCTCCTCTCGTTCCGACATGCTTCCTCTCCTTCTCTTCTTCGAATCTCGCGTTGCCTGGGCTTGCGGGAGGCACGACATTGGTCACCGCCTTGCATGCTTTGCCCTTCTCAGCCTCTGTTGTAGCACAACGTAGTCTCCAGTGATCACTCCAAGCATGCACGCGATCGAACACTGCACCACTGTCGATATTCCATTGCAGTCTGTGGCGACCGTTGTCCTCGCACCGGGCCTGCGTCGTCAATATCAGATTCATTGAGCAAGCGCTGCTCCCGCTGGCTAATCATATAGCGAAGCCCTGCGATAGCGACGTAGCATGGTGCGTAGAAAAAGCAACCTATCCTTGCTGTTCCTTGCTATCTGGTCGTGCTTTCCCGGGCTGACATATCTGCACTGTCCGTAGACTGACCGCGGGAACTCTTATGACGGCCGTCAGCCGACGTCACGGCATCGCAGCGTTTCTCCAGAAGACTCCAGATACCGCTATGAGAACTTGAGTTATAGTTCGGGGGCTCATCCTGGTGGCTCTTCCCGCACACGACCTCGACCGTCCCGTACTAGCTCCAACGTCAGCAATCCCCCGCACGCAGCCTCTCCACCACATGGGGATGGTAGTAGAGCAAGTTCTACCGCGAGCAAATCCACTCGGAATACATTGAAGAAGGTTCTGAGGCGCGACTCGTTACATGCTGATGCCAGTCCTCGTTCACCGAACGGCCAGTATTACCACGAGGGAGGTAGCTCCAGCAACGTATCCAGGCTCGAACAGATAGAGGAAGGCAAGAAGAGCAGACGTCTCAGGAGCGAAGTAAGTTCGACCGTCAGCTCTTCAGTCGAACCAAGGAGGCGGAGGCGCAAGGGTGGAAGCCATGCTTCAGACTCCTCACAATCTCATCACAGACACCGCACGCCGCAGCATAGTAATAGTCCTCTGAGAATGTCTAACCCGTCTGTGGTCTCGGTGGCGACGGATATCCACCCAGAGTCAAGCGTCTCAAACAGCAGCTGTACGACGATCACGCAAAAATCCCAAGACGAGCGGAGCGACGACGAGGACAGTGCATCTGAACCAGAAACATACACATCTGAAGGATCTGAAGGCCCCATAGAGTTGACGACTGCAGAGGCCGAGTCTGCCCAGCCTAACGTATTCCAGTACATGCAGCAGGTCCCTACCGTTGAGGAGTACTCAGACGAAGAGCATAATCAATCCGCATCGTCCGCCGCTTCTTTGGCTTCGTCCGAGGGAGACTCAGAACACGAAGGCACAGAGTCCTCTCATACAGGAAGCTCGCAATTCGTGAAAGACACTCCGACTACCTCACCAGCTTCGACGCGCATGTCCGAACCTGGTAGAAAACATCAAGCCCGCTCAAATCGCACACCAAAAAGACCGTTGTATGCGAGCAGTTTCGTGCATGGTCACGGCGGTCGTGAAGACGAAGAAGAGTCTGAAGGGTCCGAGGAAGCTAGTGAAGACGAAAGTGACGAAGGTGAGGCTGATCACGAGCCACCTCAACACCATGACCATGGTCACGCGCAGAAATTCGCACTGCGAAGAATTCCACCACCAACGGCACCATCTCCATCATCTGGACACAGTGACACACGCGCAAAACGTCTCAAGCAACAGGAGCAGGAACTTGCAAACCATATCTTACAGAGCCCACAGCCTAAGAAAGACTTTCAATTCGCAGGTGGCCCTTCTCCTCAGCCTCCACCTTCCATGCCTCTGTATTCACCCAATGCGTACTCAGGCGCAACTCCAGCCACGTTCGAGCCTACGGCAGGCTATCAAGCAGAGTGGCCACAATTTCCGCCTCCACTACCTATCGGATACCCCACACAATCGATGCTCGAATCCCCAACAGCTAGCCATGCTCTACCGCTAACTGTGCAGCCACCTATGAGTGTGCCTGGCCTGCAAGCTCAGCAGCATCCTCCGCCCTTCCAACAGCATCCTGGACAGCCACCGCAGTACCAAGCGCATGTACCGGCGTCCGATATGAACAGGACCACGGCTGTGGGCTACGAACTACTCGCGAACAAGCTAAGCGAGGCGCCCAAGAAGAACAGTAAATTTATCCGCAAGGGCGGAAACGTCGTGCCCATATACCGCAAATTCGAACACTTGAACCACCGCGTACTGCTTCACCTGCAAGACGAAGTCTGTGAAATGGAAGAGGAGCTTCGATACTTGGACGAGAGCATCAATCAGATATCTCCAAGGAGCGAGACAGGGCATGCCTTCCCAGCATCACGGCGAGGTGATGCTCGGTACGGGAGCGAATTACATTACAAGCGGACGGAGCTACTTGGCCGCATCTTCCAAAAGCTGGGGCAATACAGTAAGTGCTATGCCGGCGACCCTGTATATGAAAGCAGTTATGCCACATGGTGGACACCAAACGCCACATGCACACTGATCACGCAAGCGAAGACTGACTAGGGTGTAGACCAAGCTTTGACGTCGTTCAATGGCCTTACCAAAGACCTCGACCCCGCGAGCGTCGAAGATATTCAAGCGTACCGTGCATGGATAGAGAAGCGGACACCCGTTGACAATGCAGAGACTAGGTTTCTTGACCGCAAGAATGATCTTCTGGCAATCTCACGCCGACCATCTGTCGGACCTATGCAGAGCGGTCAGCAGCAGCCTCCTATAGTCTGGCTGCCCCTGGTCCTCGTGCTCCCCATCTTGGCTTTTGCAATAGTTCCGAGCTTACTTGGTCGACTCGTTGTTATCACTCTTATCGGCGCCGCGGGGCTCCGACAGGTCACGTCGACACCTGAGTTGATGAGCTACATGACGATTCAGGAATGGTCCATTGCGGCTGCTGTGTAAGTGCATTTTAATTCTCCGCATCTTGCTGCCCAATGACGACGTGAAGAAGCTGCGACGGAGATCGCAGTCCGCTATAGCTGAACATGCGTTTGCGGGGTGGCTGGCTACACGTGCAAGATGCTGTCGACTGTCAGCTGAGCTGATGGTGAGAGTTTCGGAGCGTCCGCCAAAATGTCAGACGCGTTGAAACCGCAGCAGTAGCCCTTCTTCTTGAGTTTATCCGGACATCCCGCGCATCCCGTGCTCTTGACCTGTTCCTGAGGTTCACGACGACGAAGCTAATGCATGCAGCTATTTCGGGGCCATGGCGCTTCTTGCGGGACTCGTGCGCTGACAAGCATGGACTTTTCCGTGCGCGCACATTCCACGGTTGGACGCGGAGGGTTTGGGCGGCATGATCGCCGTCGTTTATGGCGCACAGACAGGTACGAAGTGCCTGTTGTGGAATCAGGCACATGAACAGGCCCGCTTGAACATTGCGACCGAGAATGCGGAGTCGGTGCTTTTATGCGCAACTTTGTTTCGTTGGCATGGCGTTTGTCTTCATTTTAGTCCATGAGCCCGGAACTCTATGGATGGAGTGCTGCGGGATAATTGAGGGTGTGGTGCGGTTAGAGATGATGGGCCGCCCACTTCACGCTGGCGTCAGGCTTGGCTGCATGTGGGAGGGGTTCAGCCCATGGCGAGGGCGCGGACGGAGCGTTCACCGGGCGATTGCGAGGCCGACGCTGTGCAAGAAGGATCGCAAAGAGCAGATGGCCTGATGCTCTGTGTCGAAGTGCAGGCGATAGACGGTGTCACTGTCTGTGCTGGGGAAGACGCGTCGCTGCTCACAAAGATGTGGCGCACGCGTTTCGAGTAGGATTTGAGCCGGTCACTCTTGAGAGGGCTATCTTTGCACAAGTGCCTGGCACCAGCCACAGGCTTTGGATAGAGATGGCGATCGGACCGAAGGAGTATTGGGTTCTGTCAAGCATGTCGGGGGCGCATCGCAATACAGCAAGATAGGCAGTAGATGATGTCAGGACAGACAGCGAGCCGGCGACGAGGCCTGGCATCGATTTGCATTTCCAAGCATTCTCGTGGACCCCAGCAGATGCCATGTAAACAGGTCGACGGGCAGCGCTGGCCCAAAGCAATACAGTGCTGAGGGAACTGCAGAAGCAGACTGGCGCTAGTGCCGTGTAACCATGCTGACGGCGGCGCTAGGGCAGCTCTCCGCACGACGGCCATGGCACCGTGGTCTACACCAAACAAGACGCGTGTTGAGAGCGTCGTGAAGTCGGATGGGGCGACCCGCATGCTGCGAGTGCATTCCAGGGCGATAACGCAGCAGCGGACCCACCTGCGCTCGCGGGCGTTGGCGCTCCTGGCGGTGGTGGTGAGGTGCAGAGGTGCAGGCTGCAAGAATGGGCCCGTCTCTGGCGACGTCTGGTTCCTGGCTAAGCAGCGGCTTGACTGGCCCTGGGGCTTGTCTGCTTTGGGCGGTGGTGGTCGGGATAAGGGGCGATTTTAGCATTTAGCAGCACACCTGACCGCGGGTTTCAGCAGCAACCCTGCCCGGCGGCGTGCCTCGTACTGCGGGCGTCCAAAGCTCGGGGTTGCGCAACACAGACAATGCAGTAGGCGGGAGGGCCTCAGCACCCTGGGCCGGGCTGGCGATTAGAGTCTTGATACACTGCTGCAGCTACCGCCCAAGTGCAATCCACAATCCATCAGTGCATGCAAGTGCTGCTTGCTTCTCCACACCCCGTGGCCCGTCTAACCTCGCGGTGCTGTTTCTGCAGGCCCCGGCCCACTTAATTACTCCTGCTAGACGCAGCCGATGCGCTCCCTGAAACTGAAACGGCCTTCGCTGTTGCCCTACATACACATTGCATCGCTGCTACCCGCCGGGCCTCCTGCGCCTGCCCTCTTGCCCCCGCCGTCTCTCCTCACCCTCTCACCAACGCCCGCCCGAGGGTTGACACAGCAGACTGAGGACTCACCCCATTGACGCTGGCGCGCCCGCCCCCCCCCGCACCATCGCCCGCCCACCACTCAGACAGCGCCGCGCCGATCGCACCTCCACCCCAAAAGTAATTTCTCAGCTGCCTCGCCCGCGACGCACACCAACCGCCGCCCTCTTCAGTCTCGCTGGACGAACCTCCCCCTGCACGCCTGCACGCCGGCACGCCGCTCCCCAGTCCCCAGTCCCCAGCAGCGCGCACAAAGAACTGCTGCGAACCGCCCGTTGATCGCCAGATAAAGCCGCGGGTGCGCAGCCCAACCAGGCACAAGCCACACACGGTACCTGAGCAGCGACTTCTTTGTCGCCATCCCGCTAGGGCTCGTGCAACAGCACCTCAGACAACAAGAGGCTCCCTTGGCCGCTCGACACGCCAGCCCGCCGCCCCAGATCCCTCAACATGGCCGTCTCGATGCTGCATGCCCCATCGCGGGCGTCGACATCGTCTTCGTCGTCCTTCATACCCGTCTCGCGCCAGAACACAATGTCCTCACACGATGGCTCGCGCTCCGTGCGGCAGTCGAAGCGCTACTCCGTGACCGCGCTGTACCTGTCAATGTCGGCAAAGGACAAGGAGCTGGAGATTGAGGACGACCTGGCCAGAGGTATGTGTGGAAAGCGGTAGCGTGCGAGCTCACCGGCTAATTGTTCGCAGCCCAGAAGATCCTCCGCGAACTCAAGTCCAAGATCTCGTCGCAGTCGAAGAAGAACTTCGTGCTCGAGAAGGACGTGCGCTATCTTGACTCGCGCATTGCCCTGCTCATCCAGAATCGCATGGCGCTGGAGGAGGTATGTTAATGGCATTTCTGCTGACATGGCATTGCTGACCACATACAGCAAAACGAAGTTGCAAGCCACCTTGAAGAAGGCATGGAGCTCCAGGAAGGTTTCTTCCCCAACGACGACAAGACGCAAAAATACGGCAACCTGCTGTTCCTCCTGCAGTCAGAGCCGCGACACATTGCGCATCTCTGCCGCCTGGTCTCCATGGCCGAGATCGATGCGCTGCTTCAGACCGTCATGTTCACCATCTACGGAAACCAATACGAGAGTCGTGAGGAGCATCTGCTGCTGACCATGTTTCAGGTATGATCCCCATCGAATTTCGGAGAATAAATGCTAATCTCCCCGAAACAGTCTGTTCTCACCTACCAATTCGACAATACCCCGGACTATAGTTCGCTTCTACGCGCTAACACCCCGGTATCTCGCATGATGACCACGTACACTCGACGCGGGCCCGGCCAGAGCTACCTCAAGGTCGTGTTGCAAGATAGGATCAACTCGCTGATCGAGCTCAAAGACCTGGATCTCGAGATCAACCCTCTCAAGGTCTACGAGAAGATGATCATAGAGCTCGAAGACCAGGGCAAGCTGCCAGCCAACCTGCCCAGGGCCGTCACTGCAGAGCAGGCCACGGAGAATGAGAGGGTGCAGCAGATCATCGCGCCACGCGTAACCATGTTGATGGAGATTGCCAACAATTTCCTCACTACCATTATCAAAGGGCTCGAGGAGACACCATATGGGATCCGATGGATTTGCAAACAGATTCGCAGTCTGTCAAGACGCAAATACCCCGACGCACAAGATCAGACGATATGCACACTCATCGGTGGCTTCTTCTTCCTCCGCTTCATCAATCCCGCTATTGTTACGCCACGGTCGTACATGCTCATTGACGCGACACCCGCCGAGAATCCCAAGCGTGTCCTGACATACATCGCCAAGATGTTGCAAAATTTGGCGAACAAGCCGTCGTACGCAAAGGAGCCGTACATGGCCAAACTCCAACCCTTCGTCCACCAGAACAAGGACCGAATCAACAAGTTCCTCCTCGATCTCTGCGAAGTCCAGGACTTCTACGAGAGTTTGGAGTTGGACAACTACGTGGCGTTGTCCAAGAAGGATTTGGAGCTGTCAATCACGCTCAACGAAGTTTACGCAACGCACTCATTACTAGAGAGGCATCAAGCTGAACTGGTAGGCAAAGCGGGCACGCAACCTGCAGCGTATACTAATCACATGCAGGCAAAGGACGATAGCTCGCATCTCAGTGTGATCCTGCAGGAGCTTGGCCCTGCGCCTGCTCAGCTCCCGCGAAAGGAGAACAGGGCTATCAATTTGCCTTTGTTTAGCAAGTGGGAGACTCCTCTAGACGACTTCACAGCGGCACTTGACATTACACAAGAGGAAATCTTCTTTATGGAGGCAAAGTCGACTTTTGTCATGATACTCCGCTCTTTGCCACCAAACAGCTCCATCACCCGGAGACCGCTGCGACTGGATAGGATCGCAGAGGCAGCGGCTACGACCAAAAACGACTCTGTTATGGTTAAGAAGGGTATTCGCAGTATGGAGCTGCTCAGTCAGCTGCAAGACCTGGGTGTCATCGACAAGGAAGACCAGTTCTCACTACTCAGAGACGAAGTTGAGCAGGAGCTGGTGCATCTCGGATCAATGAAAGACAAGGTCATCGAAGAAACCCGAAAGCTCGAGGAGGTCTTCCGGACGATTCGCGACCATAATCTGTACCTTGTCGGTCAACTCGAGACATACAAGTCATATCTTCACAACGTGCGCAGCCAGTCTGAAGGCAAGACACGAAAGCAACAAAAGCACCAAGTCCTGGGACCGTACAAGTTCACCCACCAGCAGCTGGAGAAGGAAGGCGTTATCCAGAAGAGCAACGTCCCGGAGAACCGAAGAGCAAACATCTACTTCAACTTCACCAGCCCACTTCCCGGCACCTTTGTCATTTCGCTCCACTACAAAGGCCGGAACCGAGGACTACTCGAGCTCGACCTCAAGCTGGACGACCTGCTGGAGATGCAAAAGGACAATCAGGAAGACCTGGACCTCGAGTACGTTCAGTTCAACGTATCAAAGGTCCTGGTGCTGTTGAACAAGCGCTTCGCACGAAAGAAGGGATGGTAGGGCCGTCTACTTCCATATCGCGATGCGCCACCTGAAAGCTATGATACCCCCGACTTTTGCTATGTCCTCGCCGCAGCTTGACGCTTTTCCGGACGGTGAAAACGCTATTCCCTATTCGATGACACGGTTTCATTCCTATCTGTGTCGGAGTATGGAGTAAACTTTGTCGGATCTTATCTACTTCCTTATTGTTCTGGGATACCCTTGGTGTGGATTTGAGGGGGATGAGACAATTCACAGACTCCCTGAGGAGTTTGCTCCATCGCGTGCTTTCCTTACTGCTATCATCTATTTTTCTCTACTCTCGCTCTAATCACGCATGTTGTACACAAACTTTCGAGGGATGGACTATGATGAAAACATGGGTCTGGGGACCTTGATCGAACCGGCGTTGATTTTCTTGTCCTTTGCTTGTTTGTCCTGTTGCGTTATGCGGGTGGAAACGGCAGGACCGCATTGTTACTATTTGTTTGAGCGATATCCAGATGTACGATATGTGATTGTGAACTATTAGGTACGGGCTGGAATGGAATGCCACGGGACGAGACTGTGTCTGGCAATTAATGGACGAGCTCAGACTGCTCTTTTTCCACTGTAAAATAACACTTGTCACTGCCTGGTGATTGACGCTCGGCCCATGCCGGGCCCTGGTTCCCCTGCCTGCGAAGGACAAGGAGATGTAGTCATTTGTCGCCTTTTGTCTCTGCCATCCTGGTCTTCAAGCTACGTCACCTGAGTCGCTGCAAACACACAGACATGTCTACGTATGGCAGCTATGAAACAAACGGCAATAATCGGAACATCACGCAAGCTGCAAGATAAGATGCAACAGCGAGATAGCGCTAGCCCGGGACCGACATCATCGTCCTGATACGCAGCACCTCATGCACGGTGCCTGTGTCACACGGAACACCCCCCCCCCCCCCGCTAAGCTAGGCAGACGGCGCGCTGATTGGCTACTCCACCGCCTCATTGACGGGGATGGTGTTGGGGTAAGGCTACGACATCGGGGGACAACGCTGTGTGACTCTTTCTTGTCTACTTACTTCTCTTCTTTAACTCGAACAAGCTATTCTCTTACTTCGACTTGTCTTAACTCTTGGGCTTGTTGTTTTCTGAATATCTTAACGTTGCAAGCGCCGGTCGGATCAATCATGTCTTCTTCACACTCGCCGGCGACGTCGAGTAATGCGATTGCGATTCCCAGGCGGAAATCCAAGGTCCATGGAGCAGGCGGATCACCTGGAGGCAGCTTCCAGAAGTATGGCAGCTACGACTCGGGCTCGCCGTCTTCTGCGCCGTCTTCGAGTCCGAATGCGAGTGGACGGAGGAGGGAAAGCTTGATGTGTGAGTCCACCCGTCCTCTTAGCTGCTCAGGAATTTAGGAGCTGATGGTATGTCCAGCTGCATCCTTCTCGCAAGCCGAACACACAGTTATAAACGTAGGTGAAGAAGAGCGGCCGCGGCTCATCTCGTGCGTCAAGTCCGGGCAGGGCTTTGATTGGAATCAAGGTACACATACACCACACCACACCTTCGTACAAATACGAGAATGTGAATCGGCATGCTGACGCGTTTGTTTGTACAGAAATCTTCCTGCCTAGCTACGCCGATTACCAGTTCGATAACGATCTCGAGACACGGAGGGATCCGGTTACGGATATCATTGTTACGGATGAGGAGGTCGGGAAGATGTTTCCTGAGTAAGGATGGGTGTGTATGGGGAAAGGCTTCGGCTATGAATTACATGGGTTATGAGACTGGTACAATGGTGTTTTGGGGATATGCTTTGCTTCTGGAGTTACTGGGTCGATTGTACAACAGGATTTGGGAATGGGATTGGGCGCTGGGATGGCGTTGATGGGCTGTTGCATACTTAGTTTGGGCTGTGCTCGGATTCACACGTAATCATCATCATTATCAAATGTACATGCTATTGGATATCACTCAAGCACCTCTCACAGCAAGTTAGCTGGCGGTTCACTATCAGCTTTCCCCGCGCCTCGGCATAGACGCGGTGATTTCTTATCGATAAGCTTGTTGTCGCGACTAGTGTTTCCGCGCAAATGGGACCAAAACAAGTCAACACTCAACACGACGGCAACGACTTGACGAATACATAGCATTCACGACATTGGATACCTCTGGACCACTCCACGCGATACTTTTCATAAGTTTCAACCCGCCACAAGAACCCCAAAGCTCCGCAGCGCCCCCCACGGCCCCAAATCACATCCTCCTCCAAAACAATGGATACCCAACACCGCAAAATCGAGCTCCAATCCCCCTCCGACCTAACCTTCCTCACCTCCCAAATCCGCACCGCCGCGCGCCAAAAACTCGACCTCCACCTACCTCCCGTCTCCGACTCTTCAGAACCCGACGAACTGCGCCGCCAAGTCGAAGACCTCGTCGACGCTTTTGTCGCGCAGGTGCTCGCGGGCATGAAGGGCAACATCAGCATCAACGGCATGGACGTCGAGGGCGCGATTGACGGCGAAGGCACCGTCGAAGCGACTATGGAGGGCGTGGAACGCGAGGAATTCGAGCCGTTTGATGAGAAACTTCGGGGCAAGGTGGGCGCCGCGATTGCGAGGAGAGATGCGCTGGTGGGCAAGATTAGTGCGCATAGGAGGACGACGGGGGAAGAGGCGGCGAGGGCATTTCAGCAGCGGTTCGAGAGGGAGAATGAGGCGGTTGCGGCGCAGGTGGTGGAAGGTGGGGCTGGGGATGTTGCGGGTGTGGATGGGTTGGAGAGGGGGGAGGAGGTTAGGAGGAATTGGGAGAGGGCGGTCGAGGGGCTGGGCAGGTTGAATAAGAGGTTGCCGGAGACGAGGGCGCGGTTGGAGAGGGCGGGGGATGTTGTTGGGTATCTTGGGGGGGAGAAGAAGGGTTGAATTATATGGGGGGATATGGTGTTTGGCGTTTTTGGTGGAGTGGAATACCCATGTGCTTTTTTTGTTCTCAGCTTGGAAATTCACACCTTAGAGCTCCTCGGGTGTCCCAAATCGTATCGAATAGAACATCTATCAAGCAAAGTTCTCCGACTTGCGCCGACTATCACATTTACCAGACTCTAAAAGCGTCACAAACTCCAACGCCAACACAACATCGCAAAACCGAGGCATTCGGCCCGCTCTCCTTTCCATGTGCAACTCAGCGGAACTCTGCCTGCAAGTCGGCGTAAACTCCCGATCGTGACTGGCTTCGAGGTATCCATAGCGCGCAGTCGGCGCGCGCGCCAAAAGTTTCCGCAAACATACGTCATGTTTAACGTCCCGCAGTTACCCGGCATAGCGTAAACAGAGGGAAAAAACATTGAAGATAGATCCTGAATCTCAACTACTTTAATCGAGGGAATTGAACTGCAATTGACGATTCTGTTTTACGAAGTATGTTGTCGTCCACACGCATCTCAAGATTGCCGACTGGTATCAGGGAGTTGGTGCGATCACATGCGCTTTCAGTACCTCGAAGAAGCGCGGTTGGAGCGCAACAGAAGAGGTGCATTACGATTGAGCAATTGAATGATGGGAGAGATAGTAAGTGTCATGTTAAATGAGCTGCTCAAACTATCTGCTTCAAATCCAATTTCTTGCAAGCCAATGACTAACCAACATCCAAAGATCGCGAGCGCGTAGTAATCCTAGGATCAGGCTGGGCCGGCTTCACAGTCGCGCGAACTCTCGACCCCTCAAAATTCCAAGCCGTCGTCGTATCTCCCAGGTCGTACTTTGCCTTCACCCCACTCCTCGCCAGTACTGCAGTTGGAACACTCGAGTTCCGCACCGCTCTCGAACCAGTGCGGAGTCGGCGCACCAAAGTAGATTTCTTCCAGGGCTGGGCCGACGATGTGGATTTCAAGAACAAAACGATTACGATCGAGGAGGCCGTGGATGATCCTACGCAGGGCATGGCGCTGACGACCGATCGGCATGCGGGGGAGACGAAAGAGCAGCGAGAGGCGGAGAAGAAGAATGAGGTGGCGAAGGGGAGGATGTTTGATTTGACGTATGATAAGTTGGTGGTTACTGTGGGGTGCTACAGTCAGACGTTCAACACCCCGGGTGTGAGGGAACATGCGTACTTTCTCAAGGATGTTGGCGACGCGCGGAAGATTCGGAATAGACTCCTGGCTTGCTTCGAAGGCGCGGCACTCCCCACGACAAGCGATGAGATGAGAAGGCAATTACTCAACTTCGCAGTCGTCGGTGGCGGACCGACGGGTATCGAGTTCAGTGCTGAACTGCATGATCTGATTAACGAGGACATGGCCAAAATCTACCCGGAGTTGATCAAGTATCACAAAATCACAGTCTACGACGTTGCAGAGAAGGTTCTGCCCATGTTCGACGAGAAGCTGGCAGGATACGCAATGCAGAAATTCAGGCGCGAGGGCATCGACATCAAAACAAGCCATCACGTCGAGGATTTGAGCACAGGAGCACCAGTCGAACGAAGTGCTTCCGACAATGTCAATGACTACCGCCTCTTCACGCTCAAGATCAAAGAAGAGGGCGCAATCGGCGTGGGCATGTGTGTATGGAGTAAGTCACCTCCCCTTCTCAATCCTCACACGCACTAACACTCCCAGGTACAGGATTGATGCAAAACCCTCTTGTCGCTCACGCCATGGACGGTGTCCGCGAGGCTCCCTCCAACCTGCGCCTACTCGAATCAGACTCCTCCCCCCCATCCTCACCAACAACAAAATGGAAAGTCCAAAAAGACCCCAAATCAGGCTCCATTATCACCGACGACCGTCTCCGCGTCAAACTCATTCCCCAGGACTCCTGTTCCCAGTCACCTACCTCAGCAATCCACCCCGACGTCTTCGCCCTCGGCGACTGCGGTATCATTGAATCGACCACATACCCAGCCACCGCGCAAGTCGCCTCCCAAAAAGCCGTCTGGCTCTCCAAACGGCTGAACAACAATTCCCTCGACGCTTCCGGCTTCACATACAAAGACCTGGGCACGCTGGCGTATATTGGGAATTGGGACGCGCTTTTCCAGGGCGGGAAGGGGGGCAGGCTGCAAGGGTACTTGGCGTGGATCATTTGGCGCGGGGCGTATATTACCAAGACGGTGAGTTGGCGGAATAAGATCCTGGTGCCGGTTTATTGGGTGGTTAATTGGGTGTTTGGGAGGGATATTAGTCGGTTCTAGAGGTGGGAGAGGTTGAAGGATGGGTGCGTTGGTGGTGTAGGTGTAATGCCTGTAATGGAACGAATCTAGTCACAGTCCTTGACAAGAAACTGCATACTAAGGAGACGCCCTCCGTAACTCTCCAGTTCTGAGTGCTAATCATTTGTACAGAAGAAGACGCGATGGAATAAACATCTAGGGCAAGAGGAATGTGAGACCTCGATTATGCTTTCAGCCTTGTGGTAAATGACCAAAACCTAGCCTCTGTGCTTCTACCTCGTAGGTTTCCAAATCAAAGCAATAAGTGAGCTGGGCATGAGGTAATCAATCTCCTCTTTCTCCTTGTTTGTATCACACGATAAGGTGTCAGAAATGCCGATTCGAGTAGAGAAGACCTCCTCGACGCTCATCTCCTAAAAAATCCCCGTGACAATCTCCAATCGCCCAAAGCCCAAACACAGAGGAATAACTCCTCACATCCATCCTACCCACACATAAGCATGGTACACAAAAGAACTCCTAAGCTAGACGCGAGTACGAACCATTTCGAACTCCTAGCCCTTGGATAACCGCAACAACCGCCAGCGTCGTCGCAGTCGGCTTGTCTCCGCTCTTGAAGTAGCTTGCTCCAGCACCTATGAGCAGGCTGATCAAAAGGGTAGCGATGGACTTGTCGTATACGTCGTATATGCCCGTCATTGACCACTTTTTGGGACGCCCAGTCAGCAAAGAGTATGCATAGAGTCGTGAAATGAGGGAGCGGGTACCTTGTAGTTCATGATTCCTATTCACATTATTTTTAGAAACTGTTATGATGACGCTGATTTGTAGAAGAGTTACTTACCCATGATAGCGAAGAAGACAGAGCCTTCATACCACCCGGCTTGCACGGCACCGCGTAGGGCAGTGGGCAGAGTGTTCAAAGACGGATGTTTGAACTGATCGAGGCCTTTTGTCTTGTCATATCGTCAATGCAAGGATGCTCATGGAGGTGTAGTGCTTGAGCGTACTGTATGGCCCAGGGCAAGCACGCCGTGCGCAACGGCTGCAGCGAGGAGCAGAGGGTGTTTGTTGCTTGTTATGGATGCCATTGCTATCTGGATTCTTCAGATTGAAGCTTGAGATCAGAATCGAATGTGTTGCGGATGTTGTAGTGAGGGAAAGAGATAGCTACAGACTCGTGTTAGTCTACCCGAAGTCTGAAGTCTTATTGGATGGGAGGGTGGTTTACCCCACTTTCACAGGCTTAGTGCGGATCCGCCGACACCTTCGTCATGTGCGACCACTGGCAGTTTCCACTATCACGATACTATTTTGTAGTCTGTATTCTGAATGACGTGTTTTGGTAACACTTTCCAAGCTAGGTTGTTTGAACAGACTGACCCCTCAATGCCCTCAAGGCTCGCAGTCTCTAACCTCAGCGCTTCCTCGAGCGGTTCTCCTTTTCATTATCGTCGCCACACTCCTTCTCGTCTTGATTTCTCTCATTATTACCGGTGTGCTTCCGTGTAGGTCCCTCCTGGTCAGCTTTCTCCTGTACGAGCATAGCCGGCAAGACTCCACTCGCGATGGGATCAAGATCGGATGGTGCGCATGTGGCTGGCGATGTGTACGGCCCTGTACTGTCTGATTTCGAGCTCAGTTGATCGGCTTTCTTCTCGGCCCATGCAATCGCTCCGTCAACGACCGTCTTCACGCCATGTACCACCTCCTCTACGACTTCCGCCGCGGACTGTGTACCGTCGGTCCTCTGTCCAAAAGGAGTTGAAGGCTGCTTGGGTGTATTCGAAGATTCTCTTGGTCGCCCTGACTGTAAAGTGTCAGCAGGCGCGAAAAGGTCGACGAGCTCACTGACAGCCTCTTTTTCCGAAGGAGTCCCGTCAAGCTGCGCTGTGTCGGCACTGGAACGTGGAGTTGTGGCAGCCTCGAGTGCGCTTGGCCTCATTGTTGGTCCGGCTATAGCATCCAACGCTTCGGGCTTCATTTGAATTCCGTCGAAAGATGATACTGATGCGTAAACGATGATGCAAATGTGGAAGTTGAATATCCATTCCGCGCTCACAGTTGTCACAGATCGCAAGCTTTGTCTCACGCTTGGTAGCCGGAGCTAGTGTTCTTGCCGAACTGTTTGTACCTGCGTGTAACAAGATATGTCATACGTAAACAAACGAATATCGAAGCTACGATCATATGTGTCCTTCTTCAGGCTGTTCCCCGATCCTATTCGGCAACTTTCAGTGCAGGCACCCGGACACTGTGCATCTGCTACGCCGCCGTTACAGCTGCAATGTACTACAAGCGATACAACTTCGTTGCGAACACGCTCGCCCTCACGTCTCATTATTGTATCCAGACTTGATTCTAGCTGAGCTTCGGTCCAAGGCATTATCGCAACCAACACCGCCTCAACATTCAGATACCGAGGCGCGAGGTCTGGAAGAGAAACAGCGCCGCAGTTCTACTTGTTACGCGTAATTCACCACGATCACCGACTGGCTGAATAGCTCTTATAAACAGGTCTCACCCAAAAAGGAATGCGAACTCTGCAGTGCTCGAGTCTATGCTCAAGTGCCGGAGCTCTGCTGACTGAGAAACACCAAGATGTTTTGGTCGGAGCGAGGTATCCACCGGTTATTTGCAGTAGCGGGACAGTGTTCGCGCAACGAGGCTGGATCCGTTGCGATCTGCAATCACCCGGCCACGCTGTGCACACGTCCAAGGTCGAAGACGAGCTAAACACTTCGGTATGATGCATGATTCGAGTCAAGTGGCTTGAGATGTAGATCTAATGGTCCCGCACAGTTTAGATGCTAAGAAAGCCACCTGATGCTTCGCTAGACTTCCGAGGTCTTGTTGAACCTGCCCAAGATGCAAAACACAACTAGACATTAGTTTGGCCATGCTCTGGCTGATTTCAGCCGACTCAAAACTCGATCGAAACGATAAGCGGTGACTGCCCGACATAGCCCACGATACGCATCATCCTTGTTCCCACACCAAGCACATTTGATGCAGCCAGACTGCATGGCGCTCAATTCGACCACCAATCCGGCTACATCAATGATTGGCTGCGAGGACTGCAACCGCGCCCCATTCTCTCTTGCTTCCATAGACCTTCTATGACAGGGCAAACCCCTGCAGTTGATATGACCCGCGGCGAGGATATGAGGAACAGCCAATCATAAAATACATGGGTCGCTCCACAACTTGGCCGCAATATATACACACGCTGTCGGTGCTTCACTGGCGCATTGTCAATAGTCAGAAGATACCGTTGATGCAGGTCCACTACCGCCGTACGCTGATCGCTCCTGACGCTGGACCCTTCCTACGGTGGAGATGACTGTGTCGTTGTCGCTGGCGCTGGCAGTTTGGCTGATTTTAGCCTGTTACATGCGGCTCGAATGTATGCAAGTGGCAGGTAGTTGAATCCATCGCCGCGCTATGCTCACGGATTTGCCGTGTTGCTTTCAAGTATTTGATCATTTCCAAATCCCAGAGCTCGTGCCTGCTGCGTGTTGTTCTGTAAGCAGATCGACTCTCCATACACTATCGGTCTCTGGCTGCCGCCGCCGTCATAAGTTGCCGAGCTACCCCAGCTGTCCCATCCGTAGGATTGGAGGCAATTTGCTGACGGGTAGGCGAAGGCATCGTCAGAGTCACGAACCTGGCGACCTTGTCGACCATCCACTCGAGACCCCTGTAGCCCGCATCTGGCGCCTTTTTTAATTGTCTGGAGGCAGTGTGGAGTGCCTCAAGCCCCATGCCATCCCCGCATTCGCATCCTTCATCTCGCAAATGCGATGTGAGGACTTCGTGGAGCTAACGGAGGCGACATTGTGGGCGCGATATATTCGATGCTAGTGTCCCCGTTGCCAGGTGAGCTCATATTCCTCTACCCTGCGACGCCCGAGTCTACACCTTCCGCTGCCTCTGCATACCGAACATCGTGTCGATATCGTGGCTGCACCACTGCACACGCCGCAAAGTTCGAGTGCAGCGTGCCCTGGCTGCTGTCTATCTATCCACCAATCATGGCAGGAATTACGCCTTCTCCAGAAGTTAGTCCCGTGTCAGCGGCAACCACCAATGGACAGTTCCCGCGAGACTCCTTCTGCCTTAATCTTTCCACTTTGCCGGACGCAGGCAATTTTATGCTCAAGTCTGCACTCCGGTCTCCCCACCTTCTTGAATCGCCGAATGGCCTTTTCTCTCCTCACGGCGGTCTGACCAATCCGTTCAAGAAACGACCCCGCAACATGTCTCAATCCTCGGGCACGGATCGTGAGATGTCGAGTGATCTTACCCCACCTGCACAATTAAACGGCACAGCACCAACGAGCAACGGTGCCAATGGCACTCACTCAGAACCACGCCCGTCGACGAAAAAGAGGCCAAGCACCGACACGATAGACTATCCGCGGCGACGCGCGACCATAGCCGTAAGCTCCTTCTTTGGGCAGTGATCTCCCACAGCCATGTCCTGACAGCTTCTAGTGCGAGATATGTCGATCGAGGAAGTCGCGTTGTGACGGTACAAGGCCGAAATGCAGGCTTTGCACAGAGCTGAACGCAGAATGCATCTACCGTGAGCCGGGCATCAAACTAGATGCAGGCGACAAGTTGATTCTCGAGCATCTCAACCGCATCGAGGGACTCTTGCAAACAAGCATCACGAGTGGATTTTCCCTGTCCTCGCATTCGCCCGCTGCAAGCAACACCACGAGCGAAGATTTCCTGGCGCGAAGCTCCGGCACTATTCCCCACTTGGGCATGGTCCAGCCCATCAACGGCATCGGCACATGGACTAACCATCCTTCGAACATCTCCACGATGCCAAAGACGCACAACACCGCGGCCTTGAACCTACTGGCCTCGCCGATGATTCGGGAATTGGTGTCTCGTCAATACGATGCGAAGATCCTTCTCCAGCTAGAAATGACGCGGGAACCTGTTAGTTTCAGCAGCTCGCGAGGTCTCGATCTGTCTAATACGGGGACCTATGTCCAAGCGTACTTTGAGAGAGTGAACGTTTTCTATGCATGCGTCAATCCGTATACATGGAGTAATCATTACCAAACCGCGCTGGCCCATGGATTTCGTGACGGACCCGAAAGCTGCATTGTCCTGCTGGTGTTGGCCCTTGGACATGCTGGCAGTACCGGAAGCATCACACAGCAGAACCCCGAGAAAGAGCCTCCAGGCCTAGCATATTTCGCTGCTGCATGGTCACTTCTACCTACTGTGATGACGAGGAACAACATGGTTGCAGCCCAGTGTCAAATCCTGGCCGCGGCATACTTGGTCTATCTAGTGCGACCAGTAGAAGCCTGGAACGTTTTATCAGGCGCCAGCATGAAGTTACAATTGCTACTGAGTGCACCTGGAAGGGTATCTCCAGCGGAAGAAGAGCTGGGCAAGCGCGTATACTGGAATGCTGTTATGATCGAGAGGTAGGCTCAAATTTACCCGCGAAACAATCCGCGCTGACATTCATTTCTAGTGACCTACTGGCGGAGCTTGATCTTCCACACTCAGGCATAGCACAATTCGAAGAGGGCTTCTCACTACCAACCGGTTTTGAAGATCTGGGAATGGAGGTAGTGGGCCGTGACGAGCTGTGGTATTTTCTTGCAGAAATTGCTCTACGAAGGTTGCTCAATCGAGTCAGCTCTATGCTCTACATTCGGACCACGCCGTATTCAAAGGGACCAGCTGCCACATCGGTAGCACAACTAGACCCACTGGTAGTTGAGCTTGACTATCAGCTGAATCAGTGGTATGCCGGACTGCCACAGGCAATGCAGTTTCCCCTAGACAGGGTCCCCTTACAAAATCCTGTGCAGACTGTCTTGAGACTACGGTACTTTGCCTGTCGCACGATCATATTCCGCCCATACGTACTCCTCGTTCTACAAGACGAGACTCTGGCCCTCGACTCAAGTGTGCAAGACAACTGCCACAAATGCTTGGAGGCATGCGTACGTCAACTGGAATACATCACAGCGCATCATGCGGGACATCTCCCTTACCTATTCCAAGGTGCTCTATCGTAAGTCTGTTCACATAGCAAAAGTTTCTTAGCTAACCATCTCCTAGCATAATCTCTCAGACTTTGCTCATCATGGGCGCGACAATGACGGCATCGCTATCGCAACTGCTTCCCCCACCATCCACAATGGACGACATAATCAACAACGTCGTCCTCGAGATGGAACGATACGCCCACCTCGCACCAAGCCTGCGTCTTTCGGCCGAGATCATTCGAGAGGCCGAGGGAAAGCGCCAAATGTGGCTACGCACAGCTGGACTGAAGTTCGAACCATGATTTTATGGCACACTTTGAACCCTCTTTGCAACAGTTGCTTGAGCGCGATGGAAAAATGCTCAACAACGACGCATATGCTGAAACGCCTCTGGGAATCATCATTGAGCCTATCGCGCGAGCAGGGCCTGAGTTCTCAGTGATCAGCAACGGTTCCGGCGCACATGAGACGCCATCATTTACGCAATGTAAGCGGCGGCTCGGCCAAACTCACAGTTGGGGTTGGCGCACAGACCTGTCCCCATTATGCTGCAGCACAGCGTTTTTGAAGTCAGGCTAAGATCAGCCATGTGGCTAACCAAGACAACGTCGACCGAGATTCTGGACGTAGGATGCGGAGACTTGATTTCTGCCACCAAGCCAAGCACACTACACAGTTGGCAATCTTGCGTACAGAGTGGGAACATCACCGGGGTCAACCGGATAATCTTGCCAGATATCGTACCCTTGTATATATTCTCTTGGTTCCTGCTTAGCCCCACGGGAGGAGCAGAACAACACGTCTTCTTGGAGTACGATGGAATCGACTGAATGTTGGTGCGACGCCGATTAGATAAGTTTCTCCTTTGAGTTTGCTCTTATGTGGTCTGCACCAAAAACCACTTGAGCCTCTCGAACAACTATGAGGCGAAGAAGGATTTTTTGTAGGCAGCCGATCTGGAGGTGAGCATTACATACAAGCGGTACGGGAGGTTTTATGGATCGTCGTCCCCATGCGATGCTGGTACATCGTCCCGTGACGATCCACAGCCACACTGAGGCGATCATGATACCAATGACTTAGACATAGAGCACAGCAAGCTTATCATACCCTACTCTCACCTATTCATTGACTAGATTTCGTATTTTGCTCTCGATTTCCACTTACACATTTCACCCAAGAGGCACATGCCAGCATTGCAGCAACAAGCGCGCAAACGGCGAGTAAGGGCAGCTCCACGTAATATAAATCTGATATTAATGATGTCTGAAGGCCCGATAGCGGCCATGCACCCCACAGGTTCAGACTTCACCCGCATTCGTCCTGAATCCTGATGCTCTTCTAGAATGTTTCAAATTTCGGACATATGCCTCTAAAAGCGCTGGCATGAGATGCTGGTGGAGAGGTTTTCGAGAAGATTTACATTTGCGCCGGAGGTGCGAGATGAAGCCGTGGAACGTGAAATGATGAGATTCATGATCTTGCCGGACACCTACATACACCAGTGAGACAAGGCTAGATAATGTACAATGCTTTCCGGAATGAGTCGAATCAAAGCATTGTAAACTTTCAATACTGTGAGCATGTCTCCCAAAATACTCTATCTCACCAATGAGCAGCGCCTGTGTGGTAGACGCCAATACCTGCATTGCACAAGTCAGCCTTCTGCTGACGAGCAGCCACACGCAGCGTGATTCATTTGCCAATGCTTTAGCGCTACCGATGAGGCAGCGTGACGCCTTCTATCACATCTTTTCGAAGCCTCGTCGAGGAACAAGTGGTGGACCCCGCCAGCACGGATGCACTGCGCGGACAGCCGTCACCAGGTGCGCCACCACATTGACACGACTAACAAGTGTCACGACAAGTCGACGCCGAGGGCAGACAGGCCGGACTCCATTGCTGCGGGGTCATTGGTACAGTGGCTTAAACGGTGCAGTATCTGCGCGCATGATCATGACTCGCTAGGAGGCGCTGGATCTAGAATGTTACACAGCATAACGCACGTTGAGTGACGCCGCGAGTAGGTTGCACGTCAACACGAAACAAAAGCGTTGTTCGGCAGTTCTCCAGATCCCCAGGTCTGGGTACGGGTCGCACGAGCATACTCCAGGGTTATCGCCCTTGACAATCATTGCACCCGGCAGGTTCTGGGGTGGAATGAGTTAGCGCTTAAGACAGTGATTTAATACATGGGATGGGGTTCTTGGAAGGGGATTCTAGAAAGATCATGCACACTAGCGGTAGTCGAGATGAGCTGACCAGATTCTGGTTAGCGAGCTGCAGCTGCACCAAGTCACATGGCTTGAAGGATGCAGAGGCGCGACTTGGTATACTAGCGCAGGCAATGTTGCCTGCGGACTGAAATCTGAGGTCGGCGACCAAAATTGAGTCGTGACTGCATCAAAGATAGCTGTGTACTTATACACAAGCACGGAAAACACCTGACTCCAGCGTAGGGTTGCTTTGCTAGACTTGTATTTGTAGCAGACTTATTGGGTTGATCCATTCATGATGTAATGCAATGTTGGATCTTTACACTGCATCGGTGGGACTGGTTGCTCCGACTGACTGACAAGTCCATGGTTCCATGCTCGACAACGTCGATTGACTGCCTTTGCGCAACGATAAAGTCCACTAAAATCATCTTTGAACGTTGACCCGACGGGCATAACCGCCACTATGTGGCTACAGTTGTTCTTCCGTGCCAACGTCATTGCGCCGCTGCAGGTACCCGCGTTCGATGCTCCAGAAGACAGACCAGGAGCAACCTCGCCCGTACTCCAGAAAGAACGCCGTGCATGGGGAGACCGGACCTCATAGCCGGGCGAAACAGAGGTAAGCTTTTCCGCTACTTGTATCTTGACACCACCTTCCTACGTTTCTCGAAAGCATCACCGGCCGCGGATCCAGAGCCTCGGGGTCCATCACCCACAGGTCGCTTCCTACTCTTGTCCAATGATCCCAACTTTCCACCCTTTTTCTGCGTGAGTCGCTCGATGCGGTCGATGCCAGCACCCAAACTTCTCCACTCCTCTCCACCAAATCCACCATCCTGGCCGCGACCCCGCTTCTTAGCCTGTTCCTTCTTACTGATGGGTGCCAGACGCGTGAAGTTTGATTCTTCATACTCTCGCCTCTCGTTCTCCTCTCGTCGCTCCTTTTCGGATTTCGTATGGCGACCTCCGTCGACAATTGTGCTTCCAATGCTTGGCTCGGCCATGGGTGCCGAAGAGAGTTCGGTTGCGATAAACTCATCTAAAGTAGCAGATTTGCCTGGTCTTCGCTCGCGCCGTGCTTCCCGACTTTCGGTCGTTGGCATGGCCATTGGGGTGATCTTGGGCGGCCTGTAAATGCCATCTTTTGCTGAATCCCTGGCCTTTTCTTCCTTGACGTCTGCTTTTGACTTGGCCATTTGGGGGCCTCTTGGTCCGTAATTCATCTCATCGTCATCCTCTTCGGTTTGGTCAGAAGCAGCGGATTCCGTGTCACTGGCATCTGAATCTGCGTTTGACTGATCCTTGGTTTTCCTCGTCTTAGACTTGGCCACTGGGTGAGATGTACGTCGAGCAGCATCATCAGCCGTTCGGATAATCTTGTCGATGTTGTACTTGAGACGGTTTTCAAGCGGTCGCACGCCCTTTTCCAGATACACTCGAAGCTCAATCAACTTCTGTACTACTTCGTCGTGTGGATGCAGAGTCAATTCCGTCGGTGCGACAGCGCTGTCGGAACGAGCTCTGAGCTTGAGCAGTATTAAGAACACCAGATTCTGGAGGTACGACAAAAGCAGTTCGTTCTTGACATCGAGCAGCGAGATGCCTTCTTTTGGCGGTGAAATATCATCTGACGGCAAGGCCTCGGTCGCGGATTGGATAGATGATACAAGTGTCGCTAGTAGCGCCTCCAAAGAGTTGTCGACGGCCATCGTTTCGTTGTGTTGTTGTTGATTCTGCGTCGCTGTCGTCGAAGAGCGAGTGCAAGAAATTTATTTGAGCCAACAATTTTCCGTCCCGGCCACTACGCCAACTTAGGAATAGCCTGCACGCTATCCCTCTGCTCCGCACGCTCTTCATGACAACTTCATCAGCTTCGACATCTGTGCCCTTGCTCACCAATAGATCAAGTAACAGCTCACGGCTCTCATCTTTCTTGATAATGTTTGGCATGTAGCATCGTCGTTACAAACCTGATAGCAGGCGCTCCTAGGCCACAAACGGCAAGAGAAAAATGTATCATGACGCCCCAGTCCTCCCCAGTCACTGATCATGTTTCTATAGTGAGAGGGACCCTTTAGTATCTCTACTTTTAGAGACTTCGTCCCTATAAGCCTATTACTGCTTGCGCAATGGCCAAAGCCCTTAATTTTCAGCTCTTTCTAGGCCTTTTCTTCTTTCACATCGCTTTTACCAGCGCGACAATATGCAGAGCTGCTCTTGCGCAATGACGTGTAAAATGCAGACGCATGCGTATCTCCAGGGTTATTAATGTCGTCGATTGAGGTATAAAACTTTAAGTGCAGCCGTTGGTGGAGATGTGAAGCGTTCTTTCTTGTCTTGCCTCGTGGCTGCTCTTGCCCAAACATCCTGTACTTGTCACCACCACCGTCCCACAGCCCTTCACTCCAACCTACTTACCTCATACCGCCCTCCATCTTCACTCGCTCCGCGCAGCCTCATCACCTAAAATGGTTTTGCAATCATTCTTCACCTCGTTCTACTTCTGCTTCCTGCTTGTAACCGCACTTTTCTCACATGCCAGTTCGGATGAGAAGCCTTTCAGCTGCACAGGGTATGTCCCTCGTTCTTCCTTACATATATAAGCTGACACCCACAGTGGTGCTATGTACTTCAACGCTCATCCGGCCGATGGACTGCTCTACCAGAACCCTAGTCTACTTCACGATATCTACGTCTTCAAGTGCGTCACTACTATCGTAATGACATCCGGCGACCGTGGAAGCGGCGGCAATTTCTCCCGATCACTCGAACGCGGCATCCAGGAGTCGTATGCGCTCATGGCAAACTTGCGCGTAGACAAACCAGCTACGCAGGAGACGACGGTCCGGGTTGGTACGAATGAGCTGCACTCGTGGTCACTCGAAGGTATGCACAATATCCAGATCATTTATCTCAGGCTTCCAGACGGCGGACCTTCTGGTCATGGCTATGATGCAACCGGGAGAGCGTCACTCAGCAAGCTGTACTATAAGGAGATCGACAGCATCAATACGACCGATGGCAATGCAACATACACACTGAGAGACATCAAAGAACTCATTGCATTCATCCTGCATGAGAGAAAACCCAACGTTGTTCACATACTTAATCACCAAGCCAAGTTCTCGGACACACACTCTGCGTCGTCCGATCATGCCGACCATATCGTCTCTGCAAAACTGGTTCGAGGCGTCGTCACGGCAGAGAAGATCAACGCTACTGTGAAATCGTCAGTTGACTTACATGTTGCCAGTGTCTTCTACTCTAATCATCGCGCAGGTACGCCGCCAGTAATGCTCGGAGGTTCAAGGCAAACATCAACCCTTCGCATCGCGATTTCGCAAAGAAGTATGCTGCCCTATCCGAATACGCCGAGTTCGACGATCACATGGTATATCCAGCAAAGTCTTTGATGAGATATTCCCTAACACATGAACAGTGCCAAAGCCTCAAGCACTGTAAAGAAAAGCATCTAGGGACATCAACCGACGATGATGTTCGTTATGCCGCACAATATATCGGACGCGAATACATTGTCTTGTAGTGCCTACTGTCAACGACAGCTTATCACTGCACTGGAGACGGGATCGTGGAACAGGCCTGATTTAACATCATGACATTCAAAATCGTCGCTACATTATACACATATGACTGAGGGAAATTATACAAAGCTATTCAAACACGTCCAATCTTTCTAAGAATGTGAAATCCATCTCAATCTTTCCTCCAGCCCTTTCTCCGCTGCTCATCCAGGGCACTCGGTAGCTCAACGTCTCCGTAGACGCTATCGTTCCGAGGAGCACTTACTCTACTAACCCTACTGACATTGGATCCCGTAGGACTACTCGCGCGCGACTGCCTATTTGAGGCGGACTCGGACGGAGTAATTGAGTAAGCCGCCATCATGTCCTCAACAGAAACCTTCTCCATAGTTCGCCGCCTTGCCAAATGAGCTTGCAGCTCCGAGCCATCGTCGACCACTACCTGTGCAGGCAGAGATTTTCGAGGACCGGCGGTTCGTCGAAGACCGGCTCTGAAATCACCGCCGGGCATGGGCGAGGCTTGCATAGAGGGCATTTGACGTGGACTTGGGGAGTTAGGTTGGATTCCGCCGCCTAGACGGGCAACTGGTGCCGCAGGTGTCACAGGTGTGGCGGGTGAGCTCATCTCGAAATAAGTGGCTTTCTCCTTCTGGGAATCATGGATTGGCGCACGTCGACCCCCGATGGTGTAATGCCCAATGGAGCCCGACTGCTGGCCGGCTGGCTTACTGAAGTCAACAGGAGCTGCTGGCTTTTCGGCAGGTCGTGGTCTGGCAGTGCGAACAGGTGTGGCGGGTGGCGAAGGCAGTTGTGTTGGGACCTAGGGATGGGAGTTAGCAGAAGCATAGATCGATTACGTGGTCGAAGACTTGCCTTCTTCTCAAGAGTAACGTTACGCTGCGACTCTCTGAGCGCTCTCGCAAGATCTTCCTGTTCCTGCTTCAACCGTGCAGCCTCAGCGGCCTTGGCGGCCTCTCTTGACTGCTGCAGCGCGAGCTCGATATCTTTTTGCTCTTGTTCACGCTGCATCCTCGCGTACTCCTCAGCCGTATCCTTGAGGAATCTTTCTTCATGTGCTTTGGATGCTCTTCTCGCCTCCTCGGCCTCTGCCAACTTTTGCTGTTTCTCCCGCTCTTGATCTCGGCTGATAGCCTTCAATTCATCGATCTCGTGTTGACGGCGACGACAATTATTACAAAGGCCATTTCGATCCTCGGATTTGATGCTGACGCGACTGCGGTTTGCAGGGTTGTCGCGGTCGCAGGCTACGTCGGTCTTCTGGAAGTAAGGACAGTCCTTTGAATCGACGTGGTCTTCGGCTGCATGGCCACAGTCAAGGTTGTAGATTGTGTATTTGCACATTGCACAGGTTGGTGTGTTTGGTGAGTCTTTGAGTAACAGCGGTTTTGGCGAGTCCTTAAGTAAGAGTTGTGGAGAAAAGGTATTGCGCAGCGATAGGTCTGGGACATCCTGAGCAATGAGGCTGTTACTTATCCCCACGCCACGTTGATGTCCACGACTGGTTGTGAATAAAGGCAGGGCTTGATGCCTTGCGTGTATGCCAGGCGCGAGTGACTCGGAGAAGCTGTGCCGACGTGGCCGGCTCCATGGAATCAGAGCTTCACTCGAGCGTGATCGCGTGCGTGTCACTCTGGGAACTTCGGGAATGGGGAAAGCGGCAAGATTGGAGACTGTAGCCCCAGAAACTGTTGATAACGTGACGCCATTGGTTGAAGGACGTCTAAGGAACGGCCGGGTTGGCCTCCTCGACAAGGACGAAGATCGTTCTCTATCATCGGGGGAGTTTTTAAAACTGGACGGGTATCTCTCCAGAGTGGCGGCCCACATGGACCGCTTTAAATGCCAACTCATAGCATCAAACGAGTGTAAGCTGACATCGATGCCCAAGCCAGCGGTCGGGTGTAGTCGTCGCTCTAGTGTTGGGACATGTGTGGAAGTTTTAGTTGTCAACTGCAGACCAGGATTTGCGAGGCGAAGTAGCGGTGTGGTCCTGCATAAGTCTCGAACCTATAGGAACAGCGAAGACTATTTACATCTGAAACTGCGCGCCATAAGAAATGCAAAATTGCAGCATCAACATTGGCTACTCTGTGCGCACTGTTTGAGAAATCTTGATCATGTGAGGAGTGGAAGGGAAGGCCCTGCTCGGGACAGATCGTGAAGTTGCGTTTTGTGAGATGTGATACCGGCCCGCTCTGATTGGCCAGGATTTTGGTGCTTGGCATTCCGGGCGAGCTCATCGTTGACATCTTCCATCTACGCCATCGCCTCAGTCGGCAGTAGCAGCACCATCACCACCATGGCCTCCAAACTGGTACCATTTATGTTCAGGAGTGTCCCGCGGGCCTCGCGCCAGTTCCAGAGGGCTCAATGGCGGGCTTTCAGTGTGTCGCGGCCTGCGCGGAGCGACTCACTCAATGTGGTATGCACCACTTCGCCGCATGTTTCTTCAGCCAATTACCATATTAACACAGCCTGCAGCACCGCGATACACCTCAGAACAATGCGAACATCCCCTTCGAGTTCACGGCGCAGAACAAGGAGCTCATCAAGGAGATTGTCTCCCGGTACCCGTCCCAGTACAAGAAGGCCGCCGTCATGCCGCTGCTCGACCTTGGCCAGCGCCAGCACGGCTTCACCAGCATCAGCGTCATGAATGAGGTCGCGCGGATACTGGAGATGCCCCCAATGCGTGTCTACGAGGTCGCCACCTTCTACACCATGTACAACCGGAATCCCACGGGCAAGTTTCATGTCCAGGTCTGCACGACAGTAGGTTGCAAATGTACATTACTATTAGCCGTGATTAAGGCTGACATTTGTAGACGCCCTGTATGCTCCGCGACAGCGACGCCGTCATGAAGGCCTGCGAGGACACTCTTGGCATCCACCACGGCCAGACCACCAAGGATGGCCTGTTCACCATGACCGAAGTTGAGTGCCTCGGCGCTTGCGCAAACGCACCCATGGTCCAGATCAACGACGACTACTACGAGGACTTGACCTACGAATCGACTGTATCCCTTCTCAAGGCTCTGAAGCACGCTTCCGAGGCAACGGGTGCGAACTTGGGCGGAGCAGATGGCCTCAACACCAAGGGCAACAATGCCTCGCCGAACTCCGCTGGCGAGGATGCGATCAACAGGCAGGGACGATCGATTGAGGCCGGTAACCTGAAGATACCATCACCCGGGCCACTGAGCGGGAGGAAGAGCTGCGAGCCAGCTGGTGGATTGACTTGTTTGACCAGCGAGCCATGGGGCAACGAGACTCTGCGGAAGGACGGCGAGCTGTAAAAAGCTTATGTATATATGCAATGAATTCGAAAAGAGGTAAATCGCCCCACGTTGCCTCGCATCCCATCATGCAAACCCCGAAGTAGCAAGGCGTTGTCACACTTACATTTGGTCAAGCCTGCCGTTGACCGCTTCGCGCGTTCGTTGAGTCACATTGAAGGGTATCGACAATCATGCTTGGTCCGCCATGTGACCTCACCAAACGATGACAGTAGTCGGTGGTACTTCTTCGTCGGCATCAAGCGTTACAATTGAACACTCACTCATACTACACTTGCTTGCTCCTGTACAACTCACACATTCAACCCCACTTATCAAGAGTAAATCCACAACCACGACAACATGCACTCCTTCAAGAACCTCATTATCCTCTTCAACATCCTGTTGACAGTGAGTGTCACTACTGCCGCCCTTACCAAGCTCAACGGAGTGGACACAGCGGCAAGCCTCGAAGTACGCGCCAAATCCCTTTGTCGCATCTGCGCTTCCGAGGTCGTCGCCTGCACGGGAGTAAGTCTATAAACTCTGAGGGTGATATGTGTCTAACAAACAAGGGTGTAAAAGGCAGCAGTCCACCAAGATCCGCACATGATTGCTGGGTGACCCAGTGCCAGGAGAACCCTAAGATGTGTGGTGGGTGCGAGTATGTCGTTGCCTCTATATTATTTCTTTCTCGGATTAATACTTTGGCAGGTCGTACAAGGATCTGGGTATAGGGTCTCGTGCCCTCGAAACCTGAAACGGTGCCGGGGGTGCCTTCAAGGTCTGGGGGGCTGGTGTGATAGGATCGCTCATGCTAGCCTGTAAGTCTTCAAGGTCAGATAGTATGGTACTACATCATGAGCTGCGGTTGCTGTTTTGTAGGCTGTCTACTGCCTTCGATTGATGAGTACTGTCTTGATACACGGAATGAGGCGTCCAGTAGAGCGAAACAGCTCCAACAGAAATTTCCCAACATACGTTGATACACTGGCATTTCACTCAGTTATGTACCATGACCTGACATCTACATAAGCACATCTATCGGCAGACTTGGTACGCTGCGAATCTCAAATAAAAAAAGCCACAAGTATTGATTCGGCATCTAAATCAATCGGGACATAAGAGAACAAGAAATATTACAGTAATAGGTATTACGCTGCTTACAGCATCACAGCACCAACACCCACGCCGAATCCAATCACGCAAATCTGCCACCCCCACCCCACCGATACTTCAACTCCACGCACAGCAGCACCAGTGAACATCGGGGCCGCATTCTGCTCAAGCGCAGCACCACTACTGCGGTTCACGAGCCCAGTTGACATGGCCATCGTCGACGCCGGCGAGAGCGCGAACGGCGCCGAAGCCGTTCCAATCGCGACGGATGTGTTGGAGCATGGCGATGGCGACGGGTGCGCGAGCAGCGCCGAGGAACTGTGCTTCGGGGAGTCTTGGAGGATTGGGTATGGGGCTGCGGGCGCGCCTGTTACCACGGGGTAGGCAGGTGCCGCGAGGACGTGGCTGGACACTGCGGCTTGGCTGGGTACTGCAGCGTGGCCTGGAGCCATGATGGGGCTGGGTGCCACGACGTGGGTCGGTGCCATTGGGTGGCCGGGCATCATACCTGTCTTTGTCGCGTTCCACTGCAACATTGCCGTGGGCTTCATCGGAGTGACGTAGACGGTGTTGTTGGTGCCGACGGACATGGTGTTTACTGGCGCCGTGTGGTTGGCTCCGAGTCTTGGTACGGTTGGCTTGGGGGGCTTGTTCGCATCGACGCACTCTGTTACGAGTGGGAATACTTGCGTGAAGAGGTTGGCGTTGAGGTTTACGTCTCTGAATGGTGGTGGGAGGAGGGGAATCTCCAAGGTAAATCCTGCGTCGATGGTGATGGAGACGTTTGCTTCGACGAGGGCGAGAGGTCCGAGAGCGATGATATCTCCGGTGTCGGGCGCTGGGATGTTGGGATTCAGCTGATCGGGCAGCGTACTGTTACTCCTGCCTCCGCAGTTGACGGCAGCGTTGGTGGACAGCTTAGCGTCCAGACGAGGAAGGTTCATCGACAAGGTGACTTCGGCTGTCAGTGTATTGAAGAATTCAAAGCCAACTGGGATGGTGGGCACGAAGGCAAGACCAAGCTGGATGTCGATGTCTGTAATATCCACATTGAAAGGAAGTGCTGTGAGCGTGGTGTCTTGGAAGCCAGTGACGCCACTGCCACCAAGATCAGTGAGCTCGAGGCGGGCAACGGAGTTGTCGGGAATCTAGTCATATTAGCTTCAGCAGGAGTTGAAGGACGCAGCAAACTTACAGCGACATCAATGCCGTAGGTGATTTCGAACCCACCACCGATGCTGAAGTCTGCAGCAAGTCTCGGCTCGAAGACAGCACCCGCCTTTCCTATACCAGGGATGACGAAGCCAAGTACGGGTAACGCGAACAAAGCGATCTCAAATGCTCCTGATGCTTTTGGCCGAGCGAAAAGCTCGACGCGTGCTCCAACGCCAACGGCTGCTAGTTCGATGAAACCACCAGTGATGAGGTTAGAGATTTCTTTTCCATCATCGCCGCCTTCCAGGAAGTCTGGAATAAGGTCGATCTGACTTGCGTCGATCTGGATAGCACCTTGCGAGAGAATGATTTGTCCGCGTGTCGAGCAGTTCTTGCAACCAATCTCAATGGGGAGTTGAGGGATAGGGACCGGGCTGATGTTTCCTAGACCAGCAAGGAAGCTCTCGAATGGGAAGGGAAAGTCAATGAGCTCAGACTTGAGGTCGAAAGTGCCAGTGTTGACATTGTCTGGTGTATCTTCAGGAATGGCGACTCTGAACCTGTCTTGTCGCTTTCTAATCTTTGCGAAGTCGGAGTGGCGGCGGAAGAAGTGATCTTCGGTGCTGTGACCGAAGGAGATGTCGAACTTGTCGAAGGCGTCTTGCCATGAGGCTTCGGTAACGGAGAGGTCGAGCGACTTGCCGTCTTCAGTGAAGGAGACGTCATTCACACTGGGCTTTGTTAGCATGATATGATGGAACGAACAATGTTCCAGCATACCTGTAGACCGCACGTTCACCCTCGGTATTGCAGCTATCGTGCGAAGTGATAATCAAACCGCCATCATCCCCACGGCAAGAGAAGAATGCGTCCCGTGCCGAGACAGTGTCCACGAAACTCAGGTGTATCGTTCCTTGCCCACATTGTACGCCTCTTAGATGATGTTCAACTTCCTCCAAGTTCAAGACTGGCTTGTGTGAATTGACCTTGACTTGCGACGCAAAGGTCTGTACTCCTCTCCATCCATTCTCCTCTGGCGTTCAATTAGCAAGCGTCTTTACACTGAACCTGAGTAAATATACCTTCAACATACGCGACTTCCGCATCGAATCTCTTCGTAATCCTCGTACCCCTCTTATACAAATCCGCTCGCTTTGTCGCTGCCCTCAACATACGATGCGCTTGCGGCGCAGTCGCCATAACGCCCTGGCCCAGCCATGACGCCAAAAGAATTGCACATCCGTGCGGGAGGTTGATAAAATGCATATTAATGAAAGACTGCCTCCTGCTACTACCTTCTAGAGAGTGGCAAATCTGCAAGTTCTTGTACTCTAATTCCTAGGACTCAGTCCCAGAGCCTTGACCGTACCAGCCAAGCTATCACGGACCGAGATTTATTGTTTGAAGATATTGAAAGGATTGTGTAAAAGGGCCGAAAGAGACTACCCAAAGCTGGCTGAACGAGATAGGCGCAATACCCGAAGAAATGGTAAAGATGGTGGGACTAACCTTGGGAGATGATCTACGCTCCCGGTTCATCTACAACAGCACATCATGCTTCACTTAACATCTTTATCAACGCCGCACCGCAAGCCAGAGTGCCTCAGCGCATCGCCATTCTCAAAGTCCTCCGTAAGGCCCCCAATAGCAGCCCCCCGCACACGATGCAAACTCACGGCCCCAATCTGCAGACAACCTGCCTCAGGGGAAAGGGAGAGTTGCATATGGGGGTCTGCCGTTGGCGTCTCAAACGACTAAGTCCGGCTTCGCAAGGCTGATAAGCATCGTGGCCAAGTCGCACCGAATGACTCGGGGACTATGCAATTGGCCCACGAAGACAACGGGTGCGGCGTGAGAATGTAAAAATTAAGGCGCTGAGACACGGAGTGCATTGAAAAGCAGGCATGGTTCGTGCCTCAGGTTTGGGACTTTGGCGCTAGCGCAGGGTGGGGGCAAGAGCAAGGGCACTGGATGTCAGGTGTGGGGGCGGACAGGTACATAGCCGGCATGCTTGAGCCCTCGACTGCGAGTTTCGAGTCTGGAGGCGTACGGAGTACGGCGTGAGGATGTTTGTGCTGTTGGATGGGTTTCAGTGGCAAAAGTGTGTGGAGGATCATGTGCCAGATTGCACTACCCAGATAATTTCTAGCAGTCTGAAAGAAGCGTGGATGCCAACATCCGTGAACTTTGAAGTTGTCAGTAACCTGGGATCAAATCTATAGCAGCGGTGACAATATGCGAACATTGTTTTCTTTTTGCATAGTTTGACGGCCTTTTCACCACGTGCGTCTACCAGCAAGCCGAAACAAGACTGGATCCGGCTATGGCGCGTATAGGGCGGGTATCTATACAGCCGGACAGGCTCGGTGGTATTATGGAGATCAAAGGGTCCAAATCTCAAAAGGGGAAAGTAGCATTCAAAAAGAGCAACTGTAACAATGCTGCGCGAGTCATAGTCTTGGAGCAAACAGCAGCCCTGCGCCCCACTCTGATCACTCCTGAAAGCTCATCTCCAAAATCCACGGCCTTCGCTTGTCCAGATCCAGAATGACCTGGCCAAAAAGTCCGTTCGCCCAACTAAACCAACTCCTCGTGTAGCTTCCCTCTTGGTGGCTGTCCACGCTCTCGTGCATCAGGCCTAGCCCGCTCGTACTTGACAGCAGCATTTTGAGATTCGATATGATTTCCTCATCGTCTTCGCTGGTGAGGATGGTCATGATGTTCGCCATCGGCCAGGCTTTTCCAGGCCAGGTGTGCGGGGATCCCAGGCCCGTAATTACGGGTCCACGTGAGAAGTACGGGTTGTCTCGGGACAGGATCTTACGTCGTGTGTTTTGATAGACAGGGTCGTGAACAGTAGTGTAAGAGAGGAATGGGGCAGATAGTAGAGAGGGGACGTTCGGATCGTCCATTGAGATGTGGGAACCGTACCCGTCGACTTCAAAAGCGTAGATTTTGCCATATTTCGGGTCGGTTATGATAGCATGGTCCACGATGCCGCGATTGATGCCAGTGGCCATTTCGCGCATCCGAGAAGTGAGCTTGCCGTCGGCAGGTTCGATGCGAGACATGATGTTTGAGGAGGTGTTGAGGGCGGAACTGAACATCATGTTGGAAGGGACTAGGTATTGGTAGATGCAGGCATCGTCGCTGGGGCGATGGAAGGAGCGAACTAGGCCGATATGCCCTCGGTGCGGGGAACCATTGCAATTGTTGATGGGCGTGCCGCCGTAAGGAGCGCAATAGGTGTAGGGTGTGTGTTGCCATTTACCATCGTCATCGTAGGAATCAATCATCATGCTCTCTGCTGTTTGAAGGATAAGGTCGACAGTCTTGGTCCAGTTTGAGGACTTCTGAAAGAATTCAAAGTCGCCGGTGGCGGTTACGTAGTCTGTAGACAGCTGCAGGAACGAAGCAACTGAATCGAGCTCCCATTGGCATGAGAAAACTCGAAAGTAATCATAGGGTGGCGAGATCGTGTCACTATTTTGGCTGCTCTTCCGAGCCACGCCACTTTCATCTGGGGCTTGAAAGGCGTTGCAGAAGGGGTTCGATAGGATGTATCGCGCCTGCAAGTTGATAGCCCCTCGGAATAGACTGGCAAGGCTGTCAGAGCTGGAATTGGCTTTCAGCACACTAATGTAGGATTGCAACTGGTTTGCAGAGTCTGAAGTTTTGATTAGGGTCGAAGACCTTCTGCGTGAGGGACATGTTGAAACTCACCGCGGAGCCACATTGCCTCGATATCGCCCGTGATGAGAAAAGTCAACTCTTCCTTCACCCCCTCTTTGATCGCGCCATCAGCAGCCACAGTAGTCGCATTCGACCAGCCGTGCCACCCAACAGTAGTATCCAGCGTGCTCGGCCAGCTATTTTGGAACAGACGGAAGAGGTCCGGATCCACGATTACGTTCCTCAATCTCTCGATTTCGTCTTCAATCTCCTGAACGCGAAATGTCCGACATGGCTCGATAGGCCGCATGTCAGACAGGCCATATTTGCCTGTCGAGAACGGTTCGTGACGCTGCGCAGAATATCCAGTGTAGACAGGACATTGCGCTAATGCCAGGGGCACCAGAAGAGTCGACGCTACAATTGGACGCCACATCGCGAAGGGTTCAACGGAAGGAGGCTAGAAGCGTACCAAACGTACTAGGCGTGGACTAGAACGGATGACAAAAGCGCTAAAATGAACGACTAAGACTACAATTAGGTGAATACGTGTCGAGCTGTACCGAAAGCGGTGAGTTCAGATAGAAGGTATTTTAGAAGCCAAGCTTTGCCTGAGAACGTTCCGTGTTCGGCAAGACTAGAGTCAGCAGCGCAAGGGGCAGGGCGAGAACGATGCTGAACGCGCAACAGGGAGAGAATACAGGAGACAGGTCGTTGTCCAAGAAGCTATTTGAGGACTCTTTTCGAGCCAAGTCAGCTGCACTTCATATGTTTATAAATTGCTAGCCAAGACATTCCGCGGGGTCGAGTGAGGTACAATCTAGCCTAATCCTTCACGATAGCGCGAACTCTCTTTCTCTCATCTGCGTCGAGGACCCAGGATATCCCCGAATCAGCGGTGGTGTTTTCGGCAACCTCTTGCCATTCATCGTCTTCCATGTTCATGATCAGCGTCATCTGGGTACATTTGGTGAAAGCGTCGCGGAGACCATATTTACCACCGGCAACAGCGGCGGCGATGATTCCTGCAATGTCACGCTCCAGGCGGACAGCTCCCAGCTCGTTAACTCGTTCGTAGTAACTTCTAATGCGCTTCTCGAGTGCGCTAGCGAGGTAGTTTAGGGCCAACGTAAGCAAGCGGTCAAAGTTTGCAGCAGTCAATATACGTTTGAGAGGACGAATCACGACACCCCAGCCTCGATCAAAACGAGACTTGACCAGATCAGTATCATCCTCGTCGTCGTCGTCCATGTCGTCTTCATCATCTTGCGGGGCATAATCGATATCGCGGAAGGCCTCGGCCAATATTGGCCGAATGCGGGGTTTGAGCACCTCGGAGAACAGAACAGTGATTCCATCGTTGATCAGCTCACTGCTCTTCGATACGAATTTTTCTTGCAGAGCTTTCAGTCTGCCCTCGACGAAGACGGCATCATGTCCAAAAGGGTAGAGCTCCTGCAAAGGTGATTTGGCATCCTCGTCATCAGACTGAGGGCGCTTGTTGAGTTGCTGGTCAATGATGCGCTTGATGTAGTCGTTGGACACATCGAGGTTATTGGTGAGGAGCAGGAATGCAATGACTTTGCTCTCAGGAGGCAGCCCACCTTGTATGACAGGCTTGGGATAGCACTCGTCACGCATCTTCCGTTGGATCATGCCAATGAAATCGTTACCTAGAATGTGGGCGATGGTGGGCTCCACGTTGGCAATGATAGCACGTTGCGAAGTGGCCAGCGTCCTCTGCAAAACTTGGTTGACGATGTACATGACATCGTCTACCGCAGATGTGATGAAAGGGGGGTTGGAGCCGAGTGGTTTTGACGGGTTGAGTGTGAGATCTGACGGTGATTCGTCGAGCTGGAAGGCCTTTTCGACAGAACGCCGGAAAAAGAACTGTGTCATGACGTTGAAGGGCTCGACCAGGTGGCTCGAGACCTTTTTCTGGAGATTGCTGGTGGCCAAGAATTCTGGCATTACCAGGCCGTGATCGATGCGCTCTTTGGGTTGGGAAGACTGCTCGCGTGAGTAGAGGAGATGTTGAAGATGTCAGGGAACTTACGGCGCACTTGTCGGAGATGAACCTTGAGTACAAGGCCCACCTCCCAAGCATCAGAGCACTCTCCCCAAGTAGACCATCGACTTCCTTCATGTTGACGCCCTCGTCTTCGCTCGTGCGCACAGCATTAGCGGGTGAGTTGGAGCGAGGGGTACCGCCAGCAGGCTTCTGGGTAGGAAAGAAGCTCTGGACAAGGAACGAGTAGGCATACGACTTGATGTCGGTCAGCTTGCGGTCGATGTTGCGTTCGTCATGCCAGGTGTCGAGCATGATGCCACCTTGAACGTCTGCTTCTATCTGCAGTCGCTCGATAACTTTGGCCATCATGCCGGGCCCGTAGTGTTGTTCTACGAGTGGCTCATGGCCGTCTACGATTTGGGCAATGTGCTCGAAGAGCTTGGTGATGGTGTTGCCGTAGAAGAAGCCCTCGTTCCTCTGGGCTGGCGGGGCAGAATTGAAGTTGGTTCGCGCGCGGGCAGCTACACCCTGGCAGACATATCGCCCGTAGGCATCCAGGCCGACGTTTGTTCGTCCAATCAAGGGGAACAGTTTGAAGAAGCGCGTCACTTTGGAGCCGTCGCCTTCCTTTGCAGCCTTTTCAAACTCGCGCAGGAACAGGCCACACAGCGACTCGGCGGCAGCGTCCAGGGTGACGCGCGGCGGGTCAGGCACTTCTGCAGTCGGCACAATCTCCTCTGCAAAGCTGCCGTTGACAACCTCATCGGGTATCTTGGAGGCGCGACTGAGATAGCTGGCGGCCGTCTCCCAGTCCTGCGGGGCGCCCATGGAGCCATGCACGCCCAGCACGCATGCCTTGAGCTCGGCCACCTGCTCGACCACCTCCAGCGTCGCCTTGACGTTGGTCTGCTCCTGGTCCAGGCGCTTCACGGCGCTCGAGATGCGGTTCGCAGTCGAGGCAGCGTCCGAGAGCATGCCATTGCTGATGGCGCGCGTGTTGACGGCCTGGGAGCCGAGGTGGGCGCGGAGGAGGTCGAGGCGGCCGAGCTCGCGCGACAGGTCCTTTTGCGATGCGATGAGCGTGTTGAGGCGCTGGGTTACGGTAGCTTCCTGGAGGTGCAGCTGCTGAAGGGCGGCATGGATCTCAGCCACCGATGTGGCGGCGAAAACGTCGCTTGGAGGGTCGAGGTGGCCGTTTGCAACAATCATGATGCAGCGCCGGCAGATGAATTTGCTATGCTGTGTAGTCTCTGCGGCTGCGGGCGATTGGGGCGCAAATAGACGCTCGGGAGGGCTCCAAGGTTCCGTGTTGGTGGGCTCTCGGCCGTTTCCTTGGCTGTGACGCAGTGCTGGTTCGTTGCCAGGGACCATTATTTGGGCCGTTGAGATGGCAAGCTTGTTTCAAGAAGCTCTCAGCCGGCGCTCCCTCAGTTGCCTGACACTGACACCTGCGTGAAACTTTATAGCGCCTGCTGGCTTAATTCGATTCGCACAATTCACATAATTCAATTCACACAGTCGGCTGAAGCCGTCGAGTGTGAGTGAAGACTACGACGCCAACGCACCAATCGCCGCGTGCATCTAGATCCAGCCGTACGCACCACGATTACGACGAACTGCGCCTTCCTCGCCTGCTCGCTTGCGGCCCCAGCATTCAGACAGACGCCATATCGACCCTCGACGCTGCGAATACACAGTACTGTACCCCTCCTCGCCCCGACGCTCTCCTCCCGCCGCATTCCTCGTCTTCATCTCCGCCGTCACCGTGCGGTCCTGCCCAAACAGACTTCCGCATCCGTCGCTTCCTCCGCACCCACGAGCACTCCTCGCGCGTCTCTTCGCCGTGCAACACCTTCACCGTTGCCTTTATGCTTCCTCGACCATAGCCTGCTCTCCCACCTATATCCTGCCCTACACCGCGTCACCGGCACGCTAGGCATCCTACAGCTTCCGCTTCCGCTTCCGCAGCCGTGGGCCGCCCCACAAGTCATCCGCAATGGATGCGACTGCACATCTCCTCTATGCCGCCAATGATCTCCATGCTCGCGCTGGCGGTATGGGCGGCGACACCGCCACTCGCCCAGGCTCATACAAAATTATTGGTCTTGTTCTAGCCATTGCATCCGGCGTTTTTATCGGCACATCGTTCGTTATCAAGAAGCATGGTCTGTTACAGGCCAACGAAAAGTACAATGAAGAGGCCGGAGAGGGTTATGGATACCTCAAGAATGCCTGGTGGTGGCTCGGTATGACACTGATGATTCTCGGAGAGGTCAGTCTACTATTCCTCAACTGCAACCAAGTCGTGCTAACTGACAAGTCAGGTGTGTAACCTCGTCGCATATGCTTTCACTGACGCTATCCTCGTCACGCCCATGGGCGCCCTCTCTGTCGTCATCTGCGCCATACTGTCCACCATTTTCTTGAAAGAGCGCCTCAGTTTTGTAGGAAAAGTCGGATGTTTCAATTGTATTATCGGATCTGTCGTCATCGCAGTGAACGCACCCGAGCAGTCGTCTGTTGCGCGCATTCAAGATATGAAGCGATGGGTCATTGCGCCTGGCTTTCTCAGCTATGCGGGCGTCGTCATCATCGCATGCGTCGTCATCGCCCTCTGGCTGGGTCCCAAGTACGGCAAGAAGACCATGATGGTGTACATCACCATCTGCAGTCTGATTGGAGGTTTGAGTGTCGTCGCAACCCAAGGTCTCGGTGCCGCTGTTGTCGCCCAGGCCTCTGGAAAGTACGGAGGACAGTTCAAGGAATGGTTCCTCTACGTTCTCCTGGTCTTTGTGGTCATCACTTTGCTCACTGAGATCATCTACCTCAACGTAAGCTAATGTCGCGCCCTATGATACTTAGCAGCACTAACCTTCTTATAGAAAGCACTCAATCTTTTCAATGCCGCCCTGGTCACCCCAACCTATTACGTCTTCTTCACCTCTGCGACCATAGTTACCTCTGCTGTCCTCTTCCAGGGATTCAAGGGCACGCCCCTGCAAATCGTCACCGTTATAATGGGCTTCTTCCAGATCTGTTCTGGTGTAGTGCTACTACAGCTTTCGAAATCCGCCAAGGATGTTCCGGACGCGGCAGTCTTCAAGGGAGACCTCGACCAAGTGCGACAGGTCGCCGAAGTGGAAGAGCCAGAATACGAGCCTAGGGCCGATGCCCTACGAGGTGGTAGTGCCATCTTGCGCTCGCTGTCTAGGGCGAGATCCGAGAAAGAAGCCATGGAAGTACGCAAGATCAAGGAAGAGCACATGCAACCCATTGGTGAAGGCGAGCAAGTCGAATTTGACGGCATCAGACGACGACGCACTATCATGGACCCTAACCGACCACTCACGCGAAGCGGCACCACCGTACAAACCAAGATGGCCCATCCACCCCTGGGTATGTCTCACTTCCCGACATACGAGTCGGACGACGATAACGATAGCTTCCACCCTGGGTTTTTCCAAAGGCTGCGCTCGCGGGGCAAATCGACTAGTAGTCGAGGCAGCGCGCATGTAGTTGGCTCTTCCGGTGTCGGCATGAAGAACCTCCCTCCTATACCTATGGACGGCGCGTCGGACGTTTCTGACAAAGACTCGTACAAAAACAACATAACGCAAGACACCTCGTACAAACCAAACGACGCTCACATTCAGTTTGCCGAGCTTCCTCATCCCGGCATGCCACCTGAGCGTACCGCGTCTCCAAGTTCTCTCGAAGTACCAAGACAACCTGCCAATATCGCCAAGCGCCAGTTCTCTTTCCAAAACGTCTTCCATCGCAATCGTGGCGACTCTACCGGAGAAGCATCAGGGAGTAGAAGGCCGACAAGTCGTCATAGTCGAAAGAGCAGTAGAGATGGCAAAGACGTTGCCACTGAAGAAGAGCGACTGGGTCTGGTCAAGGGCGACTCTTCGAATCTGCTACCTATAGCAAGCCACATAAGCGAAGAGCCCAATCTGGTCTCATACTCCGATGAGCCAAACTGGTCAATGCCAAGGAGTCAAAGCCCTGGTTACTCACCCATCCGCTCGGCGCCACCGCCACGAAGAGTCGATACCGAAGACGATATTGATCCGCGCGACGACAAAGACTATGAAAAGGGTCGGCCAAACTCGAACGTTTTCTTGTAGTTTTCTTTTGGATGGTTGATGTTTCTTATTAGCGAGTCTGAGCGTTTTACATTCTTAATCTCGTTCGTGGATGTCGTTGCATAAGCCTCATTTTGTATATGTGCACAGGCATCGTTTGTGCGTGCTGTAACGATGTAATGAGGAACCCGGTATAATTTCAGGTAGGTGTATACATAGACGGAACGTGTGGGGTGATCAGGCCGCGGAAAATAACAGGGTACATATCGGGAATCGCATAGACTTTTGAGTAGTTGCTCGCCTAGTTTAGTGCTTATGTCGAAATCGAGTGGTCAAGCAATCGGACTGCGAACGAAATAGAGTGTATAGGATGGCAGCTATTGCGTTCAATGGTCTTCGAGATGATGTAATCTAGTCCAATCAGCTGCGCATGTCGACATAGGTTTCCAGCAACAACAACTTTCAATTGCCCACCTGCAGAGAATACTGCGGATTACGGCCGGCGAATCGAGACGCCTCCAGGACGCGACTTGTGTCGATGTTTATGTACCCATGCGCATCTGATAGTCTCTTTCGAAAGTTCCAAGGCACAACACACCGAGAATTTGCAACTACAGCGCATGAACAAAATTCGAGGCGAACACCCAGAAACCTGACAAGTTGATCAAACGCGCGAGCCTCCCGCGCGAGGCTGCAGTCATGCTCGCCGGACTTACGCTTCCTTCACGTGGCATGCACGACATCATCCGGTGGACTCTCATAATGGCCGCTACGGTACACCTTCAGCATCGGCATCGTCGTCCCGATACACTAGACCAGAAGCTTGTCGCGGGGTTCTACAAAGTTCAGCGGTACATGTCAGATTGACCATGTCGGAGCTATTATTGTAAGAATGGGTCATCGAACTTGCTGACAGTGTAGATGAAAGAGAACGACGAACCCTGAAGGATACGCATGCTTCCTCAGGACAAGGCGCCATGTCCAAGCCATCTTCCCTTCGAGAACAGGGCCACAGAAGAAGCATTAGAGTGGTCAACGTATTCTAGCTTTGCACCGTTCCTTGAACCACACTCTTTCTGAACATTGAACCGTGTTGCGGGAAGTACCGAACACAGGCTATGCTATCTTTTGATCAACCGCGACATTGAGTTGTGTACCATCCAGCCACCGCATCGAACAGTCCACCAAACACATCGTCGCTATGTGGTACCTGTGTAAACGCGGCATCACAACACCGACTCTTAGCCAGTCCGTCAATGCTCTAGCTCAGCGGTAAGCCAGTCGGGATGAAGTCCGTTAGCTTGCAGACGCACCGAAGCTTGGAATGTTCCAGCCGCACCTAGGTACCATTTGTTGTGTTGCTATCAGAAAACAACACCTCGGCATTGCTTTCAGTACCGGCATCACCGGGCGATTTGCATATGTTCTACACACGCGTATCCCATACTAAACGGCTTACATAGCTGATTTCGCCGCGGCCCATGATCGGCCTTGAGAACGACATACATCCCGCCCTTCTACTCCAACCAGAACAGGCCTTATTGAATTATTTGGATCGCGCCTGTTGCTGCCCAATGCCGGCCTGCTACCACCACCTGGGATTCGCGCTAAACGCGGCTCTAGTGGATGATCTGAGATGCCACTTGCGTTAGATGAGTTTAGTCGAAGAGATCTGGGCCTCGGGACAGATCCCCCGCGGATGACCACTGGATCATACCGCGCCGTTCTGGGACGATTGGCGCATGTGCTAAAGATGGTACACCAAGATGGGAAACGTGGGAGCGGTCACCACGCGTAGCTTTCCAGCCGGGGCATCCAACTTGCCAGGGCACATGTTTGGTACCCACTTGCCTCCATGGAGCGTAATTCATTGATCCTCTGATCATGCTAAATCGTAGCGCTCATTGGCGCATTCAAGATCTTTTCCCGCCCCTGGGAGACTCAAAACTCAAAACTTTCTTCATGACCATAAGAAAATCATCGATGAGGTGTTGACGTTGGATGCACGTTTATTTCCGCTTGCGTCTTGTACCACTTTCGACTTGACATACACACCTCCGCCTCCGAATACATGCTCGACGAATCTCGCTGGCCACCGAACCTACGGAAATCTTTATACGCGCCTAGTGGAATACTTAGCTTATCTCTTTGATTGTGTCCTTCTTTCAGCAGCAGCATCATGTCCACGAGCGCATTTGGTGGTGTGGACATCAGCCAGTTCGACTTCAACGACAAATCGTCTCGTACCGACAGCGCGCGGATAGCAAATGGCATATTGATTGGCCTGGTCGTAGTCGTTATCTGTCTGCGATTGTTCTCGAGGCTCAAATTTCTGAAACGAATATTTGTCGATGACAGTAAGTGTCTACAACATGGTTGTGTTCCAAGGCTGACGTGTTTGGCAGTCCTAATTACCATCGCTGCTGCGTTTACTTTGGCTCTTGCGTCGACGAGTATTGCCGGTACGTTGTCTCTGGATCCTTCAGTATAAGCCATTCTAACACAAAGAGTAGCTACATATTCAGGCCTTGGAACTCACGTATGGCTGCTTCCCTTGGACACGCTTTTTGAGCAGGTCAAGAGCTGCATTCTGGTGCGTATAACATGAGTTCTGCAAGACCTGCTTCTAACTCATCATCTACAGTATCTGCTCATCTGCCAGGTACTGTATGCTTGCGCGATAGGATGTACAAAGGTCGCAATCATCTCATCGTACCTGCGCCTTATCCAGGGCAAGAATTTCCGGATCATAATGTATATGACATTATTCGTCGTTGGGGGGCTCTGGATCTGTGGCATCTTCGTGACCCTCTTCCAGTGCGACCCCGTCGATCAGGCGTGGAAAATCGATCCCAACCGCAAGTGCATCAACTATGTCAATTATCTGTATGCGAGTTCGGCGGTCAATGTGTTCACTGACATTGTCCTCTGTATACTGCCGATTCCACATCTCTGGAAACTGAGTGAGTCGTCTCCAAAGACCAGTTTGAATTTTGTGCTCATTCTAACTCAATCAGAAATGCCTGTGAGACAGCGTATAGCCTTATGCCTGCTCTTCGTAGGCGGCGCCGGGTAAGTCAGAGCTCTGCAACGTCGAGAGTCGCTCCTAATCAGCTGTAGTGCATGCATTGCAGGTATAGTCCGCATAGCATACCTGGACACCCTGCGAGTTCTGGACGTACTTTGTGAGTAGCCAGACCATCTCCACGTCCATACACTGATTTCGCACAGACAAAACTGTTCCGATTCTCAACCTGTCCGTCATCGAATGCAGCCTCGGCATCATTTGCGTTAGCATACCTGCTCTCCGCCCCATGGTCGTGCAAATCTTCCCCAACGGCTCACGAGCATCTCAAACGGCGTCGATGACGAGAAACAAACCGTTCGACTCTGGGAGCATACCGTTGAGTGAGGTCTCAGGAGGATTCCCGAAGACTGCCAAACTCCCACCTATCAGAGAGTCCAACACTCGGCCATTCCAACGTATATCGTCTGTCTAAGAAAGACTGAAGTTCTGAAAGTCCAGATACGGGAGTTTGTGCAGGATCCAGAATTAATCATTCCCGGATATCGATGATGAGGATGATCGCACGCGTCTGTGCTTTCAGGCATCCTGCCGCAGATATTGGCGTGATTGTCGCGACCTGAAAACAGGGCATTGAGTTACAATAGCTGCTCGATGGTGGGGGCAGCGGTCACAACGCGTGCAGTACACACATTGCTCTGAATGCTCTGCATCGTATACCCGATTGGAGCACGCAGGTCTAGTCGAAGTTGAAGGCCAATACAACAGGCGATCAGCGGAAGATCAATTGCGCAGATGCGACGATGGCAACGCTACCTCAACGCTACCTCCTCTCGTAAGATCTCATTTCGGGGATCTATAACGAGAGGCTCATGAATAAGCTCAGCACCGGGTAGGTGCTTATCCGCAATAGGCTTCCATCGGGGCCAAGGACGCCAAGGCAACTGAGCACTTCAGCTCTCAGTTGTGTCTAGTCGAATAAGGGGAAAACGGCAGGGCTGTGTTGGCAGCCTTGTTTCTAGGCACTGCAAGACAGTGCAAAAGTCCCAAGGTCTTGCAGAGGGCCTCAACGCTAAGCTGAGTCGTGCCACACCAACCCGCAGGTGGCAGGTGCAAATCTGGGCATGAAGCGTATCAAGAGGTGGAACAGTCAGCGATGATTGAACCGCTGGACGTCATGATGAGAAATGATTGATCATGAAAAAAAATCCTAGGATTTCGCAATATCAAAAGACGTGTGATGCAAAGAGTCTATGGCGCAGCCATCCTCGATGTCATGGCTAAACTGTTGTAGATCATGATGGTGGTGGCGGCTGAGGTGGGCGGATCTTGCTGTCGGTCAGCGGCTGTGCATCTCTGATGACCGCTTCTAGTGCGATCCTACTATCCACCGCTTGGCCTTTGCCAGCGGGACAGCATGTGTATATAAACACACTTACCCCAGACTCTTACACTATCTCCACTGAATTAAACTACAAGTCAAACAAGCTTCATCAATTACCACAAGTCTCTCCACCAACTTCTCAAGCACTCAAATATCTTGATCCCATTTCCAAACCACCCACCATGAAGTTCGCCGCATTCTCAACCCTCCTCTTCGCAACCCTCACCCTCGCTTCTCCAGCCGCGCAACCCCACCCCGGACCCGCCGCCGCAGCAGTAGCGCAACCCTTCGAAATCGCAGCACGCGACCCCGCGCCTGTCCTCGAAGCGCGCAAGAAGAAACCCAGTGGCGGAAAGGGCAACGACGGAAACAGCACAAGCGCCGCCACAGACATGCTCGCGCCGAGTCGCGCGCTGCAACTTGGCGCGCTGGGACTGGGTGTTATGCAGATTACAAAGCTGTGGTAATTTAGTTTGCGCGGTGGAAAAATGACATGAACGAGTGAATGGTTTGACTTGGCGGATATTATACCTGCTTTTTTGGGATGTTTGATGTACGATGGATTTGAGAGCGAGATACCACGATTTTCAGTAATGACATGAGAGTTTTGATGATGCGCGATTCAAGCTACTGGCGTCTTGTTGTTTGGGTCGTACAACACGAAGTGAGGTCCATGCTACGTCATTTGGCTCACCGGACTGGATATTCACTTTCGCTTGCCGATGGCAGGTTTTCGGTGTCGAGGATCGGTGTGACACGCGATCATGCATCTGCGCATTCTACCGCACCTGTAAGGTGTCATTTTACAAGGAAAAACTTTGCACACAGCCATCATTGAATGTCGTACTCCTAGTCGCGATGTAGGTGCTAATGCTGCTTGATTAGGTATGTAGTGTCAGAGCACCGAATCAGCATGCGAGCAAAGTGATATGAGCCCAGCTGAACATCTGAGAATTTTCAAATCGTAACTTCGAATTAATGTCGAGTAGAAGCCAGGATTTTGAGTTATGTGGTTGTAGATACAAGTACACATGTAGTGCCTAGCTTATGGCTAGCTACAAGGTTCATCAACATTAGCAAACTATATTTCCTTGCAAAACGGCCGAACATCGGGAGGGAGCGGAACGTACCGGTCAGCTTAGATAGGAAACTCTGCACTCTTATTCGTTCAGCGTGTTTTATTCGTCTCCAGCGCTTCCGACAATGTCTTCCGCTGAGAAAGAGCTGTACCGGTGCATTGGTCTGCATATCACAAAATCATCATGAAATGAGAGACTTGTTTTCTAAATGCCAAATGAATTACAGCTGACTAGGTACTAATACAACAAGATCGTCCGTCTCAACACCCGGCGACCTGAACGCCAATGTATTTACATATGAGCCATCGTCCTCCATACTAGTACAGCGCACTCGGGACAAGTGATGGTCTTCTGGGTCCTGTGGGGGCATCCACTTAAGCGGAGGGAGTGGCCGGGGCAGCGGCGGTGGGGTTCACGTCGCTGCAGATGAGAGCCTGGCCCAGGATGGGGAGCAAGCAGCACTTGGCCTGCTGTCCGCCAGTGGCGCAGACGTCGATGAAGCTGTTGACATCGGCAGGGGTGGTGGAGGCTGATTGTGTGTTAGTTATTGATGTTATTTGAAAGATGGCTCCGGAAGGACTCACGAGTCGCGCAGTCGAGGTTGGCGAGGTTGAGCACATCAGTGGCACAGCAGACTGGGCTGCCAGATGCGCAAAGGTTAGCCTGGCGCTTGTCCTCGAGAGGAGCAGCGAAGGCAGCGACGGCGAAAGCGAGGATGGTGGCGTAAAGCATGTTGATGGTTTGGGTTGAAAAGGTTGGTTTGGAGTGAAGTGGTTGTGGTTGGTAGTTGTAGATGAAGATGTGAGTTGATGTTGTGATGGTGTTAGATTGTAGGACTTCTGCTCCTCTCTTTATACCCTTCGACCTACCTGCCACTGTCAGGGGATGGGCTGTTTAGCACTCGGACTTTGCCATGGCAGAGAACAGCATCATCGTCATTGATGGAGTGTGCTCCTGGGAGGATCGGCATCTTCACCATGGACAAAGGCCAACCGAAGCCTTGCCCCCTGTGCAAGCATACTGCATTAGATCAAAGTGAGGTCTAGACGAGCCAGGTCACCTCATATCCATTGTGGAGTGTAGTGTCGCCTCCAAGGCTGGGTCGAAAAGCGGGAACGATCCTTGTTGAGATCCGCCCACAACTCCCTCCAGGGCCAGTACTCGTTCAGGGGAATGTGACGTCGATCGAGAGATTTCAGCTTCAATGCTCCCAAGCTAGTGGTGAGAGTGGCCAAGCAATGATGTTAGGGCTGTTGATCTTGAAACGTGCACGGCAGAAGTTGCCTTCGCATGAAGACGGCAATAGATCTATGATGATCGATGCCGGAGAAGCCACTGCTTCTAGCAGTGGTGCGCTGCTTGTGTAACATGGCTTTCGACTACACCTAAACAACACGGCTCCGCATACCTTACACATGCAAAGAGACGCAGGAAGGGTGTGATAGCCCTGAAGCCCCGGACCTCATTTTCCAAAGAGTGTCCCAACAAATCTTCAACGCTGTCCGGTGAGAAGGCCCGCAAAGCTGCAGTGTGACAGCAACTCTCCTGATGATCATGGTGAAGTGACGTCGAGGGGCACTGGGGTATGAGGAACCAAACGCTTATTAACGACAATGGCATGAGAGCTCATCTCCGAAACGAGACTGCCCAGCAAGCAGTCCGAAGAGAGAACCCACGTGCCTTGAAAAGTGGGTCAGATCTCATACGCGGAGCGAGTACGAAATACCAAGAATAAACAACTGTAACTGTCATCGAATCGTGGGCTTTGTTCAGATAGCTCTGCAAGAGGCGAACATTTCGCGCTTTCCCTGGGGTAATCGCGACAACGATCTTTCTTTTCTTAGGCACTCATCCTAGATGGCACTTCGTAGCGATGCAACGGTCCTCAAGTGGCGAAAATGTGTCAACAACAGCCGTTGAACCATGTACGTGTCAGTGATAGGGGCGACGATCGTGCACTGTGAGAAACGTGGAGCTAGGGGCTTGAACAGGTAATGGAACGAATGAGATATCCTGGTGTCGGTTCCAAGGAACGTTCGGAAGATTGACGGGAACGTAGGGACTGTTGTCGGTTCGCTTAGCTGCCGTTAAGAGCATGGATGTACCTTTATAGAGACGTATTTCATCCGCAAGTTCGAAGAGAAACATTATGTCGCATATGCAGAGGTACTTCTTAATATGTTGTAAGGATCATCTGATTGTTTTCATACAATCCAGATATCTTTGGCCTATTCTACTCTTCAACGCGATGCTGTGATGAGAGGGCTGCGATGCATCTGGTGGTGCATAGGAGAAACGCCGGGCGTGGCCCACAACCGTTGTCAGCCACACATCGACTCCACTCGCCGTACCTTCCCCGTTATGGCCTGCCCATCCGCTGGGTCAGGCTGGATCGACGTCACACAGCGGCAATGCAGGTTCTTCCCCTGCGTTGTCCAAATTCTTGCATTTGGTGATTTACATCATAACTGTCCCTGTGAGCCAATGAAAATTGCATTTTCTCGATATTGAGGCTTAGTTTTGCCATCGAAAATTGGAAGCGAGGTCGACATCTTCCACCCGAGGGCGCCACCACGCGCGTAGACCGACAAGGCGCAGAACCCTAGGTGATCTCATTGCGACGAGCCGGATGAATTGCTGAAACCCTCATCAGGGTGATGCGTTGTCCAGAAGATATGACATCAGCTGTGAAGCCCTGTGCGCTGCATTGCGAAGGATCTGGACTTGTGGACAGTGCTGAGCGCTTCCAGACACACAGGGGAACATGCCTGAATGATTGAAATGACCATTTCACGATGCACACCATGTCAGTTGGAGATGCAGCATCGGTCGGTTGATCGCATTTGGCAATCATTCTCTATCGCAAACGTCCTTGGTATCACAAGCGCACAGAAGCTCTACCTGTGCTACCACCAAGAACAAACACGGGAGAAACATGAGTGGACAGAGCCAAGTGCAAGGATCAAGTTGTGGAAGAGTGGTATTAACAGTGGTATCGAGCTCTAATTAGAAATGAATAAACGCCATGCAATGCAGTACCAAAACCATGCTACGCTCCGCTATGCTATGCAATTCGAAAAGACTTTTGTTCATGGCGAAACTTGCTGACACGCACTTTCAAGTACTGTCATATTACAAGTGGTTTATGCTGGACGTTTCACAGGTGCGTCCTGGCTAGATTTAGAAGATATTGATGAACTTCTTCCATGAACTACGCGGGCTTTCTTCCCAGGTCTCTGCGGGCTCCTCTTCATTCAGCTTGCCTGTAAGCAGGTCTGCCTCGGCTGGGTTAATGAACTTGCTTCGTGTCACCACTTTGTGGCCAATGTACAGGACCGCAAACAGGATCAAGCTAATATAGCTAATGAAGAAGTCCTGAACGCTCCAAGGTACAAAGGCGGTGAAGCCTTGTGTAATGGTGATGATGACACAGAAAACGAGCCCATAGATTGCGAGGCCACGGCCGCCCCAGCTCTTGAATGGCAAGGTATCGCGATCCATGTTCTGTGCCTTCAGCGCACGCATGAAGCAGATGTGGCAGATGCAAATACAGCTCCAGGCGATAAATCCAGCGACAGAGACGATGTTGAGAAGCCAGTTGAAAGCCTCACCGCCATTCGAAGACAGATTCATGAATGCGAGCAGACCCATGGCGGCTGTCACAGCGGTGGCCCAGTATGGCACGCCACGCTTGGTGGTGCGCTTGAGGAATGCAGGCGCGCAGTGCTCCTCAGCAAGACCGACAAGGATACGACTTCCAGAGTAGACATTGGAGCTAGCGGCGGAGAGCACAACGGTCAGAAGAATTGCGTTCATGATGTCCGGTAGTGCGCTAACGCCTGCAAGCTTGATAGCAATAACTAGAGGGCTGGAGCCGGCGTTGGTGTCGCCAATAGCAATATCGGGATTATCGTAGGGCACCAGGATACCAATGAAGAAGATGGTGAAGACGAAAAGGATGAAAATGCTCCAGAACGTCTTGCGAATAGCCTGGGGCATCGTCTTGCGTGGGTTTGTTGATTCTCCAGCTCCGATTGCGCATAATTCTGTGCCTTGGTAAGCGAAGCCTGCCTGTATGAGCACAGCCCAGAAACCGACAAACTTCGCGACAGGTCCAGCAGCGAGATATGGGGCAAATGCGCCTGGTTCGTTCCAGTATTTGAATCCGATGTAGCCTTGGTCTCCAACACCAGCATTCATGCAAATGGCGAAGATCCAGAAGCCGAAAAGTGCAACGACCTTGATCGAAGCAAACCAGAACTCGAACTCGCCAAAGATATCAACGGGCAAGAAGTTGACAGCAGTGATGGGTACCCAGAAGATGGTGATGAAAATGCCGATATTGAGGCTAGAGTCCCACCATTGAATGATCAAGCCAGCAGCTGTAAGTTCCAACGCATATGTAATAGACCATGAAAACCAGTAGATCCATCCCATGGAAAATCCGAGACTAGGGTCGACGAAACGGGCGGCGTATTGTGTGAACGCTCCAGCAATGGGTAGGTATGTTGCCATTTCCGCAAGACTGAGCATGACCGCGTAGACCAGGGTACCGACGAAGACGTATGCAAGGAGAGCGCCGGCTGGACCAGCAGTCGCGATAGATCCACCAGATGCGATAAAGACACCAGTGCCAACAGTTCCACCAATGGCGACGAATTGTAGATGTCTCGAGGAGAGGTTCCTCTTCAGACCATCCTCGTGGACAGCGGTCTGCTTCTCGACATCGCTCGACGAGTGGGGGACCGACTTCTCCGATCGGGAATCGCCCTTGGGAAGGACACCCTCTGCAGCGGTAGCCATGTTGAAGGGTATGGTTGACGTGAAACCAAAGAATGGATCGTGGAATTGACAGATGTCACGGATGTCAAGCATGTAACATCATGGGCAGCAACCATATATCAATAACGAGTGGAGTCATCTTGCACGTCTCCATGCTGAACCTTCGGGGGTCTCCACGCTCTGGAAAGCCCATGGACCAACAAATTTTCATCGTGGTTCCACTTAAACGGGCAACATAATGGTGTTTGCTGAGGAATGCGAGATGAAGATTTTTTTAGTTCGGCTAAGAACGGGTCTTACCCGCCACACGGTCGCATCAACCTTCAAGCGACGGTAAAGCGCATGGAGCAAAGAGTTATTGCCGCGTCGCATGGCGGTATCCGGGGGCGTGGTTGACCTCCACGAAAATCTCTGCTGCGAAGCACCTGCTCGTCACGCTACGGTCGATGTTCGCGAATTGCCGCAGGGTCGGCCCATCATCGGGTGAGGAAAGAGAAGTCTTCCGATCGACAGAGCCCCATCTATCACTGAAGCTTGTCTCCGCAACCATCATTTGCGTATCGGCTTCGACCGAACCTGACTCGTTTCATCAGTCTGCATGTTGACTAAATGCTGCTACGACTGATATGCTAGAGGCGCTTCCCTTCTGCAATGGGAAGAGTTTCGGAAACGATGAATCCTTCTTCTCCTTTTGTTCCCGACACCATGGTAGTATTGCCGCATACATTGAGATACGACCGAAGGTTCCACTTAACATTAAAAACAGTTTTGATGGCGTCCTGCACTTTTCGAACAGAAAAACTTGGCCGTCGGCGAAAATGTAGAAGGCGTAAACCCTATCCGCAATGCGAGGAAAATACGAACCCCACAGCAGGTGGCCTCAATCATGTGGATACAGTCAGACTAGTCTCGCGCCCCTTATACACGCTCTTTGACTCGGCGCAAGCGATACAAGGAGAGCGCTACCTCCAAAGACAAGTCACCAGTTTCGCTGCCATCTCCCTTGGGATCATTCACTCTAGACTCGTGTGAAGCCCGAATGTAGTAAGTGTTGGTCGTTGGTCTGCATCATAAGGGTTCAGTTTAGTCAGTCGTTCGAAGGTTGTACGGAACTAGACCGCCAATGTCTCAGCCTTACGCAGGGCCAGATCTTGTCACCCACTGTCGAACCGAGACACCTCTTTCGCTGGATCGACTATACATTCAGGCGACAGCTCTTCATCCGGACATGTCTTGAGCCTTCATCACGACGACCATGGTTGCCCTCGGAAGTACTGACCAACGACAACAAGCATTATCCACTACCATCTCTACACGATTAGGTTGGTTCCATTGCGCTGGCTCTCAACATAGTGTCTCTCCGATTGCTTGTCTACAACGCTCATCATTACTAATCGTGGTCATATCTCCACGGATGTTGGAGCCTCATATGTCTGAATCGATCGTCGATGATGGCAGACCATGCCGTGGCGGTAGGACTGTCTCATAAGGTCATGTGCATATTAAAGGAAAGTTCATATCGCTGAAGTACTTGCATCGTTGCGGCTTTGACCACGTATGAAGTTGACCAGCTACCCACCCTTCCTCTAAGTAGACAAACTTCGATCAGTGACAGCACTACCTAGACAGGGTACGAGAACGATGACTTCTACTACTACTCCCAGACTTCACTGGACCCAACGCGTCGCTCTAGTACGGCACAACCTCCATTCGGCTCGCCGGACAAACGACTTTAGTTTCTTCAAGTCTCTCCAGGCGCAAGCAATCATTGAAGGCACCGACCATGTGGCCCTTCTGTACTCTGCACTTGGCGACAACGCAGACTCTGTTCTTTCTACTCTGGACAACTTGAATGCTGGCATCGCATATGTGCATCAGGATGCCTTCAAAGCTGTATACGACGGCGTCAAGTCCGCTATGCATAATTCTGTTCATTCCTTGGCGGACAGGAAGTCGTTATTGAGGGTCGACGTCTGCCAGCAACGCGACATGGCCGACCACGCCATCGACAAGACTGCAAACTCTGCAGCCAACTTCATCGAGGCTCAGCCCGAACACAGTCAGGATGCTGTTGCGAATGCCTGGATCACCGGGACCACCATCATGGCTGACGCAGTTTCCGTGTGTCTCAACGAGATGGAGCACCTAGAAGACAGCCTGGACGACTTCATCCGCCTCGAGTACTCCTGGAACTGCATCCAATCCTCTGTTGATGCCGCGATATCGGCCCTTCGCGGGATCTTCAGTCTCATGGCTCCTTCCAACACCAACGAGATTGTCGTCAACAATCCCACTCCACCTCCAGCCCCACAGGGTCTCTTTGGCCGCAACCTGAGCATCTCATCGATCACGGGATCCGATCATGCCGGCAATGCGAGTAACCGATCTCGCAACTCTTCAACCGCATCGGCATTCAGCCTCTTCAAGCGCGCCTTCAGCCACGGCCAGATCCAGCCTCCTTCCGCAAAAAACGCGCGTACTGGTTCTATCGCACTACCCGTGCCCGAAGCCAATCCGCGTAGTTTCCGTACTAGCATGAGTGCTGCGTGTCCCACGAAGATGCCAACGTTTGGAGAGCACCCACATACTATTTTGACTACTATTCCGCCGACACCGGCAGCGGAGGGCGGAAGAGACGGCGGTCTGCTGAGCCCGTTCAATCATAGTGACGATTACTTTGCTTTTGAGACAGTGGAGAAGAGCAACAAGACGAGTGCGGCTGATGACTTGATGCAGATGTAGGTTCTCGGTTACTGTGATGATGCACACTTGCTGACGATAATATAGTGAGAGTCTTGATCCGCTCTACTCGCCCCTGGTCGGCGAAGTGATCAAGTCGCCCGATGCGCCAAGACAGTCGGATAGCTTCGATCTGGGTCCCTCTGCTGTCATTGCAGTTTGATTATGCATTCGAATTCTTATTGTTCCGAGCTCTTTGCATCTTGTTCCTGAAGACACATAAATTGGTCTCGTCTCCGGATCGTCGTTATCGTTGTATGGTTTAATCTTACATAAAACATTTGTTCGAGCGTGTAGGCGTCTCATATGTAATTGTATCCTGTAGAGTTTTCAAATTGCAGCAAGACTGTGTTGGGCTTGTCGCACGGGCATGGTACATCGTTCTACCCAAGCGACTGTGACCGTGAACCGAATCCTGAAATCTACCACCTAGGGTGGACTCCTTCCAATTTGCCAATAATCGCGCGGCAAATTAGCGAGAAGCATTCCACATGCAGAGTACCAATTTAGCATTTCAAGCACATGTGGGCTGTCCAAATGTGCAGGAACAAGATTTGTATCGTGAGTGGAAAAGCGAAGGGCAATAAGGCAGCGACAAAGGACATGGTGAGCTTGTTGGAGGTGGAATGCAAACAGCTAAGAAACATAGGCTGGGCAAATTGCTTGTATATGTCCGTCCGTGTTGCCGACCGCTCGAATGTTGATCACTGTAAGCCGGTCAGATCAATTTAGCTGGAACTGCATTCCGCTTCGACATGGGCATCTCGTGGGTGAAGATCAAACCCCACACAATTCCCCGCGTTCCAAAATGGTGGGGTCACGTGTTTCATCTGCACGGAATTTACGACGCAGTGACAACCCAAGGCGTTGACAACGAGCTGCAATGCATAAATTCGAGAAGCTTCGCTCAGCTGTCAATGTGTCAACGTACAACCAGACACTTACTGTCGTCTGCGAGATCCCAATTGCGGCATTATGTCCCTGTATGAATTGCGCATCACCTGCTCCAAGTTACACAACCGTGGAGAATAGAGCTCGGTGTGAGATGGTCCGAGCGCATGAATCGTCACATGTTGAGTAGAAGTCCCTCTGCTGGTGAAGATCGTGATATGCATGGAGCTGGAAGTACGCGTTCCATTGGTGTTGGTGAGGCCGGCAAGATCGGCACATGGTGATAAAGCCGCGATATGTGAAACGCAGCAAATGTGCGGAAACCAAACGCGAGACGTGCGTAGCAGATTCGAAGACTTGGCCGTGTCGTGGTTAGAGAGCAGAGACTGGCCCCTGATCGGAAAACGGGTCCCTCCACGTAAGCGCCAAGGCATAGACGAACCTTGGAAAGCTTACCATCCGGCAGGCTGGTGGCGTCCGCTAGACTCGCAAGATGCATTGAGCGGAGCCGGTTAGCAGCTGCTAGATACGTACGCGGCGCAGGAGGTGGTGACCTGACTTGGCAGTGACACTCCTTTCAGAAGGTAGACAGACAGATAGGGAGCATTTGCTCCGCCTGACGGACGCTCGTGTGCCCTCGCATGTGTGCTACGTGCCTGCGACGGGCGGAACGATATGCTCGGCTTGGCGCTGGAGGGCAATTGGATACTTGGATGCGCTCCCGACTGGAATTCTATGCGCATGTCAGCGTACTAGTACGGGGCAGCCGCACGCGACACGTCCAGACGCAGCGCTTCAATTGTCTAGCGGGCGTCGGAACAGAATATCCCCCTGCAGCAGCAGGCCCGGACGCCACAGGAGCGTTGAAAGGGAGCCCTGGAGAGGCTACGTCGGCACCTTGCCCATCTTGGCACCACTCAATCGTCCGCCCTTGTATTGACCAGCCGCGCATCCTGGGCCGCGTTCCTGGACCAGATGCTCGTCGACACATCGGCTTTAAGCTGGATAGATGTCCACAAAAACCATGCTCCACCGTCTGCCGCCAGCTCCTGCTGCTTTTCCCCCCTTTGCAGTCGAGCATCCCTCACGAACTTTACTCACGGTGCTCCCCCGTCTGGTCCCCCCTCGTATTTAACCTTGATCCTCTGGTCGCCGATCGGCATTATAGCAGCAGCGAGGCCATTGACGGAGAGTCCGGAATCTACCACTACGGCGATGCCTGAGAAGGCCCTTTTGAAGCCTTGAAATCCCTACCTTCCCTTTCTACTATCGCTAGACATTTCGACTCTGTGAATCACTATGCCTCCCCGCGACGCCAATTGGATAGATGTAAGTCGCACCCACCTGCCCTTCCTTTGGTGTGACGGCGGCTAAGACGGCGTCCACAGGGCCTTCGCGGCATCGCATCCTTTATGGTCGTCTCCGGTCACCTATGTACTGCGCTGGTACCGTGGCTACACTCGCCCGCCAACAGCACCAAGGTGGCACCGCACCTCTTCCAGCTGCCCTTCTTCCGCCTGGCCGTCGGTGGTCGCAGCGCCGTCGCCATATTCTTCCTCGTCACGGGATACGTGAATTCCATAGGGCCCATCAGCAAGTCGCGCGCCGGGAACCATGACGCCGCATTTACGGGCATTGCGAGGAGCGCTCTGGCGCGCTCCGGGCGACTTGTTCTGCCGACCATGGTCGCGACCTTCATCACCTGGTTCCTCGCCAACACAAACGCATATCACATGACGAAGCATGTCGACTCGACCTGGATACGGCAGGGCTGGCATCGACAGGAGCCCACAATCTGGGAGGCGCTCAGGTCGCTGATCAAGGCGCAGACAGAAACGTGGACAATTGGGTGGAACGACTATGACGGCACGCAGTGGACCCTGCATCTGTTTCTCGAGGGCAGTATGCTCGTGTACACAACAATGTTCGCTACCGTGTTGGTCAAGCCCAAGGCGCGCATGCTGATCTACGCTGCGCTGTACGTCTACTTCTGGCAGCTCGGCGAGGGTAAGCTGTTCGGTCCAGGCACCCTATACAATTATGCTAACTCTGGCAGGTCTGGCCATTGGCGCACTAAAAGGCTTGAACATTGTAATGGGCATGTTCGTGGCCGAAATGCACAACCACTTCAAGGACTCCGCCACTTCGGTTCTACCCGCCCCAGTTCCCGCGCTCATGATCCTTCTCGGCATGTTCTTGGCAGGCTATCCTCAAGATAACCCACACAACGCGCGTTGGTCCCACGTCATGGAGCAGATCATGGCCAGCATCACGGTCGACAAATCCGACATCCGGCGGTACTGGGACCACGTCGGAGCCTCCATCGTATTGCTCGGCGTTTTCTTCTCAGGGACCGCCCGCAAGGTGCTCTGCTCTCCAGTGTTCAACTTCCTCGGCCGCGTCAGTTTTCCTGTCTATCTGATGCACAACACCATGATCAAGTCAGTCCTCACCTGGATGATCTACCTTCCGTCCGCGATGAACCCGCCAAAGAACGAGAAAGGGGAGCTACAGGATCTACAGCGCGGCTCGACAACCCACGTCTTCATCGCAATCGCCATCTTCTACTATATCCTCTACAGATGCGCAGCGCTCTGGGTCAAGCACATTGACCCCATCTGCGCGGACCTTGTCAACGCCGCGACCAAATGGGCGACTGGCGCTTCTCAAACAAGAGAAGCCCGACCCATCCTCGGCAACGGCGCAGTCACCGACAAGACCGTTCTGCCATCATGACCTTCTCGACATGCAATTTTTTAGCGACGCAGCATATACGTTCTTGTTCATGTTCAGGAGCTGGAGCCTCCCACACACCTATCCACCATATTAGTAACCATCTCTCATATGTCTGTTGCATCACCGGATTGGCGGCATCCCTCAAGCGAGCAATTGAGCGAAAACCCTATTTTCCCATCCAACAAACTGGCGTTTCCTGGCATTTCATGGACCATGTTTAGCATTTCAGTCAGGATTTTGCTCGGGCTTCTTGTATACCACTTGCGCGTCTTTGTTAGTTTAAAGCATATGTCTACTATGTTGGGGAAGACGACGGGAGACAGCAGAGACTCTGCAGAAGGAATTAGATAGAGAAGCTGTAGATGAAAGAAGACATGAGTAAACTTGAATACGCTCTACACGTGCAATTATTGTTGACCGGATGATGTTCAGCATGTCCTACATGAAAAACTGTCACACTGAATCGGTAGCACAATTCTTAGTTCAAAAACGCCTTGTGCAATTCACCAGACGACACCGAGCCTAGCAACAATCCGTGATCGTCACAGGACTTTTCCACAACAATAGAAAAATCTATTTCTTTTCAGTGTGCCAACACATGCTCATTATTAGTAGTACAGTATCGCAAGATCAACGTCGGCTCAATTTTGAACATTTTCGTGGCCACTGCGTAGCGTGGAAGAAGGAGACATCAGGGGTATCTTCATACCACATTTCATCAGCTATGATAGCAAGCGACCAGGGTAGCTGAAGTTGTCCACCAGGCCTTGCCATCGACATCGAAGCCTATCAGTGCTGAGTATAGCTTCAGGCCATCAATCCAGCGCAAGGCTTGAGATCTGGTTGGTATGACTTGGGACGAAAATCCGAGGCCGAAAAAACGTCTCCACCAGACCAGAGCCATAGGCCAAGGAAGCCTATATCTTTGGTCTCCATGATCGCACAAGCTTGTAGTTTGTAGTCCCTCCTCTCCTCCTCCACACATTGAGAAGACAACTCAATTTTTTGGACCTGAGCTGCCACCGCCATGTGTGGAGTGCTTGTTGAAGAAAGCAAGAGACAGTGAGGAATCATGGGAGGTTATATACACACCTCCCCTCAACCTCCAAGACTTCCAAGGCTCGCGGGTCTTGGAGAACGTGCTCACGACATTGAAGTGCGAACCGAACCGCTCTCGCGTGCCGATGCTGGGACGGACATTACTTAGCTGCAGTAATATCGTGAAGCACAAAGCGACGGCGGGTTGTAACGCTACATCTCTGCCGTGGTACCGGCATACCGAAGTGTGAGTTCATTGGCTGGGGAGCAATCAGGCGTAGGCAGCGGTGCATGTATAGATGGCAGATCTCGATCGAGTAGCGGAGAGGGTGTCGGGAGCGGCAATGCACGCATGCTGGCACTGTCACATGTTTGACCTCAACGCGGTATGCATGTCAATATTGTGAAGAAATTGCAATCACTGATTGTTAATAGGAGCTAAAGCACTAGATGCAGCGCCATCAGACGTACCTGTTTGTGGCAGGAGCCTGTGTGAGCCGCCATATCGGCCAAGCATGGATATCAACGCGATTACAGAGCGGTTGAGGATGTTGCAGGAAGGGGAAGAAACTCCGCCATTCCGCACAGTTAACCGTTTGATTTCAGGAATACTTTGAGCAAGCCTGGATAGACTCGATAGTTGGAATGCATGTTGTGAAGCATTGAAAGGTCTTGAAGGTATATAGCCTGCACTGTGAGGGTTCGGACATAGTACGCACAAATTGGTGCAGTATTTGGTGCCAGGGAAATGTGGCGGTTCGACATACTCGAACACGTCACACTATGAAGAATTGAGCATTCAGACAAGAGGTTTGTTTGATTGTCATCATCTTCTTCAAGTATTCTAAGGTTCAATGTTACTAGCATATATCCGTAAAATGCAAGAATCAATGGATGGGAAATCCTGCTCAAGCCTTCATTAGTTGTCGTCACTAAATCCTTCGTCAAGGCCCTTGTCTGCATCCTAGAGACAACCAGGCCGTCCTCCCGCCTAGTAAGATTGACTACATCCATGAGCTGTCGGCAGAACGTCTCGAATTGCGCTTTCTTATCGGACAAGAACTGTGCGTAAACGGCGGTCCGATGGGCAACATCAGCATGCGTGGCTTTTCCACCAGATCAAATCTTGCACTTGATCACATCCTCTGAATAGCCGACGAAACAGCAAGCATAATCGGCAGTAATTGTTCTGGGATCCAAATGCAGTCGTTGTATCCCAACCACCATGGGCACTCTCGTACTTTGATGCTAATCATAGCGCATGCGTCGCGGTGGACGCGACTCCCAGACAAGCATGCTTATCAGCCATTGTGTCTATTCAGGTTCGCACAAAACATCGTAGCCTGTTGGTATCCAACAATAAGCGGAGTTTGACCAGAGAGTACAAGAATTCTCGTAGCACCGAGTCATGGATAGATAGATTCACCTACACCCTGTGTACAGACCTCTTAGAATAAATCAAAATCATGATGCCGCTTTGACATGAAGAGGCGGGACAAGAAGGTGGCAACAGACCTGACGCAGCACAAGGTAGATTCGGTAATATTACATACACTCGAGTGTACTACGCTCTACTTTCTTTTCCGCTAGGCATCAAGCTTGATATCCCAAGCCCAAGCCAAGCCATCAAACGAATAATCGTCGACCGAAAAAAGCAGAAGCAATATCGAAGCAGACCGAAAGTAATAGAGGTATCCATGTGAATATAACAAGGATCTGGCCGAAACCCCACTCCGTTTCTGATGTCGCTCCCTTGGCTTGATGGAAGCTCTGCCATCGAATGTAAGCGACCATGATGAGTTGCACGATCCCGAATAAAACGAAGATGTTGCGACATGTGTCTCTCAAGATAGACAAAGATTGGTCTTTCCGTTCGGTATCAGTCCTGTAACGGCGATGCCATAGAAGCAAAATCGCCAGAGCTGCCAATCCAGCGACCGGAAGTACCGTCGTCAAGATGCATACCAGCAAAGCGTAAGTGCTGGCATTCTGGTAGATGAACCTGCTTACACGCACATTCAGGCCGCCCCCAAACACGACACGCGTAGGATTGTGTTGGCCCTGTATTCCGGCTAGCCATATCGTCCACATGGCCGCAGTACAGAACACGTAAAGTATTGTTCCGATTATCCTAGCCCCATATAGTTTCGTGTTTCTGCCTTCCTCTTCATCCCAGAGCTTCGGGTTTTCGCTACCTCCTTGGTTGGGGATCTTTGGTGGCATCAAGACCAGCACGACTACTGGTATCACAGATAGCGACGGTGCCAGCACGAGCATCAAATTGACATAGAAGTCAGAGTACCCGAAATTGGTGTGGAGTGATTTCGATTTTGAACGCCGCTGCGAAAACGTCACTAGGGCGGCCGTGACAATCGAGTAGCTGAGGATAGTTGCGATTGCCCAGAAATGCCGTGTCGATTTCAAGAGATGGATCACTCTTGGAAACTTGGTAGCACAATGAGCAGCTAAGTGAAAGAGCAATACCAATACCATCCCCATGATTTGCGAAACCAAGACCTGATAGCATCATCTCAGCAGGGCAAAGCGATATGGTAGGTTCGAACGTACGCCAGGACCTGCAAGATCAGGATCGCCTATTGATTTGAGGTCCGAATTAAACTTCAGAGCACACGAACTCCGAGCTCCATGAAAGACAGTCAGATATGGCTGAGTACGAGCCGGAAGTGGACTGCGTGATTTATCAACTTCGAGAGCTATCTCGGTCGCATTCTGGCAGAAAGGTTTCTCCAGTCTGCCGCCATAATTGCCATAGTACCACTGGTGTACTTCGCAGGGCCGAGGGCGATTGCCGGCTGTCAGTGCTGACAAACTCGAGTTGATGTATGCCAGAACCACATCCGGGTCTGCTGCGCAAAAGTTGTATTTTTTATTGTCGTGGTTGACAGTCTCGAGAATCTTGTTCAAGCCCCAGCAATCCTGCGTGGGATCGAACGAGGAAGGCGTAAGATCCTTGCGCCAGCGGCTTCGGAGTTTGCAAGGTTCTGTTGACGAGGCATGCGAAGAATTTGTGCTGGTAGCTGAGGCGGTTAGGAAGTAAATTGTAAAGCACAAGATCATCGATGAAGGCTGCATTTTGAGAGAGATGGGTCGCTCTGAATCCCGTCGGCGAAAAACAGATGTCAGCTCTTGGGATATAAGGAGATGCGTCTGCGTAGCTACATATGTATCATGGAGAAGAGTACAAAATGTAGCCCCTGAGTGCCAAGGAGATACATGTATGACATGTCACTCTCAAGTATATTAAGGGGGGGGGGGGGGGGGGGGGGGGGGGGGGGGGTGGTACGTAGTACAGCATAGACTCTAATTTAAACGATTGGCATATCGGATTTGGGTGGACGCAGTTGTTGTTCACCTGGGTTCATGTCTGGACGCCACCGACGTACCATACCTCGGTAGATTCGCCACATGCGGCCTTGTGCAGCAAAGCTGCGCCCTCATCTTGATTCCTTCATTGGAGCTGACAGTATGCCTTGGAAGGCTGAATTTGAGGCGCCAAACATATAAAGAGTGCCTCACCCCTTATAGCAAATCCTTGCGAAGTAGAAGATAAGCAAGAACTATCCCCAGTCGACCGCGACATTCTTCTCAACACCTGGACCAACAATGCGCCTGCCGATTCTCTTCACTCTTCTCTGGCTCGCTGATAGCGCAATTTGTAAGCTCCTTGTCGACTATAACGCCGATCGTGGCGACGACATTTCCCGTGTAGGGTTGGTGAACCTGGAGCAGGCCCGAAATGTTAAACCCAAGGCGAACACAGACGATCTTTACATCAAGGCTGATAAAGACTGGCGTGGGTCAAAAGCCGCGCATTTCCACAGGAAGAAGGGCTACATTCGGTGAGTAATATTGGTACCTGCGAACTCACGCGTACTCCAATACTGACACCAATACACCAAACAGTGCCGAGATACATGCCTTGAAAGAGCAGACCAAGGCTGGGGAAACCTACTATTTGACGTATAGCTTTGCTCTAGGTGCTATTCCTCAGAGTCTTATGGTCTGGCAATGGAAGGAATACGAGGCCAACACCAAGGGTGGTGCAAATATCCCGCTCTCGTTGGAAATAAAGAACAAGCAAATCCAGCTTGGATACCAGGCAGATGGGGGCGAGGACAGTAAGCGTGTACCTCAGTGGACAGCGGATGTGAAGCCCAACACGGTCTATAACATCGGGCTTGAGATCTTGGCGAAGAGCAGCGGCGGCCATGTCAAGTTGTACTGGAATGGAGAGCAGGTCACATTTAGCACTAACAAGGAGAAAATATTGACCGGCAACATGTTCCCTGGGAGGAGCGATCCGAAGATCGGGATCTACAGAGGCGAGGATGTGGAGATGGATAGCTATGTGTACCAGTTCCAGGTTGGGACGGAGCGGAAGGACGTGGATGGAAAGTATTTCTAAACGCATCAGATATTTAATGACTTATGTGCATATTGAACTTGAGTAGTTGCGACTGCGTTCTTCTTGTACTGGTATGCATGCCCGGCCCGATGTGTAGTGCCCGTTTTTGTTGAATGGTGCGTCACGTACCAATGACACCTGGGCAGCAGTCATGATCTTGCGACAACATCTACCACGGGTGAATCGAAGTGCTTACATGTTCTCGATGATGTGCGAATCTATCAGAATATCTGACTCGCGCATCAAGCACAGCGCCGCCGACATTCGCCCATTCGAGTTGCAGGTCAGGTCCTCGTATTTACCTTCGCTTGAAGAGTGGCTTTCGAGGCGCTCTTTTCGACTAGTATTACCCACATACAGACACCTCGTGTGCGATATTTTGCGCGCGCTGGGTTTAAACTGGAACTACTAAAAGCTAGTATGTACCTAGGTAATGTCCAAGCCTGGATGCACTCAATAGTCAGTCAGCGTAGTGTCAAGTATCAAAATAGCAGCGAAGTTATATAGCCTTACTTACGATGGGCACGCTTTGTCTAGACACAGCGCGCGTATGTTACTGTAGCGTAGGTCCATCTATCTCAAAAATGTCGAATATGCAAGGTACTCAAGAACATCACATGACCGACCCCGAGTATTTACATGAAAGGCATGCATTATGATTATCGTAACAAGGACATATAACAGCAAGCGAGTGGGTCGATAAAGATGCGCAAGTACTGAGGGTATCAAGAAAATACAGGAATCCTAACCATTCTTCCAAGCAGAGCAATCCAAAATCGTGTCTTCGTACACTCATGTGCAGCCTTAGGTTACATGTTTTCGATGACATGCGAGTTGATAGCGCTCTGGAAGCCATGGTTGTTGCCTCCATACTCCTGTGCGGCGCTGCTCTGCATGCCCGCCGAGGAACCGCCTTGGTTAGAGCTAGGCATGTAGGAGCTGGGGCCTTCGCCGGCGGCGTCTGCCTGGGCGAGAGCAGACTGGACAGTCTGATTCTGAGCTGGAAGGAAGATGACCTAAGATATGTGTTAATTGTATGACTTGAAACCGTCGTATAGAGGTAGTTTACCTTGCTGTTGGCGGATTTGGCCATGGCTTGCATCGTTTCAAGATAACGGATCTGCATTGCCGGCGCTGACGATAGTATATCTGCAGCTGTCCTCATGAGCGTTAAGGCCGTTAGCATGCGTATATACATGTGTAGATGGTGTTGTGGGGTTGTGGTGAAGCTCAGGGGTGGGTGGAGGGCAGAAAAGTAACTTCGCCCCAACCCGACCCAACAACACCGATATAGACCGTGCGTAAAGGCGGAAACCATGCGGCAGCTCATATGCGAGTGCTTGGAAAGTTTGAAGGGCGTAGAATTAAGTGGGAATATGTGTGGTGGTGGAGTGATGAACTTACCTTGGCAGACTCGACTTCCGCGCGAGCGGCAATGACCTTCGCCTCACCAGTTCGCTTCGACTGGGCAGCCATAGAAAGCGACTCCTGAAGCTCTTGGGAGAAGATAATGTCCTTGACAAGCATGGACTCGACCTCAACACCCCATCCGAGCGCAGTCTCCTCGATGATCTCGCGGATGGACATGGCAATCTCCTCGCGGCGCTCAATCACATCCTGGAGCACACGGGCACCGATAACATGCCGCAGCGTAGTCTGCGTGCGCTCAACAAGTGCCTGACGGATGTTGCTGATGCTGAAAGCGGCCTTGTGGGGCGAAGTGATGCGGTAGTAGATGACCGAGGTAAGGTTCAAGGTGACATTATCCTTGGTCATGCAGACCTGCTTGGGCACCTCGACGATCTGGATCTTGATGTCGACCTGCACCAGCTGCTCGGAGAGAGGGTTGACGTAGACCAGACCGGGGTCGACAGCACGCGCGAAGCGACCGAACTTGGTGACGAGCCCGACATTTCCTTGAGACACGGGCTTGTAGGGGTTCGGGCAGACGACGCAGCATGGAATAGCGCCCAGAGTGCCGATGCAGCCCCCAAGAGTGTTGATCTGTGTGTTTGTTAGATGCTTAGTTGTGGCGGACGCCGAGCCAAGAACATACCATGGCACCATACCATCCGTTGGTGTCGGCATCTTGATCATCTGGCTGGATGACACGAGCATACGATGGCTGGAGATCCTCGCGTCGCGGCGGCTGGACCTTTACGAGAGGTTCATTGTGGCGCGCAGGTGAGCCAGCTCCATTGATGGGTGCCTTGCCGTTGGTGTCGCTCATAGTTGCTGTAGCACTATGTGGTCCAGTAGTAGAGAGCTGATCGTTAATAATAGGTCGCGTAGAGGAAGTAAACGACTCGGCAACGGTGTTCTTTGCAGTGGAGCTGTGTGGTTGCGATGCGCCCATATCGAGAGGATGTGGTATCACCTTATATGTGGGCTACGCAACAAACAAATGTACTCATGGCGCGGGGAAGCTAGTCTAAGTGCATGTGCACCCCTGCGCCTACCTTGTGCATCTTGGCTCACGCTTGGGGCTGTGCTTGGGATCTTACCGTGGTTTTCTATGGAGGAGGTACCGCAGCCTTGTGGCTTGAGACACTGCATTCCAGCCTTGGAACTCTGAAGAGTGCCGCAATCGCGCAGTATGTAAGATAATTCTTTACGCCCTCAAGACACACCTTGAATAGCTTGAATGCTGCATTCGATCGAGTCTGAATCGGAGACGCTTCTTTCACGGATCGCAGTGTATCCGCCACGCAAGCGATCGGCAGAGGGCCACACCACCAGGCCCCCGGCACCAAAGCACATAAGCATCGTAAAGTCGGTTATCACGGGTGACCGATCAACTCGTGACGTCGCTCAAGGCAGAATTTCAATACTGCGTGATTTGGCCATTGTCCACTTAGATGCTGCGCAGGATTATACCCGACGTCAACGATTTTGGCGCATTGGGGCAAAATGCGTCTGAATGCGAACAGTCATGGGGTGGTCGCGATAGTGGTCAGCCCTATGGTTAGTGGATGGCTTTTCCTCTCTGCTGGGGACTGGGCCAAGGTGGCACGGTTATCCGAGCTCGTGGCTGTCCTTACGCCTTGTTATTTCCGGCACCGACACTGACTGAGGCATTAAGGACCCTTTGTCGAGTTCATGTTGGTGAAGGCTCACATCGTTGGATCTGAGGCCTTTTTTCGAACCTTCTTGCTTATTTACATTCCTGTCTTCAGAATGTTATGAAGCACAGCCTGGCAAGGCATGCCGAGCCCAAGATACTGCATCTCCAACTCTGGTCCGGTGAAGCTCTACAAGCTCGCTCGTATTACCCTCACATTCTGTTCAAATGCGCCATATTTGATACCCAAATCGATCAATGGTGGTGGGAAGTCACATTCCACGTATCGTACACTACAATCTTGGAACCGGTGAGCCAATCCCCCCCTTCTCGCGAACCGAACTCGGGACTCTGTGCACAGCCTCATCACGCCCATCCAACGTCCTTCCAGAACATCGCCTTCCAGAACTCTACTCGCGCCGATGTCTCGCGAACGCCCCATTCAGGCAGCGAGAAGTTCCATTTCGCGCTGTGGATGCCTTTTAGCGCTCCCCTGTGCCACATCATGACCACTAAGCCATGTTTATAGTGTACCGCGCCGCAAGGCTGCGCCGTTTGCTGGCGATCGCGCAGCAAATGGGTCCGGGGGTTTAAGCGCGCTGTGGGTTCCAAGAAATAGGCTGTTACAAAACGTATCGGCTAGAAGTTCGTGTTCTACGATGCACAGTCTGAATCGACACAGTGAAAAACGTGTGGCTTATTTGAGGTCGAGACAGAATTCATGAATGCAGATACCATTAAACACCTGAAGATGCAATGCAGCCTATGAACGCCAAAACCATTCATGACAAAGCCTGAAACTCAGACAAACAGCAGCCGCACATCTAAACAGGTCGGATGCTTCGCGAGCACTATTTCAGAATACTAGCGCCCCTCCTGTCCTTCTTGAGCGGACTGAACGCAAACGCCTCCTCACTCAGCATATTGAAGCCGCCAGAAATAGGGCGTTGTCCCTGCTTGCCTAACACACTCTTGCCCAGCGCCCTCGCCGCAAACAAGCCCTTGCTCACACCAACAGGTTTCAGAGGCGCCACGTCCTCACCGTCCTCGGCGTCAAATAGAGTCTTGCCAGCACTGGCGCCAAGCTTGCGCTTCTTCTTCTTTTCTGCGGCGGGCTCTTCGGCGAATGTTGCAAAGGACATAAGTGACTTGCGGGGTTTGAACTTGGGCACGACAGGCTTGGACTTTGTGGATGTACCGTCGTCAGAGTCTTTAAGTGGGACCATAACTGGGGCATTCTCGGAGTCGTCCTTGGACTGGCTGTGAGATATCACGGACGCTTCCTCACTGACCATCTCCAAAACTGGCGCCGCAGCCTTCTTGCGGCCAGTCACCTTTGCGTTGGCCTTGTTTGATGGCGCAGGTGCCAGAGCCTTGACCTTGGGCTGAGCAATCTTCTTCGCGGCTTTCTTTGGCAGTGCAGTTGGGGTGGCCTCTTCCTGAGCAGTGGCCTCTTCCTCTTCCTCCTCTTCGACGATTGGACTTGCGGGGACTACGCTACCAGTGCGGTTGAGGAATGGTGTCAGTGAAAAGGCGGATGTGTCACCAACGGCAGCAGCTGAGGTGCCGCGCTTGGCTTTCTTCGCAGGGAAACCGTCTCCAGGAGTACCCAGATTCGTCTCCGGTTCTGCTGTCGCAGCTAGGCGCTTTCGACCGGTCTTAGCAGGTTTTGTGGTTGTAGATGCGGCGGCTTTCGCGGGTGGTGCAATCTGCGCCCTGTCGACACGATCTAGCTCAGCTTCTTTCTCCTTCAGCTTCTCCTTGGTAGTGCGAAGTTTCTCTCGGAATGCGCTCAACTTGTCGTCAAGCACCGTGTTACGTCCCTGCAACTCTGCCAAAGTCTTGGTGTACTCCTTCTCTTGCTTCTTACGCTCGCGCTTCTCCTCTTCCAAGGCCTTCTTGATCTCTTCAGATTGCGAGTTGTCGGTTTGCGTGCCCTTCTTACTGGCTTTCTCGGCTTTTTGGCGCGCATGCCTCTCCTGTTCAAGCTCCTGTCGGAGCTCTTCCATCTCGGCGCTATTACTGCCGCTCTTCTCGTTGGCCTTCTCCGCGCTCAGACGAGCTGCGCGTTCCTGCTCCAGCTCTTGACGGAGCTCCTCCAATGCGGCATCGTGAGCTTCATCGCGTTTGCTGGCTTTGCTGGTGTCCTTCTTCGCCAGCTTCTCTACCTTGGCCTGCAGACGCTCGGTCGCCTGCTGCTGAGACTCGAGATCTGATTGCACCTTCTCGGCAGCCTTCTCCATCTTTGCAAGCGCAGCCTCGGCTTTGGCCTTATCCTTCTTCTCTTGTGCGAGTTCCCTGCGGACCTCCTCCAACTCGGTGCGAATGTCGTCGTCCTGCTCCATCTTGCGTCCCTGCTTAGCGAGTGTACGCGCTGCTGTGCGCTTCTCGTTCTCTAGCTCTACTTGAAGTGTTGTCAATTGGCGCTGTAGTGAAAGTTTCTCGGTGAGGAGGCCCTGGTTCGATTCGACTTGTGCGCGCAGGTGTTCGACTTCTGGGCGCAGGGATGAGATCTCGCGGGAAAGCGCAAGCTTGTCGGAGAGTATCTTGTTAGAATCGGAGGTGACGTTTTCCATTGCCTTTAGCTCAGCCTATTGAGCGTTAGTGAGAGAGACTATTGTTGTGATTTGTTTTGCGCACCTTTAGATTCGCATTCTCCCGCGCCTGTGTGCGGATCTGGTTTTGTGCTTCCTCGTCGCGGGCTTGTTGTTCGTCGAGCTGTGCAAGGGCTTCGTCTAGCGCGTTCTCTAGCTCGTCCGAGCGCGCCTGTTCCTCTTCGAGCTGTTCGTGGAGGTCGCTGTTGTCGTCTTGTAGCAGGCACTGGCTGACTCGCAGCTTCCGGATTTCCTCGTCTTTGGCCACGACCTCGACCGAATGCTTACTGCGTTCGAGATTCAGTTCTAGTGTTGCGTTGCGCAACGAATGTTGGAGCTATAGGCATACGCGTCAGTGGTTGTTGATCTTTGATTATTGACAAAGGAGCCCGTAGCTAGTCTTCGCGTAGTTTGTCTCCACGTGGTAATGCACAAGTTTACTTACATCTTTCATCTCGTAGTTTATATCTATTTCTGGATCCATAGTGGCGACCATAGCGTAGTATATACTCAGTGATGTGTGAAAAGCCTTAGGTGGATGTTGTCGAGGTGGAGGGGTTATAGGTTGACGCGACGAGAGTAAACAAACACGGCGCGAGTATGTTGCCAAGCTGAACAAAGATGGGATGGAATCTGAAAATCTGCTTTCACCACAACATAGCAATGGAAGACATGGAGAAGTGTAGATATCCAACACAGCACTCCAAGAGGTCAGAGACGTGTTTGCGCGTGGTGTTGTTCATCAAGTAGCCCATTGTCAACGCTCAGACACCCCTGCGCTGCTAGTGGATTACGCACACTCCCGACCTCCGAGCTCAGGTCAAGGCCACGTTCACCAAGCATCATCTCTCCCGCAGCACCTCCCACATCGCTCCTCACACCCCCACAACCCCCTCAATCCGACGCAATGAGGTGGCTACAGCTTCTCACAGCATCGCTGCTGCCTTTCACGGCTCTTGCCGCCAAGAAGGCCTCGGGCGATCGCTTCAAAGACGCCCGCGCAAAGTCACTTTCGAGCGGCGCTCCATTGAAACTTGACGATGGAAGCTATGCGCAATTGACAAAGGCCCCAAGAGACTACTCGGTCGCAGTCCTACTCACTGCGCTGGAGCAAAGATTCCAATGCCAGCTGTGTCGGGAATTCCAGCCCGAGTGGGACCTTCTGGGCAAGAGTTGGACCAAGGGCGACAAGAAGGGCGAGGGAAGGCTGCTTTTCGGAACCCTCGACTTTGTGGACGGAAAGAACACTTTTCAGTCGGTATGAATTACTACCACAAATATTGATCATGATTATAAATGCTAACACTCCACAGATGATGCTCCAAACCGCCCCCGTCCTCCTCTACTTCCACCCCACAACCGGCCCCAACGCAAAACCCGACTCCCAACCCGTCCGCTTCGACTTCACCGCTGGCCCGCAATCCGCCGAGCAAATCCACGCCTGGATCGCGCGCCAGGTCCCCGCCGACACCCCCAAGCCCTCCATCTCGCGCCCCATCAACTGGGTCAAGATCGGCTCCGCCACTATCCTCTCCCTCGGCTCCATCACGCTGCTCGCAGTCGCGTGGCCGTACCTCACGCCGATCCTGCAGAACCGCAACCTCTGGGCGGCGTTCAGCTTGATTGCCGTGCTGCTGTTTACTAGTGGACACATGTTCAACCACATCAGGAAGACGCCATATGTGCAGGGCGACGGCAAGGGCGGACTCAGCTACTTCGCAGGCGGCTTTAGTAACCAGAATGGTCTCGAATCGCAGATCATTGCAGCGATTTACGGCGTCCTTGCCTTTGCGACTATCTCGCTCGCGCTCAAGGTCCCTCGCATTGCGGATGCGCGCGCGCAGCAAGTCGCCGTGTTCGTCTGGAGCGGCGTCCTGCTGTGCATGTACAGCTTCCTGCTCAGCGTTTTCCGGATGAAGAACGGCGGATACCAGTTCTGGCTGCCTCCTTTCTAGGCGAGTTCCTTGGGATGTGTTTTGTGCACTTGGAAGTGATGTGTAGAGGGCGGTCGAGACATTGGAGGTTGAAGGCTTGATATTCGATACATGCTGTAACATATGGACTAGGCAGATGCTCTGAGAAAGGGCGTTCAAGGAGCAATCAGGCAGATTAAAAGAATCGCGTTGGCAGATATTGGTAGCACGTGTTCTCAAAATCAAATCGACAGTAAAGATACAACATGCTTGACATCACTCATGCATTAAGTCAGACTGTGATATCAAACTAGATTCAGACGCATACATCTTCGTACACTTGCGCATAGTCTGAACAAAAAAGTGAGACGTACATAAGACGTTCCATTCATCCAGACATTACATACGTATGCGCTATATACCACAATCTGAAGAGGCAAAACGCAACGCCCGCGTGAACCCAAAACCGAATAACCCTTTTGCCTTGCGACTCGTGAAATCCTGATCGATAGCCAAACCCATATAACTAATACGCAAAATCGAAAACGAAGCTTTGGAGTACGACCGCTCAACCCATCATCTGCGTGTGCAAATCAAACACATCGTTCCGCCAGCCACCTTCATCCCAATCATCAATCCTCTCCTCCGCCCGCCTTCCCTCCTCTTCCCAAAGCTTAACAACACTACCAGGCGCATACTTGCCCGCAAAGACGCCCTTGCCCTTGGGCGCGACGCCAACTCTGGTGTACAGATCGGGGTCGTCAGCCGGCGTCAAGCGCGTCATGATAGCCTTGAAGAACGTCTTGAGGTCATCTGGATCTGAGATCCTCGTGGCCCTCAGCCTCTCACGGAAGAACAGGAGTTCGCGGTTCGCAGCGTGGATGCCGTCTGCGATACCCTTGGCCATCTGCCTCTCCATGACCTTACGGATGATGGGGCGGAGCAGGGGCTTGAAGAGCCAGCCGAGGATGCTAAACTTAGACTTGCGGAACGTGTAGTTGAGCTTGTGGATGTGCACGCGGACGGCGCGGAGGGTGAGGATCTGTTCCATCTTCTCCTTGGCGATTTCGACGTCGAGGTGAATGTCGATACCGCGCTCGTCGAGCTGGAAGGAGGCGATACCCTCGTCAGCCATGCGGAGTATGCCAGAGTGCGCGCGAAGGAGGAAACCGATCTCGTCAGCGCGCATGGAGAGACCGTCGATCTTGATCGTGAACTTGGATGTAACCTTGGATGCAACACGGAAGCGAGCCTTGCGAAGTTCAAAGTCGTTGTAGGTCTCGACGCGGAAGCGGAAGGGGAGGAATGATGTGTGGTTCACAGTCTTTCCAGGCTCGATGATGAGGTTCTCGAGGAGGATATCGACCTCAGGCGTGGACACTTCAAGGCGGGGGATAGGGATGTACTGGATGTACTGAATTAGGAGAGGAACAAAGACATTGATCGTGTCGTTGATCAAGTCTTGGTTGGCCATGCTGTGTTGTGGAGACAGGATACCCCATATCCTGAATGTCGACTTGATGAGCTTGGAAATGTCTTCGTCACGGGTGACCGACTCAAACGTCTTCTGGACCTGCTCGAAGAAGATATCGATATCTTGTCGCAGAGACGACTCAGTGCCTACGCCCTTGGACTTCTTGCGGAGCTCTTGGAACTTCTCTTCAACGTGGTCAAAGAAATCGGGGTCCGTCAGCAGCTTCTGAAGCGAATTGCCGATGTCTGTAAGAAGGTCCTCAAACTCTGGGTCTTTTCGTGAATGTTCCAGCACCTTGTGGAAAGAGTCTTCCAGTTTCTTCCACTCGTCGTGGTCTCCGAAAGAGCTGATAAACGTCCAGAAGTTCTTCACAGCCCTCTCCATAGCGGCATTTGGCTCCACGTCTTCTTGTACAGTAGTCATGGCGTCCTCCACTGTGCGAGAGTATGCCATGGCATAGCGTTGGAGAAGTAGAGCGAGTGTCGAAACAGACTCGGAGTAGTCACGCTTCTGTCGGAGATTGGTGACGGTCTGCTTCAGGCGGTAAAGCAAAGAATCACCCTCTTCACCCCGCAACTTGTCAGACAAGCTCTGGTCTGCTCTCTTGGCCACCTTTGTCACGCCATTGCCAACGACTTGTGCGACCTCGGCCACATCGTCCTCTAGCTCTTGTGCCGATGGCGCAGTTCCCTCAGCATCTTTGCCGGGCTCTTTCAGCGCTTGCTGCTCAGCCTGCGAAGGTTCAATCTTCTTGCCAGCTTTCTTTGCCACATTAGACAAAGTAAATGCGCTGTCTCTGAAGACTTCTCGGCCAACGGTTTGGATGTCTGAAAGGAAGATTCGAAAGTCGGAGTTGGTGAGGAGCAACTGGCCAACTGTTTGGAGGCTCTGGTACGCTGTTGATAGGTTAGCTTAATCTTCTTCTCGAATCCGCCATGTCGACTTACCTGCAGTTGCATCGGCCTTGGCTTTCGACTTGGTAGTGCGACGAGCGATGTCATTCACATCGACCGAGATTCGCGCTTTGGTGAGGTACCACACAAAGTCCTGGATCTGATCCTCGCTGTTCTTGTGCTGTAGAAGATCGATGAATTGGTGGAGCCACTGCTTGGTGAATTTGACCAATAGACGACCAGAGTCACTCAGTTCTGGGTTGTCGGGGTTCAGGATGTCTGCGGAAAGCACGCTTCTGAGGTTGATGATGGTCTGTTCATTGGATGGCATGTAACCCATGGACATGGCCCGTAGCATCTGATACGAGTGGAGCTTCTGGTGAACCTCCCGCTGAAGGACCGTATCATCGCGGTACTGCCGAGTAAGCCCGTTAGCCGACGCGTTTGACTTCCAATGCGCGATAGCTTACCTGTGGGAGTAGCGGTTGCTGATCATCGTCGCGGTTGCGGCCGAAGCCAAGACAGGAAGACATGGTCAATTGTTTATTTTGAGCTGTGCAATGTCTGTCCGAGTAGATGACCAGGGTTATAGAGATCGTGAAGTACAATAACCTGCTGCTGGTAGTCTTGTTTGTGGTAGCCTAGACGCGTGCTAAGCGTGCAATGATGACGATCAGGAGCGAACTCCGCGCAGCACGACGTCATAGTTCGCTCCGCGGCTGCGACCGTCCCTCCCCCACAATCATGCGTCGCTGTACCTGATTATCACGACATGTGAAGTATCAGGTATCTTCGCACGTGCGAGAGCACATCCACTGAATATGGCTCTGCTTTACGTGCACTGACACTCAGACGATTTGCCATGAGTTGCTAGCGCGCGTATACAATTGCTGGGGTAATAGGCTGAGGTCTACAGGCCCTGCAAGGCGGTGACTAAAGTGCAGCAGGCCATTGGCTTTTTGAGTGCGGCATTTCGCATGTGGCTGCGATTGGGATGCCTACTCCTGGGTCTTAGACTACTTCGACAACCTTGACGGCTTGGCTCGAGAGTACTAACTAGACTTCGTAAAAACCAAGGATAGGTGAAGGCTTCTACACACTGGATGATACCGACCTCGTGGGATATATGAATTGAGTTGTGTTGAACGCTTTGCAGTCGACTGAGCATGCAATGTGCTCTAAGATAAAGTCACATTGTCCTGTAAGATCGGACGCAGACGTCTGCGTTCTTTCGAATGCAGTCCTGTGCTATATGCCGAACTGCTTTTGTGAGCATCGAATTCAAGTATGGGTATTTGGAGAGAGGTACGGCGTGATTGCGAGCAATGACATCCCTGGTGTCTATTCAAGTCTTGACAAGGAGGACGGGAGGGCGTATCTGTGACAAGCAAGCAAAATAAGCGCCGAATTTGGTGGCAAAGGTCCATGCTGTGCACCCCTCACCCTGAGACTTCGGTGCTCTGCAGATCCTGGTGCAATGGCTGCGATAGAGGTCGCGTGCCGGGCAATCTTCAGCTCACGAGAAGTCACAAACTTTGTCCGTGTCTAGACAGGTGGGTCGCGGACCATCGAGCCTTCCCCACATCCGCGACGTCGCATGCGATACCGCATCTAAGATAGGGCGATCCTAACGAGTCGGAGCGAACCGTGACCTTTAGGCTGTTCTGTATGATTCGACTCTGATGATTTCAGTCTCTGCTGTTCTCAGTGTTCAACAAAGACGTGGCACCAGGTCCGACATTTCGGGGTGACAGCATGTCGGACCCCGTGCAACCATGGTCCATCGGCTCCTTTCCCCAACGCATTCCCCAAGTGCTCGACGCCCGGCCGGACTGACTGAACCATCCGAGTGGGTTCAGCCCCGGCTCCTGCAGTCCTGGGCAACGGCGTGCTGATCTAAGCGAATGCATGCCGATCCAGGGCTCTCAAAAAATTGTTGCAGGCGCCACACTGGATGGAAAAAGTAGACACACCGCTTTGCACGACATGGACTTGTCACACCGTACCTTGCCCGTCTGACGGAAAATCCTTGGTTGCAAGTGTTGGTGGCTATGGTGGAAGTAAAAGACCGAAACTCTTCGCAGAGGAGACAAAGTTATTGGAGCATGCGGACGCGGATGTAGCTGCGTGCGGCTCCTGGCCACACCACATGGCTCTGAGGGGGGTTTGGCTGGAGGGGAACCCGTCGATTCCTCGTCAGACATGCCAAACAGGTCAGGATAGGCATGCTTCCCGTGCGAGGGATGCTGTGTGCATGTCCGGCGCTGTCACATTCGGCGCCTGAGGACTCTTCCGAGACAATTGCCGTAGGACGCACGAAAGCACGTCCGCAACGCGGTGGTAGGGGATAACAGCGCCATTAATAATGTCAATATACAAGTGGCCTGACGGGTCGCGGCAACTGAGCATTGGCAGTGGCAGAAATGCCTCTTGATGCCTGACCTCGAGGCGAGCGTGGTGCTTAGTGTAGTTCTGGGAGCTGCGAACGCGCCGAGTGGACTCGCAAGCCGACAGCTTTTGCTGATTCCAGCACAAATCGGCATCTGACGAGTGCCTGAACGAGGTCTGGCTAGGCTAGCAATCCGGACCCGCACACCGACCAACGGCGTGGGAAGATGCTGCCTCCGTATTATTCCGACGATGCAGGCGTGGGTCGTGTAAGCGCAAGGGTCGCGCTCTGGAAATGCGGATGGGAGAGACATGAAAGCCCACACGGTTCTCCTCAGGGTGGCGCCCGCGGGATACAAGCCCTCCCGATTCGCTGAGTCTCGCTGCCCATGACACGCGGGCTTCCTTCCATTTCTTTTGGCCTGGTCCGCGGTAGCAGGACTGTTGCAACTCCTTCAATGCAGCGACTCAGCCCGCTACTTAAGGCCGCGGTCCCTCAGTCCAGACTGCAGAAACCCTTCCGTGCTTTCACACACACCCGTTCCTTGGCTTCGGTAGCAACCCATAACACAATGCCTTCCTCTGCTCGGCCACACCTTCCGCCGCGTCAGCTGTCGACGACGAGCGGTGACTATGACCTCTCCAACAATAGCGACCTCCGCCGCCAGCTGGGCACATATGGCTTGACGCCGCCAGCCGTGGAGACGTTTGAGATCCAGAGTCAGCGATGTTGGTAGCCAATTGGACTTTTTGCAATGCATTACTCACACCAGACAGGCCTGAGACTGCTGGCCATGAAGCCCACCCCGATTGAGAAGTTCCAGTACCTTGTCCACCTAAAGGCCACAAACCCACATCTGTTCTACAGGGTCCTTTCCCAAAACATCAAGGTATGACGCCAGGGTCCAAAATTACAGGAAGGCACGACTGACGTCCCCAGGAACTCACACCCCTCATCTACACCCCCACTGTCGGCGAGGCCTGCGTACGATGGCACGAGATCTGGACACAGCCCGAGGGCATGTACCTATCGTTCAGCGACCGCGGCAACCTCCGCCAGATCCTCGACAACTGGCCACACCAGGTCGACATCACCGTCCTGACTGACGGCTCGCGTATTTTGGGTCTCGGAGATCTCGGCGTCAACGGCATGGGCATTCCCGTGGGCAAGCTGGCCTTGTACACGGCCTGTGCCGGTATCAAGCCAGACTCGACTCTGCCACTCACGCTCGACCTGGGCACCAACAACAAGGCGCTGCGTGAGGACCCGCTCTACATGGGCTCCCGCAGGGAAAAGGTCACCGCAGCCGAGGAGAAGGAGTTCCTCGACGAGCTCATGGCGGCGCTTACCGACAAGTGGCCAAAGTATGTATCTCGCAGCTTCTTTCCAAACAGGCAACTGATCGTGTGACAGCATCGTCATCCAGTTCGAGGACTTTAAGAACCCCTTCCCCGCACTAGAACGCTACCAGAACAGCTACGCCATGTTCAACGATGATGTCCAGGGTACCGGTGCTGTCATCGTCGGAGGCTTCATCAACGCCATCAAGGCATCAGGTGTCCCAGTGCGAGACCACAGGGCCATTTTCCTTGGTGCCGGAAGTGCCGGTACTGGTGTGGCCATGCAGATTGTCGAATTCTTCAAGAAGGAGGGTCTGACCGAGGAGGAGGCGCGCCGCAAGTTCTGGTTCGTCGACTCCAACGGTCTCGTTACCGCCGACCGGGGTGACAAGCTTGCCGAGCACAAGATATACTTTGCGCGTGACGATAACAACGGCCGCCAGTACCAGTCTCTCAGCCGTTTGATTGATTTCGTCGAGCCCACCATTCTCATGGGTCTATCAACCATCGGTGGTGCTTTCAACTCGGGCATTCTGCAGAAGATGGCCAAGCTGAACGACAGGCCCATTATCTTCCCCCTCTCCAACCCTTCAAGCAAGTCGGAGTGCACATTCGAGGAGGCTGTCATCAACACCAACGGCCGCTGTCTCTTTGCCTCGGGCTCTCCTTTCCCCTCAATGGAGTGGAATGAGAGGACCCTCACCCCTGGACAAGGAAACAACATGTATGTCTTCCCAGGTATTGGTCTTGGTGCCATTCTGTCCCAGGCCGTATCAATCACCCAAGACATGATCTACGCCTCAGCCGAGTCGCTCTCAACTTCATTGAACAAGCAGGAGGTTGCTGACGGCTGGCTGTACCCTGACATCCGCCGCATTCGCGAGGTCTCCGTTGTCGTCACACGTGGTGTCATCCGCGCTGCCCAGAAGAACGGTGTTGACCGCGCTACTGAACTGCGCCAGCTTAACGACGCAAACCTCGATGCCTACATCGTGGAGCGCATGTACGACCCCTTCAACGAGTCCGCAAACGCCGCCGATGAGGTCTCCAAGCTCATCAACGGTCACACCAACGGTGTAAACCACATCACCAACGGCGTTTCCCACTTGTAGATGGACTTCTTCACGGCGCCATGCGAACCGACCAAAAGTGAATTGGTTACCAAAAGATTAGATTTTGTTTGTTTGTTTCGGGACATGGACAATGTCTCTTGTTCATGGATGGATTTCGACTCGATACCCCGATTTACACACGCTTTCCACCGACCATACCCCTTGTAGTACACCTAGATATTGAAGCGCTCATAGCGTGGAAATGTAATACATATGACTTGAAACTTGGCACTGCATACACACAACTTGTGAACCTAAACATGAACTGCTACTCAACAAATGGCTGAACATACCAAACAGCGAGTATCCCAACAATCCCCATCCTCGGACTTCCCCTCTCTCCGACCGGACTCTTCTCCGCCATTCTCAACATCCGCTGCATGCATGCATGCATGCATACATACATACATGCACATACGAACAAGCACCAAGCACACCGCCGGGCCCCCTGCAGGCCATCAGCCACACAGCTAAAACGGCCTACCTCGTTATGGCAAGGCTCGACTTAAGCTTAACCCTGGGACTTAAGACGTGGTGTACCCCGGATCCACCCGGCGTGGCTTCAAGTAGGGTCGGTGCGGCGGAACGGGTCGTTGGGTGGGGACGCTGGGATGGGGGGATGAACGGGTGGGGTGGGATGTGCATGGAGTTGTGAACGCTTGTTGTGTGTTTGAGGTTTAGTGAGGAAGAGCTATGTGATGGTGAATGGATTGTTGTATAAGGGTATACTGGGATGAACAGGCATGGAAATCGTTGGGTTTGCTGATATGGAGTTCTGCGGTGTATGCACGTACTTGTACACTTACTTTAGGATGTTGAGTTAGGGTCGTGGTGCTTGGGGACCAGTGTGCTGTGGTATCTCGTTCACCTTCACTTGTTGTCAAGCATCACCGCTCCTCGTGTTCCCTCACGGTGAGGCCCCGTCGAACTCTTCACGCTCACCAGTCAGCTGCATATAAGGCTTTTAGTGGCTTGCGCTTCACTCTCTTTCAACCTCTTCCAAGCCTCATCCACTTCATCAACCAACTCAAACAATTTCAACTCACACTTCCAACACACAACCACCCCTTCAAATCGCAATGGCCGACAAGAACGCCAAATCCGGCTGGACTGACCGCGAGATCGTAAGCTTCCACGCAATGTATGACACTTTACAATTGTTAATCCCCCACAGCTCGTCTGCCTGTTGAATGTCATGGAGTACTCCAACTGCAAGCTCGAATACGGCGTGAGTCCCCTCCCCTTCCTCTTCTTCCCATCTGCCACTCACTAACCCCACCCCAGGACGCCGAATACCCACCCGGCCGCAACGCCAACGGCTTCCGCCAGAAGATCAACATGCTGAAGCGCGAGCTCAAGGGCGAGTTCGAGTCAATCAAGGCCGGTAACCCCGTCGATTCCACGCCCAAGAAGAAGGCTGCGGATGCTACGCCGAAGTCCACCCCACGTAAGCGTAAGGCGGTGGCTGGGGAGGATGGCGAGGAGACGCCCAAGAAACGTGAACGCCCCAAGATGGGTGCTGCTAAGAGCGAGGAGCTTGTTGAGGATGAGAGTGAGATCTTGGTCAAGGAAGAACCCGAGGATTATCTGGAAGCGGAATTTGAGGCGCAGATTGAGGATCAGGTCTGAGTGTGGAGATGGGTCGGACTGCAGAGTTGAAGCAGGGCGGATGCATTGGCTCACTGAAGCAACGCTGGGCGGCGTTTTGGTTTCTGTGTGCTTTCTTTGACTGGGTCCTCAGACTTAGGGTGGTGCTACGCTCAGCGCAGCTCGATTGCATTCATGGTATAATGCGTGGAGTTCGAAGGATATGCATAGCTTGATGGCGCATCAAGTTTGTTACAGCTGCACTGGGAATACAGCACAATTATACATCACCATGTGCTCACCTCGTGCCTCAACATGTCTATCATTGCATCTGACTCATCGTCGCGTGATGCAATTTCCAGTCGTGCAGCGCACTCTCCTTATCTTGCTCAGCATCGCCAGTGCACGTGTGTGTAAAGTGAAGGTGAAGGCAAATTACACACCCGCTCCCCCCGCTCGCACCCAGAAACATACAAATCTCACCCACTTCTGTTCCCTCCCAAGCCCAACTACCTACACCCCACTGCCCAAACTCTACACAAATTTAACCTACAAATCTGACAGCAACACAGCAAAATGTCCAACATGGAAGCTTCCAAATCCAAGGCCAGCGTCGGATGGACCGACCGCCAGCGCGTACGTCTCCCTCACTTCATCTCGCTTCTCATAAATCTGATACGCATCTAGCTGGCGTACTTCTTCAGCCTCGTCGACTTCTCTAAGGTTAAGCTCGACTATGCCGTAAGTCTCCCTCTTCTCCTTCTCACTGTCCACCCCATCTAACACCCCTACTAGAACGCGCCGCGCCCCGAAGGCAAGTCCGTCGGCGCCTGCCAGATCATGATGCACCGACTCAGGGGCACGCTCAAAGACGATCTTGAGGCGCTGCGCAACGGCACAGCTATGCCCGAGGATGCGCCCAAGAAGGCTGCGGGTACGCCCAAATCCACCCCGAGGAAGCGCAAGGCCAAGGGCGATGCGGAGGGCGAGGGTGAGGCCACACCGAATAAGAATGGTAGGAATAAGAAAGCGGCTGTTGCTGAGGAGGAGCCTGCTGCTGCCAATGAGGACGAGGAGAAGGCCAAGGTCAAGACAGAGAATGTGGATGAGGAGGTCAACGTCGGTGATGACTAGGACATGGGCACGCGATGCATGATGGATCGATTTGTTCAGAAGTACATTCTGGGCATTTGAAGCTCTGGCCTGCATCTTGGTCAGCGTTGGGCTCTCATACTTATCGTTCACGAAGCGTTGCCGGAGCTTAGAGTGCTTCGCATCATTTCGAGAGCGAAGGAAACGTCCTGGATTCTAAAGTAGTTCATAACTCTATTAGCTTGGGAACACAATCAAAACTTGAATCAAAACATGCGACCTGAAGATTGACTCGTGTGGAATTTGAAAGGGTATCTAAACTATACAAAACTTCAGATCTGCGTGCGTGCTGGACATGAAATGCAAGTAACTGCCAATTGAGTCGTTAAATCTGCCGTGAATATCGGACTTTGATCGTATAGGGTATCCTCGAGATCATCGAAAATGCCGTAACTCTGCTGGATATGAATGAATCGCGACGGTAAGAAATCATTGCTCATGATGTCACCTTATACAATGTGCAACTCGCTGCGAGCTAGATGAGAGTATAAAATGCAAGTGCTGACATGCCGTACTCATCGCGTGAATTCAGGCTTCGTGGCTTTGTTGACGACAGGTGGTGGTCCATCAGTATCCGGATACGGCAGCGGCGCGCCTCGCGGTGGCCGTGGCAATCCAGCGCTTGGTGGTGATGTGCGATGTGGAGATAAGGGCGCTGGTCTGAGGTCGTCCTGGAGTGGCGTCTTTGGTGGCCTTGGTGGAGCATGGGCGTGAGCATACTGTAAACGCTCCTCGAAACTCGGCGTCTCCAAGCTGACCATGGAGTCCGGACGCCCTGTGTTGAACTGCTCATCTGAACGACGACCTGGCGAGACGAGCTCTCCCGAGTGCCGCGGTGGTAGATCATGCATGACTGGCTGGGGGAACTCATCCGAGGATATCACAGGGTATTTGTCGGTGTCTGACTGTCGGTGTTGGTCCTGAAAGGAAATCTGATTTCCATCGGGGTTGGTTAAACGGTATTCCGGTGTGACATCCTCGGCTGGCAACTCTACAGCGAGAGGCGAAGGCTCTGGTACAACAGGCAAGGGCTTGTTCGGTGCTTGTGGTCCATCGTACGGCGACATCCCCTTTTGTGCGCGCTCCCAGCGTAGCTTTGCGAAGTGTATCCGTGCGATCTTCGCGGCTGCGTCCAACGTCATTCCTTGCACAGTCTTCTCCGCAAGGTACATGCGGGTGTTGGTACTGATATCTGCCAGTGCATTCCACTCGTTCATGCCAAACTCGCCTACACCCACGTTAACGTTCAGTCGGTAATAGTTCTCCGGATTGACGTGGCGTTTCGCTAGTTGATCTTTCATATCTTTGTGCGTCTTTTCGCAGTCTTCGATCTTCTGAATGAGCCTACGCCGGGCTTCTGCAAAGTCTCCAATGCCACCAGAGACAAAGCCTTCCCACCAAAGATGTTGCTGTGCGTTTGTGCCATCCGGTCGCTTTCCAGTACCAATGCTGAGGAAAACTCCCACTTCGCGTCCGGGCCATTCGTTGCAAACTGCTTCATCAAGCACCATGGGAGAGGGGTTGTATTTTCCGGTGCCTTCGTCCAGGAACACTGACTGACCGATCTGAATCGGCTTGAATGCCAGTGCTGTGGCGGATGTTGCGCGTCCGGCTTGCCATATCGTCGCGTTGGGCTCTACTGGAGGCTCCTTGCGTGAGTCGTATGAGCGGAGCCAGATCTGGCCTGTGCCAGCTTTCTTGGTACCCTTGTACACTGCTGTGACGGCACTGTATCGTGTCAGAATAATCTTAACTACACAAGTATGGATGACTTACGTTTTGGTGCGTTCTTCTCGATTGTCGTAGAGCTGGGCGTGAGGGTTCCCCCATTTCAGCGCCGCCATGCGCATGTTGACAGGCGCTGTCCCAATTTGGCTGTATTTGCTCGCATTACTCGCGCTTCTTTCCACGCGCCGACCAGCTGATATAGCGCTACCAGGCGTCATCGGTGTTCGTAGGTCTGCCGTGGATGATAGCCCGTCGTGTCTGTCATTGCCTTCGTCGTCGTAAATGGTGTGTTCTCGCACGCATTCCATGATAGCCTCTTCCAGTTTTGAGGCCTTGAACAGCGTTGACCGGTACGGTATTCCAGCAAATGTCTTGTCCGTCTCGAAGACCTTTCTGGTCATGCGCACATATACGTCCTTGCACGTCTCTACATCCATGCGCAGCCGCCCAAGCATTATAGCAATCAGCCCTCCAGTACCGGTTCCCGCAATAAGATCGAAGTGTTCGCATGGTTTTGGGACTTCGTGTCGCTTTGGTGCTCTTCCTTCGGTTTCGACAAATGTGCGGTGCATGAGCTCCTGGAGTATGATGAGCATCGAGTAACCTCGCACGCCGCCTCCATCTGCTTGCTGTTAGCTGATTGCACTATTTGTGAATTCACACGGCGCTCTTACCTAGCGACAGGATCCGCAACGGCGGTCCTTTTGTGGTATCTTTTCGTCGAATCCCACTACCTGCCATCATGTCTGCGGTGGTGCGCGCCGGCTGTTACTCCGCAAGGCGTGCAGAAGGCTTGGTATGAGGTCTCTCGCGAGATAAGGTCAGGTGTTCAGGCAAGCGCGTGGTATAGCTGAGGCTTCAGCTGAGCGAAAGTTTGGAAAGTTGCTTTGTCAGGCTGTCACAACTGTGTGCCCCGTGGTAAGTACTAAGCAATGAATCGTGGCTATGGTCGGATTCGCAGCCTTCGGACGCGCGCTTCGGAGCGCTCAGCGAAAGATGTGATGTGGTGAAGTTTGGAGAACACGAGAACGAAGGAAGGAACGTTTTGGAAAAGCGCGGAAGGCAGGAAGCACGTGGATACGAAGAGTCTTGAGTCTGGTTAGGCTCTTGGGTATTCACTCAGCTCCGACCAACAACGTCACTCGGTGGTCAACGGGCCAAGCCCCACCTGAGCACAGCCACTCGCTTCAAAGTTCGCAGCCAACAACAGCCCTGTAGGCATCGCGTTCCAAGCTCCATCCTGGCCAACGACCTGCCGTAGTTGCAACAATTACCGGATTGCGACATCTGTATCCGTGTCGTCTCCTGGATCGTCGGCCTTATAGCGGGAACCTGCTGAGCCGCCTCGTCTTCAGGAACATGGTACCAAGCGCCAGTTAGCGAACACTTTGCCGCCCAATCAGGCTGTGATAGAACGCGTTTCGGATGGTCACGCTCGCAGAGCCTGTCGCGAACTCCGTACGAATGATTTCGCCGCAAGTAAGCGCTCGAACTGTGAGCCATTCGCCACCGAACTGCTCAAGAGACAGCATCCCTGGACAGATGCGAGAAAAGGACGGGAAGTTCCTGAGCAAGTGTGCCATTTTTGGCTTGTCTTTTCACGGGGATCTCAGTACTCGCAAAGTCACGCTGCTCTCTAGCTTTATTCTTGAATAAGGGCCCCGTAGCATCCGGAACATAGTCCGTGAAGAGGCGGAGCTAAAATATAGTTGGTAATTAATACTCAAAGTTTACGGTCTAGTTGCTCTCTGAGATGGCAGTCAAGAGACTTGCTACTTGGTGCAATAATTCAAATTGTAGCGAGTTCTCAGTACTTGTCGCACCAGGAACACTATAGGATTAACTCAAGACAATTCAAGTTCAAGGGTTATAGGCCGTGAATATCTCAATCTCGTTTGCAGTATGTGAAACAGCCAGAGCCGATCTTACTCGAGAACCTCATGGGTAAGATGTGATGCTGAGTCTATATGGCAACCAACAGTATTGCGCTACTACAGGTTTGCCTGATAGTGAAAAGCCAGTAAATCCTGAGTATCGGATGATGGTCGTGGTGTACTGCTAAGGTAGCACTGGCGTATTCTTGTAGCTACATACCTCGGCTTCGTTGGCCGTAGTCAGTTTCATGTAAACGGACAAGACAAAGAGCTTTGCGCAGTAAGCGCAGCAATTCAACTCTAAGCGCATGAATAGTTCGTGAACTACAGTTTCAAGCCTGAGGCATTCAGTATACGAAACCGGAGCGGTCGCATAAATGAAGTTCATGCCGCTTTGCAGTATGAAACATACCTGGAGACCCTCGCGGCTCGCAAACCAGGACATTTCGATCGCAATCGCGGAGAACGATGGTGTTCGGAAGGTGCTCGTGTTTCTGTATCGCGCGATGCCGACATCGTGATGCTTACCACGGCACCTGATCCATTTAGCTCAGGATGATAATTCATGACTCACATTGAACGATTCTCGATTGCAAGTTCATGGTCACCTCATGAGAATACTGTGTAGATGCATGCAATCCGATATGATACCCAACGAAATCTTCTGACATTCCCTTGTAGCTCTTCTAGTGTGATGCTGACTGAAGGTGTTCGCAGCTCGTTAAATTCGGATGTACTCGATATTGCCAGGAAGATAAAGCTGTATGTCTTCATGGCCTTTCTTACAACAATGTAGCGTGCTGATGAGTTATCGAGTATCTTCAGGCATGCAAATGAGATGATCGTTCTTTACGAATGTTTGGTTGCATTCAGGTGGTCGATTTGGCACGAGGTCACGTGGACGGCGCTAGCGTTGCGGGTCTCTCGCTTAGCCCACGACCTCCGCGCAACTGATTTTCGAACCTTTGAACGATTCCAGCACCACAGACCGCCGACAACAACATCGAAAATGTAAGGACACCGATTCTCTCATCAATTTCCCTTCGTCGATAGACAATTCCACGACTGCACACAATATCCCAGGTCGTGGCTGCCGCTCGATAAGCGACTCGAGGCGTGGCGAACCCCTCTTTGCAGACGCTCAACACCACGTCTTCAAGTACGGATATGGGCACAGCGCTGACAGTGATTGCTCTACAGGGTCAACCTCCGCACTCAGAAGCGTCTCGCGGCCTCCGTTGTCGGCTGCGGCAAGCGCAAGATCTGGCTCGATCCCAACGAGACCAGCGAGATTGCCAACGCCAACTCCCGCCAGACCATCCGCAAGCTCGTCCAGGATGGCCTCATCATCCGCAAGCCCGTCACCATGCACTCGCGCGCCCGTGCCCGAGCCCTGACCGCTGCCCGACGAATTGGCCGCCACCGTGGTTTCGGTAAGAGGAAGGGTACTGCGGACGCTCGTATGCCTAGGTATGCAATCACAATGTCCTCAGCATAATGGATCTGGGGTGAAGGGACACCAGGATCGGTGTAGTGCTGTTAGGGAATGTTTGCTGATGCGATTGTTAACAGCCAAATCCTCTGGATGCGTCGTCTCCGTGTCCTCCGCCGTCTTCTCGTCAAGTACCGTGCCGCCGGAAAGATCGACAAGCACCTCTACCACGAGCTCTACCACCTCTCCAAGGGAAACACCTTCAAGCATAAGCGTGCTCTCGTTGAACACGTACGTTGGCCATGACATCATGACTTAGTCACCCCCGCTCGAGGCCTGGCAACTGACATGCATTGCAGATCCACAAGGCCAAGGCCGAGAAGGCTCGCGAGAGGGTCATCAAGGAGGAGATGGACGCCAAGCGTGCGAAGACCAAGGCCGCGAGGGAGAGGAGACAGGAGCGTGTGCAGCAGAAGCGTGCTGCGCAGATTGGCGACGAGGAGTAAGCGCTGGGCGACATGATAAATACCTGGCGTGGGTCTTTTTAAGGTTAAAGGAGGGCGTCAATCTCCTTTCTCTCTGGGCATCATATGCGGCGGTCATGTTCATGTACGTCTGGGTCATCTCTGAACGACTCTTCTACTCAAGCATGCTCGACTCAAAAAGGCTGCCTTCTCTGCACATGGTGCTATGAACGTCCACATGATAGGATAATGAGCATCAGTACAGTAGAAAACGAGTGGTCAACTTTGGCGTTGGTCTTCTTTTCATTTTGTTCCATGTTGGCGCTCTGTGACGTCCTTGTTCGTGACTTTTGACATCTGCCTTTCTCGGATAGTACATCATGTCCATTCACGATTGGATCACTTAGTGATACAAGGCACATCAACTGTTACGAAGTAGATTATTGGATTGAAATATTCTCCATGTCAAGCCTGCGGAGTGTAAATGTTGCTGTATGCCAATAACGCATCGACTCAACCATACTATCCTAACCGTGGGTATTAAAACTCCCGAACCCAAACGCCCGCGCCCGCTGAACGCAACGAAGACAGCACAAAACAATTCAAATCTGCGTTATTGTCAGCCAACGTCCCACAAAGTCACACACGATCCAACTCACCAGCCGCAGCGCCGTGCGATGCACGTTCCTCGTGAAATTGAGCATAGCCCTGCTCTTATTATTCCCCCTCTGCAGCCTGCGATACCCCTCCTGCACATGCGACGGCTGCACCGGCTCCCTCGCCTCCTCGGGCGGATCAAACAACCCACGCTCCCTCTTCCTCTTGAGCCGATTGACCTCACCACCATGGCTCTTCTTCCACTGATCCTCTGCATCCTTGACCTTGAGCGCCTCCTCAGTGAGCGTCTGCACGATTTCGAATGTCAGGAAACCGAGGATGTCGATGATGTCGTCCGACGGCTTGCTATCCGTGATGAGTCCAAAGCCCGCCCACTCCTTGAACCGCTTGCCCTTGCGGTATGTAAACGACGCTTGACGGCAGTCGGACCAGTGGACGTATTCCTCGCGCGTCATGTTCTTGGTGCGCTCGTCGGCGTTCTTGAGGCGCTGGAGTGTCGCGAAGTTCATTTCCTCTTCCTCCTCGTCCTCGACCTCTTCCATCAAGGGCGGGAACTCGGTGAAGTACGAATGCACGTCCCAGACGAGATCGACTTTGGCGCGCTTGGTCTTCTTCCCGGCTTCGGGGCCTGCGGGGCCTGCGCCCACATCTGCGCCGGCACCTAGGTCTGCGTCTCCGGCGGCGACGTCCGCGCCGGCATCGCCGCCCTTGTCGTCGGAATCCTTGACGGAGCGACGCACATCCTTCCACTGGAGGAAGTGCTTGAGGCGGGAGATTTTGGCGCGGTCGTGCCGGATAAGCATGAACAGGTCGTCTGTGGAGATTGATTTGCTGCCGCGGCGGGTGGCGAGTGCGGTGCATTCGCGGAGCATGTGCTGGACTTGGTCTTGAACAATGGACTCGATGAGTGTGGTGGTCTCTGGTGATGGGTCACCGGTTTCTCCGGAGACGAACATCATCTGTGCGATCGGCAGGATTAGCGGGTTGCCGTCTATGTCTAGCGGAAGTAGAAAGAACCCGTCTGGAGTAGGTGAACGAGAGGTTGGAGGCGACAGGGGCATTGAAAAAGACATCTTGAATAAGCGCTCGTGGGGGGTTTGCGGGACAGCAACGGGGTGGATGACGAGGTTGAGAATGAATGTGTGACAGGTGCATGGGCATGTGTTGGAGAAGCTTTGAACAAGAAGCTACGGGCAGCAAATTCTCGTCAAAGTTGCAGAGGCAATCGGAGGTGAGGCAGAGTATGGACCATATTTGTAGGGTGAAGGTAGGGGAACAAGAGCGGCAACTCGAGAACGTGCCGTGCCCCGCGCAAAGTACAGAAGAAACGACATTGGGGAACGCACGAAGATATAGAAAGACTTGAAATATGAAAAGTGACTGCTCGCATCTTGAAGAGGTGTGTATGCAGGTCGTCGCCTGAACGGGAAGTAGATCCAGAGATCGGTCCGCGTCAGGCACAGCTTTCGGCAAGCCGATATGCTGTGCTCCCATACGAGGCGATTGCATGACATATGATAGAGAGAACTGCGACGAGAAATTGACAGGAACACAAAAACCATGCACTAACCTGTTGGATCTCCGTCCGGTACTTTGCCAGCTTGTCCTTGTCCGCCATGATGCCTACTCTTCATACAACAATCTCTCCAAAACAATACAAAAAGGCTGATACAAAGAGACCTGACGTTCAGAGCATGTGGGGAGAGTCAGGAGGGAGTGGAGGCAGCGGGAATAGTCGTTTGCACAGAGGCTGGCACGCGGTTTCGCGGCTTCACTAGCGCGAATCCGGGCGATGCCTGCTGCGACGCCTTGGCTCAGCCCTACGAGCGGCCCCGCCAAAGTTTTGTGAATTTCCCACAGCTTCCCCACCACGACTGCAGTCACGCATCACACACGGCAATATGTTGTACCTTGTGGGTCTCGGCTTGGCCGACGAGAAGGACATTACCGTCAAGGGTATGGAGATTGTTAAGAAGGCCGAGCGCGTGTATCTCGAGGCATACACCGCAGTGCTGTTGGTCGAGAAGGATGTGCTTGTGAGTAGTCAATTGGGAATCCAGGGGAGAATAGGGCTAATTGTCACGACAGTAGGAAGCTTTCTATGGCCGCGAAGTCATTATAGCCGACCGTGAAATGGTCGAATCGTCAAGCGACGACATACTCAAAGACGCCGACAAAGTAGACGTCGCGTTCCTCGTCGTTGGAGATCCATTTGGGTGCGTCTATTCTATCACGTTTGATACCCTCAATTCTAATATGAGTACAGAGCAACAACACACACCGACCTCGTCCTGCGCGCCCGCGAACTCTCCATCCCCACGCGCTCGATCCCCAACGCCAGCATCCTGACCTCAATCGGCGCAACCGGCCTGCAGCTCTACAACTTCGGCCAGACTGTGTCCATGGTCTTCTTCCTCGACAACTGGAAGCCCGCGTCCTTCTACGACCGCATCAAGGAGAACGTGTCAATTGGCCTGCACACCCTCGTCCTGCTCGACATCAAGGTCAAGGAGCAGAGTCTGGAGAACATGGCACGCGGACGCAAAATATACGAGCCGCCGCGGTACATGACAGTCGCGCAGTGTGCACAGCAGATGTTGGAAGTTGAGGAGGATGACAAGAAGGAGGGCGTGTATACCAAGGACAGTTTGGCTGTTGGTGTTGCGCGGATTGGCGCCGAGGACCAGAAGATTGTCGCGGGGACATTGGCTCAACTGTGCGACGCGGATCTTGGAAAGCCGCTGCACAGTCTGGTGCTGCTGGGCAAGAGGACGCATGATCTGGAGAGAGACTTCCTGGAGGAGTTTGCGGTGGACAAGGAGAGCTTCAAGGCGGTCTGGAAGCGTGACTATGAGGGCAAGGTATAAGGGATGGCTACAAATCTGATCAGTGGACTGTTTCTAGCGGTCTCATAGCACAAGAAAAAAACTCACAATCTTCAGCAACATACTATGTGAATGCACCCCTGACTGCATCGGCATTGTTCTATGCTGTCCGATCGCGATCATAGTATTCGTCATTCATGTTTTCGAAGCCTGCTCATTCGCAGCTTCCTCGTTTGTATCCGCCATACCTGTGACGTGTGTTCTTAAACGCACCAGAGCTGACCCCCGTTCGCTGACCTCGAGGGGTATATAAACCCGTCTCTCTTCATTCTCCCCTTTCCCTACAAACTCACAGTCGTTTGTCGAAAGTCCAAAAAGTCCCCTTATCGCCATGTATGTTCTCGAACTGACGAGTTCGACCTTTACCTCATGAGCGCTCTGTGCGCTCTGTTGAAAAACTTTTATCGCCAAAAAGGAACCGACGGGAGGCTGATATGTTCTGTCTTCTGTTGTGTTATGGGTTTGCAAAAGAAATGACGACAAGCATCATGAACAACAAAAGGGAGACGCCTATTCTCACGCGTCCTCCTTCTCCACCGAGCTTTTCCAGAGAGCAAAATTTTCGACTTTTGCTATACACCAAGTCCCTCTTTCCGAAAATTCAGGTCTGGATGACTCCATGATCTGTTTCTGCACTCCACGAGCTCACAAAATGCTCTGAACCTTCTCCCCAAAGTTCGATGCTATGGAAAAAGCTACGCGACCAAGTGCATGTCTTTTCCAACTGGCTGCGCTCGTTTCAAAACATGGATCGACTCACCCTATGTGAAGTGTCAACCACCAAAGACAGAGTTCGACCTGCGCAAATACCTCTCCGTAACCTCGAACCTGCTCCCTCATCCACTCCTTTCTTTTCTCAAAAAACAAAAACTGGTGTTACTCTCTTGATGTGTTTAAGTTGATAAGTTCGACTTCTGCCTCATTAGTGTGCCTCTTTTTCCGCAATCTGTTCCAAAAGTGGATCAGCAAACGACTATGTTCTGTTCGCCTGCTTTTGGGTGGCTATTTCAAGAACCCGATGGCCTTGCTATAGTTTTTCAAAATCGTTGTTGGCCTAGGGCATGTGGGTCTTTCCTCCCGCCCTCACCAGGTGATGCAATAATTCGTGCGCGCTATGCCTCACGACCCAAAATATCTGAGAGAAGCTTAGCCAAGCAGTTCAACTTCAAGGTTATTCAAGCTTCTTGTGGCGTGCTAATAAGCTATCAAGTCTATTCAGGCGTGTATGTAAGGTGGCAGCTACTCTGTGATAGTAAGTTGAGTTGAAACAGAACGCGCACGAATTATTGCATCACCTGCTGTCCTTCTGAAAGAGGACACATCTTCTGCCATGCAAGAGCTGCTTGTCGAAAAGACCACCCTCGCGCCCAATGTTCTGCTTCTTCCTTCAAAAAGCACAGCCGAAATCTTTATGCTTTTGCGCACTCCCTCCACCAGGCCCCGGCAGAATTCCTGTCCGCCTTCACCAAACAAGAAAAGTAAAGAGGTAGCCTAGATATATGTAAACTCTTTTGCAAAACGAGACGAGACTATCTTATAGCACTGAGTATATACAGGCTTCTTTATAAACTTATTACGTGCGCTCTTATAGACTACCAGATCACTTCACGCATGTGCAGAGCGGACACGAATGTCGCCGGACCCTAGTGCCTCTATCGAGTTAGAACTCCATAACGAGTCGCTAGATGTGGGCTGTGTGGCCAATTCCTTTGGGATACACGAAATAAAAAGACTTCGATGACCATTTCATGAAAGGCGCTGTGTTTGATGGTGGCCTTCAGGCGCCCGGCATGAACACCTCTCAATCTCCTCGAACCTGCCGACCTTCAACTACCGTACTCTTGACCTACAATCCAAAAATGTTAAGACTATCAAGAAATTTCCTCCGCCTTCACCTGGCTGTGAGAGATGAGTTCGACTTCTATCTCATGTTCTGCCGTGCGCTTCGAAAAGCCAACAACGAACCTTTCTATGCAATTTTCTCCTGAAGAGTCCCTACATCACCCTACATGTAAGATTGGCCGGCTTTATTGACCAAAATGTTTGAGAAAACGATGTTCCGGCATATCATGTCTTCCGTCTCCAGGGAACGCTACAAAAATATGATGGACTTTGCATGCATGAGGAGACGTCGAGCTGCCTACGCTTACACGTGAAAAACATGATCGTCTATAAAGTCAGCATCCACTTCTCATGATTTTTTCTCTTCGACATACTCGCTGCAAAGCAGTCTCCAAAAATCCAAACCTACAGTCGAATGTTCTCCTCTGAGACTTTTCCAAAAATTGTACATGAAGAAGACATGGTTCTGGTTGTCCTGTTCGTCACACCAAAACTCTGGAATCATGAGCGACATGTCACGAGAGCCCACTTTCTGCCCCACTTGAATCGCATCTCTTCACTTACCCCTCTTCATTGGATAGTACCAAAAGATCAGGCCAAGAATTTTATGCTCCGGCCATTGCGACTAAAACTGGCCTTTTCCGATCCTATGTTCTCTCTGAGGCAGATCACCATACCTACTCACACCGTCCGTGCCAAACCCTATATTCTCATCAGCCACGGAATTCTTCCAAGCAAGCATCCGATCCTCCATGTTTTTCTCCTCCTCCAGCTCTTCTGAAAACCCGCGAAGATGAGTTCGACTTCTACCTCATGCCGGCCTCTGCTCTTCTCCGAGCCTTTTCTCCAAAAGATAGATAGGGTCAAGACATGTCTTCCTCCATAGTTGGATCTCAACAACCTGCAGAATCCGAGTATCATTTCCGATCTTTCTCCAAGTCTCTCCCATTCTTCAAGGACATGGCATCGCCTCACATGTGTCTGCCGGACCTGGTGCCCTTCTTATATCCAAAATGCACACAGGCTCGCAACTTATGCCTCCCAGTCTCCAAACGCCTTTGGACCTCTCCCATGTGTGAGGTTTTAGCGAACACCCGTCCTCAAATATCTCGTCTTCTTCTCTATAAACACCTCTCTCTCGCCCTTCCAAAAAGCCCATCGAAGTGCTGTATGCCCTTTGCTTGTTTCAAAAAACGCCCATATCAAGCATACATGTCCTGTGTCCTGCTCTACATTTAAAAACGAGTCTACTGTACGACTCCCTCATTCTTCTCCTGTCCTCTCCTCGGGCCTCAAAAAACGTTGTCACAGCGATCCTATGTCCGAGGCCAGCCGGCGAAAGACATCTGCCGGAAGGTTTTATGTCCCGCTTCGTGCGCCTGTGCCGAACCAAAATCCGCGGATGGAGGCACAATGACCTGCTGCGTCTGTCTCATTTCCCCAAAGTCAATAAACATGCCCCCGTCCTGATCTAGCAAAAGCATTCGTGCGCACGCCTCATGGTCACAGCTCTCCATGTTATTCAGTATATCACTTCATTGTATTCGGAAACCCACCCATAAGGGGAGAAGTATGTATCGACATCACTGCACTATACAAGAAAGCGCTATAACCCCACCGATGCCAATCTTTTATTACAAGCCCTCGAAAAGCGAGGGCGAATAGAGAAGATGAGAAGCGCTCAAAGATGATACGAAGAGGCAGATATCGTACATAATGGAAGAAATGCAAGAATATCCGATCGCTTCGGCATGTGTATCCTAGCCTTCAATATGTTTGCGCCCTTGCGCCGAATGGAACTCGTGTTGGAAGAAGTCATGTAGCTTCTAGTGCTCCAGCACATCCAACAGTGTGTCAAAAACATCTCCATCTTCTTCATCGTCGTCTGAAGTATTATTCTGGCGAGGGTTGCGATCGACGTCAAACTCAGACGGCTCGTCATCGTCGTCGTCTCCACTTCCACTTTCACTTCCAAAGCCGCTGTCGTCACCCGAGAAGCTGGCTCCGATTTGTGCTTCGGCTTCGGCGTCTAGACTCGATTCTGAGGAGGAAGAATCGTCGTCATCGCCATCCGTGACGCCACGCCAGCTCTGCTCGCCGTCGTCGCCTTCGTATGCATCGTCATCGTTATCCGGCTCCGTGTCGCCGCCATTATTGTATCCACCGAACCCAGTACCACCAATGAATGGCCCTGAGTGCGGTGTAGCGTAGGCGAATGGTGTAGATTTTCCTACTACAGCGACCGACCGCTGACTAGGTCGACTGGTCACATCTGAGCTTGTCCTCGCAAGAGCGGGCTGCGACGAAAAGAACGGCGAGGGTGGTTCTCGCGAGCGTCGCGGCGTGGGATTCCACATGGTGATCTGCGCTTCGCCAAGGTCATTGTTATCTTGATACGAAGGATTGGCGGTCCGGCGGCGCTTGAGTCTTGCAACAGACACGCTGGGGGTACGAGACGTAGCTTGCGGAGCAGAAGACTGTTTAGTCGGAGATGAGTTGAAGCGACGTTTCGACGATCCAGTCACCAATGGCTCGGCAACTGAGGCAGATGTTGTCCGCTGACGGAAGTGGATAGGTCGTGTATGGAATTCACTCAGTGGCGATATGGGTTGAGGCAGCTTGTTCTTCAGGATCGAGCTCGGCGTCATGGATCTTCGCCATTGCCGATCGGCTGGACGCATTGAGAGCTGCATCGAGTGAGAGCTGCCGAACGATGAGTGTACACTAGCCGGAGGTGCATCGTATGCCTCAACGTATTGCCAGCATGTCTCTTTGGCGTCTGCTTCCGGGACCTTGGTTTGACACTGCTCGTCGTTGCCTTCCATCTGCGAATCCTGCTGTGGTTGGTAGCGCGGAAGCTGTCGCAGCTCTTGCCAGGTCCACGTGCTTCCCAAGTCGTCGCTATGCTGGATATAAGCCTCGCGTTGTGTGACATACAGCCTCTTCTTGCCACCAGACACCCGCATCATCACACCTGAACCAAGGAATTGCGCTGACCATAGCGCGGAAGTAGCCATCTCTGCAGGGCTGAGAAAACGAAGCTTGGAGTCTTTGTGAACCTTTCGCAGGGGAATGAAAGAAGCCTGAAGGCCAGGGTACGCTGTGACGACGTCGTCTCCATCTTGATTGGTATAGCTCAGATGCTCTAGAAGGTCGCTGAAGGCATGCGAAAGCGTTGCCTGGAGATCCCGCGCACTCGCGCCTTTGAGAGTGATATCTCGAACGAAGCCACGACTCTGCAGTCTTTTGTAGACCAGGTTATTGCTTCCACACGCTTTTGGGAAAAGCCAGTCATCCGCTGATCCAGAGGCCCAGTCACTAATAGCTTGGCTGCTCCAACCTTCACTATCGCTGATGATTCCTCCTCTTGACATGTTCTGTGGGCCATGGTATGGGCTCGAGTCGGATTCTCGGATTGGCACATCTGCCCCACTAAGCTTCGAGTTGCGCGCTTGTGTCCACTCCTCAGATTCTTGAGTAGCTTTGGAGATGTCGTGCATGGGCTCGTCAGGTGTGAACCATATTCCACGCAGGTCACGACCCCAGGGAATGAGGACAACCTCGACCTCCCAAGGCTGGAAGGTAGAGGGCAGAGCAGCAGACTCAAGCACATCTAGTCGGTCCTTGATGTTGTTAAACTCCATCTCTGTGTCTTTGCGATCCATGGCAGCCAGGATCAGGGCCGAAGAGGTGGTGGATTGTAAGGAGTGGTTGGAGCCAAATGACCCTGTGATGTTATCAATGCGTCGCCTGTATGTGGTGCTGCTCTGATCAGCGTCGATGGCTTGGTGATGTTTGTCATGTTCGTCCATGCGGTGCTCAAGCTCAATCAGCCGGTCATCGTGCATGCTGAGCATTTGGTTGAGGTCTTCCGGCTGGACATAGTTGAACGAGCCGTTCTCTAGCATGTCCAAACGGTCGCCCATGTCCCTCATCGTGTTAGCTACGTTTGGGATCGAATTGAGCAGGTTGTGGAGCGGTGCGAGATATGACACTAGCTTTTGTAGCGCTTGGGGAGACGCAGCGCGCAGAATTTGCTGCAGTTGTTCCTGAGCCTGAGGAGCAACGGGCGAGCGCTGGGAAGTGGGCGCAGATGTGGCATCGGTTTTCCCGGGGGAGCCATTGGGCTTCTGCATGTTCGACGTTAGTTGCGTGAGCGTGTCAATGAGGGTTTTGCCCTCTTGGACTGTCTGATCGGCGACACCGAGGTCTGGGGTGTTCGCTATGCTTGGGGTCGCGACTTCAGTAGCGCTTTGTATGTAATCATCAGGGTTGTAGGTGTTGGGGATGGTGTCACCACCGACATCGAGCTGGAGGTTGCGGTTATTGAATTCAAGGACTTGGTCCAGGATACCACGCGAAGGGCTTGTGACTCGATTGGCTCCAGCCGCATAGGAGTGGGCCCTTGTTGAGGATATTTCCGGTTCGCTGAGCGGTTGTGGTAAGGCAGGAGCACCATTCGAGTCGTCTGCTATGGTAGGAGAGGGGGACTGCTGCCGATTGAGCGCTCCATTACTCTCGAGCTGCATCATTGACAGCCCTAGACCCGCGATTGTCTGCCGCGACTGTATCACATCATACCTAGCTTCATTGTCAGCTGCTGGACGCTCGCCACGGGAGAGCATGCACACGGAAGGAATGCTCGGCAACCCAGTCGTGCTGGCTTGCGATGGAGCGTCCCAACCTTGTTCCATGCGACGAGGTCCTTGAGCTGGTGAAGCGCTTTGCCTTAGGAGGCGTTGGCTGACTCCAGATTGGAACGCCTTGAAGTGTCCATTGTATGTGGCGCGGTCTGCAGCATTTGTGCCATGTCCTTCTATAGCTTGGACAGGAGTCGCGACAATGGGCGCAGGCTGTTCGGGCGCACGCGACCCCCTCAGGTGGAAGCATGCGTGGTGTCCGCAGACGCACCAGGTGGAGCGATCTCTGCTCGGGTTATCATTTGCGCTCTCTTCGTGAAGCTCGGCGCTGAGCTTGTCCCAGAACTGGTCACATCCACACGGTCCAGAGGCTGCGTCGCGGTAATTGCATGGTCCGCTGGGAAGGGCTCGTCGCGTGGAGGGTGTGCGCGCAGCATTGGGTGCTGTGAGTTGGTTTACATGAGCCGTGCCTGGGTCCGCATAGCCCGCCATGTATGGCCACAGCTGCGCATCCCGTGGAGGACGCGATTGCTCTACGATTGTGACATGTCTCGGGATCTATGTGAGCTGCGAGTCCATCAGCAGGAATGTCCAGAAAGTTTTGGCGGGGGCCGAGCGCGTACCGAGAAAGCGCGAACGTCATGCGAAGGAACGCGATTCCTTCGAAGCAGGCGATGCGCCTTTATATGTCTCGGAGCGGAGCGGGTGACACGATCGTGTGGGTGTGTGGAGCACTCGAGGAAGGAGCGAAAGAGGCCGTCTACAGAGCAAGTAGCATACCCAAGGCCGGGTTTGTGACTCTGCAGCTATGGCATGCGGGCCCTCGCAACGGTCTAGTGAATGCCTCAAACACGTCCAGGGCTGCACGCCTCCCAAAAAGCTCCTTATCGGCGCTTCGTCTGATAGGCCCTCAGCCCTGGGAACTCTGGGGGAATCGGGAGGGCCATGCTTAGCTCGCCCCCACCCCTGCATCCCTTTGGTTACCATAAGAACGTGGACATGGCCGCCATGAACCACCTCGAAGAACAAGCGACCCAATGCTCGGCCTGAGACCGTACACACGCGCGCATCTTGCAACCATAACATGCGCCCAGCTCTTCAAGGCAGCAGCGCATCTTTTCAAACGATAGATTGCGCGACAAGTCACTTTCGTTGCCCTTCCCGCCGGCGCACCTGCTGATTGGCCTACTCGAAGGACGATCCCGCCCGCTGCATGGTAGAACAGGCGGGACCATGGATAGCTGCATGTAGGCGACTACTAGAAGCAGATATCGGCCTGGCTTTGGGCGACTATTCGCAAGGCAGAAACTTCATACGTGACTTGCTGTCGTCAGCGCTGCGTCTGCATGCATCTACAAGGGTCTGGGTTGGGAAAGAAGGCGACGCGACTCGTCGCATTATCGCAATAAGTAGTCGCGTTTGCGTCGTATGTGGTGTTGCGGCAGATTAGTATTAACTTCATTCTGAACGGCCTTGAGCAGCGACATGCCCCTCTTCCCAATTCGGGTGAGGGCAGTTGTTGTGTGACATTGGCTGCCATTTGCTACTGTTGTGTTTTAATGTACGACCATCTCCAGCGGCTACAGTGCAAGACTAGTGCATGTTATATACACTACTACTACGCTTCAGTCCTGCTTCAAGCAAGTCGCAAGCCGTTAACCTCAGGCTTGAACCACTCTTTCAGCAAATCCCCCAAGATTCCATTAGCACCCTCTTTTGCCTCCGCACTACTCTTGCCCTGGCACTCGATATAAAGCTTGATCTTCGGTTCCGTCCCGCTCCCTCTGACTGTGAACACGGCTCCATCGTCTAGCTCGCAAGTGATCATTTGGCTCGTCACATCTACCGGCAGATCTGGTTTGTGGTCCTTGCTCTTTGAGTCATAGCCAAGGGTCAGATCGCGCCAGCGCATGATCTTGCGGGGTCCGATGGTGGTGGGATGGGGGTTGCCCAATGCGCGGATCGCCGTGAAAACCGATGTTGTGACGGACGAGGATGGTGACACGAGGTAGGTGTTCGCGTCCTCAAAGTACCCGAGATGCTCGTATAGGCTCTGGAGCTTGGCATATGGCGTCAGGCCTTGCATAGCCCATTGCGACGCAGCCGTAAGAAATACTGCTGCTGCGCTAATCGAGTCTTTGTCGTGCACAGTCTGAGGTATCATGTAGCCCAAGGCTTCTTCAAACGCGTACACCACGTCGTAGCCTCGGCTGTCTAGATCCCTTGCAACATTCCCCAACCACTTGAAGCCAGTCAAGGTCTCAGTGAATTTGAATCCTTCTTTCTTTGCCAAAGCTGAGAGCATCCTCGAGCTAACAGTTGATGCCAGCATCGCGAGCTTTTCTCGGGGCTTTGAGGACGGATACCGTTCGTAGAGGTAAGATCCAAGGAGCACACCCAATTGATTACCAGTGAAGATGTGCCATTTGTCGTGTACCTTCTCCGCTACCGCGAGCCGGTCCGCATCCGGATCGCTAGCCAATATCAAGCTTATCGACGATTGATCGGCCGTCTGAATAGCCAAGTCGAGAGCTCCCTTTTCTTCTGGATTGGGGAACTTTACGGTGGGAAAGTCAGGATCGGGCTGAGCTTGAGCCTTCACAACAGTCATCTGCGAGGCTATTCCCAGGGTCTCGGCGCATTGAGTCATCGCTGGCAGACCCACGCCGTGCATGGGGGTATACACGAACCTCAGGTCTGGGCTTAATTTGATGTGTGAACCGTCAGGCTGGGCGGCGCACAGGATTGCTTTGTGGTACTTGTCCTTGACCAAGTCTAGTGAGCCCTCAACGAGTAGGTCGGGATTGTCCACAACAGATGTGTCCCAAGTGACGGGCATCAGGTTTTCCAATATAGAAGCAGCAATACCGCTGTCGTGTGGAGGAATGATCTGGCAGCCGTTGGACCAGTACACCTTGTATCCGTTGTCTTTCGCGGGATTGTGGCTCGCCGTTACCATAATTCCAGCAACAGCGTTCAATTCTCGGACACCAAATGGTACCAAAGGCGTGTGAGAGGGCGTTTCGTACCACCAGACCTTAATACCTTTGGCGACAAACGCGGCTGCTGTGAGCTTGGCGAACTTCTCAGAGTTGTGTCGAGCATCCCGACCGATGACAACTCCACGCTTCTTGACACTCTGTTCCGTCTTGAGGAGATATGCTGCTAGTCCCTGAGAAGCTTGGATGACTGTTAGTGAGTTCATACAGGCGAACCCAGCCTGCATTGGCCCTCGCAGACCGGCAGTGCCAAAGGCGATACGGGTACGCAGTCTCCTCTCAAGCTCGTCTGCGTTTCCTTGCATAAGCAGCTCATATATCTCATCTGTCGTAGTTTTGTCTTGGTCAAGCTCTAGCCACTCCCGGGCTAGCTCTTTGATATCCTTAGCCATGCTGACTAGAGATTCCGCGACGTGATGAAGAGGAAAGACGGGGTGATGAGAAGAGTTGGTGAGGGAGGGAAATCTGGTTTGTGTTCAGGAGACTTCAAGTGAGGTGATAGAGCAGCGAAGGCCTTGCAAGGCGTGTGATCGGAGTTGGCCGACAAGCGCCAAACTGACCTCTATGTGGGCGGGCGCTGCGCTTACAAGAGTCGCAAGTCGATTTGATCATTCACCATACGACGAGTGGTAATTCTGTCGCCTTGTCATTACACATGTGCTTCACATGCTTCGAAGTTGTGGTTGTGTAGGAGCCGATCTCCCTTGGTTCCCGCGTGGGGTGAGGTGGCGGCGAACGGAGGGACGTCCGAGCTGCTGGACCCTGGGGAGAGCTTCCAACACCGACATTTTGACACTTCACTCACTCGTCTGATCGCAAGCCGGATGCTGCCGCGCTCCTTCTCGGGTTACAGGTCCGCGCTACTGGTGGTCTGATACTCGAACGATTCTTTATAATTCCATTGAAGGTCTCGACGCCCGTCCCTGATCGCAATTGTGCATCCACTTCGTAACACTCCACCCCCAATGGACGCCCAAATGAAGAGGAAGGCTACGGTGTACAGTCGTAGAGAGATTGAGGCACTCATAGCTGCCGGCCGGTCGATTGTCATCGTAGACAACAAGGTTTTGAAGGTAGACGCTTGGATGCCCTACCACCCTGGTGGGGAGAAGGCAATGCAACACATGGTTGGCAGAGATGCTACGGATGAAGTGACGCGGTACGATTAATACGAAAGACAGACTTTAGTTATCCCTGACCAATTACATGCAGGTTCCACTCCAACGAAACCCTCAAGCTCATGGATCGTTACCAGATCGGCCGAATCGACGGGCGGTGGACGAACTTCCTACCACCTATCCAAGGTGGAAAGTTCAGGACACAAGAAAAGCTAGAGAACATCTCAGAGCAAGAGTATGAATCAGCAACGTTGTCAGAACAGGATACTGCTAGCTCGCCATCGTCTGCCGACCAGAGCCCCATCTTCGAACCCGCGCAGCACGTCTCTACGTTACGACAAAGGAATGAGAGCACCATGCACCGAACGTCCTCGACCTCGTCCGTCTCTTCAGTTGATTTAGATGAGTCGTATACCCCCAAGAAAATGTCCGTGTTGGACAGACGGACGCAACAGGAGCTGGACTTCGACAAGGCGAAATACCCGTCGTTGGACACACAGACACAGGACAAGATCACCAAGAAATACCGAGCGCTCCAGAAGCGCATCAAAGTAGAGGGGCTGTATGACTGCAACTACATGTCCTACGGCATTGAATGCTTGCGATACGCAACATTCTTTGGTGCTTTCTTGTTTCTGCTCAAATCCGGCTGGTACATCACAAGCGCAATACCACTTGCATGCTTCTGGCACCAATTGACATTTACGGTACACGATGGTGCCCATATGGGCATCACTCACGACTTCACGACCGACTCAACGATCGCCATGTTCATCGCTTCATTCCTAGGTGGTCTCAGCGCTGGCTGGTGGAAACGTAGCCACAACGTGCACCACATCGTCACGAATGATCCGGAACACGACCCGGACATTCAATACATTCCGATCTTCGCCGTCACGCACCGTTTTCTTCATAGCCTCACGAGTACGTACTATGAGAGGTTCATGGAGTATGATGCCGTTGCGAAGGTACTTGTACGGATTCAGCACTACACTTACTACCCCATTATGGCTGTTGCGAGGTTCAATCTCTATCGACTAAGCTGGGAGTATTTGCTTGGGAACAAGGCACCGAAAAAGGGTCCGGCGTGGTGGTTCCGCTACTTCGAGATGTGCGGTGTCTGCTTTTTCCTAACTTGGTACGCATACGGCGTTGTGTATAAGTCCATGCCAGACAACGCCACTCGTTTCTGGTTTGTGCTCCTTAGCCACGCCCTCACCTCGCCGCTGCACATTCAAATCACGCTCTCGCACTTCGCAATGAGCACTACAGACCTTGGTGTGCACGAGTCTTTCGCGCAGAAAATGCTGCGCACAACGATGGATGTCGATTGCCCCCAATGGCTTGACTTTTTCCATGGCGGCCTACAGTTCCAAGCTGTACACCACTTATATCCGAGAGTACCCAGACACAATCTCAGGAGGACACAGAAGCTCGTTCAAGAGTTCTGTGACGAGGTGGACATTCCGTATGCGCTGTATGGATTCGTCGATGGTAACAAAAAAGTTGTTGGCAAGTTGGCAGATGTAGCTCGACAGGCTGCCATCTTTGCCGAATGTCAACGCACCCTGGCTGCGGAGGGGGACTACGGTCTTCACTAAGCATTGCGCAGCAATTCTAGCAAAACTCTTCAGTACCAACGTTACCAACTACGTCAACCTCGACCTCATTTTGCAGGCTTCCTCCCACAAACAGCATATACGAAGATGAATCCCCTGTAACCCTGATACTCTTGTTTGACCTTGATTGCGCCATCAACTCCAGCTTTAACGTCCGCCTGACTTACCTCAGTCTGACTCTGTCCAATCTTACGCATTGCCTCAGGCATGAATGCTCCTATGTTTCTGGGATAATGCTCGCCCCATTTTCTCTCCGCCTCCGTCATGCCATCCCACACACCCATGGGCAGCATGTACCGTCTAATCCGCACGTCCTCGAGACCAGTTTCGGCAAACCAACGAGGCAGTCGCCTGCCGCACTCTGGCTCCAAGCCCGTGACCCTACAAAGCCGATGATGGGTGTTCATCCATTCCTCGGGGAAGGTCATGCCGTCTACAGGATGAGAATTGGATTCGCATTCTGAGAGCGTGAGGGAATGCGGGTTCAATGCTGCGCGGGCAGCAGGAGTCAAGGGGTCTGGGATGCGATGCAACGTATTATCGATGTCGTGCATTTCAATCCACGCCTGGGCATTTCCTGTCAGCCGCTACTCTCGCAGGCAAGGGCAGAAAGCATACACACCCCAGGTTTCGCCAAAGCAACGCAGCGCGCAATATACTTCTCCCATTCCGTCATGCCCACGACCAGGAAGCGCGAGAATATGTAGTCGAAACTCGCCTGCTTGAAGCGAGCATCCGGTTCATCTGGGGTCGCAATGTCGACGATGTTGGCTTCAACGTACTCAATGTTCTGCAGCTTCTCGCGGATATTTGGCACGGGCGAGAGATCCAAGCCATAGACTTGAGCGTTGGGGAACTTTGATGCTATCTCATGTGTCACTATCCCCGTGCCGCATCCAATGTCAACAGCTTTGTGGACGTCTGAGGCAGATAGAGGGGCGTGGATGATGCGATCGCCCATAAGTTCGCGGATGTGCTGTGATTGGGATTCGAGTCTGTCATGTTCGGGTTTGCTGGGTACGGGATCAGTGTTCTGGCATGGCGGGACATGGGTTTGCAGGAGCAATTACTCGTTCGGCAGGATGTATGCTGATTTGGTGTTATGATATGACCGCTCTGGGCCCAGGGCAACCTGAAAAGTAGTGACCATTGCAAATGCTTAAGATAATTTTATGCTTAGTAGTATGTTCGATTCACAATGTTGAGAGATCTGAATCTTAAATCGCACAACTCACCTCTTCTTATACTTCAAGATGAGCATATCCTCGGCCTTTTTCTCGTCTCGTGCGAGGCCTTTCTCACTGATAGTCGGACCTTGCCGTAGTTTACTTGAGGTGTATATCATATCGCCGTTCAATTATATAGATCTACCTCCCTGGTACTTCCCGGGATGGAGCTGACATGTGTCTGACACCTCTCCGGCGAGCTCTCATAGGATGGATGATAAGGCTGGCGAGACGTGTATACACGCACTAGTTATACAAATAACAAGCCGTACCGTGGCAGTTGGTGAAACCTTATTTGTGGACTGCGGAGCCAGCTTTTAAGTCCAAGTTCGGTCTCTTCGGATGGTCGGTCTTTGTATCCGCTGGGTTCCGTGCAGTACCTTGTGAACGGCAGTTTGATGACCCCTCACGATGTGCACACCCTGGCGTGGAAGTAAAGGGCTGCCAGCATCAGACCTATACACGTGCCCGCTGCTTATGTCAGAACACAAGGATTGACTTTACGTGTACATGTCAAGGTGGTCGCGCGCTGGTTGGCTATAAGAATGCGTTCCGCTGCTAGCCACATCGAGACAGCTGTAGTGGGGTTCAACATCAGTTCATCGTCATGGGTCCCGCAATGGACGGTTTTCCACCACAGCAACCGAGCACTCCCGTTATGATGAAATAATGCGTACAGTAGCACGACGCGTTTATCAAAGGCCAATGGCGCGGCCACAAACGACGAGAAGGGCTTGCGCTCTCGACCGCGACCGTCACCAGCTGCCAACTTTTGAACCCACTTGAAGCGCCTGGCCCTACAAAAGGCCCAGAGTCCTTTGTCTTTCGATAACTGCTCGTCATTACCTTCTTCTTTCCATAATCAACTTGAGTCTCGGGAGTTTCGCAAGCTCTTTGCTTGTACATTCCTGACCACTCTCACTTCCAACATTGCGCGTATCCCAGCAGGATACACACATTGTCTTCTTCACACTCCATCATGGACGCAATGGCAGCGAAAGCGCCTGTAGACCCGGAGAAGGTAGTCGAAGACGTCGAACACCTCAGTCTCTCTCCATTCGGCCCCGCAAGAGCCTCCATCACCGAGCATCCATTGACCGACGATGAGGTCTCGAAGATGACCGATTACTTCCATGCCAGCATGTACATGTGCTTGGGTATGATTTACTTGCGAAGAAACCCGCTTCTGCGCGACCCTTTGACGCTGGATCACGTCAAGCGACGACTTTTGGGACATTGGGGATCGGATTCAGGACAATCTTTCACATACATCCACATGAACCGCTTGATTAAGAAGTATGATATTGATGCGATCTTCATCTCAGGGCCCGGCCATGGCGCACCTGCCGTCCTGTCGAACAGCTTCTTGGAGGGAGTGTACTCAGAGGTCTATCCAGATAAGAGCGAAGACGAGAATGGCATGAGGCGCTTCTTCAAGTCGTTCTCTTTCCCCGGCGGAATCGGTTCGCACGCGACTCCAGAGACCCCTGGTAGTCTTCACGAAGGTGGAGAGCTCGGGTATTCTATATCGCATGCTTTCGGTACCGTTTTCGACCATCCTGATCTGATTGCTCTCACAATGGTCGGAGACGGCGAGTCTGAGACAGGTCCGTTAGCCACTAGCTGGCATTCTACCAAATTTCTCAACCCGATCACGGATGGCGCTGTTCTGCCAGTGCTCCACTTGAACGGTTACAAGGTAAGAGAAAGTCACTTCGTATACAGGCGACCTTTTGCTCATTGTGTTAGATCAACAACCCTACCATCCTTTCTCGTATCAGCCATAAAGAGCTCGAAGCACTGTTCATTGGTTGTGGATGGACTCCATACTTTGTTGAGGGCAGCGATCTGCCATCGATGCACCAGGCCATGGCTGCAACGATGGAGCGTTGTGTCACAAAGATTCGCGAGTACCAGAAGGAGGCTCGTGATTCAGGCAAGGCCTTCAGGCCTCGCTGGCCCATGATCGTTCTACGTACGCCAAAGGGCTGGACCGGACCTCGAAAAGTTGACGACCACTACTCAGAGGGTTTCTGGCGAGCTCACCAAGTGCCCCTCACAAACGTACTCAAAGACAAGTCGCAGCTCAAACTCCTCGAACAGTGGATGCGTAGCTACGAACCCGAGAAGCACTGGGACGAGAACGGCAAGCTCAAGCCTGAACTCCGAGAACTCGCGCCACAAGGCAACCGACGAATGTCTGCAAATCCAGTTGCGAATGGTGGACTCATCCGAGGCAAGCTGCACGTACCTGATTTCCGCGAATATGCTGTCGAGGTCACAAAGGGAGGCGTTGCAAAGATGGGAAGCATGGCCAACTTTGCCGGCTTCTTGCGCGATGTGATCCGCGATAACCCAAAGTCTTTCCGCGTCTTCGGTCCGGATGAGACTCAATCGAACAAACTCGATACGATCTACGAGGCTGGCAAGAAGGTTTGGATGGGCGAATACTTCGAAGAGGATGAGGATGGTGGCAACCTGGCATACGAGGGCCGTGTTATGGAGATGCTCTCGGAGCACACTGTTGAGGTGCGTAAGAGTTCATATACGTTCATATATTGCTGACATACTATAGGGATGGCTCGAAGGCTATATTCTATCAGGTCGTCACGGTCTGCTCAACAGTTATGAGCCGTTCATCCACATCATCGATTCCATGGTCAACCAACATTGCAAGTGGATCGAGAAGTGCCTCGAAGTCGAATGGAGGCAGAAGATTGCTTCGCTCAACATCCTCCTCACAGCCACAGTCTGGCGACAGGATCACAACGGCTTTACTCATCAAGATCCCGGCTTCTTGGACGTTATCGCAAACAAGAGCCCTGAAGTTGTACGCATCTACCTCCCACCCGACGCCAACTGTCTGCTCTCCACAATGGACCACTGCCTCCGCAGCTCCAACTACGTCAACGTCATCGTGGCCGACAAACAAGAGCACCTCCAGTTCCTCACCATGGAGCAAGCAATCGCGCATTGCACAAAGGGCGTCGGAGTCTGGGAATGGGCTTCGAACGACAAAGGCGAAGAGCCTGACGTCGTAATGGCCTGCTGCGGCGACACGTCCACCCACGAGGCTCTCGCAGCCACAGCCCTGCTCCGCCAACACCTTCCCGACCTGAAGATCCGCTTCGTCAACGTCGTCGACCTCTTCAAGCTCATCGACTCGAGCGAACATCCCCACGGCCTCAAAGCACACGAGTGGAAAGCCATCTTCACCGACGACAAGCCGTGCATTTTCAACTTCCACTCTTACCCGTGGTTGATTCACCGCTTGACGTATGGTCGCAAGGGGCAGCAGAACATGCTGGTGCGCGGATACAGGGAGAAGGGCAATGTCGACACCCCGCTTGAGCTGGCGATTCGCAATGGCACGGATAGGTATAGTCTGGCGATTGATGCTATTGATCACATTACTACGCTGGGTAATAAGGGCGGGTCTGCGAGGGAGGCGCTGCTTAATGAACAGATCAAGGCGAAGAACTACGCGTACCATGAGGGACTGGATCCTAAGGAGACAGAGGACTGGGTGTGGCCTTTTTAGGTGTGTTGGGTAGGAGTTGAGAAGGGTATGGAACGCCTCTTTCTTTTCGCAAACACGGATGAAGTAATGTGATGGACATAGACCACGAATTTAATGATGAATGTTGCACAACTTGCACGTTGCTCTGATTACTCCACCTCGATAACCCACAAGGGTATGCTTGACTGTAAGGTATGCGGAGAGGCAAAAAGACAAGACCTACACGTCGAATCCTCTGAAGTTATACACAGTATCGCTAGGTCTTGAAATCGATAGCGACGCCCTGCGCGTAACTTCAAGCTATTCGATCAGCAGCATGCTCACACACGCCGATTGCTTTCTACCGTAGTTGCTATCCTGCAATACAATACAACATGTTCAATCATCCTCCAGAGACACAAAAGTATCCCCACCAAAAACACTTACCTCCACCTCTTAATCTGACCCGCCCACCCTTTCCCCCACTCCCCAAAAAATACATCGCACCCATGAATCCATCCATCCCTCACCCCAAAAAGTACCGATATCCGCCAAAAGCTCACTCAGCGAGGCAGCAGGCCCGCCAACAAAAAAAGAATGACTCCCCCGGAAAGGCTCGAACTTTCAACCTCCTGATAAGCTCGCAAGGATAACAGTCAGACGCGCTAGCCAATTGCGCCACGGAGGATACACATGATATGTAACCGAGGCGCTGTGAATTGCGCCGTGGCTGTTGATGGTGGGCACTAGAAAAAGATGGTATATATTGGAGGTTTGATTCATCTTTCCCGGGGAATTGGTCCCGCGAAGTTTGGCTAGGGGAGGATTGGTGTATCACAAATGTGGGACGCTTGATGGTGGGGTTGAGGGGCCGAAAATTGGATCCGAGTGGTACGATGGCCGATGTATTGCCGACCTTTCTTTACTCGGCCTCGGGCTTCAACACTACGATGCCGTAAGGATCGCGATCGACTTCGCTGACAATGACCTCAAAGTCCTCATCCGCCAGCGCTTCCTTCAACTCCTCCTTGGCCTTATTCTCCTCCCGAACCTGAATCCACTCCGTCTCTACAGCTTCCTCCAACTGCGCCAACAGCACTTCCGCCAAGAACCCGCGCTCGGAATTACTATGGAATAGACTAATGACTACCTGGCCTTTCTCGATGGCGGCGAGCGCTTCGTGATGGCTCATTTCGCCGGTGAATAGAAGGTCGACGTCGAGGTCGCCGAGCAGAGAGCCGCCTGAGCCGGCGCAGATGCCGACGCTGCGAATATTGATATCGGATATGGTGGCGTTTTGGGGGATGGCGATGGGGAAGCCTTTGGGGTTGTTCAGGCCCTTGCCTATGCGATCGAGCAGCGCGGGGAGTGGTTGCGGCTGGCCGAACTCCACGACGCGACCCATGCCTGCGCCGGGATGCGATTTTATCTCGGGCGACTGAGGCTTGACTGGCCGACGAGTATGCGGGACTGAAGCTGTGGTGGCAGTTGTGGCAGGCAGCTTTGCGGTGCGCAGCGTGGTTTGACTAGGGTGATGGTTCAGCGTGAATGCAGGCCGCTTCTTCTCGATGAAGGGGTCGTCTGCATCTGGCTTTTCGCCTTGCTGGCTTGATCCAGCCTCTGAACCATCCTCGTTCTGATTTGTCTTGGTGCCAGTGACAATATCTGCTAGCCAGTCTCCAAGCCCTCCTGGTGCTGAGTCCACCGCTGTATGTGGGCTATACACGCTGATGCCATGACTAGCCAGACGCAGCAGAGTCTGCTGTTGTGTATTTGCGAGCGTGATCGACTTGAGGCCCCTGAATATAATCGGGTGGTATGCAATGATGATCGACGAGTTGAGTGCAATGGCTTCGTCCGCGACAGCCTTCGTCAGGTCAATGGTCAAGAGGACGTTGTTCGATTGGCGACGAGACGCAACAAACGGAGCTTCCAAGAGCAAGCCAGTGTTATCCCAAGAGTTGTCTGCCAGAGCTTGCGGGTAGCTGTTTGCCGTCAGTAAACAAAATCATTAACGCACTCCAATGCCTCTGCAAGACGTACAGCTTCTTCATAGCCCTAACCACCGCATTTGAAAACGGCGCACTCGTCGCCATATTCGGACGTATAATTGACCGTCTCAACGTCGGTGCAAACATGTAGCAGTATCCCTCCGCAACCCCTCCCAACCTTTGCCAATCCAAAACTCGCGCCTGGACCCTGCATCTCCCCACCCACACGTCATCGCCGATCTGGCGCAACGTCCATCTTATCAGATTGATACGACCGCGCTCCGAATATTGCGCGCGGCGAAACACAAATTCACATGGACCCCAGACACACGCTCTACAAAACTCTGGAAACACTCGCTGTCGAAACGGAAGATACGATGAGTGCACCGACGGATCAGCAGGCGGCGCCGTCTTCGGGCGTTACGCCGGAGGGCATTGAGAGGAAGTTGAAGGAGGGATTGGGCGCGGTGTATGTGGAGATTGCGGACCTGAGTGGTATGTGAAGCTTTTTATCCTCTACACAGTGTTTTGCTATTTGAACTCTGTCTTTGATGTTTGTGTTCTTGCTTCTTCAATCGATCTTTTTGGTCAATCTCAAACACCCCGCAGTGTATATAAACTACATTCACACACCGCAAATGGGAGCAAGAGACTGGGAAGTGCGAATCAATTTCAGCTCATTGTAGCAGCACTAGGCGTTTGATCCGTTCACCTCTTGAATTCACATATTGGTCATCTGAAGCTAAACCCCCAACCAGGCGGATGCGGCCAAATGTACGAAGCCATCATTGTCTCACCCCAGTTCACCAAGAAGACAACACTAGCCCGCCACCGCCTCGTCAACTCTACACTCAAGGACGAAATCGCCGCAATACATGCTTGGACGCCAAAGTGCCATACGCCAGAAGAGTGGGAGAAGAAGAAACCGCAATGAAACCGTGGATGACTCATGACTTACGATTTTTGGTATCGGGAGAGGATTAGCTAGGAAGGGAGGGAATGATGGGGTTTTGAGGACTTGAAAGATGTGTATATTCGAATTATCAACCAATGTATATGGTCCGAATTCTATGAGCACACATCTAACTCAACAACACTCTAATCTCCCCACTCGTCCTCGGGAACAAATCCCTCAACCCCGGCTCCTGCTCTTCATCCTCCTTATCCTCATCATACGTCAGATCATCCGCTGCAATAACCTTACTTTCCACTACCTCAAAGTCCTCGCAAAAGCTAGCCGCCGCCTCTTCCGTGATGTCCTGGATCATCTTCCTGTTCTTCAAGCGCTTGAGATTCTCCGCAGCATCGATGAGTGCGGACGGCAGGAACTCGTCTAGTTGCTGACTCGCGGCAACAAGAGCGTCGCGCTTGAAGGGCTCGAGCTCGGGGATAGTTTTGAGGCTTTCTTCGTCGTCGGTGATGGGTTCCAGGGCTTCGAGGAGCGTGACAAGACCGGACTCGTGGAGGAGGAATTGGTGCTGGTAGTCGACGAGTTGCGCGACTTGTTCGGAGATGGTGTCCTCCAGTTCCTCGACGCGCTCGCTGGCGAAAGTGTATACTGAGAGGACGTCTTTCGCTGCGAAAAGGCAGTTGATGGCGAAGACAGCACTGTCAGGTTGCTGGAGGCCTTTCTGCAGATTGACGCAGCCGCTCATGAAGGGATCGAGTGCTTCTGCTAGGACAGCTTGGAAACCCTGTTCCTGATCCTCGGCGCCCGCGGATGATGTATCGTAGCTCTTCGCAAGTACTTTGAGCATCTGTAGTGCGTCGTCGAGGAAGTCTGGAGGCGACAGATCCGGGGGTGGAACGGCAATGTCACTCTGCACTGCGGCAACGTAGTCTCGCATGTTGGCGCGGAATTGGCGCATTGCGGACGCTGCTAGCGTGGTGAAGACTTCTAACAAGTCCGAGTCTGTTCCAAGCAGCTTCGCAAACATGCCCTTGTAGAAGCCGATCAGGTTGGCGATTTTGTAAGCTAGAGTTGCATCGTCGTGGCTTTGGACGACTTGTTCAGTGCGCTGCCGTAACACGCGCACGACACTGGTCAAGTCGCGGCTGACAAGCTGGCTCAGAGCTTTCCTCCCGTCGAAGATCTCGGCCTTCTCATCTTTCAGCCAGGGCTCACTCTCGAGGCCCTCCTGAATGGAGCGTTTGATCTCATCGCCGTCTGAGATGAACAGGTTCTCCAACGCTTCTCGCTCTGAAACTGTGGTCGAATGAACCCATGCAAGCATGTCTCCGACATAACGTAGAGGATCATGAGCTTGAAACTCTATAGGCTTGGTGGCAATGTGCTCCGAATCTGAGGCTGATCCAGTCAACGCAGAGTGGAACGAGTCTGACAAGATGGACTCGCGCGCTTCGGCGAAAGAGTCCAGGCAGCTCTGGAATAGCGTAGGGCGTTCTGCAAGCACACGCAGAGACCGCCTCACGGAAGCGCTGATCTGCGGGTTCTCCAGATCAAGAGTTTTGAACTCGCGCTGGATCCACCGGTACAATTTCTGGAAGGCAGCGTTGAGCTGCTTGGAGCTCTGTTCCAGGATCTCCAATCCAAGTCGCTGGTCTTCAGTTCCTAGTAGCACTTGACAGTCGTGATGAATCTTCTTCACACGTGTCAGGACTTGGAAGAACTCCTCATTGACAGGCTCGGCAGTGGAAGTCAAGACACTGGCATCTTCATCGGAGACAAGGAAATGAGAATTGAAGGCCTGCAAGATTTGCTGCTTGCTTTCGACCTGCTTCCGCTGGTTGATAAGACCAGTAGCTTCTTCCAGCACAGGTCCAGTCTCTTTGTTTGCAGCTGCGATGTGGCTTCTCATGTCAGCGCAGTAGCTGTTCAAGCTGCTGATCGCTGTGCCAATGCGCTTCAGTTGCTGCCACATTTCAGCAAAGTCACCCAACACAAATCGACTGCCATACCTCTGCAACCTGCCCAAAGTCCTTGACAATCTCGCCATTGCATTCGATCACCTCCTTCTGCACGCCCAGCCGAATTTGACGTCTGGTCTCTGCGGTATTGCGCACTCCGCGAGCATCGAGCGTTTCCAGAGCGTCACGTATTTCCAGATCTGCGTATGAAGCGGACAGCACACTCGTGATGCGGCTCGACAAGGCATTCGCGCCACGGGAGGCACTACCTAGCAACGGCGTAGCTGGCGAGAGAACATCTCCGGAGGCGTGCGTTCCACGCTCCTGGAAATAGCTCACCGACATATCTGGTGGGTGTTGTGACTTGAGGCCAGCGAGCGGCCATATGTGTGCCACTTCGGGAAAGGTGCAGCCGAGGCCGCAGGCTTATCGATAGGCGGCGCGTCACCTGTATGCATCACTCAATGGCCGTCCCATGACTGGAGCATTCACCACTTCCACCACCTCTCCGTGAGATATGACTACAGACTAAGACGAATTTGAACTTGGTGGGGCTGTACCGGCAGTTTTGGAGATCACGTCTCCCATTCCCTCACCCGACTGCCCTTCCAACGCTCACACAGGCCCCACCCGGCCACGCGCCCCCGCCGTTGCCTCAGTATCTAGTAGCAACAGCACACCATGATGGCGTCAAATCTGCTGTCTAGGCTTCTGCCGTCTGCGTCAGATGATCTCCTTGAGCAAGACGCGTCTAACAACCAAAACCACCGCACATCTTCCTCTACCGACGAGCGACCTGATATGGACATAGACGAGGAGAACTTTGGGGCTCGCTTTGAGGCACAGGACCTGAACGACCTACTAGCCGAAGCCTCTTCAAGCCATATGACGACCGAGAGCCGCGCCGTCTCTCCAGAGGCAAGACGCCCCGCCCCGCCCGGGATCAATACAGCAGCCCGGGCATCCGCATGGAGACAGCCTGCTCCAGCTCGAGCAGTGCCTTTGGATGACGACGATGATGTGCCCCAGTCATTATTATTAGAAGGGGGCCTCGATCCACCGCCGAACCCACACCAGCGCTCAGACGGCCTACCGCCACCAGTGCCCGGCCCTTCGACGAGACACACGCGAGCGCAGTGGGAAACCACACGGCAACAACAGCGGCTACATGGAGAGGATGGGAGGGGCACACCCGTGCGAGACTGGGGTGCTATTGGGAGAGGGGGCCAGTTCACTGCCGATCCAAAGGAGAAAGCCTCGTGGCTGTGGGTGAACCAGACGGACCTCGATACATACATGCGTGAGGTATACGAATACTATGTCGGCAGCGGGATCTACTCGATGGTCTTGCGGCGGGCACTATCACTGATGCAATCTGCCTTCGTCGTTGGGTTCATGACCTTTCTTGGCTGGTGCATCGACTACTCAAAGCTCTCTGGTAGCAACAAATTAAGCCAGGTGCTAGTGCCCAAATGTACAAAAGAGATACATGGATTCTGGATATTCGCGCTATGGGTATTCACCATCTACTGGCTGTACTCGTTCTATGGATTGCTTACGGACATTCCACGGCTACGAGCTATGCATGACTTCTACCACTACCTCCTCGACGTCCCCGACCGCGACATACAAACAATACAATGGCAGCAGATTGTGAGCAGGATCATGGCTCTGCGAGATTTGAACTTGACGACGGCCTCGAACTTATCGCCCGAGACTCGCAAGCTGCTCGACTCGAAGAGCAGGCAGCGGTTAGATGCAGTGGACATTGCAAGTCGCCTGATGCGGCGCGACAACTACCTGATCGCGCTGTTCAACAAAGAGATTTTGGATGTAACAGTGCCCATACCATTTCTTGGGAACCGATTCATATTTTCGGAGACGACCGGATGGCATGTCAATCTCGCAGTGATGGAGTTTGTCTTCAGTGGCCCGAACGGACAGTTCAACCAGGACTTTCTGAAAGAAAGGAACCGACGAGAGCTTGTAAGAAGACTCAAGGGCCGCTTCTTCTGGACCGGCATAATCAGCATCATCTGCGCGCCCTTCGCAGTGGTCTTCGTCCTGGCATCGTATCTGTTCAAGTACTTCACCGAATACCACAAAGATCCTGGCCAGCTGAGCAACCGCGACTTCACCACATTTGCGCAGTGGAAGTTCCGCGAGTTCAACGAGCTTCCGCATCTGTTCAATCGCCGTCGCAATATGGCGTATCCCTACGCCAACCTGTATTTGGCAGGGTTTCCAAAGGATAAGACGGAACAGATATCATCATTTGTAGCTTTCATTGCAGGAGCTTTTGCATTCGTCCTTGTCGCCTTCACACTGCTCGACTCTGAGCTGTTCCTCACTTTTGAGATCTCCCCAGGGAAAACTGCCATTTTCTGGATTGGTGTTCTGACGACAATTTACCGCGTTGCTCGAGGGAGCAGTCCGCAGGAAGATCAGGTCACAGATCCGTCCTACTACCTCGAACACGTCATCTACCACACTCGCTACAAGCCAGACTCATGGCAGGACCGATTACATACAGATGAGGTCCGGGCTGAGTTTGCGAAGTTGTATCAACCAAAGATTCTCATCTTCGCCGAGGAGATCCTGAGTATGGTCGTCACGCCATTCCTGCTCATGTTCCGCCTGCCACAGTGCAGTGAGCGTATCGTCGACTTCTTCCGCGAGTTCTCAATTGTAGTCGACGGGCTGGGCGTCACTTGCTCATACTCCATGTTCCCGTTCAAGAAAGGCACGCAGAACGTCAACAACGCACCTGCGAACCGAGGTGGCACACACAGAGACGACGGTGACCTACGCGACGACTACTTCATGGCCAAGGACAACAAGATGCTAGCATCGTACTACGGCTTCCTCGACACATACGCAACAACGGGCAAAGGTAATAGTGCCCGCCTCCCAGGCCGCGCAGGCTTCCACCCTCCACCACAATTCCCCAACACTTTCGGCGCCATGTCTCAGACCGCCCAGCCAGTCGACATGGGCGCTCGCGGCACTAGTCGAGGGCCAGCAGGTCGTCAGCCACTGCAACGCCGCACACCAAGATCCGGGCCCACGGGACGAGACGAGCCCATCGCATCTGTCCTCCTCGATCCCCATCACCAGCCGTCGTCAGCGTCTATACTGCGCGGCTCACCACGTGCGGGGCCGTCAGGAAGATACAGGACGCCTTTGCAACCTGTAGCAGACACGCCTGGCAGGCGCATCGAAGAGGAGAGTACGATTGGCGATTCGTGGCGCACGAGTAGGCTGGCACAGGATGACGATGAAGAGGAGGAGGCGCCAGGAGCGAATAGAGGTGGTGTTTTGCAGTTGTTGCAGCAGTTTTCAAAGGCACAGGCTGAGGGTAGGGGAGCAGGTGTTGGGGTTTGATTGTTCGCAGCGCATTGTATTGGCGTTTTTGGTTTGACTTCGTTCATATAGCGCAACGCATATACCAGTACTACAAGTGTGAGGCGAGAGGGAGTATTGCTGAATAGCATGGCATAATAGCAATGTCGCGGTTTAAAATCATGGCTTGAGATGTGAGGTGGGCGTGCAGCAGTATGGTAATGGGACTGCTCATATACTTCTAATCTGAGCAAGCCGCATATAAATATAAGCATTTAGGAGGTCTGTATAGCCACGTGCTGTGGGTTCACTTGAAAGGCCGGGGCACACAAGATCTTCTTTAACATCACGAGAACAGGATTGTTTGTTATCTCATTGTCATTGTCAGGCTGAAATCGGTCGTTGTCTACAGCTAAATCCCGTAGATGCTCTTCCTCAAACCTTCATCCATGACTGGAGAGGAGGAAAACAAAATCACGCCATAACCGGTATCCCATTTGACCCATGATCATCTGCATACGTCATCACCACCACAACCTAAGCCTCAGCAGAGAAAGCATCGGGGAAGCGGCGCATGTTCTGGGCGAGGTTGCCCTTGTTGCGGAGGAACTGGACGTAGGCACCGTCGATCTTGATCCTGCCCTCCTGGCGCTTCTCGACGTACTCCTCGCGGCGGAGAGGGGTGAAACCCCAGTTGCGGGAGACGATGATCTTTTGGCGACCCGGGAACTGCAGAATGTTAGATTTTGACGTTGACTACACAAAGAGCAACAGATGCGACGTACCTTGTACTGGCAACGCCTCAGAGCCTCGAGGGCAGTGGCGCGGTGGGAGTCCCTGGTTCGGACGGACATGAGGATCTGGCCGATGTTCACACGAGCGACAAGACCGTTGGGCTTGCCGAAAGCGCCACGCATACCGGTTTGAAGCCTATCGGCTCCGGCGCACGACAACATCTTGTTGATACGGACGACGTGGTAGGGGTGGACACGGATGCGCATGTGGAAACCTTCCTTTCCGGCGACCTTGACGAGATACTTGTTGGCGCAAATACGGGCGGCCTCTAGAGCCTCGGAGGACAGCTGCTCATACTCGTTGGAGACAAGGTGAATGCAGAGGGGGAAGTCATCGACGTTCGCCTTCTTGCGGCCGAGATCGAAGATGCGGATCTTGGCGTCAGGTACACCACGGTTGAACCTGCTCTTGGGGTACTGGAGTCCCGTCAGTCTGCCACTCCTCCTCGCTATTCAGACTTTCTTGTTCGACGTACGGGCTTGTTCTTGCAGTAGCGGTAGCAACGGGCTGGACGACGTGCCATTGTGACGACTTTTAACCTTCACAAATCAAGTGAGTGCGTATTCGGCGGTAGAAGGAGTGTGGGCGAGTGCGCAAACTGCTCGGATGGATCAGCAAGAGTCTCGTAGCAGGAAATGGGGTTGATAGCCGTACCTTACCCTGTATTTAAGTGTTAGTTGTGGTGACGGAGGAGTCAGAGTCGATGTCGCCGCTGTACAGGATGATTGGAAATCGCGGTGGGCGGCAGCGCCCCACATTAATTGGACGTTAAGCGAGCGTGCTTGATAAGCATGGCACCTTCGGGCACCGAACCTTTGCCGATAATGCGATAATGCGATATTGCGACAAAACGGTTTCAAACAGTGCTCTGACGCCACTCAGGTCAGCCATCACAGGTCATTCACGAGTTTCACGTAATCACCACGAGTCCCACGTGTCAAATTATGCATTCACGACAACTCAAAGAAAGAAGAAAACATAGACAAAGAACACGATGCTTCATTTTGTCATTCATTGAAGATCGTCATCAGCGAGAACGCCGTGCGTGGTATCATGTCTATCTGCCTTTTTGCCCTGCATGCATCTTTCTACTCGGTGCTTGTGGTCAGGATGTCCGAGTCACCTATTACGCGTTAGCCCGTTCATGCGAGTATGACTCCAGGTTTGAACTTACCAGCATCGATGATGGCCATGGTGGAGCAGCGGAAGAGCTTACCGCAAGCGGTACCCAGCTCAATCTGTGTCGCAGTATGTTAGTGGCAGCCCTCCGAAGTCATAATCGGACCTCTTCTCAGGGCCAGCCCTCAGAGAACACCCAGTGTGCGCCAGAGTATCTCGTCGTTAGGCCATGAGAATGGATCGGGATGTGGTACGTACGTTGTTTCCGGAGAAGTGGTGGACTGTTGACTGTTAGTATTCTGCAACGCTTTGTATTCGTTTGGAGGGACATACCAGAGGTCTTGGAAAGCATGGCGTAGTACTCGAGCTCAGACTTCCTCAGAGGGGGAGTGTTACCAGCAATGATGACGAGCTTGGCCTTGCCGGTACGCAGGCTCTTGAGGGTCGACTTGTAACCGAGGGTGACCCTACGAAGGTCAGTATTGCGCTCTTCTCGATATGCACTTCCAAACGTACTTTCCGGACTTCATCACAAGCGCCAGGCGCGAGTTGATGGAGTCGGCGGTTCTCTTGCTCTTCTTGGGTGCCATCTCTGCGCTCAGGAGTGTATATGTAAATGTTCCTGGGGGTGTTGTTGCGCTCCGGTTGAGTTCGTTAGTGATCGTTCAAGAGGCGCAAAATCTGGTGTGGAACTTAGCCGACGCCAAGATTTGCACTAGTCTTAGTCAGCGCTCCACTTCGACTAGCTCTCTGACCAGCAACACATCACCTTCTTTGAGAACCGCAGTCGTATATTGAATACTCTCATGGGATTGAGTTTGCATGGTGATTAGATGAATCATATCCAATATGTGCAATTAACAGCGATGAAGACTATATAGCGCTACGACCAACTCCTCACGCCGACGACTATCTATGCCACCAACACCAATGTCGTCCCTGTTCTCAATTTCCCCATATGGTATCATGCATGTCATCCGAATGTATCCAAACATTTCTTTCTCTCTGTGTCCTTCCGCCCATCATACAACCATGCCATGCCTAAGCAGCTGCCCTTGCCTGTCGACCTCCACGGGCGGGAGCTCGAACAGCACCCGGCCTGTTGAGCGTATACTTTGCAAACGTCCGCTGAAGGGCTTTTTTCGCGCTGACCTTTTGCGATCCAATGAATGACTCGACTGTAATAGCAATGGCGCGATCAATGTCCAAGGAAGAGCAGTAATCTGACAAGCGCATCTTGCAGAAAGACTCTGCGATACGCATGATAGCTTCAAGATGACGGACCTGCAACGTGTTAGTGAGCTGTTCGTGATTATAGGAATGATGAACTCACTGTGATAGGATAAGCTCCAGTTGCCATGGACTCGCGGCGCATGTCTGCGAAGAGACGAGCAACCTTGTCTTGGTCGATTTGGTACAGCTTGGGATTGCAGTTTTCTCGCGCGTACAGAATGTATTTTCGCAGCAGCTCTTGTGGAATCTCGCCAGCTCGTATCTGGGATTCGGAGTCAACTTCCATACCATCGGCGCCCTCACCGTCCTGAGTTGCGCCGCTCTGCGAGGCCTTGCCTTTGTCTGAAAAGCCGTATGAAGAGTTTACGGTATTGTGTGCTCGGCCGTGGGATTTGACAACGAATTTCGCGAGGCGTTCGTCCTCGGCTGGATCCACAGTATCGCGGACTACACACAGGATGTCAAATCGAGACAAGATGGGCTCAGTCAACTCCACATTCTGCGAAAAGGGAATCGTCGAGTTGTAGCGACCGCCGATAGGATTAGCAGCTGCTACGATCGCGCATCGTGCCTGTAGTGTAGTGACGATACCAGCCTTGGAGATGGAAATAGTCTGCTGCTCCATGGCTTCGTGAATGGATGTTCTGTCTTGATCGTTCATCTTGTCAAACTCGTCGATCAGGCAAGTACCCTTATCAGCCAGCACAAGTGCTCCACCTTCCAATGTCCATTCGCTGGTCATTGGGTCTCGACGGACAGAGGCTGTGAGACCAACAGCAGAAGCACCTTGACCTGTTGCAAAAACAGCGCGGTGGGCAGTCTTCTCGACGAACTTCAGGACTTGAGACTTTGCTGTACCGGGATCTCCGAGAAGCAGGACATTGATGTCACCACGGATTGAGTGGCGGCCAGGGGCCACCTTGCTGACACCCCCAAAGAGCGAGAGGGCCACAGCTGTCTTGATGTCTGTATGTCCATAGATGTTGGGTGCGATTGAGTCGATGATCTTGTCAACGATTTTGGGGTCCTTTGACAGTTTTCTAATCTCCTGCTCGTCCGCTTCTGTAAGCCGGAAACCAGCCAACTGGTCATGCGATTTGACGACATAATTGGCTTCAAGAATCGTCGCGAAAACGGGGAAACCGTTCTTGTTGTTCAGTGCAGCGTCGTAGTTGTTTCGGTAGATACCGGTCACCTCAATCTCCTCTCCGGGCTTTGCAGAGTCGATCAAGTCCCATAGTAGGATAACCTCGCGGTGACGGGGCAGACGACCAGCTGGAACAGTTCCTGGTGACTCCTGCAGGGTCAGTTTCTGGTAATTTCGATACACCGTGCGCTCAGAGTTGACTGTGAACGGACCCCGCGACTGGCAATTCTGGCAGAAAGAAATCTTGACTTCGACGTTTGAGTCCTGGTGAAACGGTCCGAGTGTGACACCGCACTTGGTGCAATCGAACTTGACATATTTGAGCTGGGGGAAAACTCCGCTTCGGCGAGTAACAACACCGCTAACACGGACCAAACTGTTCAGATGCGATTGACGCAGTTGGCGGAGAGTGTACTGGACCGGGACGTCGGTGATGCGAACGTGTATCTCAGCATGGATGCGCTCGTACTCAGGATAGTGTATAAGCACAACCTCCATGGCCACTTGGTCGAAAATCCTGAGCATCTCAGTGGGCGTGTTGGCAAGCCAGAACGCCAAGGTGGCTTTCTGTTCAGCAAGATGGTCGAAAGAAACCTCTAGAGATTCGGTATTGACCTCACCAAGTGTCTTGATGCGGGTACCATAGACCGAAGTTCCATGCTCATCTGTGTATTCGGTCAAAAAGGACTTGAACTCACGAGCGATCGTCTTAGCAACTCGGGGTTGGGCAACCCAGTCGGTCAATGTGTTGGCCTTCACATCTGTGAGCGCTTCAAGCGACAGTTCCTCGTTCATGATGTCTTCTCCCATGTCCATTTCGTCCTCCTCGTCATAGCGATGTCTCCTCACACGTCGACGACCCATGAGATCGGCCAGGCCGTCCTGTTCGTCTTCATCTGGAAGAAATGCGGCTGGCATACGGCGCCTGGCTTCTTGATCGCGACGATTCAGGCGGCGATCAAGCTCACGCCTCGAAGCGAGGTCAAGGTCATCGTAATCTCCTTCGTCATCGATACCTTCGCCTTCATAAACATCGTTCTCGCGGGATCTGTAGTCGTTCTCGAAGTCGTCTGCAAAAAGGTCGATGCCCTCTGCTTCTTCAACCTCTTCGTCCAAGTCGTCAACATCGCGCATCACATCATCATCGTCGAGGAGGTTGGCTTCGTCGTCTTGAGGCAGCATGGGCGGAGAGGATGCCATTGCTTTGTTTTGTTAGTTTGTTTATACTGTGGCAGTGGGGTCTAACTTACGACTGGACGGCGGGTGTGCCGCTGAAGAAGGTAAATCGTCATCATCTCGTGTACGCTTGTTATTTCCCCGGCTAGGACCAGCTCCTCGGTTTGCAGAGGACATGTTGGAGCGCAGCGGTGAACTAGGTGTTGTTAGAGTGTGGACTGGGGGAAGGAGGGGCAGGCTCGATCGTCGCAGCCGTCACAATCGGCCCAGGGAAGAAGGCACGAACCTCATAGTGACCTTAGATACGATGATGGGCCAATATGCGTGCGGTTGAAGTCAGTATGGGCTCAAGGGGGGGGGGGGGTGAGGAAGATCGTGGGTGGGGCTGCCAACCACGCGTAAAGTGGAAACACCAAAAGAACGCGTCGCGACTAACAGACCAATCACATAGCAGCACACCAGCTGACACTCTCGAGGCACCCGGGTGCCTACATCGTCATACTCGAGCACTCCCTTTTGCAATAAATACACTTTGTCCTTGCCTGCCGACGGTTTTTAATTCTTGGAAAATATCGGTGTCGGCAGCATCCCCTTTCGCGAACATTCACCATTGCGGACCCGGAACCGCTATCTCACCTACAACATATTCCACAGGAAGCGCATTACACTCCACGATCGCCACACGCCAGAAAAAATTGACGCTGAACTCCAACGGCAAATATGGCCGACACACAGTCAACGACAGGGTCATTTAAACCGCGCACTAGCAGCATGTCGCAAGCATCTGAGAGCTCCCAGACCGCAGCCGAGTATGTGTCGAGTCCTCTTTTGTACACTTCCAATTACTGATTTGCTTTTTCTTTAGGTTCATTAAAGAGCAGCTCAGCCTCGAGGCGGAAGCTCGGGAGGCCCTACCATATGTCAGTGAGACAATCTCACTGTTAGCATCTGCTGATACAACATAGCAATTCGACATGTGCACACGCGACCTCGGTCCTCTCCGCCAGAGTTTGTACGCTTGCTTGACTTGCAACCCACCGCCCCAAACTTCCGCCGCCTCGTACAGCCCAGCCGCCGTATGCTACTCATGCTCGATATCATGCCATGGTGAACATACGCTCGTCGAATTGTTCAATAAGCGCAACTTCATCTGTGACTGTGGCACCACTCGCATACCCGAGACAGCCCCATGTACACTTCGCATAAATTCAGCGACGGGCCAGAAGGGCGACGTGACTGGAGAGGAGCCGGCGCCTACCAACAAGTACAACCAGAACTTCCGAAATAGATTCTGTGGTTGTGGTGAGGACTACGACCCACACCAGGAGAAGGGCACCATGTTCCAATGTCTTGGACTGGGTACTGTCGAGGATGGAGGCTGTGGCGAAGACTGGTGGCACCCCGAATGCCTGGTTGGCTACACGCGCGAGGAGTATGCGAAGATGATCGAAAAGCCGAAAGCGGAGGACACGAACGGTAACATGGAGATGCCAGACGCTGTGAAGGAGGAGAAGAAAGATGAGAAGCCTGTTCCAACCGAAGTAGCCAATGGACAAGCAGAAGCTGCGCAGGCCACCATCACTGGCACCATAGACGCTGCAGTAGCAAACGGCACTGGCATTGATGGCAATGATATAGCAGCAGAAGCCGAGGAAGACGATGACGAGCCGCCACTTCCTCCTGGATTTCCCGCCGAGAACGACTTCGACCACTTCATCTGCTACAAGTGTCTCGAGGCCAACGCATGGATCAAGAAATACGCGGGCACTCCAGGCTTCCTACCACCCGTCTATCTCGACAAGTCACTCAACGTCACACAAGCAGCACAAACAGTAGCCGGTGCTTCAGATCCCTCAAACGGCCAGTCAAAGAAGCGCAAAGCCTCCGACGAACCCGAGGAACCCACCTCAGCAAACCTCACAGTCCCGGCCCCAGCTAAGCGCCAGAAATCCGAGGAACCAAGCGGCGCACTCTCAAGTATCTCCGAGGACACAATGACCCTCCCCATAACCCCAAAGAAGCCAGAAGAACCCTCGACCTGCAAACACACCGCCCTCCCTCCTCTCACAGGCCCAGCTCAAACATCTACATTCTCCCTCTTCCTCCAACCCGACTTCCGCAAGCATCTCTGTCGCTGCCCATCATGCTTCCCACACCTGAAATGCCACCCCCAACTCCTCGAAGAAGAAGACACCTACGAGCCGCCCGTCTCTGAAGACGGCGACGAAGGCGCGCAGTCTGTCGGTACAGGCTCGATCCTCGACCGCGGCGAGGCTGCCTTCAACAACATGGACCGCGTGCAGGCCATCCAGGGCGCCATGGCGTATGCGCATCTGAAAGACAAGGTTGCGGCGTTCCTGAAGCCGTTTGCAGAGAGCGGACAGGCTGTGGGGGCGGAGGATGTTAAGGCATATTTTGAGAAGTTGCGGGGTGATGCGCAGGGGATTCAGGATGCGGCGGGCGGGGCGAAGGCGAGTCGGGGTGAGGATGGTGGGAAGGAGGGCGAGGGGGAGGGGGATGGGAGGAGGGAGCAGGGCGGGTATTGAGGCGTAGTTGGTTCGGTTGAGAAGGGGATTCAGGCTAGAGTATGAACGTAAGTGGCAGACTTAATATGTCAAACCGCGCGAAAATGTATAATATCTTGATTACATCGATTCGAATCGGACACATTTATATTGGAGCACTTCTCGCAATATACACATTCAAATTATAATCTCTAAGTAATCAAATATACAGCAAGATCAACAAGCTTTTTTCGAAGACAAACTTGGGTATCAAATTAACGTCCACTTCTCTTTCTCCCTTTCGCATTCGCCCGCCCTTCAAGCTTGTGCAGTCACGGTCACAGTCGCCGTTTTAGTCACCGTTTCCTTAGCCGTCGCCGTCACCGTGACAGTAAATATCTGACTCGGCGCAATCGGTGTAATGACCAGTGGTCCACCAGACGTCGATGACGGGCTAGCTGGCGGAGCACTTGATGACGCAGCCGGTGGTTCTGCAGCTGGCGTTGTGGAAGGGGAAGCTTGCGGAGGTGGCTGTGGGATTGCAGAGGAAGACGATTGCGCCGGGGTGTTCGCTGCACTTGACGAATGTGCTGATGAAGACGCAACTGGAGCTGATGGCGTCGGAACCGCAGCGGGAGTCGATGACAGAGTCGCAGAAGATGATGCAAGAACACTGGACTCAGGCGCTGGTACTGGGGCTGGCGCAACAGGAGTTTCCGGCGCTTGTGGTAGAGGCGAAGGCGCTGCTGCCGAGGAAGGCGCGACTGTGGTGTACTGAGTAACAATGACTACAGGTGGTGGTGCGAGTGATGTTGGTGCGATGGCGACCGGCGAAGAGCTTGACATAGATGCCATGGATTGCTGGCCCGGAGCGGAAGTTGGTGCCGCTGCGAGTTCTGAGCCTTGTGTTGGCGATGGAACCGGCTGTGGAGTGATAGCTGAGGATGGCACCAGGGCAGATGTCGAGGGATACACGGTCGTGTACTCGGTTTTGATGACATACGCTGTCGAACGTACATCATCAGGCGACTGGGTAGAGTTGGAGATTGGTAATGCCGAACTGCTTGCGAGGATCGGGGATGCTAGTGCGGTTGACTGGGACACAGCAGCGCTCTTGGAAGAAATGAAGCTTGAGGTAACGCTCGTTGGTTGGGTGCCTAGGAATGGGACTCCAGGATGGTTGAAGCCCGGCAGACCTGTAGAGTTGCCGGTGGATGCATTGCTTGTGGTCAGGGGTGTCGGAGAGGCAATCGGTGTTCCCTGACCTGATTTCTCTTCGGGCGAATATGTGAAGGATGGTATGCTCGTCAAATTGAGCGGGCTACTTGCAATTGCCGTTTGTGAGCTTGCAGGTACGACGACTGCGGATGAGCTGAATGAAGGAGAAGCATTGATTTGTGATGAGGAAGCTATTGAGCTCGGCGTTGACGAGGACACCATGACAGTGCTGGATACTGGGGTAGCCGATGATGGAGGTGCGGGTGCAGGCGAGGGTGTGAAGTAGGATGTCAAAAGAACTGTCTCGGCTTCTTGCGTAGCCAAAGGCTGACCTTGCGGATCGAGGAAAGTCACAGCGGGATTCAACTGCGTAACGACGGTACGCTGTAGAGGCTCGATCACAAGCGCAGTATTGGCGTTGACAATAGCCGAAGCTATCGACGGTGTTGCTGATGTGGTGTTGGCATAGCTGGCAAAGCTATGTGATGTCAGTTCGTTGGGACGGTATTGTGCGACTTGATAATTACTTACAGCTGCCGTCTGTTATCCCTCGGTACTGGGCCTCCGATTACAGATGTTGAACAAGCTGCCAGCAGCATTAAGGTACAAAAGAAAGCCATTCTTGATAGGACTTCAAATTAGAGAAGTGGAGATTGAAGTGAAATTGACCGTGGAGCAGGACGCGCGCTTGAAGAGAAGAGCAAGATCAACAAGACACAAAGCAAAGAATTGAGGAATTGAAGGGACTATGAGAGAAGCAATCGACAGAAGGAAAGACGCTAAAACGACAGACAGGTAGGGAACAGAAGGTGAAAGTCGTTCGTGGCAAGCAAACGTCGGTCTAGATGTCACGCTGGGCACCTTGAGGTGTTCATTGCATCTGGGCCAGCACTTGGTTTTGAAGCTCCGTTAGCCGCTGCGAGTGTAGTTTGACTTCAGAATAGAACATGGGCGAGTACTGGCCTAGCATTGTCGCGGTGCCCTGCAATTTTTACGTGTCACTAGGCTGTTCTAGAGAGATGTGAGAGGTAACCCGAGGAGTGGTTGTCGTTGTTCGACGCTGGCGAGCCATGTTTCAAGGATCACCAACCAATGAGGAGGCAAGAACGCGAAAGAAGCACGACGTTCTGGCGGCTCGCGAGACGTCCCTTTCTTGTACTCTCCCCATTCCACCCGCCAGCAATTCGTGCTCCAGAAATAGTATCACTACAACGCGGCTCTCCGGCAGATATCCGAGCCGCCGATCGTGGATGCGGCCAAAGGTCGGTTTCGCGGTTTCGACCATGGCGTGAAGAACATGCAATGCACGGCTTTCTAAGTTCTCTCAGCTCTCCGATGGACGAACGATACCTGGCTGGATTGGAGGAAGTCTGGATGTATGGCTGCTACAAGTTTGCACCTGTTTGTACATCTGCCACGGTAACCGCACCGTGTAGCCTGGCCGCGGCATTCTCAGCACTTCTTGTGTATACTTTCTCGCAACAAGCACAGAGCATTTCTACACACTCAAAGGACCACGGTACGGTGTGCAAAAGGCGGTGATCATGGTGGAGTCAGGTCAGGATGTGTGCACGTGCTGGTTCCCGTTGCGCTTTGGTGTAGATGAGTTGCTATGGCGACAAGCGAAGGTCGACCAGGAAAGCAAACACGGTCCATCCACTAGGACAGCGATTCGACATAGCAGGACTCGACGTCACGGTAGGTCAGCATTCTTTTCGCTGTAGACTTAGGCTTGTGTTCCTTTCCACCCCCATTTTTCGCCTCTCCCTCCCTCGGCAGCCACCATGAGTGTCCGAGTCGTCGCGCGTATACGCCCCTTGCTCAAAAACGAGATCGACAAGGACACGATTGTCAGCGCAGAGACAATCGATGGTGAAAAGACCGCGACGGTCGTGCGGCTACCGAGCCCGAAGAACGATGCCGAGTCCTTCAGCTTCCAGTTCAGCTCTGTCTACGAGCAAGACGCGACGCAACAGCAACTTTTCGATGCAGAGAGTATGTCACGCCTGGCCACGAACAGGACTGAAGCTGACGCGTAGCCAGTCGCACCGACGGTCAAGCACCTCTTTACTGGATTTGATCTTTCCATCTTCGCCCATGGATGCACAGGCACAGGCAAGACACACACGATGCGTGGAGGAAAGTCCTTGGCGGATCGAGGTGTCATCCCGCGCTTGTTGAGCGCGATATATCGGCGGTGTAAGAAGATTGAGAAAGACTCCGCGGGTGCGACACAGGTGGAGGTGGCGCTGGAGTATTTTGAGATCTACTGCGATCGCGTCTACGATCTCTTCGAGCCACCAGAGAAGCGCACACCATCCGGGCTGCCAATACGAGACAACCACGGAAAGACCGTCGTTGTTGGCTTGACCGAGAAGCCATGTTCCACACTAAAAGAGTTTGAGCAGCTCTATGACCAGGCTAACATGAACCGTTCAACCTCAGCCACAAAGGTAGGGACTGCTGTCGCCGACCATGGGGAAACTTTCTGACAAAACTAAGCTAAACGCACACTCCTCACGATCCCATGCCGTCCTTTGCGTCAAGATCACCCAGACCACCGAGACTACCATCCAGGTCAGCCGCGCATCATGTATCGATCTAGCGGGGTCAGAAGACAACCGTCGAACAGACAACAACAAGGAGCGCCTTGTCGAGAGCTCTGCCATCAACAAGTCGCTCTTCGTGCTGGCACAATGCGTCGAGGCAATGAACAAGAAGCAAAGCAGGATCCCGTACCGCGAGTCTAAGATGACGAGGATATTGTCACTGGGTCAGAATAAGGGCCTCACAGTCATGATTCTGAACCTTGCACCGACGCGGGCATACCATCTCGACACTATCAGCTCACTCAATTTTGCCAGCCGAACGAAGAAGATCGAGGTCGCCGAGGTCGAGAATGATCCTGTCCTACGAACGATGGCAAAGCCTCTGGCAACAAGTAGCATCGGCGGTGCCAACATCACCCGACAACCGTTGCGGCCCATTGCCGCGGCGCACAATGCAAACATCCCAGAACCCGAGAAGCAGAAGAAAGGGGAAAAGCCCATCAAGGCCTTCTCTGTATATTCCGATTCCCGCAAGGCTGCACCTCGCACTTCTAATCTCACATCACAGAACCAAGGCATTCGCCGAACCGAAGGACAGAAACGAGCAGCTGAGCCTAGCTCTACCTTCGCATCACGACCGACAAAAAGCTTTAGAGCGGCAGATGCCACATCGCGGCCACAAAACGCCGAGCCTGCCATGACAAAAGCGTCCATCGAGGCACTGATCGCTCAGAGGATAGAGGAGAAGCTCGCAGAGAAGGCACTGCAAGACGCTGGTACTTCTGCCCCTGCGCTATCGGCAGATTTGCAAAAGCGTCTGGACGAGCTGGAGCACCGCATCGATGCTCAGGAAGAAGATGGCAAATCTCAAGGGCTACAATTCCTGTTGATGGCGAAGCAGCACCACATCCGTGGGGAAGACGCCAGCGCCCTGAGAATGTACAGACTGGCACAACCCTTCTTCCCAGGCAACGCGAAGCTCGAGTCGAAGATGAGGAGTCTGGAGGATCGCATACGAGCCAGCAAGGATGACACAGCAGCCAAGCACGTTTCCGCACCCGTCGCTATGACACTACCACCCGCTGCCCCTTCGAACCTCATGGCACCTCTGAAGCCCAAAGAGAAGCTTTCAAAGCCGAAGATGGTCATGAGAGATGATGAGGATGAGGAGGACGACTTTGCGCCACCACCCGAGTCTGACCACGAAGCCTCCTACGCCTCCGACGACAGTTTCCAGTACAAGCCCAAAGCCGCCCGCAAACCAAAGAAGACCAACAAGAAATTGCCAATCTTCCGAGACGACCCTGATCTTTCTTCACACAATTCTATGGAACGCACGCCACGAACTACACATCTTCTGAAAATCATCAACTCGCGCGATATCAACCAGATCAAGGCTCTCAAAGGCGTTGGTGCGAAGAAGGCAGACGGCATTGTGAATTGCTTGGTTGAAATGGAAGATGCGGAAGTCCTTGATCTCGAGAGCCTGGCTATGTTGAAGGGTGTGGGCGGGAAGACTGTCGAGAATATGAGAATGGGCCTGACGATGAGTGTTGGATATGACTTCTAGGCTTCTATCTTTATTTCTTGCATTTCAAGCATGGTGTTTCTGGCGTTTAGACAGCAGCATACGACTAGCATGCATGGCACGGCGTCTTCTGGATACGGGGGGGCACCTTGGTGCTCTGCAGCATTTTACGATTTCTTCTCATCAATCTCATCCTTCGATTCCTTCAACATCTCGCATCCACCCTGACAATAACACACTGTCTCGCCATGGTATCATACAGCCCAAACGCGTTCACCGTCCTCAAACAAACTTCTTCCAGTCTGACTTTGACAAGCACCTGTCCCGCATTCTCCCCCCGCCTCATCCCCCCCTCACTCTCCGTCCCACTCTTCCCCTCCGCGCCCACCCCCGGCATAAACCTTTCCCAAATCTTCTTCTTCGGCACTGCCTCCTCAAACTCACTTGCCCGCACCCTCCCACCTCTATTCAACATGCCCCTCAACACCCCCTCCAACTCCTCCACCACCGCCTGCACGCGCCAAAACTCCGTAGCGTCCATCTCGCCCTCCAATCGCACCGTCTTGAGCTCCTCATCGCTCGCGTACCCGATGACCTCGACAGGTCGCGTAGTCCCAAACGCATTGCCGAAGCTGAATTCAGACTTTTCTTCGAGCGGTGGGAGCGGGATGTCTGCGGGTAGAAGGGCGAGCGTTGTGCGTGCGAGGCCGAGGGTTGCGCGCTGGGAGAGGAGCGGGAGGATGTGCGTGGTTATGGTGGAGTGGATGTGGGTTGTGCGGGTGAGAGTGAGTTGGTCGAGGAGGGCTTGGCCGCGGTGGAGGGAGTGTGGTTGTAGTGGGTGAGTGTGAGATGCGGATTCAGTGTAAGATGGCGGTGGTAGGGTATCTTTGCCGTGCGACATGTTCGCGTTGGTGGGTGGGTGAAGATGAGATGCAGATGTAGATGCAGATGCAGTTGGAGCCAGGATATTCACCGATGCTCTTGCCTAACTTCGCGCCTTTCTCACTCCGGCACCGAACAATGGCGAATATCTAATACGATAACGTCGGGTTTCAACATGCACCTGTGTACTTGAATGCTCGTATTCTGGCTGCCTGATTCAGCCTCGCATGGCTGAGGTCATAACTAGCTCTTTACTACGCAGTCAAGTGATTGGAGCTGCCTCGAGATTGAGGTACAGTTATCGGAGGCTAGACCAGTGGGAGGGAGTGAGATGTGGTCACGAGATGGGGCCGGGCCGGAAAAGCTTGGCTTCGATGTCGGGCCTAGGTTGGGTGGGAGAAGCTTGAGAAGCTCAGGGAAGCTTGCTTGGTATGGAGGCTGTGTAGTTTACCTCTGGTGCCTGCACAGCACTCCCATCAAGCATTTGCCCAATCCAACTCCCCCTCCCCATCCCATCCCCATCTCGTTCACCCCGGACATAAAGCACGATAAGCCACTCTACCCATTCGGTTCACCGATGTCATGGACCCACTTCTTCTAGAAAACGAAGCTTGGTACGCAGGCTGTGGAGGCGCAAGGCTGACTCCCAGCACGTTTACTAGCTGTCATTGGTTTAGCGAGCGGGCCGTGCATTCACCACGATACGCCAAACCCGAAGTGATGCACCGGTCAGACCTCATGTCTGAGGGCTTTACATAGGGAGATGCGTGATATGGGAGTGTGTGCCAAATTGCGAAGGGGTATAAAGGGAAGCTGTGGGATGGAAGTATGAGACTGTTATCATCGCTGTCGCTGTAGATATAGGAGTATATGTGATTTGTATTGAGCACGTTACCGGATTAGATTCATCTTCTTGAGTTGAATAGCGCTCATTTTGTCTCAACTACTTGAGTCTCGAAGGTCTTTCTTCCAACTCTCCACAAACACATCTCCAACGCTCATTCACCTTATCACCACATCAACAAAACTACCGTCAAGATGGTCTACCATGTCGCAGAGCCGAATAGCTACCTGGTCATCACCGGTGTTGGCATCGAGAAGGTCCTCATCAAGAAGAAGGCAAGCACATCACCCACCAGAATTAGTAATGATCCAGACTAACAGACGTAGGCATTCGTATGGCCTTTTCAAAAAGTCACAAAGATATCCATCACGCCCTTTGACTTCAGCATGGGCATCCAAGCCATGACCGTTGAAAAGCTGCAATTCTCTCTACCCGCAGTCTTCACCATCGGTCCTGCCGACAGCCAGGAAGCGCTCGAGAAATACGCCGTGCTCCTGACGGGCGAGTCTGATGGCCGTCCTCCAGTCGCGGCAGCGAAAGGTGCCGTAACTGTTGCTGCAGGTCGGAACCATGTCCAGGAGATTGTCAAAGGTATTATTGAGGGCGAGACACGGAGTATCGTGTCCAACATGACCATGGAAGAGTTGTTCCGTGAGCGTCGAGTCTTCAAGGATAAGGTCATTCAGCAAGTCCAGTCTGAACTTGATCAGTTCGGTAAGTCACCACTCCTGAACACCACATGTAGGAAATACTAACACCGCACAGGTCTCTGCATCTACAACGCCAATGTCAAGGAACTCCAAGACACTCCTGGATCGGAGTACTTCGCCTTCCTGTCACGCAAAGCCCACGAAGGTGCCCTCAATCAAGCCAAGGTCGATGTCGCGGATGCCCGCATGCGCGGCGAGGTCGGAGAAGCAGAGAAGCAAGGCAAGACGAAGCAAGAAGTGGCAAAAATCCACGCCGCAACCGCTGTGCTCGAGACGGAGCGCAAAGCTGAAAAGGCACAGGCCGATGCGAAGCTTACAAACAAAGAGATCCAGATTGGCAATGAGTTGAACATTGCGCGCATCAACGCTAAGCGCGAGGCTGAGCTCAGGGACGCGGAACTCAATACCGATGTCGAGAAGAAGAAGGCACTCATGGAGCTAGAGAGGCTGCGAGCTACCAAGGTCGTCCAGGCGAAGATTGAGAAGGAGAGTTCGCAGCAGAAAGCCGATGCCGAGTTGTATGCACAGGAGAAGGCCGCAGAGGGTAAAAAGTTCAGCGAGCAGGCTGACGCCGAAGCTGCTGCGTTCCGGCGCCTGAGAGACGCAGAGGCAGACTACGCAGCCAAAGAGCGCGAGGCTGAGGCCAACTTCCTCGTCACCAAGCGCACTGCCGAGGCAGAGTACTTCCGAAAGGAGCGCGATGCTCAAGCTCAGTTGATTGCGCAGCAACGCGAAGCTGAGGGTTTGTCGGCCATGGCCAAGGCTTACGGTGACCTGGCTACTGTCCTTGGTGGACCACAAGGTCTGATGCAGTATCTCATGCTCACCAACGGAACCTACGAGCGTCTCGCCGACGCAAACGCCCACGCCATCAAGGGTCTACAGCCCAAGATCAACGTGTGGAACACCGGCGCACAAGGCGATAGCGCAGCGGATCCTATAGTGCCTATTCGTAACCTGTTCCAGAGCTTGCCTCCTCTTCTGAGCACCATCCATGACCAGACGGGTATGTCGCCGCCCAGCTGGTTGGCGCAGATGCCACCTGCCACCGATTCCAAGAAGATGAACGGTCTGCACTTGCGGAATGGCAGCGATGTCGGTTCTGCGTAGGATGTAGACATCGATGGGAGGTCGGATGGTTTAGTGAACGGGCGTACCACTTGTGTTCAGTCGATTGATGAAGAGAGGAGATGAAGCTCAGTGGCAGAGGCCGTGGTTTCTTCTGTTCGCGTTGGTCTTACGTTATACCCTGGTGTTAGGGATGCATATGACTTTCCGAGAATTATTCCTTGGTTGCAACACGCATGTATTCTTCTTTTGTATAGACTAGATTGCATCGTTAATCCCATCAACTCTTCATCCGCAAAGACGATATCCGAAACAAAGAGCTTGGCGTGAGATATGTCGATCATGCGGTGACGACGAAATTTTGTTGTTCATTACATAATATTCCTACAGTGTCGTATGGCAGAGCCCTGAGGGGGAATAACAAGTTCATAGCGAAGATGCCGAGTCCATTCGGATGCAACGAGCATGACAGTGTGCAACGAGTGTGTTGTGTACACTTTTCTAATACGGACTGAAGCATGATAAGAGCGCTGGATCACCATGTGATGACCCAGATCCGAAGTAGGCTTTTCGTCCCGCATGTAAATTTCACTGCGCAGCGTCGAGTCCGGTGAAATATAGCTGACAAGTATGCGTCCCCAGGACTGAGTCCGACAGAGAGCTCGATTCGATCATGGCCATGAGCCTATTGGCTGTGATGGAGTCCACGAGAGTAAGGGCTTTGGCGGTAGGTTTATTGAAGGGTCTGAAGCTGAATGGGCCAGATCGACCCCTTCAGGTCTCTGGCTTCTTCTCGCCCTGAGCATCGAACCCAAGATTCTCCAGCTGACGGATGAGCTCGTTGATCTTGATGACTTTCTCGAACTGCTCTGGCAGTAGCTTATCACCCTTCTCTTTCTTGTCCTTCAACTCCTTGGCTTGTCTAAGCTTCTTCATGAGCTTCTTTGCTTCCTTTTCTTTCTCTGCTTCGGGGTCCTTTGGCTTCTCCGGCTCTGCAGCTGCCTCCACCACATCCTTCTTGTCCGCAGCTTTCCCCTCAGCGGATTTAACTTCCTCCTCTCTCCCATCGGTTGCGGCGGCAGCTGCCTTCTTCCTCGCTTCTCTGCGTTTAGCGTTCTTATTCGCTGCGGCACTGAGCTTGGTGGGGTCATCGTCTGACTTCAGACTTTCGGCGCCTGGCACGCCGGCCTTCCCTCTGTTGCGAAAACCCTCGGCTGTTCTGTTCTTGTATAGCTCGACATCTTCTGGGGGACGGTACCCGGGGCGGACTCGGATTTCTTTGCGCATGGTGCCATCGGGACGGACGGAAGATGGTATATGGCGCTCACCATTAGCCGAGGTGGTGATACCGGCTCGCGAGACGGAGGGGGTTTCTACGGTCGGCATGGCGATGTGTTTGCTGCCGATTCTCTCAGGTCGGAGAAGTTGGGACTTGGAGGGACTGTGGAGTGAGGCAGAACACTGGTGCGGACTACCTCGCGGAATTGCGCCAATTGAGGCTGACCTGTCTCGACGAAGGCAGATGATGTGCTGGGTAGATGCGCACACCAAGGATGGGCCCCTTGCGTTGTTTTGCTTCAGTGTGCGGTCAAAGGGAAGTGCGTAAGATGGTGGGGTAAAAGTCGTTGGGAAAGTTGAGGCTCTTCACGAGGAAGGCACCACCGGCCCACGGGCCAATCAGGGCAGCCCCAATCCGGTCGTCAACCTCGACGAAGGAACCTCCGATCGCTTTTGACATCGACGTCAACACCTCTACACACGCCCACGAAGCTCTTCAGCACCTCCATTCACCGCCAAAATGTCTGGAGTAAGTTAATTGATGGATGCTCATATTTCGACAGCGCTAACGACCGTATGTAGATTGCCAGTACCGTGTACAAGTACGCCTCCCTTTGCGCGAACACCTTGACCGAGCCACGGCGATACTGACCATCGCCTGCAGCGCGGTCCTCCGCAGCAACACCACCATGTTGTTCACCGTCTTCGGCGCCGCCTTCGGCATGCAACTGTACGTCGCAATCGAGCAGGACACCACGGAAGGATAGGGTACTGATCCAGGACAACAGAGCCTTCGACACTGGATCTGACAGGATCTGGAGCACTCTCAACAAGGGCGTACGTCAAATACGAGCCATTTGGATATCACCCGCTAATGCACTTGGCAGCGTCAATGGAAGGACATCAAGCAAAGGTACATGGAGGAGGCCGAGGACGACGAGTAGATCAGCGACAAATCGGCAAAGCGCGCATAATCCTTGGACAAGCTACGGCACTTGGAGGAGGACACTGTACATTCGGATGTATTCTACAACTGCGAAATACCAAGCCAAGCTTCTGACCACGGAAAACCGCTGCTCATGCTCTCTTTAGGTGGGCTGGCTAGAGGATTTGAATGTTTGTGGGGAAAAGCGCCATGCCAGAAGTTCACTGATCGGTTTTGCGATCATCATTTATCTGCTTTGCTTGCTGTGTACAATGATTGCCTGTGATACTGTAACGTGCCGGTACCTGCATCCTTGCTGCACACAGTAAAAGAACGCGCATAACAAACACGTAATAACCGACACTGTTCTTCGGTGCCTTTATCGTGTGCGGTAATCTTGCACAGTCGCACATGCCCTGTTCGGGGGTCCGTCCCGTCGTAGGAAGCTCTTACTGGTGATATGACATAGCTCTTACTGAGACCTTGACACCAACACCATCAACATTCACGCCAGTTGGACCAGACTCCACCAACAAACAAACAAACAACTCCAGTGGCCGGTCCACGCGCTGTCCGTCGAGCAAACCGCCATCCTACTTCTCGCGCGACATTCTGCCCTGGACTTTGTTGTCCGACCCCACCATCCCACTTCGACGCGCCAGCATCATGTATGTCTCGTTGCACGAGCAGGAGCTATGTCGACACTTCCGCGAGCTGCCACGGCGGCACAACTACCGATTCGATGAGGCGGCCGACCGTGAGCTGCGCCAGATCCTCTTCCACTCGCTCGCCGGCCGTGGCGACTACCTTCCCCTCTTTTTCCCCAGCGGCCCACCGACCGACTCAGAGAAGCCTTGGAGCTTGCGCGATGCCCAGGGAGCGGTAGAGGGCGCAGAATACTCAGCTGCGGCGAGAGGCAAGCCGTGTGGCCATATCTTCAAGAATGGCGAAGCCACATATCGGTGCAAGACGTGCACCGCCGACGACACATGCGTTCTTTGCGCGCGGTGCTTCGATGCATCAGACCATGAGGGCCACCAAGTCTTCGTCAGTGTATCGCCCGGAAACTCTGGATGCTGTGACTGTGGCGACGACGAGGCCTGGAATCGGCCGGTGCACTGCAACATTCACTCGATAGACTCGGAGTTTCAATTCAAGGCAGCCGGCAAGGCACGAGAGGGTTCGATGCTCCCAGATGAGCTTCTAGAGACCATACGCATAACCATCGCAAGAACCCTCGACTATCTCATCGACGTGTTCTCGTGCTCCCCTGAGCAGCTGCGCTTGCCCAAGTCAGAGGAGTCCATCATGCAGGACGAGCGGCAGTCGCGCCTCACGTCCAAGTGGTACGACCCGGGCGACCAGCCAGACAACTGCGACGAATACTGTCTGGTGCTTTGGAACGACGAGAAACACACGGTAAATGATGTGCGGGACCAAGTTGCCCGAGCGTGCAAACAGAAGGCGGCTTTCGGGCTCGCCAAAGCCTACGAGATTAATGATGTCGGCCGCAGTGCTATTGTGTACCGCACAGATATCAAGGAGTTGCTGCGCATGGCCAAAATCATTGAAGAAATCAAGCTGACCGTCACAATACGCTCTGCACGAGACACGTTCCGCGAACAGATGGCTGGTGCGCTTGTTGATTGGATATCAGATATTGCTGGCTGCAGTGTGGGTGAGGACAACCAAGTTCTGCGCCGCACTGTTTGTGAGGAGTTGCTGAAGCCATGGCGGGTCGGTAGTGAAGCATCTAATGAGAGCATTGGCAAGGATGGCCTAGACGATCATGAGATGGAAGATAAGCAGGCTGAGATGGATGGCTTCTATGGTGGGCTGTTACCGCTACAAAGGCGTGTGCGAACGATAAGGATACAGCGCCGCCGTACCGACACGAACGATGATACCACAGCGTCGGACGATGATGAGGAAGACGATGGCGAAGCCCCGGCAGACGGAGGTGATGACATGGACATAGACGAAGTAGGTGCCCAAGATAACGACGGTGATGTGGAGATGGAAGCATACGAAAGTGCGGATGAGGCTCTTGAAGTGTCTGAGGCGACAATGGCCGGATATCCACCACCACCTCCGCCTCCACCCGTCCCGCAACGAGGGCAGCCTGAGCAAAGCGTCACTCCGGCAGAGTCAGACAGCGAGCCCATGGGTGCACCAGCTCTCAGCCACGTTGAACCAACGATGCATGTACCAGCGACGCCAGTAACCCGATCACTACCGCTGCGACCATCGCGGCCGCCCAACTACTGGTTGGAAAAGCCCGAAGCGTATGGCAAGAAGCCAGGAACACCGCCTCACGAGGATCTGTGGCAGCGTTTGCGAATTGATCATCTCATTCTGTATGATCTGCGCATGTGGAAACAATTGCGCATTGGCGTACGAGACGTATTCATCAGCACAGTAGTCACCATCCCCCAGTTCAAGCGCCTACTGAGTCTGCGATTCGCTGGTGTGTATACTGCACTGGCGCAACTCTATCTCATTGCAGACCGCGAGCCGGATCATTCTATCATCAATCTCTCCCTCCAAATGTTAACGACGCCATCAATAACATCCGAAGTCGTTGAGCGTGGCAATTTCCTCACAAATCTCATGGCCATACTATACACATTCTTGACGACTCGGCAAGTGGGCTACCCATCTAGTGTAGATCCCAACGCAACATTAGCATTCGAGCAGGGTGCAGTCACGAATCGTCGAATGTACCATTTCTTCCTTGACATGAAGTATCTTCTCGGCTCCGAATTCGTTCAAGAAAGGATACGAGAAGAACAACGATATCTCTTGCAATTCTTGGATCTAGTCAAGCTTCATCAGGGTATTTGTCCAAACGTCCGTGCTGTCGGTGAGCATTTGGAGTTCGAGTCTGAAGCCTGGATAAGCGCCTCGCTCATCACTCGAGAGATCAACAAGTTGTGTAGGCATTTCGCAGAGTCTTTCACGTGGAAGCGTGATGAAGATTCCACCAACATACGTCGTGCTATACGCGCAGCTGCCAAGGTTGTCATTGTCAACTCCTTGGGCGCCGAACGACGGCGGTTCGACCAAAGCGAACTGAAGGAAGAAACCAGGTTCAAAACGCTCGAAGTCCTAGAGTTCGACGCAGAACCTTCTACCTTCTTTGGGCCAACATACAAAATTGTCGACTACGTTGTCGCCAAAGAGCCGATGAGCTTCCACCATGCGCTTCATTACACTTTGTCCTGGCTCATCGACAAGGCACGCAGTATGCCACGAGAGCAGATGCTTCAGCTTCTTCTTCATTCACACACTGAGCTGCAGGCCGACTTCAACCCGTCGAGTGTACCTGTTCCCGTTCTTGAATCGAACGAGTATCTTCTTGCGGTCTTTGACTTTCCACTCCGTGTGTGCGCTTGGCTGGCGCAGATGAGAGCTGGTATCTGGGTCAGAAATGGTGTCACCCTACGACATCAAATGACACAATATCGGAGTGTTTCGCAGAGAGACGTATCACATCAGAGAGACATATTCCTCCTGCAATCTGCTCTAGTCCTGTGTGACCCGTCAGTCTTCCTTGCAACGATGATTGACCGCTATGGCCTGACGGGTTGGATGACCGGCAAGTACGAAGTAAGTCAACACGGTTTCGAAGACAGTCAGGCAATCGACGTAGTCGAGGATTTTGTTCACTTGCTCATCATCATTCTGACTGAGCGCACATCATTGATCCCTGCTGAAGAGAATGATGAGTCGCATTTGACAGCTATGCGACGTGATATCGCACACGTTCTCTGCTTCAAACCTTTGTCTTTCTCAGACATGACTGCGCGTCTGTCCGACAGGATACAGAACATGGACGAGTTCGATGTTGTTCTGCGGGAAATGACCCGCTTCAGAGCCCCCGAGGGGTTGTCTGATAGCGGTACCTTTGAGCTGAAAGAGCAGTACCTTGAGCTAGTTGACCCCTACCTTCATCAATACAACCGCAACCAACGTGAGGAAGCCGAAACGACATACAAAAACTACGTGGCCAAGAAAACCGGCAAACAAGCAAGCGACATCGTATACGAGCCAACACTACGCGCCATCCCGTCAGGGTTATTCCAGAATCTGTCAACATTCACGAGGACACCATTATTTACCCAAATAATATACTATCTGCTCGGCTACGGTCTCAGAGCTGCGTCTGCTACGCCAAACATTCCTGCCACACGGGTGGAGACGTACATTCAGTTTGCTCTCCAGCTTCTTCTCGTTGCTGTACTGGAAGACAAAACCGACGAGCACGAGTGGTCACAAGAAGCACCTGACTCGTTTATTACTTCAGTACTTACAAAGCATGCAAACATGGGCATTCCCGACCATCCAACTGTCCTATCTGTGCTGAAAGCGCTCCAAGACAAGGAAGCTTTCAAGGCATGCGAGCCCAAAATCAACTTGATCCTCCACAGGCTGAAGCAACGGCAACAAAACTCATTCATAGTGGCTGCTGCAGCGCTGAACATGCCTACAGATAGGATGGACACAGCATCTCCCGCTGGCTTTGCGGTCCAGGAGAAAGAATTGAAGAAAAAGCAGGCACTGGAGAGGCAAGCAAAGGTCATGGCAGCATTCAAGGAGCAGCAAGGCAAATTCATGGCTAATCAAGACTTCGACTGGGGCGAAGACGACTTCAGCGATCTGGAAGACGAGACAGGTGGGCTTGTTGAGCAGGAAAAGACACTGAAATATCCGTCTGGTACATGCATTCTGTGTCAAGAAGATACTGGAGAGCATAGGCTCTATGGTACTTTCGGCTACGTATCTGAGAGCAGAATACTACGACAGACTGATGTGTACGACGACGACTGGGTAGACGAGGTCGTGCAGACTCCAGTCAACCTCGATCGTTCAGCGGAGGAGATACGACCTTTTGGGGTATCCGGAAAGAATCGTCGCATTATCCAGAAGGTCTCAGCTACTGGCGAGCGCGTCATCACTGAAAGACAGGAACTAGGTAAAGGATTTCCACACCTACAAGTCCAGCCCGGCCCAGTCACCACCGGTTGCGGGCACATCATGCACTACAGCTGCTTTGAGGTTTATCTTCAAGCGACCCAGCGGCGACATGTCAGTCAGATAGCAAGGAACCATCCTGAACGGCCCGACCTCAAGGAATTCATGTGCCCACTCTGCAAAGCGCTGGGCAACATGTTCTTACCAGTCATATGGAAGCCAAAGAAGGTCGTACATCCTGGCGTGCTGGAGACAGAGGCGACGTTCGACGAGTGGATACAGACTCAGCTCGTTGCCACGTACAGGAATTCTGTTGGAGCTGCTGGAAAAGCGCCAGTGGATCTTACACCCGACCAGAAAGTCTTGTACGAGTATGGCGAGCGAGACTTCATACAGCCGCTTTCGAGCCGATTGCCGGACCTCCTGAACATGACACAGGTAGCGCTGGCAGTCCAACTGCCGAGCATGCACCAACCACCGCGATTCCAGGTCCCTGCATTCCTGGGCGTGCCGCAAGACGAATCGCAGCTGCCAGGTGTTGTCTCGAGCGAAAGCAGCTCAGCCGGTGTACCAAACTTCTCTATGCTGGAGCTGGTCAAGGTGTATCAACGATTGAAAGACACACTCCGTGCGAACGGCATCCATTCCACATTCGCATACCCACACAGCCCAGCTACATCCGTGGAAGATCTCACGCACACAGACTCGCTCGCACAAGCTCTCGGCAACTCTATTGCGGCTGCCGAGATCGCCCAGCGCGGTGTGCTATCGACCTTTCCCAGGAATACGTTAATAGACAACATATCAACGCAGACCATCACACATCTGCGTGTTTTCTCCGAGACAGTATCTTCGTACATTGCCGTGGGTAGCCTTAGACACAGTGTCTCTACAAAGACTATGGAGGAATATCAGGAGTGCCAGCGTCGGCAGTGTCATCAGCTGTTTGTGGGACACCCCGGTATCTTTGATCCGGAAGCCCTGAGCTTCGATCTGAAAGGCATTGTGCCACTAATATGCAAGGATCCATTCATATTCCTCTCGGAGTGTGCAGTCGGCATAGCCGCAGCTTCCAACCTCGACATCCATCATATCATGCGTCTTTGCTACCTGGCAGAGATGGTTCGGGTGGTGTTCAAGTATGGCCTAGCAATGGATGAGCCCTCCATCGATATTGAGGGTTCCCGTCCTCCACGCCGCCAACACCGTTTCTCAACTCCGGAGAGGTTCATTAATGCGGACAAGGCCAACAACGGCTTCCTTCCCCCCGATCAGCTGAACAACATATTGTTCTTTGTCTGTGTCATCTACAACGTGGGCACAATGGGAGTTTCCTCTGCATCATTGGACATTGACAACATGCCCATCCCTCCTCACTTCAAGGAGCCAAACTTCCTCTACTTTATTCAGACAATGATGTCGTCGTATGCTCTGCCCTTTGTGCGCAAGGCAGCCATACTCATGCATGTACGTTATGGAGTCGAGCTGCCCACAGTTGCCGCAGACCGGGCCGACGACCCTGAGCTGGAGCGCCTCTCTACGCTGCTCAAGCTACCTTCCCTAGCCGAGATGTTCGCATCGTTTACCCAGAGAACGTCAGCTGGACACACCACCCGCTCCGTCGCGGGTGGCTGGCTGCGTCATCTACTCTGGGTGCAAGCAGGCAACGGGCCTCTCAAGACGAGCATCTCTCTATCCCATCCCGCCATCTTCGAACTCGTCGGCCTGCCCAAGAACTACGACACCCTCACAGACGAAGCTATCCGCCGGAAGTGCCCAACTACCGGCAAGGAACTCACAGACCCCGCGCTCTGCCTCTTCTGTGGAGAAATCATGTGCAGTCAAGCCGTGTGCTGTATGACCGACAAGCATCGCGGCGGCTGCAATCAGCATCTAGCCAAGTAAGTCTCCATCCTTCCAATCCTTCTTTAGTCCATAAATACTAATGCAACACAGATGCGGCGGCCAAGTCGGTCTCTTCATTCACATCCGCAAATGCATGATCCTGTTCCTCAACCTCGACCACGGTACCTGGGCCGTCGCACCGTATCTCGACAAGCACGGCGAAGTGGACCCGACGCTGCGTAGGCACCACCAGCTTTTTCTCAATCAGCGGAGGTACGATGCGCTGCTGAGGAAGATTTGGCTCGAGGGCGGCATTCAGAGCATGATTGCGAGGAGGCTGGAGGGCGAGATTAATAACGGCGGGTGGGAGAGTATGTGAGTGGGTGTATGAGTAGTTGGTGCATTTCATGGAGTATGGCGGTGATGGAGGATGGGGTTGGTTGGGTAGCATGGACAGCAGCATTTATTGAACGGCATTTCGTCTGATCATTGTGGTGATTTGATGATATTCGAGACTTGGACGTAGTACTCTTTGCTTGCGCATATCTACAATTGTGATGATACAACTACGTATTCTTACAACATAATCTTCGCGGGCTTGTCCGCATCTTCCGCGTCCGTCTCTTCGCGTGGCAGCTCTGCCTCTGCCTCTGCCTCCGCCGTCGCATCTAGCGCGTTGGAGTCACCTTCCCGGATCGCTGGTTCGCTCTCTAGAGTCTGCTCACCAGCAAATGGATCCTCCTCGTCCATCACCACCGTATCCAGCCGTCCACCGTGCGCGCCCTGAACAAGTGGCATTTCCTGTCCTGCTTCTCCATGCATCTCAGGTGTAGCCCGTCTCTCAGGCCTCCTCACAATCTCCTCCCTGACCCCCAACCTCTCCGCCACCACACTCCTCCACTTTCCAATCTTCCCAACCCCCTCGACCCACGCCTCCAACCCATACAGCATCTGCATCTCCGTCCCCAGTTTCCCCGCACGCGCCATGTCATTCTCCCGGAGAATGCCGTCGAGCAGGTCCAGCGTGCCGAGGTCGAATTCAACCATGTTGGCTTCCATGTCGGTCAGCAGCGTGTCGATGAGCGCGTAGGATGATTGCTGCACCCACGCGGTGCGGATCAGGGCTTTGTAGAGCGCGGTCGTTGCGCCGAGGGCGTAGGAGGAGCGGCCGAGGGCACGGATGGTGGGGATGATAGCGAGCGGCAGGGACGAGCGGGGGAAGCTGGTGCGCAGGGATTTGATCGCGGTGAGGAGGTGGAGGGGGTAGTTCGGGAACAGGATGCGCGTGTCGACATTTGTTTTGTTCGCAGGGGTTGGTGGCGCGGGTTTTTGTCGATTCTTCGAGCGTGGCTCCTTTTTGACTGGGGTGGTGGTGGTGGGATTGTCGAGGTCGAGCTTGCGCAGTTGGGCGAAGACTTCGCGTTCGAGGGTTTGCCAGAGGTGGATGTCTGTCGGGGCGGATTTGAGAAGCGTGTCGATGCGTTCGCGCTCTTCGAGGCGGAGTTTGCGGATGCGTTCTTTTTCGACGCGAGCGGCGAATTTCCTCTTTTCTTGAGGTGTTTCTACACCTGAAAGATCTATGGTCTTTACTGGAGCATCGGCGCTCTTTTTTGTTTTGGATTTTGCGTTGATGCCATCTCTCTGTGCATTCCGTATCCGTGGCGAGCCCTGCAACACGGCGTCGAAGACTTTGTCGAGCGAATTACTCGAGCTCTCCTCGTCGTCCTCATAGTATTCATCGGCTATCTGGTCCAATTCCTCGTGCTCGCCATTGCTGTCCTTGCTCCGTCCCTGACCCTGAGTGTTGAACGTCTTGTACAGCTTTTCGAAAGCTGCACGCTCGGAGCCAGTTATCGTCGTCTTGCGTGCAGACTGCGCCTCTTCGAATGTAGGCGGCAAATTTCCATCGGCGTCTTCAAATGGTATGTTGTAATCAGGCAATGGCCGTGAAGAGACACTGCGCCGAGTATTTGGTCGTGTGGCGGGCTTCAATTGCTGGATCGTTGCTGTCTGGTACAGAAATGGCAGGAGCGTGTTGTTTTGGGAAACACGCGAGCGTGATAATGCTCGAAACGTGTGCGAGCATAGCGACATCGACAATGGCACCCGAGGAGGCTGAATGTAGTTCGAAAGCCTAATGGAGACGAATGTGATCGTGTGAAAAAGTTCCGGACTTTCGAGATTCGCCGTGCATTAGCGCGGGTCAAAGCTCAACTTCTGTAGACACTGACGACATAATCACCCCTTCCAACAATGACTCATCCAAATATGTCTGTTGTGATCACACAAGCTGCGACTATGCTTCGCTCAGACCCAGCCAGTGGAATGTTGCATACTCACTGGGTTCAACAGAGAGCAAAATCTATCGTGAACATGTCTCATTCTCGAGGGGTATATACTCAGGGTAAACATGTCCTAGGTCGACTACATATTCCACCATCTCATCTGCCATTATCATAAAGACCCCAAACTGAGTCGCCCCAAATTCCACAGTCACGGCAAAAGACGACAAGTGCAAGCCAAGCGCACGACGTGTAAATGGACAAAATCAAACGTCATAAACCCTAACAAACGCCCGCCGCTGTGTTACGATCTGGTATTCCCAAACATCAAAGAAATGACAACCTGTAAGGCAAGAAAACATCATGCATCAACTGCGAAATTACAAAGAGAGATAAGTGCCGAATCTGGGTATTCGAGGAAATTGAGCAAAGCTCGTGGGTATCTCCGAAATCATCAATGCTATCCCGCTCCATCAGCTTGATGAAAGCGAAGCGACATGTTTTATGCCCCTTGAAGAGATCCAATATCGAATCGCGGCACTGAATCAAGAAAATCGTTTCATGTTTCGTTGTCGTAGCGTCGTATGCGTGCGTAGAAAGACTATATGAAAATGGTGTCGTGGCGTGGTATGTTGTAAGTATATAGCAACAAGGATTAGGATCGATTCTCAACAGCCTGTTGCTCGCCAGTTGCAACTGCTACAAGCGCTTCTAGACGTCGCATGTCATTTGCAGGTGGCTGGGGCAGAGGTTGGCCGAAGCTGACTGGGCCGGTTTCGGGCTCGCGTTGCGGACGGTAGCCTGAGCTCGAACTTGATAGAGTGTGTCTATGGTACTGCGAGTATGTTGGCGACTGGAGGGGATGTGGTCTATCCATGATTGAAGCTGGGGGAACGGGCTTGTGCTCTTCTACTGAAGGTCCAGGTGCATGTGTTTCAACATAGCCATTGCTATGCACAATCGCAGGATGGTACTCACTCATTGTCGTGTTGCCTGGAGTGGGCACTCCCTCGCTGCTACTCGAGTCTTCCGGAGACGTGCGTTGTAAGACCTGGGCGGGTTGCGCGATGGGTCCATTGTACCAAGCCTGGCGCTTGTTCTTGCGAGGCGTCACAGGCTGCTCATTCGAAGATCTCGCGGAATCTACCGGAGGCACTTGGATCGGCGGGGGAGCGTTGATCGGCGTGCGATGACTAAAGTACCCATGTGGTGCTGTTGTCGGTCGTGCAGCTGGCTGTCCAGGGCTAGTAGTATAGTGCGACCACTGCTGCGAAGGTGAGTTTGGGCTACCGCGCTCAAAGCGGTTCATGTTCCGCTGCAAAGTAGGCTCCCACGAGATACTCTTGCGCTTCTCATGGCCTCTGCCAGGGGTGTACTCTGCAGGTGCATGGTAGGTCAGTGGGCGTGCTGGGGCGTCAACTTGCATTGGACTAGGCTGGCGGCGAGGAAGCATCGGTACAGGCGGAGCATAGTCAAAGCTCTCTATTCCGGGAAGCCTGGTAGTCTGTGAGGCCGCCGGCTGTGAGGTGAACGACGGCCGTGGCGCATCGGGTGTCTGGTGATATCCTAGCCCACTCGTCGCCGGCCGAGGTCCACTGTAGACTCCGGGATGCCATGTACGTCTTCGCCAATCCGCATCTGCCGTTGAATCGCGTCTGGACTCTGACAAGTTTGACGCAGTAGGACTCGCATATACGCTGCTCTGGCCGGAGAAGGTTGAAGCGGAAGACGACTGGAGAGGCGTCATGAATGGGGGAGGAGCTTGACCCGGCACGCCTGCGAAGGGATTGCCACTTGATGAATTCGATAGCCGGCGACCTGGTGGTGGAGGACCGGCCCATGATACAGGTCTAGATGAGGTTGTTATAGGAGACTGCATGGTTGACCCGAACTGAGCAGGGCTACCTGCGGCCGCAGAAAATGTGGCAGACTGTGGCGTGGTAGGAGCGTTTGACTGAGTCTCATACTCGACAATCTGTGGACCGGGACTACCCATCAAAGGCGGGTTGTACGCGTCGATTGTGTTCAGCGAAAGACGTGCTCTCGCAGTGCCGTCACTGGCCATGGCAAGAGGCGGTGGTCTGCGTCGCACGTCCGGTGACTGGGCCACGCTTATGCTCGACATGCCAGTCGTTATGCTCGACGCTGACAGATTCCTGCTGTGTCCCCTACTATGCCCTCCCGTGCTTCCGAGAGTATTCGCTCGCGACCGATTGCCAGGGGGTCTGACGCGGTCGGTTCGGATCTGCCTCTGGAAGCGTGTACCCGTTGCTGCAAGTGACTCGGCTGGTATGTCTTCGTTGACGTGCACCGTCTGGGCGTGCTGCCGGAGATTGTCGAGTCTGGAGAATCGTCGGGAACAGTGACATTGGAACGGTCGTTCGCCTGTGTGTTTTCTGCCGAAAGTTAGCTAGGTAGGGTGTCAGATAATGTAAGACTTACCGAATGTGCCTCGCCAGATGTTCGCTTCTCGTGAAGCTCAAGTTGCAGGGCGGAAACTCGGTGCAGAAGAAGCGCTGTCCCTTCTTCTTCTTCGACGGTCTGTTCGTGTCGCTCGTAACGCTCTCGTTGTCTGATCCATCCTTCTCGTCGTCGTCGCCTTCTCCCATCTCCACATCGCGTTGCGAAGCCACAGACTGGGCAGACCTATGCGAGTTGCCGCGGCTCAGCTCGCTCTTATTCGAGGGTGTCTCGCTCAGGTCGCGTGAAGGCGTGAATGGTGAACCAGGTAGCGGTTTCTGGCCCGCTAAACCGGCAAAACTGTTGCGCGTCGGTGTCTTGACAGAAGGGTCCTCGGTCTTGACATCCTCAACACCCGTGGTCTCAGGGAAAAATCTGCTGTTCGGCCGCGGTGTTGTCGGTGTCGTTTCTTCGCCGCCACGCGCGGATGGCGGTTCCGGGACAGTCAGCGTTGTGTTGACGGCCTGGAATGCAGACATGCTGGGCTACAGGGCGGGTGCAGAGCCTAGTTGTCCTCTCGTACTGGTGGGTGCTGGATGCACTTCACACGGCCACGCCCTCTGTGCAGAAACTGCGGATGCAGCTCGCAGCGCGGCTACCTGAAGCAGGTGCAGTCACTGTGACACTGCGGGGTGCTTCTTGGGTGAAGCGGGTGCCAGAAGGCTGAAACGGAGGTGATGACGAATAGAGAACGGCGTTGCAACAACATCCGGACTCAGCGCCCGGCGGGTCGAAAGTCGAAAGTTAGTTATGTGCTGTTCCTTTGAATAAGCGTTGAGCGTTACGTTCGTGTAGTCGTAGAAGGCCGCGGTGCCTGGCCGTCACGGGCGTGGCACGGTGCTGATGGTGCAGAGGGACGGGTGCTCGGAGTTTGGAGGTATGGCATGCGATGATAAGGCGGGCGGGTGTGCCTCAGGTGGCGGACTGATTAGCCCCTCCTTGCGCGGCTGGGGTGCGGACTCGATGCACACAAGTGACAAGGCACGAGTAGATTCGCGGAAGAGCAGAATGCGGCTCCAGGGACGCACAGGCTCGTTAGTTGCAGTTCCAGCGAACTGAACAAGTGTCGATGCAGGAGACTGCGCGGGATTGGGGACAGTCGAGAACAGTATTGCGTTGCAAGTGCATGCGAGGAGGGGCTGGTAAGTATGGCACGGACGCGGCTTTGTCCTGCGGCGCCCTGGCCTGAAGACTGGGCCGGCACTGGCAGTGCAGGGCGGTTGGGGTTTGGCTCAGATCCACCATCCATGCGGCGATGCCCTTCCTGCGTGCAGATCCATGGATCTAACAAGTTTGACGAGCCTTGGCTTGGCTAGAGATGCCACCAAGGGCCCAGCTGATGCTGACGACTACTTCTCGTCGACCTGTCAGGCCGCTTCTGACACGTCGCCGCGAGTGATGCTCACAGAGAGCGAGTAATCGACAGGCCCTCGAGCCGGGAACACCAGGCGGGGCTTTGGGCGGCGCCGTGTGTATACCAGGATGCTAACGTGTAGATGGCACGCATGCCTTGCAGAGAATAAACGACGGCAGTCATCTGTGGTTGGTCCTCTCCCAGCGATGACGAAACTAGAGACTACATCTCTCACCGCCGCGTTTCACATGCCATGAGAAAGAGCTTGGTTGGCTCAGCGCCACAAAGGGTGGACCGCTGGACCTGATCCAACAGCAAGGTCTCAGGTACAGCACCTACACCGTCGATGCGGTTGAAGGCGGGTTGTAAAACAAAGCTTGCTCTAAGACCCGGTACCAACCATGGTCACCTCCAGCTCGAGCAATTGGTCGGCGCGCCTGGTGCTGCAAGCTAACAACGTAGGCACGCGCCGATGCAAGGGGGACTCGAACATGATCCACAGTAAAGTGTTGTACCTCTTGTACCTTGCTGAAGCGAAAGGCTAGCATCCGCGGTCGAGCCGGACTTCAGCGGCTCGCGACATGCTGCTTTCTGCTGCGCATAATGTGCCAACACGCTCGAGACTCTGCTGATAGATGATAAAACCGCCGTCTGCGCGAGAGTTCCGACGGCGTGCGACCTTGTCCATCGAGAGCAATATTTGGCGTGCTATAATAGCGAGAGGTAGTCAGGCACAAGTGCCGGCTCAACCAGTCTGGTTCTCGCGTCCCAAGGTCGATTTGTGGAACACCACGGCTGGAGGTCCGGGACGATGAGCTGAGTGCTCGCGCTCGCCTTTAGCAAATTTACGAGCTTTTGACCAGATTTTCTCAACGTGCTGCTGAAACATGTGCTGAATAGGATCTGTAAATTTCTGCTATGACGGTTAGAATGCGTAAGTCAATACATTTCCGCACACAATGGGCAACATCACAGGATCCTGCCACCAAAATGTGAAACGCAAGGTGCACTCGCGAGCCGGATTTAAGGTGATAAATCTGCCAGCTAATGCAGGCGTCGGTAGCTCCACGAAACAAACGAAGCGATCAGCCGCCAGGCAAGCTGCTCTGTGGTGGCGATGGCAGCGTGGTGTTGAGGGGCTTGCGCTTGGCGGCGTTCTGGCGTGGGAGTCACAGATCAGTGCGTCCGGATCAAGCAGGCGCGTTGAAGTCCAAGGAAACAGGAAGCAACGCGAAGAATAAAGCGTGTGGGCATACAATGCAGCGCCAACAACGATAAAACACGACAACGCTCTCCAGAAGACTGCACGTGAAAGAGGTTGCTAGAGTAATCCATATGCTGAATTCAGGAACTGTGTAAAGTCCGCACGTTGTTGTAGCAGTCTCGCAATGTTCAACCAAGCATCAACTTCCTGTGCAGAGCAAAAGTACTAGCAGAGTTGATGAAAATTCACAAAAAAAATAGGTCGAAGTCAGGGCCGAACCGGAGTCGAACCGGTGACTTCGGGATAAACGGCTACGGGGGGCTGCAATCCTACACTCTACCACTGAGTTACCGGCCCGTGTTTTCATGAAGGAAGATTAAAAAATTAAAGTATATATAGCACGCTGTCAAGCCTCAGCCCGTCATCTCTCTTGCAATCTTCGCTCTGTCGACCAACTCTCTTTTCATCATCTTTCTTGGAGGCTTCGGCAACTAAGTGAGGGGTAAAGGCCTTTTAACGCATGCATGCTAGTGGATACGCAACAGGTAAGCCCGGACACTACCTAGTCCTGATAGTCTCCATTCCAGATTCTAAAAGTGGATCCTGGATATCTTCATACCTTGGATAACGTCTGTCTGTAAAATTCTATGCCTATGGAGACATACAGCCTTCGCGATGCTTTGCTCATGAATGTCTCAAATGCGCGCTGACTTTACTGCGATCTGCATACATCAAACTCTATCGATGCTGAGATGCTCGAGACGAGTACTGGGATTCTCGTAAATGGAAGAATTTGAACACACATCCTGTATATATTCACAGCACACATTTCCGACACTGATCTCTTGATAAAGGCATGGAGATATACAGCCTTCATGAAGCTCTGTTCATAATATCTCAATCGCGTGCAGAAATGGAGGCTATCTGCACACATACATGCATGCACCCAGGTACTCTCTTTCGATAGTCGGACACTTAAGCGCGGCTGCTTCGTCGGACGAATGTTTCGCAAATACAGGAAATTAAACGCGCATGCTGTATGTGTTTGTAGTACGAAGTCCTTACACTGGTATCTTGATAAACCCATGAAGATATACAGCCTTCACTATGCGCTCCAACAAACATGCTGCTCACATTCTAAAACGTCGTATTCGCGCTTGATGCCCAAGTTCAAACTTCGACAAGTTCCTCCTACGCATCGCGAAGACAACCAAAAGCAATGCACCTGTCATTGTCATCACATCGCAAATGCCATAATCTGAAAGCGCATCCTAAAGCAACAAAATGACTACAAGCAATGCACCGGTCAAGCTCGACCTACCTCCACGTTCCCAAGACGCAGCAACTATTACCCAGAACCAGTTCTTACCGCAGCCTGCATGCGCGCACCCGACGCCCGTCGCACACTTCTCTCGTCTCACGCCATCTCAACACGCCGTGTAGCCATGGCAAGCACAAACCCGCGTCCAAGCGCTCCATCACGATAATTCCTTCTTTTGCTAATTGAGATGCGTATCATGAAATCGTGTTTTTTTCGGCTTGAGTCTGGTAATTCTCTGGCTCTAGGCAATACTCTAGACTTCACTCATGCATGCTCCAAAGCACATGTCGACACAAACCGCCCCAACAAACCCGCTTTGGCAAAAACAAAACATGCCCCCAAGCCTTCTCTAGTCATCACACCACGTATACATGTCTCATGCAAATGCGCTTACTGCACAACCTAAGAAATAGATGTCAGCAACTCGGGTCCTGCATCAATCGGGCCATATCGATAGAATCAGCGGCACATCTTGCAGGTCTGAACATACCTTCTCACGGAGCTTGCTTATCCATTGGACGATGCTCTCGCCTTGATCCGCTCGGTCTTCGACGAGCAGTGTTTGAGCCCAGAGCTTGAGCGATGGGTCGCCATCTTCCTTGATTGCATACAATTGAGGAAGTAAGATAGACCCTACGCCCTTGGCCTTGTGGTCTCTCGACTTCTCCACGACTAGTCGTAATCAGTATGGAGCGCAGACCATGAAAATGCATTGAACTCACCAGCTCGTACGCGCTCAGAGTACTCATTGTCCAAAACTGGCAGTGTGAACTTTCCTTGCTTCAGTTGTGTGCGGTCCTCGACACCGAAGACGTCTGCGAGAAGTGCAGGGACTGTGTCGCGGCCAATCCACCTTGATTTGTTAGCTAATACTGTGCTGACTGTTCATACAGGCAACATACAAGAACTGGTTGACGCCGTCGTCCAGGAGATAGAGACCATAGGGCACAATTGCAGCACTCGATAGGTTGAGAGCTGGGGGCATTGTCACTTGCGCTGTTGTAGGGTCCGGTACACCAGCGTCATCGGGCATATCCTGGCAAATGTTAGCTATCGCTCAAGTGATGGGAATGGCTATACACACATGAAGACTGTAGAAGCTCGGGTAGATGTACTGAGTCAGCAAGCGCAGTGGCAGAGTCGAAAGGAGATCGAGAGCAGCCGACCGCAGATCGGATGGGATCAGAGAACTTTTCCTAAGGCCGACGTTCTTGATCAGTCCCAAGAAGAGAAGAGGAAGAGCACGTAAGTTTTGAGGAAGCTGAAGACCGCCACCTCCCATGCTACCGCCTGCCAACTCTTTGCGGTAAGTTTGTAGAATCTCGATGATTTTGCCCTGCAGAGCGTCGCGAGCAGCGTCCAGTCCGCTTGACAAGGCACGCTCAACAGCTTTGTGGCTGAAGTATGTGGTGATCGCTTGCGCATCTGCGGAAGCGTATACTGAAGCCAGATTCTCGGTGGTCGGGACAGCAAGGGTGAGCACCCTAATTCGACGCTGTCCACTTGAGGTGGTGTGCAGAACAGCTGCCTGGAGACAAGCAAATGGCTTGCTGATAGTCTCGTCAATGGCGACCTCAATGACAACTGTCTGGTCCCTTGGGTACGCCGGGAAAGCGCAAAGGTCAGAAGATCGGTTAAAGAAGTTTCCGTAAAAGGCAGACATTCTCAAGCCGGTTGTCGCACGGACTCGAAGGACAGCCTCCAACCCAATTTCAGCGGACAGATAGTCGCCCAGCTCAGTCGCAACCTTCACAACGTCTTCCTGCCTTGCGGCGTTCCAGCCAGGATAGAAGTATGTTTGACCTGCAGTGAAGCGTGGGAGGTTGCTTAACGTCGCAACATCCTGATATTGCGACGAGAATAGGAACATGTCAACCGAGACTTGGTTCTTTGAGCACTCGACGGCGAACGACTTGTACCAGTTGTTTGCAGGCTGTAGAAGGCCAGTCTCTTTACCGGTGCCCAGCAATGACTTGTCCTCCCTGGGCGTCAACGCAGCGTGTCCGACGTTGGGCAATGATGCGCCAATTACAGTGAGCTTTCCACCGAGGGGTGAAATGAGCTTGTGTGCAGAGCGAAGAGCCGAGCCGAGCGCGAATCCAGGAACATGCGTGTTTTGGAACATGCCCGGGAGACGGTCGAGGAAGCTTTCGATGTTGGCGCGGCACTGGCTCAGACTGACAAGGAGGTCTGAGGGCATTGGCAGGTATGGCTCCTCCAGATCGGACACAACCAGCTGCTGGGGGTCGTTGTTCTCGCTATTGTCTGCCGGAATCGAGAAGAAATGCAGACCGGAGTCCACAGCCATGAATCCAATGCGCGTCCTCCCGTCTGCGTTGGGTATCCGACCAAGAGACTCCTTGATGACTCGCGACACGACTGCGAGAAGTCCGCAATTGACCGCTGCTTGCGTGCAGTCCAGAATGATGTAGTAGCAGAGAGGCTGCGGTGGGCGAACCATGTATTCTTGCGGGGCGACGAATTCGGTAACGGCGTAGTTCAGCTCCGGTCGTTGCCAGCGATCGACGCTCTTCTGCTGTGCTGCATCCCAATCGAATGCCTGAGGGACGTCGTTGGTCAGGTTGCACATGTTGCATCTCCACCGGTGTCCATGGTCGAGAAACGACACGAAGGGGTTGATGTAAGCCCTACAGCGGCGGCAGCGGCTGATGATCTGATCATGCACAACTGGTACCGGGTCTTCCGAGTCGTGTAGCGATGCATAGGGAGAGATGACGAGGGCGAACGGCAACTTGGACTTCTTCAGCAGCGAGTGATTGGTCGGGATAGTGTTCAATGTGCATCGCAGGTATTTGCTCGACTCGTTTGCGAATTCTGAGGGCGTGGCAGCCGCGTTGGAGGGGAGGTTGATAGGCGGGGGAGGGTTGTAGAGCTCTGAGACGTGGAACGGCTGGGCAATGAGATCCGAGGGGAACAATTGATTCTGCTGCGTGGCCGCATTGGGCTGCTGTACTTGTGGCGCGGCTTGCCCCTGCTGAGGGCCCAGGTTCATTTGGCCAAACTGCTGGCCGAGCGCATTGGGGTCCTGGGCTGGAGGCTGCCCATACGCGGGCGCTGGAGCTCCGTAGCCAGGTTGAGGAGCGCCGTAGCCAGGCGTCACGGGTGCCCCATATCCTGGTGTGCCGGGCGCTCCATATCCAGGCGCCGCTGGTGCACCATATCCGGGAGCAGGTGGAGGGCCTCCAGCTCCAGCTTGACCGCTAGAGTTGGCTCCGAACTCGTATGCTGCGCCCGCATACCGGTCCCTCTTCTTGCGGTCCGCCATATCGAGGGCAGCGGAGGTCCAGCGAGGTGATTGTGTGTTGGAGAGGTCGGGGGCACGAAGGAATCGGTGCTGGCGGGTACGGGTGGGATTTTATTGATGAGGTTGAAGCTTGATGTGTCTTCTTGCCCAGGTAGGCGGCTCATTCCGCGCTAGCCTCGCCCCGCCAATGCAGACAGAGGGATAGCTAGCTTCTTGCTCCACCTAGAGAACACCTTTGCTTTACCACTCCGTTCTCACCATCCTACATCCAGGCACCAGCTTTTTCATGTACGAGATTCGCTCAAGTGTCAGTACACATCTTACGGAAACGTCATGCTTGCGCATTGCTTTGTATTTCCTCTACCTGGGCACATGAATGTGCACACTGTGGAATATTCACAGGCAGAGGTCTCGGGGGTTCGAGCAAACCCTTTTTTGATAATAAACTAGCATTACAGTAACCAATACAGCAAGGTATCAAATCATTAGTACAGACAATCATCAAAACCTGCTATCATGACGCGACCGGATCGCTCCTCACAGCTATCGGACAGCAAACAGCCTTTCCTAGACGGCTGTTGGAACCTCCTTGTGTACAGGTTCTTGCCTCTCTAGCAGCTCCGCATCCGAGACGGGATATGGGGTTTCAGTGTATCGATGCTCGCCGCTGACGGTGCTGCTGCCAGGCGTCTGATCAATGGCGGAAGGCTCCGTAGCAACACTGTCATCGACTGGTATGGCACCCGGCATGGCACCCACGCCAAGGTGACCGGCGTTAGAGGTGATAGGCTCCACGTCTAAGCGGTAGCTTTGGAGATCGCTCTCGGCATCAGTGAGGACTTGACGGGCAGCTTCCACCTCAGCAAAGGCAGGATGCATGTCGCCGGGCACGATAGGGGTGTCGTCGACCAGGTTCAAGAGTCGGCGAGCATGCTTTGCAAGAATGATCTGCTTCTCAGCCCGCTCAATAGTAGCTGCGAAGTTGTGGTCGTAAGCCTCTTTGAACTTTTGCCGGGTCTACAATGGTCAGCAGGCTTGAAAGTACTCGGTGAAGAATGCTCTCACAATGTTGCTGAGCTGTGCCTCTGCGACCAGGCTCTGGGCCTCTGCGCGCACCAGCTCCTGTTCAAGTTGGACAATCTTGGTGCTCTGAGGCTCTTTGTACTTCAGCTTGGCAATCTCGTCGGAGATCTGACGATTGTTAGCAGGTCCTGTGTAGATCCAAGTATAAGTCATACCTTGGCCTTGTGGTCGCGACTGGGCTGAACCGAGCTCTCGGTGTTGCGGATCTGCTTAAGGACGCCCCGGTATTCCTCCAGCCCTTGTGCATAAATGTCCTCCTGCTCAGCAATCTCCGCAAGCAACACGCCCAACTTGTCTGAGATCTCCGAAATGCTCTCGTCGCCAGTTGCTTCTCCCCATTCCGAGAGCTGCTGGGCAATCCCCTGGCGCTCACGCGCAGCCGCTTCGTAGGCACCAATTGCATGGTTCTCAGACTTGATGATCTTGTAGAGCTTCTTCGAGAGTTCGGGCTGCTGCGTGCCTCGTAGAGATGCCATAGTGAAGCGGTGCTTTGGTGCAGACTTCTCGCTGCTACCACCCTTCTTGGAGCGGACGGAGAGAGATCGATTCCTTCATGTGATCGTTAGCATGCGATCCGAGCGCAAGTATTCAGCATGCCACAGTTGGCATGCAGTTGGAGAGGACGTGGTATGTCTTGCATTTTGGCTGTTTCTCTTGCTCAGCTTCCTAGATGCTTTGTGTATAACTCTGAGTCGCAGTTAGCCATGCCTCCCTTAACAGTAGGCTGCGCATGCGCAACGGAGTCGCAACGATGATCGCCTGACTGAAGGAGTTTGTATTACCGTTTTGGGTATGATACCGTATAGTCTGAAACCCTTGGAGCTTTGTCGGTGCAATCCTGGGTCGGAGAAGGTACTGTTCGAGAGCTGGCGGGGGTCCTGTTCTCTGTACAATGCGCGAGGCAGGCGATGATGTCATTCTCACTGCTAGCTCCACGTGCTACCTACACACTATCCAAACTCCATCCGGTCTTCCCGTGGCTGTCAGAATCTCTTCACGTGCAACAGACATCCAACAACGGTTCCCCACGATGATGCCTCGATTGCCAGACGCAGCATGCCATGCAGTTGCAGCTAGGGCCTGGGGCCACCAAACCGGCGCTGCGACACGTATTCATAAAAGTAATTGGCACAAGGACTTCATAAGCTGCAACTATGCAACAGGCAAACTGTATTGCAAGGTTAGTACTGCGCCGCATGTTTGGTATACGCGAGCACGTCCTGTATTTATTCCACGCAGGAAGGCCTGTGTCACCGTGGCACAGCTGTCTGCTCGCCTCGTCCGATCAGGTAGGTGACAAGTCAACAGTTGTCACATACAAGTCCAGAATATGACTGGATGATCTGATCTACCGTCCCGCCCGCTTTCAACCCTGTCTAGGGTTGTCCTCGGTGACAACACCTTTGACAAGGTCCTCTCGATCTCTGCGGATGCCCCTCGGGAAGAATTTTGACGTCCCACTTACATTTGTGCCGTGTGGTACATGGAGAAAAAGTATTCTCTTAAAGCATTTCTAGGTTCCGCCGATCTCAAGCCTCCCGAGATCCATGGGCCGCACACGCGCATCCTCGTTTCAACTACACATCTAACTTCTGATCATCGAGCGAAAAGGGCATTCCTTCGACAACTGTCGGGAGCTTACGCCGTTCGGCTGGACTTTCTGCAGTCAGAACATCAGTCACGGCGCTTAAAGCAGCTCTATTTTTGCAATACCGAAAGCACATCCCGCCGTCAAGTGAAGGACGACTTGGCGACGGATGTCAGCTTTGTTTCTTTGGGGGTCTCCACAAAACGACATGGTACCTGCAGCGCTATCCAGGACATGCCGGTCATGGTATTCCATGCTTCGGCCAAGTCACTCCACGGACCATTCGCGACGCGCCGATTACCAACATCAGAACTTCTGGCCACAGGCTTTCCATAATCAACATCACACTACCATATGCCGAAACACATGTGTTCGGAAATATTTTATCGGTGCCGAGACAAGTCGCCGCGTCAGAAATACTGCCGTGATCAGTGCTCCTAAGGCCCTCCTTGGTAAGGCTGTGCCGACTTCCCATTTGTAGCATTTCTTACTCGTGGATTGTTTACAATTGGGCCCACACAGCAGTACGCAGCGATACTGTACCTGTGACCCAGCGGAGTATTCGTCATACCGTGCTCGAGGCTTCATCTCTTCTGTGGCCTGATATGCATGCTTTGTATGCCGATCGACAGGTTCTATGCCTGTGTCCACCATTAGCTCCTCAGAGCAACTGTCAGCAAGCCCGAGCGATTGGCGCCACGGTTTGACTTAGGCCAGAGTTGGACGATAAGTTCGAGTAGGGATTTGCGCACAGTAACACACATTTGGGTGTCTGTCCGCTTGCTCACGTCACGCGAAAATCATCGGACGTGCTGTAGGCTCACTGCATGATGCACGGGAACGCTACCCGTTCCTGCACTGTCTGAAAATACTGTGCCTGCAAATCCGTACGATAACAACTAATATTAGGGGAGGCACAGCTATGGTGTCTTGGAAAAAGTCTGTCGCGATTACGATTGGCGAACAAGGTTTATTGCTGGCATCACGTCGCGTAGAAACCATGCGCCTTATCGACCTGCAATCTTGGCGTGGCTCCATGTCTGCAAGCGGCCGTTTCCTAGCCCTTCTATCTGGCCCTTGCCCAGACCCACTACATTGGCATCACACCGTACCCCAGACAATGGGACGACGTCCGGCCATTGCGTGCCCGAGGGGAACTCGCACAATGGTCTGTGCTAGAAAACCAAACGCTGTTGGTCGGTCCACTTGAGCATCTCCTGAGTATAAAGTGGCAGCCACTCCCGCCTAGATTCTAATGAAGCACCAAGCCTACAGTCAGCAAACATGGTCAACTTTGGGGTAACCTTCCTTGCCTGCGCGGGTCTTGCCGCCGCATCATGTCCGTACATGGAGAACGAGGCTCCTGTCAAGCGAGATGGTGCTGCTCAGTCTCCCATGTCCACGGACGAGTTCATGGCGCAATATGAGGTCGACGACAAAGACGTTTACCTGACGAACGGTTTTGGCGGTCCCGTCGAAGACACGGAGAGTTTGAGTGCTGGCGAGAGAGGCCCTACTCTGCTTGAGGATTTCATCTTCAGGGAAAAGATCATGCACTTTGGTATGTACATGCAGCAACAGCAAAATTGTCGTCCTAACGTCGAATACAGATCATGAGAGAGTACCTGAAAGGGCTGTCCATGCCAGAGGCGCAGGAGCTCATGGAGTTTTCACTTCTTACGGAGACTGGTCAAACATCACAGGTGCTTCCTTCTTGAATAAGCCAAGCAAAGAGACTCCGGTCTTCATCCGATTCTCTACTGTGGCTGGCAGTCGTGGATCACCCGACAGTGTTCGCGATGTACGCGGATTTGCCGTTCGTTTCTACACCGACGAGGGCAACTTTGGTGAGTTTACAGAACTCTGTACGAGTTCAGTAATGTACAGCAGTGCTAAAGTTTCCAGATATTGTTGGAAACAACATCCCGGTCTTCTTCATCCAGGACGCCATCAAGTTCCCGGATCTGATCCACGCCGTCAAGCCAAGACAGGACAATGAAATTCCCCAGGCAGCCACCGCTCACGACAGCGCCTGGGACTTTTTCAGCCAGCAGCCATCTTCAATGCACACTCTCTTCTGGGCAATGAGTGGTCATGGCACTGTCCGCTCTTACCGACACATGGACGGCTGGGGCGTGCACACGTTCCGTCTGGTCACTGACGAAGGCAAGACCAAGTTGGTCAAGTTCCGTTTCAGGACCCAGCAGGGTCTTGCGTCACGACTTTGGGAAGAGCAGCAGCATGCAGCAGGTATGAACGCAGATACCGATAGACAGGATCTGTGGGACGCTATTGAGAGTGGCTACTACCCAGAGTGGATCGTAAGTTGTGCGTTGCTTCCGCGGACGAGCTTTGCTGATCATGACGGTAGTTTGAGGCGCAAATCATGGACGAAGAGGACCAATTGCGATTCGGTTTCGACCTCCTCGACCCTACCAAGATTGTGCCCGAGGATCTTGTGCCTTTCACGCCACTTGGCAAGCTGACCTTGAACCGCAACCCTCGCAACTACTTCGCGGAGACTGAGCAAGTCATGGTAAGCTGAATCTCGCTTTGTATTTACGGATTACTAACGAGAGTGCAGTTCCAAGTGGGTCACATCGTGCGAGGTATTGATTTCACCGAGGACCCTCTTATGCAAGGCCGCATCTTCTCCTACCTCGACACTCAGCTAAACCGCCACGGAGGACCAAACTTTGAGCAGCTGCCGATCAACCAACCCCGTGTTCCAGTACACACGAACCAGCGCGATGGTGCCGGCCAAATGTACATTCCCCTTAACAACGCACCCTACTCGCCGAACACCTTGAACGCCGGCTCCCCAAAGCCGGCAAACCAGACTCAGGGTCGTGGCTTCTTCTCCGCTCCAAACCGGTCCACCGGCGGACGTCTCGTACGCGCAGTATCTTCCACTTTTGCCGATGTTTGGTCTCAGCCTCGTCTGTTCTTCAACTCGCTGTTGCCAGTTGAGCAGCAGATGGTCATCAACGCAATGCGCTTCGAGACAGCTCAACTCACGAGCGAAGTAGTCAAGAACAACGTTCTGATTCAACTCAACCGCGTTAGTCACGACATCGCTGTACGTGTCGCCGAGGCACTGGACATGACTGCACCGGCAGCGGATGAAACTTACTACCATGACAACAAGACAACCGGAATCAGCGTTGCAGAAAAGAAGCTGCTGAAGCTTGATGGTCTGAAGGTTGGATATCTGAGTTCCGTAGCCTCAAACGGCGACACCGCATCTGCGCTCAAGACTGCGCTCAACGACCTTAAGGTCAGGTTTTCTGTAGTAGGTGAGCGCCTTGGAAAGGGCATCGACCAGACCTACTCCGCTACATTTGCAGGACAGTTTGATGCTATCATCGTCGACGGCCAGGCAGAGGCTCTCTTCATGCCTGCTGGAAGTCTGGCAAACTCGAACACCACAGCGAATGCTACTAAGGCGTACACGACTCTCTACCCCGCCGGCCGACCCCTATCGATCTTGCAGACTGGCTACCAATGGGGCAAAGCTGTCGGCGTAATCGGCTCAAGCAGCGCCGCCTTTAATGCCGCCGGCCTTCAGGCTGGCACACCCGGTGTCTACCACTTTGAAGCAGGAAACAGTACAAAGGCGATCGTTGACCAGCTCGCTGAGGGCCTGCGCACGTTCCGATTCTTGGACAGGTATGCGCTAGACCAGTAGACTGTGAGATGTGAATGGTGGTAGAGGTGAAGATAGACAATTCATACATTTTCGTGAGATGACTTGACCAGTGTGAATCTGTTTGCGGTGTTACGGACTTTCAAGATGCCTAAGGCGCGCTGCGCCCTCTTCGAATACGCCTAGCCTATGTATGAGGTGAGATTAGAGTCGTACTGTGTAGTTTCAGCAAACTCTGATATTACGGTCGTCAGCGGTCAAATCCAGGGTCGTAGGCTCGGTCGGCCACATTTTAGTTTTGCGGAGAGGCCCCTGCCGCCCTACTACCCATGCGAATGTATTTGACCGACCTCCCCGCCAATCAGAAGAAATGGCGCAGTCGACGTGTCGACAGCCACACATAGTGGCTCAGTACTACCCAAAAGCGTACGAGCTGCGGTCTGGCATGGGCATCTAGACGGCCATACTCTGCATCAGCTACCAGTTGTGTGGAAGAACAGTGCTATGAACAAGCGCGAGTCACAGTGGCTTGCGTCACCCCCGGGACATCGGCATGGCTGATCGTAACTTAGGGAAGGTTGCGTGCCGTTGCTTCCTGCTTCACATCTTTTGCATATTTTAGTCCTTGGCTCACCTCAGGCATTTCGCATCCCTGAAACAAGTACCAGCTGCGCTGTAAATATTGTTCCTCTTCTCCAACTATGACTACCTTTGTACCACCACGACAGCGCGGGTCGAGCTTCCTACACAGACACCACAGCGGAAACATGCCGAAAGCCAGCCGTCGTTCAGAGTCCCCCAAACCAGCGCTGTTCGAAGGAACCGATGCCGTTCTTCAGAACCGCAAGACTGCCGTTCAGCGAGTCGTCGAGATCCATGATGCACTGGAGCTGAGGGACCAGGCTGAGGCGAGTGCCGAAGCAAAACGCAATGACTCCGCACGCGCATCGAGCGACAACTCCAGCCTAGACTTTGACGCAGTAGACCTACCACATAGCGAAGTACGAGCATTCAAATATTTCTTACGCAAGTGGGATCACAATGAACGCCCTGACCCTGAGTTCGACCAAGCCGTACAGGCCTCGGAGTCAGACTTTGAAGAAGCTGCGATCAAGCACTTCTTCCGGCGGATTGCACTATGGAATGCAAGTGAGGAGGTTTTGCAGGCGACGAGGAAGGATATGGAGGGAAGACTGAGGAGAAACAAGAAAAGGTCAAGAGACAGTGTACTGGGGAAGCTTTGGATGAAGGAACGGAGCAGCCAGGAGCACAGCACCTGCGACAAGCTGAAGGAGACTACAACCAGAGAAGGTCTGGCACAACTGCTCTGGACGCTGATGCATGACCAGACGGCGCCTTTGGCTCCTCTGTTCGTTGCGGAATGCACGGATGCGGTGAAAAGAAAGTATGGTATAAAAAACTGAAGTTAAGAAAGTGCAACATCATCCTACTACCTTCTTTGCTATAGCATTAATTGATTGATCCACGAGACTCGTTCCCATATGTGGCGTGTAATTTGTCTTATGGGTGCTGCTTTTCAGTTAGTATCATGTGACTTCATAGCGCTGCCTTGAATTCCGCTGTCGGAACCGTTCCTTCCTCAAGCATCACAACTTCCAGACCTCCGCAGTCCACGCACAGCCGCAATGTCGTTCCTTCAGATTGGGTACAAGCGCATACACTATACAGACCTCAAGCCTGAAGGTAGCGTACTTGAGACATTTGTCTTCATGCACGGGCTTGGATCCTCCCAAGACTACTACTACGCGTTAACTCAGGGACTGCTCACCAAAGGCTTTCGCTGCATTATATTTGATAATACCGGTGCGGGCCGATCCCCATATACATTCGTCGAGCAGAGTGTTCAAAGCCTCTCAGATGACGTCATTGGTGTTTTGGATGTACTGGCGGTTTCCAAAGCCGTTTTTGTCGGCCACAGTATGGGCGGGTAGGTGAAGCATATGTACAGAAAAGCCGTTCAGAAGCTGACTCAATGCAGAATCGTTGGCGGCCATCTGGCTGCTGAACGCAGTGATCGGATAGTCGCAGCCGTCCTCGTAGGACCTGTGTATCCAAACGAGAATGTCGTGCCGGTCTTCGAAAAGCGAATTGAAACAGTCCAGAAGGAAGGCATGCAGCCTATGGCGGACACTGTGCCGCATGCCGCCGTTGGGACGCGAGCATCCCCTCTCGTCAAAGCATTCATTCGAGAGCTTCTGCTGTCACAAGATCCCGCAGGTTACTGCTCGAACTGCCGGGTGATTATCAATGCGAAACCACCAAACTACGGCAAGATCAAGATCCCCGTCTTGATCCTAGCAGGCGATGAAGACAAAAGTGCTCCTCTCGAGGGCTGCAAGCAGATGTTCGAGGAGATTGGTTCAGGCGAGAAGAAGCTGGAGATTATGCAAGGCATAGGTCACTGGCACTGCCTGGAGGCCTTCGAAGAAGTCGGAAACCTTATCGAAGACTTCTACCACAACATACAAAACTAAGGTCGGCTGGAAGTGTTCACCAGACACCCCAACAAAGGAAAGTTTGCAGCCAGAGGACGCGCTTGTTGGATCCTTGCCGCTTGCAAGGTGGGGGGCGCGTACGGACAGGCGGTCTTGTGTGTGGCCTCGTGACAAGGTCATTGGTGGCGTCCCTTTTCCGATAGATGCACGAAGGTCTTGGCGCATGTGTTGAACACCCTTGGAGCGTTTGCGGCGGATGTCCAGTAACCGGTAATGCAGACCCACGAGCTCCCTTGTTCATGGCTTCCACGTTCACTGTCAATTCGCGGTGTCAGTCATGACGACAAATGGGCACCTATTGAGGGGTAACCCCCTGGCTGTGCATTTATCGATACTTTAACACGTACCGCCTACAAATCATACGGCGCCTCATCAGACTATTATCGCCTCTTATGGCTGGGTGTCCGCCCCAGGTCCGGCTTTTCCAGGATGGGCATGGTGCACTTGGCCGATGTCGCTGAAATCGTCGTTTTCGCAAATGATTCGGTCCATGGACCATCCCGTGCGCCCATGCAGCGGGTATGCCGATTTCTGGACGAGGCTGCCGTCTCATTGTTCGATGTGCCTCGCGCCCGCTTGGCTGTCATAACTGTCACAAGCCTGTGGCCAAGTGATCATCGCCCGACTCTTGACCATTGCAAGGTTGCCTCTGTCTTTCACATGCAAAGGCTTCCACATCATGTTTCTGCCAGCCCAGCAGCGTGTTGCGACCGCTACTGTGACATATGTAAAGCAACTGTCATGCTTCGTCTGGTCAAATGAGCTAAGCAGCTAATTCTCCAGTTTTATCCCGACACTAGGCCGTGGAACTTCTAGCTTCTCTAGGCCCCGGAAATCAGATTGAGGCGGTGAACTACAAGCATCAGGAGCCGCCAACCCATCCGCTGCAGATGCGTCAAAAAAACGTGCGAAGTCTGTCCGTGTCCTGCATATTGGCAGAGCCTGGACCAACCATAGGCCAAGATCGACATCTGTGGTCGTTTGATGTTGCCTTCATTAGTGGCTTAGTTGCCTCTGCAACTGACCAAACTGGTTGACTTAATAGTGCAGCGGGTCTCGCAATGCATCACTTGACTTTGCGTCGCATCGTTCCCTCGTCGTGAGGCTGCTCGTCCTCACATTTTATGGAGCCGTGCCCTCAGTAATTCGATTCTCTTCATCTCGGTAGCGGCGCTGGCTTTCGGTGGGCCCCCCTTAGCACGTTCGCCTTCCCAATTGGACACAGCACTGACTGATGTCTAGCGGTACCGAAATCACTACCAATTCCGATTCAAGATCCCAACAGATCACAAACTTTTGTTAAAACGTCACGGTCTGCACTTGTCACCGCCGTTTTATGGATCAACAATGAAACGCATCGACAGTGGCTTCCAGGAGTCTCCCTTCTTGGGTTCGCACAATGAACCACCGTCGATTATTAGAAGCAACACTGCGCCCACTCACCGTCGCAAGCACACCAAATCTATCGTAGAGAATACCCAGTCTACTTGTCCTGGGACCATGGAGTTGCAGCGGCCAGGGTCTGAAGACCTCTCGAGACCATCCCAACACAGGTCAAAGACCACGTCGTCCAGAGCCTCAACCACACGATCTCGAGGTCGCGCTCATGGTTCCAAACCTTCCTCTCGTCGGACATCTTGCACCATAGTGGACCCTTCCAGGTCGCGCCACTACAGGATACAGAGTTCCCACACAGTGCCCACTGCAACCAGCCAAGACATTGACGATGTCTACGCCCTCCACCATCGCAGCTACAGTCTGTTTCAAAATCCATCACTGCACACCACATCCGGCCTTCCAAGCCCAACTTTGTCTGAGGACCAACGACTAGGCTTTCCAAGTCCAAGTCCGGTCGGTCGTTTCAGTACGGATGAGGGATATGCGCACGACGACCATGACCTACCAAAGAAGAGTGAGGACACCATAGCCGAGACTGCGGCAACCATTACGCACTGGACTTCGCCATGTACTCGAAGGCGCGAGTACGAGCGCATAGACCGGGCCAATAGCGGTGTTCGGGGCTTCTTCAACAAAGTCATGCCGCGTTGCGTTTCAGGACCACCAGAGAAATTCTACGAGAAGGACAAGTCGGATGCAGGATCAGTACGACGATATCGAATGGATGATGAGGATAATACCGCCGAGGAGAAGAAATTCGCGCGGTCGCAGACACCCCACTTGAAGAAGCCAAGCTCCCCAAAGAAGAAGTGGATCTGCTTTTGAGTCTTAAGAGATGGACTATATTTTGAAATTTACGGAGAGATGATTTGCATTTGCTTTGCATCGCGAAGGCGTTTACTACGATACCCACAGCCGTTGAGCTGAAGAGACGCACTACACCTCTACATTTTGAGGGTTTCATTTTTGACTTACGGCATTACCACATCGTTGAATAATCAGACATATAGAATGCATTGTGCTATAGCATAAAGTTCCAAGAATCAAAGTGCTACAAACAAATAACTTTTCTACCAAGCATGCATTGACATCGGGTGCCTGGACTGGGTTCACCGCCACTCTTCGTGTGACCATCTGTTGTGCGCACAACAAGACAACCTCGGTGCATCATAATCTCGCCCTCACACCGACTTGTCGATGTAGTATCCAGCCGTGACATCAAATCCTGCACATATCAATCGTGAGGCGCATAACAGGGGTCCGCTGGTCATCGCGAAAACAAACATGCACAATCGTATTGGTATCGCACTACAACTTCGCCTCCTCCTTGACAGTCCCAACCTTGAGCTTCGGCGCATACTTCTTAAGCACGCTCTCATTGTGATACTAAAGCCTGTCAGCGCGTCGTCCCGTCTGCCCGCAGTAGTCTCGAAACACGTACCTTCCAGAACTGCTTGCTTGCATCCTTGCCACCCACTCTCTTGAGGATCTTTGCGCCGCCCGGGTGCTCGTCGACAAATGTGTCCATTTTGTATACGTCGCTATCGATGATGATGTACAGGCCCTTGTCGACCGAGGCGTGCTCGGCGACTTGCTTCGTTGTGAGGGATTCGGACATTGTGGGCGTGGGCGGTCGGATGTGAGGTTGGACGCGCGTGATAGATGGGAGGCTGGAGGTTGCGAAGGGATGCAAGAAGAGGAAATCTGGGGTCTTGTGGGGTATTGGTCTAGTTCATGGCTTGTCGACTCGCCCCATCGCGAAGTTGGAGATGTGGACGTGCCGAGGTCCACGATCCGGACGTGCTGATGCCGCTTTCCAGGGCGTGTGATTGGCTGGTCGGGTTTATCGTTTTGTAGGGCTTCAGATTAATTTCATCTCACCATACAACATCTGCATCACCTTGACGCCGTCGCCGGCGATACTTTCTGTTGTTCTCTTGCTACACATGCTCACTGTGTATGATGATGCCGCTCGAAATTTGCTCCCACCACGTCATCAGCGGTCATTGGAGCCTGACTCATCCATTTCAACGACATCGAAGAAATGAAGGAGCACATACCTATGGTAAGGGGGCAGCAATTATCTAGGCATACAACCAAAAACTCTTCGAATGTGGAAATCCAGAGAAGAAAGACATTGAGCGCGCGATGAGTTGGATGAGGCACTGGCACGGGAGCACCTTCCAAAGCTGCAGGTCGGATACCACCTCCTTTCAACTCCACCACCAGATATGAGTCTGCAACGACGGCACGAACCCGAGAGACCCCGCTCAAACTTCGGAATGAAGAGATTTCAAATATCATGTTCACCGTGGGTGTCTACGGTTCGAAGCACTTCATAGTACGCTATCTACCACGTCCTCCTCTCCAAAGTCCGTCGGGGTTCATTGCGGAAGTAAATCGAGTGCATACGATTCAACCCATCTATTGACTCAGACTAGAAGCAACGATGCACTTCCCATCGGACAAGTGGTCGGCCGACCAGTACAGACTTTGGTTCGGCTATAAGCCTTGCATGTCTAGTTGACATGCACCTCCGGACTTCCGTATCGTGTTACTGTGGCATCTTGAGGATTTGATCGTGCGAATGCTCTTCTATATGATCTTTTTACTCTCCTGGACTCTCTGGCTGCTATTTTCACTTGCTGGCCACCTTCAGTTTACCCAACGCCTCAAGATGAGTGATCAAGGGTCCATCGGATGGCCACCGCCCCCCGACATGTGTCACATCGACAGGGTCAGTACGGAGATCCTAGGCCTCATTTGCGAAGAACTGCAACCTTTTCAAGGCGAAAAGGAGGATCTGCTGGCCCTGTGTTCGGTGTCCCGGCGACTGTACCTCGTCACTATTCCATATCTCTACCGGAATCTCAGGATAGATCTCACTCGAGCATCACACATTCGTTTAATACAGCGCCTGATTCATTCCGGCTCTCAACTTACAAGAAAAATTCAATGGCTGACCATTTCGGGGACCGAAAAGCAGACGGGTTTTCAGTTTCTGGATATTGACCTCCTTCTCTCACGCCTTGTCCGTCTGCGAGAGTTTGCATGGAACGGCTCTCTCGACATCCCACACCAAACTCTCCAGACTTTGAGAAAACAGTTCCCGAGGGCCAGGCTGCGTATCGGGGCACTGCAGACGAGGCTGCAAAGCTTACCTGCCTCTGCACCTGCGCCGTCCCACGCAACGCTTCTGCACCCAGGCTGTAAACATCTGCGGGCATTCCATTTCCTATCATCGGGCAGCGGGTTCTTGTACACAGAGTTCAAGAGAGACCTCATCCACATGCTCCATCACAACCCGCAACTATACAGTCTTCACCTTGACACTTATCTCGAGCCTTGGGACAAATCTTTGCGGGATGACCCAGATTTACTCAACGAGCTGCAAAGTGGTCCTTTGCCAAGAATCAGTTCTTTGATCTTGGCTACAAGTCTTTTTACGACTGGGGAGATCGAACTGTGTGCTCAGCGCGGGATGTTCAGAAGAGTCGTGCTTTTGAGAGTCCATAATTCCAAGCAATTCCTCTCGATATGTGCGAGAGCTCCTGACATCAGAGACATTACCTTTGTTCCTGAACACGGCTTACGCTTTGGTGGCTTGATTGCACAAGTTAACCAACTGGCCGCTTCAAAGAGACCTCCCTTCAGCAAAGTGCAATCATTGCGCTACCAGACCCTTGAGCATTTGGGTGCCTTCTCCCAACAACCAGCAATGCCTTGGTATCTTATCGGACAAATGCCGAGACTAATATCAGTGGAGCTCTATCCTTTCCTGTTACGATCATCTCGCGCTGGGCCGCAACTAGAAGCGACGACCACGACTGATCTGAAGAAACTCCGAAATCTGGTTCCCGGGGTCCAGAAAATAGTCGTCCATATTGTTGCGCGACCGTTACGGTCCCGAGCACGACGTGAAATACTCCGTGAACTAGCTACGTTCGAGCAGCTAACTGACGTGAGCCTCTACCTGTTCGCGGAAAATGGATTTAACTGTCCTGCCATGCTTCAGCTGTCCATGTGCTGCTACATTTTCCATGAGTTCCTAGCTGCGCGAAAAGCTACAAGTCACAACCAAGAACCTCTAACAGTCATGTTCAAATTTGTCGAGCCACGCTCGTTCACAAGTTCTAAATGGTTCACGCCCGACTACCGCTTCACTCTGACCACGAGCGGAACTATTGAATCTTTCAGGAGGCAAGACGAACACGATATTGTCAGCTTGCGAATGGATCGGCTGACGAACAAACAACTCGAGTCGTCTGACAGGGTGCAGAAATTCGCTAAGGCGCTGAATTGGGACTGGCGCGGGTACGGGAGAGAAAGAGAGCGGCGGGAAAGCAGCGCCAGGTGCCTAGCTGGCCTCGGGTCCAACGCCACACTTTGGGACATGTGGGCTTCTTGATTTGTGAGTTCTTTCCCTCATTCATCCAGGATTGTTGAGTAATTAAGCTGAGAGATTTCGGGCACCGTTCGATTCGGTACATTGCAATCACCGCGCATTACTATATCACTTGCTGTTTGCACATCTGATTTGTTTGCTCTACAACATGCCGCAGAGGTCAATATGGTTGTGTATCATGGACGACGATTAATAGTAATACAATCACGATATTGCGACTATTCCGCGCCTCAAACGCTTATAGACAACCCGAATCGACGCTTGTTAACAAGGCGTTTGACTTGATCTCGCTTGTTAGTGCGTCGCACCCAAATGCGAGTAAGACTGGGCCCTTTCTATTTGAGCAACGTTTCACAGGCCTAGAAGGTGTTCTCGACGACCTGATCGCCACCATTTCACCTTTGTGACCAACACCATGGAGATCTTCAACAGCGAAGTCCGCCGGTTGACTAAGAATTCAAGACTCTCCATGTTTCGGAGGAGAGCATCACCGACATTTGAGTCTCGAGGCTTCGACACGCTCAATGAAGATGTTCTACTGCTCATTATTGACGATGTTTTCCCCATGAAAGATCTTTTGAATCTCTCAAGGGCGTCATATTAATTTTATCAACTTACAATGCCGCGAATCCACAAATGGGTTCACTTCAACCTGTCACAGAGTTCACACTGCCGGTTCCTTCCATTACTTGAAAAGACTCTTGGTTAAAGGCCAAGCCTCGTTCAAGTAATCAGAATTCGGGGACTGCGTGAGGCAACCACCAGTACTTCCCTCGATTTGCTTCACGCTCTCTCGAGGCTGACCAACCTCAAGCGCTTCCAATGCGAAGGAAGTGTTGTCCTCCCTGAGGATCTTTTGAGAACCTTGCGGCATACACTACTATTCACGCCCAGCGAACTCGAACTTTGGGGCCCAGCAGGTGGTTGGGATAAGTTGACTGGTCTCGATATAGAGCATACGCAGTACCTGTCAGTATTCACGGGCAACACGCCCTACCTTGTGAAGCTCCATTTCACAATATTCAAAGAATATGATGTTGACGGATTCGAGAAAGAGCTCGAGAGGTTGGACGACGCGGCCCCACTTGGAGCTCGTTTACAGAGTTTCCGATTTCAGGTACCCTCAAAACACTTCGCTGTCCCTTTGCAACTTCTCAAGGCGTCACCGAACATTACAAAATTGTAACCGAATCGACCGGACATCACTATGGGCTCTGACATACCTTCGGCGACAGCACATGACATCCGCCATATCGCTGAGATTTGCCCTGAGCTTTTGCAGCTGGAGATTGATATTCCTCTCCACTTCTCGAGAGCGAACATTGCTATTCTGCCAAATGAAATATTGGAGGCCCTAGCTCAATTCAAGAAAGCAATCAATCTGGAACTTCATTTTCGCGTTGCCAACTCGGGATTAGCAGACTTCGTGTTGACCCACTTGATCTACTATGAGATCTTCAATATTATACTCGACGAGCGAGAAAGACTACAGCTCCCATGTCACTCATCCTTCGAAGTTGGGCTTATAATCGTCCGCGAATGGGAGAAGATGAACTTTGAGCAGCCGGATTACCGCCTCACATTGTCAGACACGGGCAAGGTAATTTTCGAGGACGTTGCTGGGCGGCGATCATTGGACTTGCGCAGAAGCAAGACTGCCATCGTACGCGAGGCATTCAAATTGCGATGCTCCATGCATCGCGCCCTCCACAGTAAAAGCGGGGTCTGCGAGGATTTCGATGGACGGGGATTCACTTGAGAATCTCGACTGGGTTACCTTGCATTTGTGTTTTGTCCTTCCGCCAGCCGATTGATGCTCCTGAAGCTATACCGGTAACCCAAATCTCGCGTAGATGTCCAGACAGGCTCTGAATCTCACCGGCTGGACCGAACAGGCTCTTTTCGATGCAATGTGAAATTTCAATTAAACACTTTTGGTCACAGCGAGTCGGTGCTACTCAACAATGATCAACTATAACTTCTACCTCCCATTGGCGTAACTAGATACATATGCGTGGTAACAGCACCACAAATGATATATGACATCTCTTGTCGATGAGCATATTCCTCTCTTCTCCAGGCAACTTCTGGCTTGATCAACACATGTGCTGCCTGGTGTAGGCATGCCTTACATGTACATTCAGCAGTGTTTGAAGGACCGCCGTGTTCTCGGGTTGGTATCTGATCGTTTGTTGGACCCCTGCTGACCCTGTTCATGGGTGGCATATGTGCCGCTCCGCGGGTGAACGTGCGTTTGCCCGTAGCACAAAGCAGGCGACACCTGCAGTGCTTTCTGAAACGCGCTTTTGGTCTACACGCCCATACATTGAGCTCTTCTCATCTGCTGGCACACGGGTGAAGTTAGACACGACATGGCGACCAAGACACTCATCTTCTGCAATATGTGGCCCAAGAAGAGAATCAAGGTCGCAACGCCGCCACCGCCCTTCGATCGGCTGATAGTCGATGTTCTGCGACTGGTGCTCGAGGATATGCTTTTGGCAGAAGGTAAAGCGGGTTTGCTCAGCGTCTACTTGGTTTGCCGGCATCTCTATCTCCTGGCAGTCCCGTGCCTTTACCGAAATATCACCTTCGAGATGACCAGGGCTTCTCACATCCACTTGACGAAAAGTTTGGCCAAGCCTGGATCTCAACCGCCAGGTCTGATCAGGAACCTCGTGGTCAGTAAAGCTCAAGAGAAACATGCTGCGTCGCTGCACGCGCTGAACATAATCGTTGCTAGGCTCAAGCATCTCATCGAGATAAGTTGGTGGTCTGGGTCTCTCGAAATACCACTTTCCCTTCTCGATATTGTCTACAACAAGTTTCCTAAGGCAAAATTTAACTTAACGTTCAAGAGAACCGAGCCAAGCTACTCGCGTCAACGGATAAATCTGCATCGCCACCTCCATTAACGTATCCGGTCCTGAGGCATATAGCTGCCTGGGGATTAACGTATTTCGACTTTCAGCCGCTCGCGGCCGATCAAATGTATCCTGGATTAAAGAGCGATCTTGTCAAAATGTTGTCTCAAAACAGGGCGCTCTGGGTTCTTCAGATCTTTCCGAATGTCGCCGTAGAAGTAGACTGTCCAGAGATGATCGATTTATTTCGGCAGTATGAGCTTTCAAAACTCCAGATATTGAATCTCTGCGTGACTGCCCAGATATTCACAAAGAGAATTGGCTGTCTGGAGTTCAAAGGGCGGATGGCAAGATTCAAGAACTCTCAGTCTCTATCATACGAAAAACCTCATCCATTTTATTGACAAAGCACCGCTATTGACTTGTTTGTCGATCTACCCACGGTCGCAGGAAGACTACCAAAAACTCGAATATTACTTGGATACAGCTGGTCTCACCTTGCCATTTCCTTCCCTTTACGACATGACCTTCAGAGGACCATGCAGCGATGCTGCATTCACACTGCCACAGGATCGCTGTATAGTCCCGTGGTGCCTGCTCAAGTGCACACCAAAGCTACAGATCCTGGACATTGCCCGTGTTAGATTTGAGAATGGGAGTCCGGGCCCGAAGTTTCGACGTACCAAGTGCTCTAGATGTCCAAGAGATCAGAACATTCTGCCCCGAACTCCACCGGTTCAGCCTCGACATTGTTCTGCAAGGGCACTATGCAAAGTGGTCGCTTGATGTGCTGAACGAACTGGCTCAATTCCATCAGCCTGTCCAGCTCAATTTCTTAATCCACCACATAGAGTGCAAGAGGGCTGCTATGATGATGAATGAACGCGAACTATTTGCAGTCATGCGCCACTTGCGAAGGGAGCGAAAACGCCGGAGTCTTCCAATCTACTGGCCATTTCACATAGACTGTAAGACTATACGCCCGTTTCACGAGATTCAGAAGCATTGGAATTTGCCAGACTGGACTATCTGGATAGATGGAGGCATACTAGATAACATGTTCTTCCGCTTCTATGACCGCAAGCTCCCGGAGGTATACCCGGACCGATTAAGCCGCGAAGAGCTTGAAATCAAGAGAGCGAAGCAGTTTTTCTAGGCTCTTCGGATTGGATCGTAAACACTACGGATAAGAGATCAAGCGGCGGGAACAGTATGCTAGTAAGAAAACTGGGTTTGCGACAGACGCTACGCTGTACAATCTTTGGACGGGGTCGTAGAATATTAGGGAAGGCGTCTACAACGTAATATTTCCAGTACGCTTCTTTCACCGACACCATTTTAGTCGCAACAGGCACTTGAACGAGCTGGTGGAGAAGCTCCCTCAAACAGGCATGTGGTTCAGTGCGCGCTGGGTGTTTGCGAATTGCCAACTGACTTTCACTAGGAAGTAAACGCCTTCGCGTGAATAAACCAACAGCCGCTAGCACTATCCAACGAGCGCATTCGGCCAGTGTACTACCCTGATAGTGGCAAGTCTGGCCTTGTGGCACACTTATTATATCAATCACGCACATCAAGACCTTACTCACGCACTGGCTCTCAACCCCACTCCAAGATTACTCAACTGTCATCGCGATGGCGCGAGATCTTCTTGTTGGACTCTCCAATAGAGGGTCTCGAATATTTCCCCTTGAGACACTCTGCGAAGAGTTCGTTTGTCTCGTTCTAGCTCATGTTGACGACTTGACGGATCTATGCAACATGAGCTTGGTCTCGCGTCGTCTGTATCTTTTGACGGTAGCGATTCTGTATCGGCACGTGGTCCTGGAAGAGTACGCATTATCCCACGAGGATCTCCTCGAACGACTTGGTCATCCGCGAAGTCGCATACCAAAGCACATACGTACCATCGATGTTCCCGTGCAAAAATTCCTGGATGAAAACTATCCCCAGAAGTGCAAGCACATACAGACAACCCTGCTCGGTGTCAAGAACCTGAAGACCCTGAAATGGGGGGCATCTATTCCAATCCCGCTCGAGATTCTCGACTTAATTGCCGCGCGTCTCCCGACGGCTAATGTCGCGCTACGAATTTATTACGGCAACCTTTCTGAACTCCATTCAGCTACGCCTTACACCATTTTTGCACATCCCGCCAGCTCGCAAATTACTCGCTTCGAATACACCGCGAACAGTGCGGACTCATTTTATGGAAACTTCAAAAGGGATGTTACAAACATGATAAAGAACAGCCAATGCTTAGTACACTTCAAGATTACTTCGTACTACCGACCTACGATCACTTATCCTGAATACATTGGCCGCTTCCGTGGCGATGAGTTACCACACCTCAAACAATTCATTCTCAAAACACCAGAGACAGCATTCTTCACTAATGATGAACTGGATCTGTGGGGAGCCAAATGCGGCTGGGAAAGGCTCAGCACACTCGAGCTGCATTATGTGGAACTCTTTTGGGCATTCATAGGCAGGACGCCAAACCTTACGCAGCTCAAACTTGGTGCCCCCGATTTCGAGGTCGTTCAGGACATTGAAGTCCGTCTCGATACCATAACCGTCGATCTATTCCCGCAACTGCTTGATTTCAGCCTCACGAATTCTGCACCAATGCTACTGCAAGGTCGACACGCAGTGCCTCTGAAATTACTGAAGCGAATGTCGCAGCTAGAATCTCTGAGCCTGCTGAGCCTGCCAATGGACAATGCAGTTATCTCTGAGTTCTGTCCCGATGTACCTAATTTCCGAGAACTCAGGGAGATCCGAAAATGTTGTCCCAGATTAGAGAATCTGAGCATAGCAATGAATCGAGGTGGCCCCTATGCGAGATGGCCCCGTCCATTTCTTCTTGAGGTCGAGAGCATTGAGAAACTTGACCTGCTTACACTTCCTTCATCAATTGGGAACAAAGCGAGCAAAGATGCGGAGCAGCCAGATCGACTATCATGCCACCTCACGCTATATTCGCAAAGAACGACAGTGTCTAGGTATCCCAATCGAACAGCCGTTCGCTATAGAATACCAAGTTCCCGTTTCCTGGCGTGGGCACTATCTCTTCGTAGACAACCGGAATGTCGACCATGACACCCGCTTGGGTGCATTCGCCGCGATCAAGAATCACAGCAGGACATTTCGTAAAATGAAAGACTGGGCAAATAGCGCATCTAGACGCACAGGCATCTTGGACCTTGGGTACTGGGGAGAGCGCAAGGCACTACAAATTTGCGAAAAGCGCAGCTGGCTTTTCCACGACGATGAGAGTGAGACAGGGAATGACCATCGCAACAGGAACCTGCCCCCTCCGACCGTTCTCGCTGACTTCCCAACTCTATACGACGCTCGGACTCAGTAAAGGGTCGCAACTTACCCTTTCATTGTGGTGGCTGGGCCAAGTTCGAAGAACCGGACATGTCGATGCGGTGCGCCCTTCACTTGGCACAAGAAAGTACAGCATCATTCAACGATTCACCGAAAGCTGCTTTAAATCTCTGGCCAAGATCTCCAGAGACAATCACTGAGCCTATATAGACTCATGTCTCTCCAGGCCAACATTATATTTCATTTTCAATCATTGGCGGGCAATACATTCACGCAGTCAACATAGCACAAGGCAGACAAGTAGTTGTAATGTAACATTTTCTATCAAAACACGCACCGTGGGTATCAAATATGGCAACAAAGCTACACAAGGAATCCGTAAACACGTTCCATTGGACTCTCTCATCATCGAGCCTTTACGGTTCAGACAAAGTCCGACACCAGGTCTCGTAGTCGCGAGGTGATTGGACTCTCCCGATCACCCTTGACTTTCTCAGCAATGGAAGAAACTTCTCCATATGCCGCTCACAAGCTCATCTTGTCAACCAGAAGAAACCCTCCGATCAATCTTGTTATCCTCGCATTAGGATAAGCCGAAGCCTAGTCCCGTAGCTGAATCAATCATTCCACGGCGCATGGAATCATCGTCCATACACCTCACTGCTCCTCGATCTTGGGAGGAGGTAGGACATGGCTCTACTCTCCGTCGTTGCCCTCCTCATCATTGATTACCGCAAGTGCAGCCGCCACGGCCTCTTGTTCCAAGGCTGCAGCCCGTGCCTCCAATCGCTCGGCATCTGCAGTCGCCTGTGTGGCCTTCTGGCGTTCGGCATCCGCGAGGCGAAGAAGATGATCAATGTTCGACGCCCGCTGAACATCGGCCATCCTTTTGCGGATATGTTCGACGGTCTCGTCTTTGGCTTTCTGCACGGTGACTTGCTTCTCCTTCTCCCATTCGGTCCGCCTGGCGTTATCATCTCGGGTGGGGGCCTGCACGCGGAGGTCGCGGATTTTGTCGTCTGCGATCTTCTTGGCTGCTCGCAAGTGCTTCACATCCTCGGCCATTTTCCTCTGGTCTCTCAACTTCTCGAGAACGTTCGCTCTAGCCTTCGCCGCCTCATGTTCAGCTTTGAGCCTCGCAGCATCCATTCTCACCATCTTCTCCTTCTCCTCATTCATCTTCTGCTGCTTCTAGTTCTTCAGCCTCGTCACCGCCTGCAGTTGAGCCTTCAGCATCAACAATTCGTCATCGTCTTCTTCGCGCTTCCGCTTCTGTTCACCAGCAATTTACGGCTGGATTGCAAATTGCGGATGGATTGGCGCAGGGAAGTTGGCAAAGAATCAGTCCATCTGCGCCAATCTCTCGCGCTGGTGCTCGCTGGGCCGTATCTGCACATTCGGTGGGGTTTTGCCAAGGTGGTCGGTCCACCAGTTGCTGCTGCAGTACAGGCGAGGGCAAGGCAAACCACGGTGAGCGTCACCTTTGTCACAGAAGCCGTAGTTTTCGTACAGACTGCAGTCGCCGAAGGGTAGGTGAGTCAGGCCCTTCGGCTTTCGGCACCACAAGCAGTCGTTGTGTTTGCCCCGAATGCCAGCTGAACCCACGGCAGTCTGAACTTCATAATCCTCAGGTGGGTAGAAATTGGCCGGGTCTAGCGGCGGGCCATCCTGCTTTGGCGGCTTCTGCGACGTCCCACTTGGCGGAGCTGCATGTTGGCTCTGATGCCCACCTGAGTCGCAAGTCAGCAATGCCTTACACACTTCTCATGTTAGTGACCTACCCTGTCTTTGACCACCACCTTGTCCCCAACATCCACCACGTCCCTGATACCCATCACGCCCCCGATGACCACCCTGGTTGAGCCCACCGCGAGGGACGGACTGGCCTCGATCAGCTGGCCCAGTTGGAGTGTTCACCGGCGCGTTCTGACCTCCCCGTCCTGCACCATTGTTAACACCACCGTTGCTATTCTCACCACCTGCACCGCGCCCTGCACCACGTCCACCACGTCCACCACGTCCACCACGTCCACCTCCGATCGCCCGAGTTCTTGGTCTCGGTACGCGTTTGTCTTTGTTCCAATCCATAGCGATGAGGATTGTTGTTGTTGTGATGTGGGCCGTGAGGGAGCGCAACCTTTCTAGGAGCCGCAGAAATATCGTCACGTGGGCGCACGTACCCCAAACAGTTAAGGAAAGAGCGGGCATCACGCCATATACAACGTCATGGAAGCTTCTAGATAATAGAGAGAAAGAGGTGAAGGTGTAGGCGGCTCGAATCCCGTCCATAGAAATGGCTGACGAGCTTAAGAAATGATGGAAGGTGACCTACTTGCTCAGAGGCGCTTTACGGATACGTCGGATTGTTAGTATACAGACATCAAGCCAGAGGTCGATGGAGACATCCAGGCTACCAAATCCACGTTTTGTGCTCACTACGGTGCCTCCGAGAGCACTGATTCACGATGAGGTTCGTGACAACCTGTCTACTGAGCTACTTCACGGCCAAGATCACAAAGCTCGGCGCGCATATTTCAGAATATCTTTCTCGACCTTCTTGAGGAATAAATTTCGTTCTTGCTTGTACCGCAAATCCTCGACTTTCACCTCTGCTCTTTTGGCTATTCACTTGGCATTCCCGCAAACTTCCCTTCTACTGTTCTGCTCTTATCTCATCAATCACGAGTTTCTGTACCCACGATGATTTAGTTCAGCATGGAGGGCTGGTCTGATCTGGTTCGTGTTGGTGTTTGGCAGAGCGCAAGAACCTTGAAAGTCACACGCGACGTTCCTTCCCACAACAGTGTCCGTGCACTGTCATGCCAGAACAGGCTAGTGACGAGAACGTCGAACGCACCTGAGTGCTGCGAGACTACTACAATAACGTGTACCGGCTCAAATGAGGCTCAAGAAGTTATTGAATTACTATAGGCTACGATTTAACCAGTCATACGCAAATCTCCACATAGCGTTAACGCTCCTGTTGACACAATACTTCATAGGCTTCCAGCTTCCTCGAAGACTTCTAGGCCTCGCTATCATTATGCAAAAACCACCGAACAACCACCTGAATCCTACAGAACTCACCACCAAGAGCTGGGAGAATTGTTAGCACGAGAATCAGCCTCTGAATTAGCAAGACAACCCGTCTAAACAGGCACAGACAAACTCCCGCACAACAACGACAATGTCTCATACACTAACAAGGCAAGACAACACCTCACAATCACGACGCACGCTTCAAAGAAAGAACTCTGAAATTGTCTCGAACCTCTAACAATCACCGACCCACAAACTGCAGCGCCACAAGCAATGCTCGCGATGTATAATTTCAGCTGTAGGTTCGTGATGTGTGTGGATATACCAACCTGTGCAGAAGAACAGCGAACCGGGAACACATCAGAAACACATCAGCAACACATCAGAAACACATCAGCAACACATCAGCAACACATCATCTCCACCACCGACTATCACGACTGAAACGGCAAGAACGACCAAATCACTGCTGCACTCCCACAAAAATAAGACATGTGCTACATCCTCCTCTCCACCTGCAGCACATGTACCAGAACCCTCCACTTCCGCTACGCGCGCTGCAGCCACGCCGCGATGCACAGCTTCGACCCAGCCGCCTGCCCGAACCGCATGAAGCGACGTCGGTGCAGCGAGGGCACAGTGTGCGAGAAATGCGAGAGCAGGCGCGGGAGTTTGAGCATGCCGCCTGACGCAAACCTGCTTGAATCGCGGACGCAAAGCGTCGTGGAAGACGGGGCGGATCTGGAGAAGGAAAGGAGACGAAGGAGACTCGTGGTTCGGAGGCGGCAGAAAGCGAAGAGAACGTGAGCACGTTGAGGATGAATGTGTGTAATTTAAGAATGATGATATTCACATTTGCGCCAACCAAAGACCTACCCTATCCTAAATACCCCAAGAAATAATATCTCATCATCGTCCCAATTCTATCCAAACCATTCCATCGTCTTGAAGGGGGTATACAAAAAAGGTTAACTTCTCATGCGGTTCCCGTCCGTCAATCATCATTCCTCTTGCATGCACACATCCATCATGACATATACCCTTCCCTTCGTAAGTCTCTTGTCTAGTTCTCCTGCTGCTCGGCCTTGGGCGGCGCCTGGCCGAACAGCCCGCCGAACCAACTCGCGCGATTCGCCGCCTTGCGCGCCTGCACGGCTTCCTGCTCGTTCTGCACGAGGCGCAAGGGACGCATACCTTTGCCCGTCATGGGGCCAGCAGTCTCGCTGCGTTCTAGGCGACGGGGCGGGCTGGGCGTGTCGACGTGGCTACCGTCGCTCTTAGCGTCGCCCTCCTTCTCCTCCTGGATGGCGTTGGAGGCGGGGACTTGCTGGCCCGAGGGGGCGCGGGACACGGGGTTGCTGGCGCCTGGGGCGGCGGCGCCGTTGACGGGCAGGCCGAAGAAGGAGTTGCGCGGAGAGGTGAGGCCCGGGGAGACCGCGTTGGGGCTGGTCGCGGTCGAGACCATCTTGTTGATGACGTCGGCGGACATGACGCCTGAGGCGGAGCGGCGGTGCTGCGTGTAGCTGCCAGACGGCTTGCGCTGGGATGCGGAGCGCGAGAGGGGGATGCTGGGGGCGGTGGTGGGGTCTTCATTGACGCTCTGCTGGTTGGTGGTGGGGGGCGGGCCCATCATGCTCAGTGGGCGCGGCTTGCGGTTGGCGCCCATGGCGACAGACTTTGCGCGCTGGAGGAAGCCCTGGGGCTGGTCGCCCTCCGGGGGTGGGGGCGGCAGCTCCTTGTTCGTGTTGGGGGCGGCGCTGTCGCCGTCGGCATCGTTGCCCAAGACCGACTCGAAGCCCTGGTGTGTGAGGAGGCGGCCGATGATCTTGTTGATGTAGAGCGTCAGAGCCTTGTTCTCGCCCTTGGCTGCAGCGAGCTCAGACTCGAGCTTGCGCACAGCCTCGACATCGCCTTCCTCAGCCGACTCCAGCTCATCGGCCAGGCTGGTCGATGGGCCATTGCCCGACGGCGTGATGTCTCCGCCATTTGATGACTCGCGGAGGAAGTCACCGCGGCTGAGGTCTCCGTTCAGCGTCTTCTCGCCCAGCAAGAGCTGGAAGCTCTCGTTGTCTTCCATGAGACGTGCGTTAGTCATGCGTGTCTCGAGCAGCTGCTTCTCCAGCTCAGCCATGCGTCCGCCGCCAGCATTCTCCACTTCCAGGAGCTTGACCTGGTATTCGGCGAGCTCGAGACGCAGGCCTTCGATGATCTTGTCCTTCTGGTTAATGAGCTTCGAGTTGCTGCGAGAGTCGCTGCGATGGACCGAAGAGGGCGGCGCAAAGGACCCCGCAGTCTCGAGGTTCTGCGACGAGTTGCTGCGAGAGGGGTTGTTGCGGAAGTTTGCTGTAATGGATGAGTCTGACTCCGACCGAGGCGTCAGAGCGGGCCTTGACTTACATGCTCGCGAAACATGGTCTTCCTCGCCCTCGGACGAGGCCGTCTTCGATGCCATGGCGTCCTTGAGCCTCTGGATCGTCTCCTGCAACTCCTCTTCCCGTGACTGCGTCTCTTCCTTCTCCTTCATCGCCTGTACGCGCTCGGCCTCGTAGATGCCCTCGAGCTCTCGGTGCTGGCGTGTGATCTCGCGCTTGACGTTCTCCAGCGACTCCACCTTCTCCTCCTCTTCGTGGGCGCGCTCCTCGAGCTTCGCCTGCTCGGCAAGCGCCTCGTCCAGCCGGGAATTGAGCACCTCGCACGTCTTCTTGCGCTCTTCCGCCTCAGTCTCGGCCTTCTGTAACCGGTCCTTGAGTTCCTGGAGATAGGCTGCCTGCTCCTCGCGGGCATCGTCGTCGCTCGTATCGGCCTGCGATGCGTTGCTGCTCAGATTGGACGACGCAGCGGGCTTGCGTACCGACGCGCGCGCAGAAACGGGTGCGCCATTGGTCCCTGAGCGGACAGATCCCCTCCTGGCGGCGCCCGGAGTGCCGTTCGTGGTCGGGGTTGAGCCCCGGGTGGGTGTGCGGTTCGCCGCTGCGGGCGACGACGAGGCGGTCCTGGCAGCAGGCTCGCGCCGAGGGGTGCCCGAAGCAGGCGGTTTGGCTGCGGCTGCGGTCGACATTGTGTGCGTTGTGTTCTTTGTGAGGTGTGAAACCGTGTGTTCGTTGACAGCAACGGCGCTCAGATATGCCCTCGGTTGCACCGCAAGGGTCCAAATTTAGAGCGAGTGGTGGTTGCGCCGGCGGCAGATCTTCGTGACTCGTGGCTGTGTGAGTGGCTCGGTGCTTATAGCTGAGACAAGCGCAGAGCAGAGCAGTGATTATAAACTGGCAATGCGACTGGAAGTGTTTACAGAACGAAGCGCAGACAGGAGCATGACCAGGGTTGTGACCTGTGAACGGGGTTCCGATTAAAGTAGCCTTAATCTCTCACCTGCAGCCAATTCCCTGCATGAACTTGCCAAGCCAACTCCGCGAGTGAGAGCCGTAGACCAGGAAACCACCCGGTCAGATGACAGGCGTACCAGTAAAAGTCCCCGAATCCAGTCAGCAGCATGCTGTAGCAGTCCGGCAGGCCTGCGACAGGCTAGACTTTGCTCGGACTTGAAACCCCTATTACGCTATCGCGATCACTTCGACTTCTACCATCACTCCAGTCTCCACCTGACGTTCTCACTCTCGCACGTGACAGTGCAGGGATGCGCCCGTGGAAGCTGCAAAGGAACGTGTTCAACGTTCTCGCCTTCCACGTTACTCGGGCCATTCCGCGCGCACGTGACAGGTTGCCACGAGGATGACAGAAGTGTATGTGGCAACCGAACCAGCTCAGAACTCTATATATTAACTCCGTCTGTTGTCAAAGTGACGACGTCCTCAAGACAAACCATATGCTGCTCGAAGAACATGTGCAAAGCTTGTCCAACAGACAGCGGCCAAATCCGTGCCCGCTCTGCACCTGCGACCTGAGCTGGTAGTCTTCAGAGGTGTGCTTAACATGAATTTCTAGAGGAGCCTGAATATATACGCAGGCATAAGATGCTCTGCCTAACTCTACAGACATATTCGAATATATAAAGGCTACCTTTTCACCTCTACTCGTCAAGAAAAGGCGAGCACAGATCTTGCCAGCACCTGGTGTGTCAAAACATGAATTGGGTTGCGCCTCCACCACCAGCCAGAAAATGCTCCCAACGCCACATAATAATCTATCCTAGCACTTGAGCCTAAGAAAACATTCGAGAAGTTAAAAGTGCTAGGCAGCAATTCCATCTATTTCGGCGCTGCTCCGTCCTTGCTTTGAGGCCCAAGCCAGCGCTGCGTGACACTACGCACGCTTGGAGGCCGATTCCTCATAGTCATCTTCTTCTCTCCCGTCTCTCCATCTACCAACGCGTCGTGTTGTTTCTTCACCCCGCTGTCTTTGTCACTACTGCCGGTTTCGTTGAGCGCTTGTTTGACAAGCTTCTGAGCCTCGGCCTGCAGGTTCGGTATCTCCTTCTCTTCATCCTTGTTGAGGTACGATTCGAGGAGAGCCTTCAAAGTTTGTGCTCGCACGGGCTTAGCGAGGTAGTTATTCATACCAGACTCTAGACACTTCTCGCGATCTCCTTGGATGGCAGATGCGGTCATGGCGATGATGAGTATATTGCGGATGTCTGGGTTTGGGTGCTTGCGAATACGCTTCGTTGCTATGGCTGAATGAGTACGTTTCAGGTGGTTGCGGTCTGTCTTTAAGCACTTACCTTCATAGCCATCGCAGTGCGGCATTTGTACATCCATCAGCACAAGATGGAACGGTCGACCGTTATCACTCGCTCGCTCAAGCGCGTCAATGGTCTTTAGTCCGTCCAAATAAGCATCGCACCGGAAGCCAAGCTTCTGCACGAATGAAATGGCGATCCGCTGGTTGATCAAGTTGTCTTCAGCAATGCAAACTCTCAACTCATTCCTCGGAATCGTCGAAAGATCAATGCACGCCCCCGATTGCGCTTCATGCCCATTATTATCCTGGCTTGAGAACTTCGCCATGAGATCCGTTTCGCGCGTATTCTGCCTATCCACCACCTGCGTCTTCGCCACCTTGCGGAAACGAAGCGAAAACGACACCGTCGTACCGCGATCAGGTCCAGAATCCCGCGAATCAAGCCAGACTTTGCCGTGCATAACATTCTCGATCAATGCCTTGCAGATGCTGAGACCAAGACCTGTGCCGCCGTAGCTGCGGGAGGAAGAAGATTCGATTTGCGAGAAGGGGAGGAAGAGCTTCTTTTTCTGCTCTGAGGGTATGCCGATGCCGGTATCGATGACGCTGATTGTCACGTCTGCGTATGCGTCGGTTTCTTGGTCGATGACTGCGCGCACGGTAACGGAGCCCTTGGGCGTGAACTTGTAGGAGTTTGAGAGCAGGTTCATCAAAATTTGATGAAGCCTGACAGGATCACCCATCACCAGCATCTCGGGGTTCAGTTCCAGTTGTTCGACAGTCTTGAGTCCTCGTTCGGCGTTGGTATACGCGAGCGCGCGGACAACTTCGGTAATGGTTTCCGTCAGCGACAGTGGCATTTCCATCACGGACATCTTGCCAGCCTCAAGCTTGGAGTAGTCCAGGAGGTCGTTGATGATGGACAAAAGCGTGTCGGCGCATACTCGGATCGAGTCGGCATAGCCTGTCTGCTCCGCGTTGAGAATGCTGGCTTTGAGCAGCTCCGACATGCCGATAACGCCGTTTAGAGGCGTACGAAGCTCGTGAGAAACATTGGCCAGGAAGAGACTCTTTGCTTTGGCTGCCTCATCCTTCAGCTTCATATTCCTTATGGCGATTGCCTCGGCCTCCTTCGCCTTGATCTCGGCCGCCCTTGCTTGGGCAAGTGCGCGTTTTTGCATCTCCAGCATTGCCTCATTGCTTGCACTGACTCGTTCGATCTCCTTGAATAAAAGGGCGTTGGCCAATGAGATTGAGATCTGGTTAACCAGCAGTCGTAACACCTGCGTATTGCGCTCAGTAAAGGAGTTCGGTGGTCCCTCTACATATATACTACCCAACAGGTGATCTGAATGCACGATTGGTATGCAAATTACGGCTTTACCTTCGGGGTTCCGCGCGAGATATGATCCCGAGACGTTGGAGAAGCGGTCATCCTCCAGCAGATTTTGTACGAAGACGGTCTCTCGGAATCGGAGAGTGTATAGGGTGACCTGGCGGGCAACAACATCATCTACTGTATCCAAAGGCTGCCCGCTTGGATAGGAACGGACGCCTGGGGCAAATCCAGTCTCGCTGTTGGGCTCGTTCGTCGCAATACACGCGATACTCCATTCTATCTGGGGATCTTCGATGACAATCCCACAAAGGCTGCCACCGGTGGACTCCAAAATAATGGCCGCCATCTTGGCCATCAGCTTATCGACCTACAACAAGAAGTCAGTAATGATCCTCGAACGCATAGCCTCAAGATATACGCGGTGTCGCTAGGGTTCGAGTTCAACGCCGGGGCCCTGTGTATAGCTTCAGGCCATTGGATCGGCTGTCTGCTCCTACAACTTGTTTGCTGTTCCATCGTAGATGGTTGTATATGTTCACGAGCTGGCTGGAACATTCTGTAGGGCCGAGGCAATACTTCAAGCGCGGCAAGCCGAAATTGTGTATCAGAGAAAATGTGCATACCTTCAGTTCCTTTGAAAGCACTTGAGACGACTCAAGGATACTGCTAAGGTCTAGCATATCAAGTCCTACGGCGGTGAATCCATTGTGCAAGTCTTGTGAAGACTCATGCCGCCGTCCGGTCTCCGGCACGATCCAGTTCTGCGTGCGATCCACGGCAGTTTCAGCAGCCAGGTATTGCTCCTGGTCCTCATTTTGCTCAAGCCTGAGCGTGGTATTGCCTGTGTCGATCACAGTCGTCTGCGTCCCGTTCGAGGCCGTCATGACGGAGCTTTTATCGCGTAGGAGCCAATCGTATTTCGTGGCTACGTGGTTTGCTTTGCCATGGGCTGATACCCTTCGGTAGGTACTCATACAATCTTTGAATGAGTGACGGGCAGCCCTGTAGGCCTTCTTGCGGACAAGCCTTAGTTTGCGAAATTAGTTGGTGCCTTGTATACGCCTGGAAGACTCAACACTTACCATTCGCCGTACAGCTCGTGGGCAAACGCCAGGTCCAACACGAACTCGTTCTCCTCACCATGATCCATGGCAGCCTCGTAATTCTGCAAAGCTGATGGAGGATCCCGCTGTACTTCAGCTAGAACTGCGAGGAGCAAGTGGATCCAGCCGCGGTAGTTGACGTCAGTGACTGTCGAGCAAGCTTCTAAAAGCTGGATAGTGTCCTGGACAAACTTGGTCATCTCTTCCCTGCGTGCATTCTTTGGGTCGTCCCGCAGAGTCGCCATATAGCATAGCGACAAGTGGTACCTGACGGAGTAATTGAGTCTCTCGCACCAGAGACTACTGAGCATGGGTAGCAGGAGCTCGCCTAGCTCGACTGCTTCAGCAATGTATCCGTAGAGCGTCAGGACGGGCATTTTCATGGCGAGGTAGATTGACTTCGGCCGTTTTGGGTTGCTGGCCGTTTCTTCGAGGTACTTGACGTATTCGGCCGAGCTGTGCTCACTATCGGTAAAGATTAGAGACGCATCCTGTACGCCGGTCTTGCCTTGAAGTGCCCTGCAATACTGTCTCGACCCCATCAGGAACGTCCCACCCCTCATGTCGCGCTGCCAGTTCTTTGTATCCAGCGGTGTGTCTTCTATCGTTGCCTCTACTTCGGCAACATCCTGCGACGCCATGACGCGGAAATGGGCTTGCACGCCGAGGTTGAGGAGGGTCAGAATCCTATCGCCCGCGGAGAGTGTCACTTCTAATGCAGCTTCCAGATCAGGTATTAGATCTCTGACGGGCGTCTCGAGATGGCCGAGGAAGAGTGGGAGAAGAGTTTGCGTTCGCCCAACTGTGTAGTTGTCGTCGGGGTACATTTGGAAGAGGCGTTTGGCCATAGCGCCCATATCGACAGCAAAGTTCATCATTTGAAAACGTCCTGCTGCAATCGTGCCTAGGTGGACGTATGCTAGGGCGACTTGAGAGATGGATCCACCTTCAAGATGAGTGTTGATCAGCTTCAGGGTGGCTTGGTAGAACAAGAGACTGTTGGACCAGAATGCAGCGCTGAGCAGTTCCACAAAAATTGGTCCCATCGTCAAGAGTATCCGATTATCCGCCGTCAGCCGACGAGCTAGGAGCTCCTCCTTGTCCACCTCTTGCATTTTGGCGTAGATCTTCTGAAACTCGTCGTCACATGCCTCCCACGTTGTCCGCTCAATCGGACATCCCAGCAGTGACAGGCAATCTTTGAGAGCTTGGAAAGCTCCAAAGCTATCCCCCCGAACTGCGAACACGCGAGACTGTAGGATGAAAGACGATGCTAGGTCGACAGGATTACGTGCGAATTTGAACGTCGTCCGAATCAAGCTCAGGGCTTCATCAAGCATTGACTGGTGCCAGTAGCATTCGGCTGACCGGACGAAAAGCTGAAGAGTCTCCTGATACGATACATCGGGCTGGGTGTCATCCCAGGGGTTGTCCTGGAGCAACACAAGGCAGTGCGCAAAGTAGTAGATCCCAGTAGATCGAGCTCCGGATTCGCACGCCGCCTCCCCTGCTTGGTAAAGAACATCTCGGAACGGCGCTCTTTTCTTCTCACGCGATTTGATGAGGTCTACTGCGAGGCAGATGTGACGGCTTCGCATATACAGCGCCTTTGACCCCAGAGTGAGTTCATCATGGTAAACCGCTCCTGACGTCACCAACTTCGCTATGAGATAATGCATCATTTGTACGTCCCACTCCTGATCTAGCGAGGACGAGGCCGCAGTCAAATACCGATCATGGCTGAAGCGGAACCTCGAGTCATTTTCTCCGGGCATAAGCACGTAGGCAGCAAGAGCAAGGTTAAGAGCTTCTATGGCAGATTCTTTGCCTTCCAACAATGGTATGCGTCTTGCGTCCGCGGGCGCGTGCTTAGGGTTCAGGAGCTGCTTCACCATATTAAAGGAAAATGAACCTCCTAGAAGCGAAGCCCAAGCTATCAGTTTCCGGGTCGAAGGAGGAAGCTCAAGCAGCCGCTTCGAGATGAAGTCGTTGGTTACCGAGGATCCATACTCTGGGCTCTCAAAAACCTCAAAAACCTTGTCGAGGTCAAACATCCAATTGTTCTCTCGCCAAGAATAGTACACACATTTCTTTCGATAGCTGCGCAATTGGAGTTAGTTATTGTACTAATTTTTGATAATCCAGTCACATGTATTGTGTATGACTATCACGTACCCTAGACATTGTTAGCAGAGTTCCGCATCCGAAAAATATAGTACCAAGTAGATCCTTGTCGTTGTGCGCCAGACGTTATAGTCGGACCGCAAACGAGCAATGCGTCCACTTTGTACCAGAGTAAACGTACATGTATCCAAAATCTCGCGAATGTAAAACAGGTTGCCGTGGCTCTTCTCTTGGACAACAGCTACGAGAGGCAGAATGTAGTCTTTGTCGCGATGCAGGGTCTCAGCAACGTATTCGGCTGTCTGTGCTTCCGTAAATGTGGTCAATTGGATGCGAGTTGCATTTGGTAGTAAGGATCGGAGCTCGCGAGGCAGTACATTCTCGTCAGTGAAAGTGATCATGAATACCAGGGGTATTTTGGCTTGAACGATGTGGTGGATGAGCTCCGCGCTTTCTTGGTCGGCGTTGTGTACGTCGTCTAAATTCCAGATGCAAAGTTTCTGTACAGCCTGAAGGTTCAATCTTCGTCAGCAACATTTCATTAGTAGAAGGGTATTCAAGCTTCTGACAAGAGATGGGGTGGCACGTACCAACAGGCGCAACACGTCAATGAAAACGTTCATGAATTTAGACGACTTGGAGGCACCTCCACTCCGAAGCCAGGCCTCCGCAGTGTGTCCAGAGCTGCCGCAATGTATGACCGGAGATGATGCACGCCGATCTCGTTCCATGCCCCTACTCGTTTCTACAACTTTCTGTGGCTTTGACGCGCCTGTGTTTAGTAGCCAGTCCGGGAGATCCAAGTATGTACGGAGCACGGTCCATACACCTGTGTTCTTGAGGAAGCCCCTGAGGCTGTTGTGAAAATCCGTTGAAACATCCGCTTCGCTGAAAATTTGCCGGAACAAAGACGACATGAGCCGGAGAATGGGCTCAAACGGCGCTCTCCTACTAGTATCGAACTTTGCTGTGGCAAAGTATCCGGATCTTCTGGCTGTGCTCTGGATGCTCTGCACCAGGCGCGACTTGCCTAGACCAGTGGCTCCAGATATGGCTACTACCTCGCAACGAGCTTTGTGCCGGAATTTTCTCGTGTTAGACATGGTGCGAAGCAGCGAGCTCTCCGTGTTGGACGACGTCTGGTAAGATCGAGAGTGAGACACGTTGCCCTCAACGCTGTTGTTAGAAGGACCTCTGGAAGACTGTTGAAGTTGAGGTCGAACCGGTGTCTCATCAGTCAGAGATTTCTCCGTAGCCACGCTGTCTTGAGATCGCTGATGTATGGATCGTGCAGCGTCCATGAAAACCGGCGTCGCAGAAGACATGCTGTTCAATCGGCTTTCCGAGCCTCTTGAACTATTGCTGTCAGACATGAGATCGTCGAGTATTTCCAGTCGCTGATCTGAGTAGGAAGAACTTGAACTCAAGCTCAAGCTATTGAAATTCTTCAAGCCACCTCGTCGGCGTTTGGCGGCGCGTTCGATGACGTTGATAATAGTCTGTCGCTCCTTCTCACGGGCTATCAGCTTGAGAGGGAGATTGAAGAAGCATGATATGTCTTTGGTGCCGACTTGAAATGATTTCAGGCCCTCACTGTCGCCCTCGGACAAGAGCTCTCTGATACGAATGAGGTCAGATTTAAGGCCGGACGTGGAATGATATCGATCTTCAATATTTCTCTGCGTCATCTTCTGTATGATGTCTGACAAGGCAACCGGTATGTCGATGCGTTTTGAGGAGGCTGGAGGTATACGCCGACTTATCACACTTTGCATCACGTCGAGCGCTGTAGTGCCATCGAAAGGCGTAGTACCGCAAAGCATGGCATAGAAAAGAATGCCCAGGCTGTAGATGTCAGTTCGACTATCCGGCTCAGCGGGCATGCGACCGGTCTGTTCGGGGGCGACGAAGGCAAGCTTTAGCTCAATGCCGACCTCACGGCTCAACGAGTTCCAGCCGGCAGAGGTGAGACCGTTCTCAAAGGACCTTGCCCCACTGCCAAAATTGATCATCTTCACTGTGCCATCTGAAGCGAAGTGGAATGCATCCCCACGCAGTTCTCCGTGGACGATCTCGTGGCCATGGTGCAATATCTCGAGACATTCAGTTGCGCCAACGGCAAAGTCTAGGAAGGTAAGAAGTGGCACGCCGGCATCAGGCTGCGGGGTGGATGATCGCCAGTTGTTCTCCGCGCCAGTAAACCGGTACCAATTTGGGCCGAAAGTGACCAGGTCCTTGAGGAAGTTGGGGCCTGGAGAGGGAAACGTCAGTTCAGCAACAGGCAGCCTGGAGACATACGCAGATCTTACCTGGCGCTTCAAATATGCTGGCTACAAGCGGCTCCTCTCCCGCTTTTGACGGCAGCCTCACAAACTCAATTGGCCGAACAAAGTGTCTGGACTCGGGATCCGACTTTTTCACCACGAGCTTAGATAACTGGAATTCACGCTCCAGACGCAGTGTATGTGTCGATACACGACACACAACAGGCCGCCCTTGAAGTATCTCTGTACCGTGGCTGTGAGTGATGGCGCTGGTATCGGATCCGGAGCTTCTGTGGCTTCGCGTCAGGCCCGGGCGACTCGAGTCTGGCGAATGCGACGAGAAGGGCGTGGGCGAGGTGAGGGCACTTCGGGAGGACGGGCGCTCGGTGGAGGAAGTCTTCTCGTAGCCAAAGAAGTGCCAGTTGTCGTAGGATGAGTGGAATGGCTCGATCTTGGGGTCCCAGACGTAGTTGTGAAGCTCGATCAGACGCGCAAATATGTGGGAGAAGCGTGCAGCACGCCCCGTTTCCGTGTCTGCGGGCGCCATTCTGGCACTGTGTATACCTTCACGCTATATGGCGGGCGAGCTGGTGCTGGGCATAATTCCCGGTGGGGCTGTGGAGCTCAGTATTGATGCCCAGGTCATGTCGCGCAAACGGCGACAGTCATGGCGATGGAGAGATTCGAACGTGGCTAGGGATAGTGATGGCGGTGGCGACGGCGACGGCGATGGCGCTCTACGGTGCGGCGGCGGAGGGTTTGAGGGGATGTCTCTGGGTAGCATGCACTTCTGGGCTGACTGATGGGCATCTAAGTCGCAATGATACAAAGCTGGTCGACTAATCCCCACACCAGCCAGCGGGACATCGGGGATCGACCAACAGCACGCTCCGACATCAGCGTCAACCAGCACCCGCATCATCACTTGTGAGGCTTAGGTAACGGCGGAGTTGCAGCTTCACCACCCATTTCGCCGTGATACAAGTCCTTCACTCTGGGCCGTGCCTGCCTGATTCACATTTACTGGATGCATCCAAGACGCAGCAGTCACATTACGTAGCCGCGACGGCTCCACCCTCCCCCACCACGCCTCGACCGACTGACTGGGAACCCCTCGAGAATTCAAGACACCCATGTATAGGCACAATTACTGCACACCACGGTAGCCTGCACCGCTTCGGAAAAACCCTGGGCCGCTGCAGCCAGCAACTGCACCGTCCGCAGTGACACTTCAATGTCCCACCATGGAGTCGCCCGACAACGAGCATGCCTTCCCCGGCGAGGACGCCCCGAGGCCACGACAGCTGCCCTCCGATCTGCCCACCTCGCTCGACGACCGCCGCAATGTCAACATAATGAACGATGAGACAGAGATATACGACGCCTGGCAAGGTGGCAGCACCTTCATCACCACGCCAATGCCCGCCCGGCCGCTAAACTTCAACCTCTCCCTGGACGACCCGAGCTTTGGCGATGAGGACATGCACCAGCTGGAGGACAGCGACAGCCGCCTCGTGCAGATGCTGGCCCACCAGGCCCGCCTAAAGAACGAAAACGCAGGCGACGAGGCAAAGGTTGTCGCTGACGAGAAGCTCTCGCACGACGAGAAAAGGGAGGCACTACAGGGACTCTTCACGCTGGCCGCCTCCAATGGCGAGCTCGAGCGGGTGAAGCGGCTGCTGGACGGCAAAACAAAAGAGTACATCAACATCAACGGCGTCGACGCTGAAGGAACCCCTCCCCTGGTCTATGCAAGCTGTTTTGGACACGAGGACGTGGCAGCAGTTCTGATTGAGGAAGGTGCCACCGTCGACATCCAGGACAAGAACCGCTGGACGCCGCTGATGTGGGCCATGACCAACAGACACAAGGCCATTGTGAAGCTCCTTCTCGACCATGGAGCGTCCCCCGACGTCAAATCATCTGGTGGGCGGACGGCCTTCGACTTTGTCGAGCCCAACAGCGAGATTTCCGAATACCTCCACGAGAGCGGATACGCCATCGGAAATGCCGGTGTCGGCGACGACTTCTACAACTCTGGCTTCGAGCAGGATCGCTTCGAACAGGAGATGCACGAGAACGACTTGAAGCGTCGCATGATGATGGAGAGCGCGTTCAACCTAGAGGTCGACATTGGAAACTTGGGTCTGGACGAACAGCCAGAGGCATGTCTCCCACTACATTCTTGAAGCGCGACTAACAAGCACAGACCCCAGAGGAGCCAGGGGAAGAGGCACAAGAGTTCATATGGGATAGGTGCCTGAACGACCAGATGTTCGTCTTCCAGGAGAGCGAGCTCGAGCGCATACTCGACATCATCATCACGAACATGACGCCGCAGCGTTCCCCGTCCCAGAAACCAGTGCCGGCAAACATCCTATTCCTCAGCGCTCGATATGCGAATTACCACGCCAGCCCAGAGCTGCTCGAAACGCTTCTCGAAGCCGCGATGACCAAAATCAACGAGGTTGTGGAGAGATACCAGTGGGACATGACCGTTTTGGCTTTCTGGATGTCCAACGCGACCTTGCTCCTACACTATCTAAAGAAAGACCCCGGTGTCATGGGCGCAACAACCGACTTCCAGCTGCAGATGGCGGAGCTGATCAACGAAATCTTTATCTTGATCATCCGAGACGCGGAACGTAGAATGGACAAGAACTTGGACCAGGCTATGCTTGACCACGAGCCAATGCCGGGATTTGAAGATGTGCAGTTCCAGCACGAATGGAAGATCTTCCGCTCAAAACCAAAGGCCAAACCAATTGAGCCCATCGAGAAGCGGTTCAGGCCTCCGTCCCCAAAGCGAAGAGCACAGCCATCGCCACGCAACATAACGTCGCTCCTGTCGTCCACTTTATTTGTCCTCGATCTGTACGACGTGCACTCTGTAATCACAGCGCAAATCCTTTCACAATTGATATACTGGCTGTCGACTGAGATCTTCAATCGAATCATGTCTAATCGAAAGTTCCTCGCCCGCACGAAGGCCATGCAAATACGCATGAATGTATCTACACTCGAGGACTGGGCGCGATCGAACAACCGACAGCCGGAGCACTACGAGAACGGTTCAATGACATCCACCGGCGAGAACACGGTAGATTCAGCGAAACGGCACCTTGAACCACTTGTGCAGTTACTTCAATGGCTGCAATGTTTTTCTTCACTTGGGGAGGATCTGGAAAGCCTTGTAGGCACCTTGCAACAACTTACGAGGCTATCACCACAACAACTTCTGCACACAGCTAAGTACTACCGGCCTGAAGTCGGTGAGAAGGGATTGCCAAAGAGCGCTTCCAAATACATTGTACATCTCCAGAAAGCCGCTGCAGATCGGAAGATCGCACGCGCGAGATCTCCCAACCCACAGCAGAAGACAGTGGACTCCGCACCTACGACTCCGGTGAGACCAACAGCGCCGAACATCGCCTCGCCGTCACCCGCACCTTCTCGTCAGCTTGAAGAGGACGAGAAGGACGAACCGCCGGACGAACTGCTTCTAGATCCTTCGTACATGCTGCCATTCTCCTTGCCAACATCGACCGACATGCTCATCAGCTATGGCGCCGGATTTGGGGGCATGAACAGGGAACGAGAACGGAAATATATCCCAACCGTCCCACCAGAGTTCATGGCTAAGCTTGATCTCAACGGTGGCAACAAGAACGGGGGAACCTACTACGAAGACACACAGTGGAATGATCGCAGCTATGGGTGAAGATGCTGCAGTACATCATTCGCTTGTGGCCGAGCTAATCCTTGCTTGATCATAGGTGCTTCCATGCTCGCTGGTTGAGAAACAGACCACGTACAATGACTGGGTTCGCACTCTGATTCAGTGTCCGCAACTAGAACGCCCATGAGCCCCCGGCCCAATACCTCACTCTGTCTGCAACCAGTCAAAAGAGGACTATGTGGGAGGAACATGGCACGTCGTGTGCCGTTATTGGTACTGCGCTTAGTGGGCTAACCCTCGGGCCCTTGAAAATGCATTGCAGACACCGACAAAACTCGTCTGACACAAACGTCGGGGCGTATTTCAGACCTGATATTTTCTTTATGATCATCATACCCGACTTGTTGCATAGAAAGCGAAGGAGAATGGAGTCAACGAAATAGGGGTCAACTTGGATAAGATCAATACAACAACTTCAGGTCCAACATGGATATTTTTCATCGAGCGAAGAAGACCCCACAGTTGTTACTCGTTTCTCTCAGCGAACATGCATCCGCTCAGAATAAAAGTTTGCAACACTTGCTATCTCCGTCATCGGACCCATATTCAACGGTATCTCTAGGTTATCGGCGGATCCCGATCGCTCCAGGTACATTTCCGGAGCTCTCAGGGTCCAGCAGCTACCCCACTAACCATCATTGGCACCCCGCCATAGCCATCTCGAGTGTTCCTTTTCTTCTCCAGCAAGCTAACTGAAGTTTGTGTGTAGCACGAAAAGCAACTGTACATTCTGAAGTCCCCGTCATTATGGAAATTCGCAGCTTTGACCCCGAGGATGTGAAGAGCATTGCGACTTCCGCAGCTCGCCAAATCCCTGCAGACCAGATTGACTCCACTTTTAAGTCGCAGTACACAGGTACGCAATGGCACTCGTGAACTTTCACAGACGCTCGCTGATGGATATGACCAGATCTCATCTCCGCTCCTCTGGGCTCAAAGGTCCTATCCTTCAGCGACGAATGGTTTGCGGCCGCCGAGAACCTCCTGACACCCACGCCCCCAATTCGCAAGCCGGGAGTGTTCGTACACACGGGAGCTTGGTATGATGGGTGGGAGACGCGACGCCACAACCGTGAACCTGCAGACTGGGTCGTTATACGACTAGGCACTGCAAGTGGCAAGGTCGCCGGTGTTGAAATCGACACCGCCTTCTTCAATGGCAACCACTCGCCCGAAATTGCAGTTGAGGGTGCGTTCATAACAGACGAGAAGGAAGAGGAGGCAGTCAAGAAGGCAGACTATGCTGGATGGGAGGCTATCCTGGCGAAGCAGGAATGCGGGCCAAGTCAGCGACACGGCTGGCTGCTGGATAGCATCACAGAGAAGGCGTACACGCACGTCAGACTCCTCATGTACCCCGATGGTGGTATCGCGCGTTTTCGCCTGTATGGTGTGGCTGTACCTGTCTTTCCACAGGACACTTCGGCCGTCTTCGAACTCTCGGCGACCGTCATGGGTGGGGTCGCAACTTCCTGCTCAGACCAGCACTTCGGCACAAAAGACAACCTCCTGCTACCCGGCCGAGGCAAGGACATGGGCGATGGCTGGGAGACGAAGCGCACGCGGGGCGAGCACGTTGATTGGACTATCGTTCGTCTGGGTGCGAAGGGAGAGATTGACAACATTGTCATCGACACTGCACATTTCCGTGGCAACTTCCCGCAGGAGGTCCAAGTGTTTGCTGGTTTGTTTGAGAAGGAACCAACGCACGACGACAAGGAGTGGGTGGAGGTACTGGAGCCACAGAAGAGCGGGCCAGATAAGGTGCACGTGTACAAGGATGAGTTGAAGGAAATCAAGGGACGGGGCTACACACACGCCAAGCTTGTCATCATCCCCGACGGCGGCGTGTCGCGCTTCAAAGTATTCGGAAAGCGAGTGTAAATTGGTAGAAGAACATACACCTCTGTCCTCTATTGCCACGTGACCCATCAAGCCAGCCCTGGCCAACCTGCAAGCAAAAGTCAGCAACCCATTCCCACAAACTTGAAAATTAAACTTACTCCAAATCGTCAGCCCATCATTCACCTTGCTCACATTGACCCGATCCCCCACCCGCACAACCTCGCTCTTCTCCCCGACGCCCCAGAAACTATACCGCCCAAACACAGGACTCCATTTCGCCCCAATATCTATCCTGCGATCCTTCTGCAGCCTTTTGAGCACCTCCCCTTTCGCGCCCACCCCGGGCTTCCCCGTCTCATAATCAATATTGATACTCTTGCACCTCACACAGTTATGCGCCATGACAATCTCGGTGCGATTGTTGATTTTCAATTTCCCCCAGTAGTCCTCCTGATACGCCTCAAACGCCCCTGCGATGACAATATTCGGGCGGAATTTGGTGATGTCCATTTCCTCGCCCTCCGGCAAGCGCGAAGACACGTCTTCCAGCGACGTCTGCGAGCAGATGAGGTACGGCGCGCAGTCGGCGAAGCCGATGCGCCACTGTGTATTCTGACGCAGGCCCATCAGCCGCTCGACGTAGCCTTTTGTAAACGGCAGCTTGTCGCGCAAGAAGCGGGTTAGCGGGTCGGGTTCGATGGGCTGCATGTCTTCGAAGAGGACGGCGCGCGTGCTGGCCCCGAGATACACGAGCATCACTTCGTACCCGAAACACTCGGAGAACCACGCGCTGTAGTGCGCAGGCATTTTGTAGCCCGAGGCCGGACTGGAGTGCAGGTTCACCTCGTAGGATTCGAGCTTTGAGGTATCTGGGTTTAACGGGATGGTGACGGATTTCTCAGCGGTGGCGTTGCCAAAGGCGCGGAAGGTGATGCGTAGGGACCCGTCGGCGTCGTTGTAGCCTGTGATTTCCTGGAAGAATTGGGTCATTTCGGGTTGCCGGGATACGGCCATCGGTTTGGGCCCTTCTGGGGTGATTTGTAGGAGAATAAAAGTTCCTGTAATCGTTAGACACCGAATGGTAAGGCCTGGAGCGTGACGAAGTACGGTCGTGTTTGAAGCCGTGGGGCGTGCCTAACGCTTCTTGCACTTTCACGCCTCGGAGAGATTTGATCGGGTAGACATAGATCTTGTCCGAAGTCAGTATCCATATCTATCCCAACAACTTCACTTACCTCAGAGATCCGCATAGCCGTAATTCGATGAATCAGCGGACTCAAAAAGTTCAAAAGGTAGTACACCGCGAACGGCACTACACACAGCGCCGTAATCAGATAAACCGGCGGCACCTTCTCAATCTCGAACCTCCGCTCCTTGTCCCATTCGAATTCCACTTTCTCCATATTGGCTCGTCACTGTAAGTGAAGGCAGAAGGACAGGGTGTTAAGAAAGGAACAACAGAATTGAAAAAAGATGTCGTCAGACCATAGGGCGCACCCCACGTGTGTCAGTACCAAGCAATGCCCAGGATGTAGTGGCGGGCTAACCTCGGTTGAAGTGGCGCTTATCAGATCGGGCATGGGATACGACCATTGCCATGTGTACCGACTTGCTGATGCCTCACATGTTTTATGGATTATGTCTTTGAAAGTGGTGTGACTGATGACGCGATGAGATTCCAATTACATAACACTTTGCCGCTTATCATTGCAGCTTCAAGTCCTCCTCGCTCAGTACACCGTACAGCTTCTCAATCTCTTGACCGATAACGTTCAGGTCGTCAGCCAATTGCTTCGTCACGAGAGCTGTTATTGCATTAGCATTGCACACATAGTGTGCCGCGAAGAACAGGACTCACCATAAGCGTATAGCAGCTCATAATCCTCGTCTCTCGCGATCACCTTCCCCATTCCAGACTGTCTGAACTCGAAGACCTTGGCAAGCAAGCGATCCCGCGTATGCTCGATGTTTGGCAATACGTCGTTGAGTGGGTAGGCTAATTTCATGGACGATGCCATTACTGGAGAGAATTAGCATGAGAATCCAACATCGAATATCGTGTGAGACTTACCAGAAAACAAATGGCTTATTCGCCAGCTCAGATCCTTCCACTCCTTCATGGTGTACTTCAAAACTTCTTTCTCGCCCTCAGACGCCTCGAACTCTCTCATGATAATCACGTTCAAGGCGTGGAAGCTGTCTAGTATGCGACTCGTCGCTCCCAGAATGATCTTGAAGCTCCTGTCAGGGAATGGCCCGCGTAGCTCAAATTCTGATGACGCAGAGGCACGCAGTGTCTCGAGGTGGTTCAGGAATCTCCGAAGTTCAAGTTCTTCCTTCTCCGTCATGAAAGATCCAGGATGGCGTTGGTTGCTCAGGTTGGCTTCCAATATTGTCTTGAGAGGTCCGCGCTTCCAGATGAGACCCATCTTGAGCCACAGCAACGAGGTCCCCTTTTTGACTTTCCGTCGCGCAGATATTGGCCAGATGACCCTCGTGACAATGATACCCCAAAGGCATCCAGCCATGACTGCGACTACACGATGAAGCACAATCTCCCATATCTCCGGCGATATGCCGCCCTCATCGTCATCGTCATCGTCGTCCTTGACAGAGAGCGAGTAGGCGTAAAGAGCGGAGAGGTTGTATGTCAGTAAGATGAAGCGGCCCATAGGTCCCTTGCCCTTGCCAACGATGATGTAGAAACAGAGCAACGAAACTAGCCACCCAAAGAAGCCTAGAACGAAGGCGTGGTCGTCTGCGGCAATCCACGCTGCAATTGCGAAGACAGCTCCTAGACAAGTACCAGCAAATCGCTGAAATCCAGTCGTGTTGGATGCTCCAATAGTCTAATCCGGTTTAGCAAACTACAAATCATGCGGGAATCAATACATACCATGGAGCAGACAAGCATGTAAGATAACAGACCCCACTCTCCTCTCCAAAGGCCGTAGAATTTGCGAGTCGGTTCAATAAACGACCACATGCCATACAAGATCGCTCCAATTCCTACTTTGACTGCATACTTCAGATCGTCTCTTCGGAAGATAGATAATGCCACCCATATTCGGTATGATAGAGGCTGCTGATTGAGCGGCTTGTAGGGATCCCCGCGCGTGTCTCGGCGATATATGGGATTATGGATCTCGTGTGTGCCTCCAGGTGTCTGGTTGTTGTCTTCGTCGATGAGGCCCTCCGCTTCTGCCAGAATTAGTAATGCCAAGGGCTCAAACAATTGCCAGGACTCACCATCGTCATCACCCGAGTACGAACGCCTACGTCGCTTTTGCCAGAACTTCAACCACTCCCAAGTCCTGCGCCGGGGATAGCGATTAACGTTCGTCTTTAGTTCCTCAAGTATGTCCAAGAAGGCGACCATATCTTCCGCAAAGTCTTCGAGGGAGGAACTGAAGTAGCCGCAACTCGCCGCAACCTCCTCATAATCGGCTGCAATAGCTGCGGAGCTAATTTTGGCAGGGACTTTGTTCTTGTACACCATCGAAAGTGCTTCTCGGCGGGCGTTGGTGAACAAAGCCTTTGCGTCTACGAGGCTGTGGCGGAAGTGCTCGTTGATTGCCATGTCGTACTCAGGGCCAGGTCCAAACGGCAATTCCGACAGAACCTCACGGAGTGTGTACGCAAGGGACTTCATCGGCGGCCCGAGGTGTGCAATGAAGATCGAAAACATGTCAGCGGGTGTGAGATTGTTCTGGATCGACGTTGGAATCTTTGTTGAGCTCCGACTCTTATGCATGGATTCGTCGTCGGAGGCTTCTGCAGAAGCAGCCGCCGATGGCTCCGCAGAGCTCTCGCCCACCTCATCGATCGAGGCCAATATACTACTGCGCCGCTCTGCATGCTCCATGCCAGGGGATCCCAATTGCGGCGGACTCATCGAAAGGGTGTGCTCCGAGAAGACAGAAGAAGTCACGGTGCCATTTCCCCCGAAGACACCTGATTCCGTCCCGTGTGCGTCTGCCTGCGCGAGGAGCGAGAACTGTGTTTCAGCAGCACTTCGCAAGCCACCGATATTCTGCATCAGTTTCTCGAGACATTTTACCAGGCGAGCGTTTATCTTGAATTCCTGCTCAGTACCAAGAGCATAGTGCTCAAACTTGGCCTCTCCTAGATTCTTGACCAGGGTCTTGAAGGTCGTGTTGATCTGGCTGGTGGCGTTGACGAAAGATTCGCTCTTGAGATCCTGCTCGGTGCCGGACAAAAAGCTACGCGTGATGCTGTTGAGTATCTCAGCCATGGCATCTGTAGTCCTGATGGCAGTATTGCGGAACTCATTGCGCGCTGAGATCGGCCGTACCAGCAGAGACACAGCCGCTGATGCCGAGCATCCCATGATTATCATCTTCAACACCTGCCAAACCTTGACGTAGGAGAATACAGCAGCTTGTACAGCGCCTTCCTTTGTGAGGATCGTGATCAGAGCAAGCGATGTCAGAGAACAGCCTACGTTGACGAGAGGATTCCCGAGTTTCTGCTTCGTCCAGCCTACAAGACCCAGACCGCCCCCCACGAACACAATGAGCACTATGATGTGCCCAATGACCAGTTGGTGGTGGTTGCCGAAATACACTGAGACAGCCATGCTAGAGAACGAGATGAATGTCGCATACGAAAAGGCAGCCAACGCAACCAAAACAGCTTCAAGCATGCTTCCCGCCGAGCGCGCAGGGTGAAAGTAGACAGTGATGGTCGCGACAATGTGCTTTCCATCGTTTCTGCCAAGCAGTCCAGCAATCGCAGGCACAAAAGTGGCCAGGGACCCGAGTATATATGCGAGCGTGCACTTAAGAATGCCTATGCCGGTGGGCGATGTCCAGTATGAATAAGCTTGCCGAAGTCTATACGCGCCCTCCTCCTTCCAGCGTTCGATGCGGCCCAACTCTCGATGTCGCACAGGGTCATACTCGCCGGGCGCAAGCAGGAACTCGGACGATTCGGTCGCTCCGTGGTTGGATCTGCGTAGAGTGAAGCTCTTCTTAACGCGCTCGCCGGTTCGAGGCTGGATCATGGTCGCAGACCGCAGCTGTCGCATCCTGTTAGCCTGTGAAGTGAGGCGTTAGACAGTGTAACATACGCTGGGTCGTAGGAAGCGGCGCTCCGCGCGGCGCTCGGCCTGCGTGGGTGATGTTTCACTCATCGTGAGCACTTAGCGAAGACTGCGATGAGAGAGTGGACTGATTAGGACATGATCGAAGAAGACTGCAGACGCGTTGAGGCGCGACGTCCTGAAAGTTAGTAGAGTGAACCCTGCAGCCCTGCACAGATGATGATGACATGGTCCGCCAAGGCCAAGCCTCAGCCACAGTCAGAAGTACTTTATAGAGATCTACTCGAGGCGGCCGTGGTGCGAGCGGAAGACAGTGGAAGCTCAGGCATCATAACGCTTCAACAAGCATGGAATCTGCGTGAACGAACGGTTCACGTTCTCGGCGGTCCTTCTCGAGCTCCGCAGTCACTAGCGCCGCTTACATAAGCTCAAATATGCCTCGCTGTGACTGCCTTCACCATTGCAACAACACAGAGCCATATCTAAAAGACGCGACAACCGCTATCACCATGGACGAAGAAGAAGACATGGACATCGCGGCCGCTATGGGCTTCGGGTCTTTTGGCGGTACGAAAAAGAGAAAGTATGACCACGCCAGTTCGCCAAAAGCAGCTTCAAAGGAAGATGCCAGTGGTGCCAACACCACTCAGCTAGGCGTCAGGTCGAAAAAGGTTGCAACTGATGAGCTCGGCGATGGGGTTTTGAACGATTTGAATCCAGTCTCTGCTCCAACTACATCCATACATAAATCGAAGCAGGCACCAAAACCAGCAGCAGCCACAGGACTCGCAGACTTCTTGGCTCGGGCACAGACGCTTCCTGACAAACCAACAACTACCCCGGACACTGAGTTGGCTCCTTCTCAAGCTAGACAGCTGGCACCAGAGGAGATAGTATCGTATGGTGGCCCCACTATCTCAAAAGCCGAGCTTAATGCTCTCAAATTTGGCGTCCAGAACGAACACGGAGACACCGCCTACTTTCTTCCAAACTTTGTAGAAGATCCTTGGGAGAAGCTGAAGGGAGGAAAGTAAAGGTGAGTTATGATGTTGTGTTGTTCGCACTTAAGTTGGCTTACTCATCGGATTCAAAGCAGCGAGTGAGCTTCAAAACACAATATTTCGCTCGGCAACACTGCAAGACGTCGACATCTTGCTTTGATCAGACTTTTAGGGCAGTCCCAAGCAACAAGAGATGCACTCTCGTCGCCGAGCAGAAGGCTATCTGCAAATAGACAGAAATCACTTAATCCGACCGATAATCCCATGTTGAATAAAGGCACGGCGATCTTTGATCGTTGCAGATAGCATTGAGCCTCCAAGAACAGCTGGATATAGTAATCCTGGAAGTCCGACCTCCGAGAGAGGAGTAGAAAGAACTAAACATACCACCCACTACTCCAGCAATATCTCCAACCACATGCTATCAATCAAATCCCGACAACCAAACATGCAAGGCCACCCATCACAATCGCCGACCTCACCCCTGCCGTGTCCCCTCCCCAAAAATCCTCCGATCCTCGCTCCGCCCCAGTGAAACAACCTCCCCATCCCGCACCCCTGCCCATGTCAGACCGCATACTGATAACCTAGCATTGACACATCCGCCCCGACGCCACAGTGCCACAACCCGGCAGTCATGGTCGCACAAAGCGCTCGGGACCTCTGCCTCGGAAGCTCACCGCCAGAATGTACATTCCGAGGGACGCTGGAGTTGTACTTGGGCCGTGATGCTTCCGAGGGGGACGGCGGTGTCGCTTTTCGTGTTTCGAGAGGCGAGGGTGCATGGTGGTGGATGGCGTGGTGTGTTTGGACCGAGAAAGTGGAAGCGAGGGTGGTTCTCGTGTATGTTGTGCGTGGGTGGGCAGAGGGGTGAAGCGAGGGGACGAAATGCGGGTGCCCGGGCGATGGAACGTTGGGAGGGGTCACGTGGCGGTTTCGAGTTTACGATATACACACGCGGTAAGGAAAACACTACAGGATGCACGCTCGAGAGATACGACATCTGTTATACGTCACCACCGAATGTCACGAGATTATGAAGCAGGTGGGCTCCAGCCACAGTTCACGTTGACCGCGCTGAGCAGTCCCCACATGCTCACTGCCACTTGAAACATTAGGGGAGAGTACAACAAGGCACACTAGAAGAGAAATAGCCTTCATTTTGACCAGCTAAGTACTAGCCGCACCTTGGAAGACCATCTGGCCACCCATCCTGAAGCAATGATATATGGCGCCAAAAGAAAAGAACAAAAGCCACATCCCAGATCTGTCGGGACCGCAATTCCGACCTCCATTTCTATTCGTCCACATTAAGCCAGTCCTGAGGAGCTTCAGCAGTTTGCAGGTCCCGACAGTGTGTCCACCATTGAGGCCAGCCCACGCTGCTGGCGCACTCACTGCCGTCCCAGCGGTTGCTGAATTGCCGCGATTCGTTCGGTACGTGCCATAAGCGCGATCTGCTGCAACGGCCCGTACCGAGTCACAGTCTAAAAAGCAAGTTCCTGGTGGGTGCGCTAAAAGCAGCGAGGCGGGCTGGCCAAAGGTGGAGCGGAGTGGAGCGGACAACGTGGACGACAGTCCTTGACGTCCAGCTAGAAAACATGAAATTCATCGAATACACAAAGCGCGAATGGCCGTTATAGAACCTGGGGAATCGAGAAATGAAGTTGTGCCGCCGAATGTGTGGAAAAGCCGAAAAGTGTATGTGTGGATCATCAACAGTGCCGTGAGGCGGGTTCGGTAGTTGGTGAGAGACCTAGTAGTCGACTGGCGCAGGGTAGCGTCGCTGAGCAGACCTGAATTGCTCCGGGTACTTGCGAGCTGCTCGGTCGTTGAGAGCACTGGGACGTGAGTTAGCTCTGACTTGGGCCAAAAACCGCCGGAGTAAACGCACTCTACCCGCTTCTGTGTCCATTGCAGATCTTTCTGCACTTCCTTTGCGGCTTTCATGCCCTCAGCAAAGCTAGCTTGAGCGCCCATGAGTCGTCGCTGAGCCAGTTGCTGTAGTTCGAGAAGTTCGCGGTGCTTGGCGTTGAGTTCACCGGATCTATCACATGTCAATGAACCACTTTCCTCGATTTGGGCGCATCCAAGCGCTATCGAAAAGACTGGGAACTCACGTTTGCGCTTGCTTCGCAAGACTGCGGTCCAGTGGCATTGGGTCGAACGAGCCGTTTAGGCGGTTGCCCATGTAGTCGAGGAGGTCCACGGACGTGGCGCCATTGGTGGATTCATAGTCGCTTGCGCTGCCGGCATAGTTGCTGGATGCTGCTGATGGCTCGTAGGATGCTACACCAGAAGTTGTGATGCTCTCTGGTGCCTCTGGTGGCGATCCTGACACACGTCCATAGGTGTGCTGAGGCGGGTAGTAGTAACCAGGCTTCTGCGGGACTTGGATGGGATATGAGTTCTGGGGGTAAGAGGAGTAGTAAGATTGGGTGGCAGGCATTTTGGTGATGTGTCGGTGAGGTGGGGATGTGTAAAGTGTGGGTGACCTAGTGGAAGTGTTCTGCGGATGGACTGAGCTTGGACTGAAGTAAGAGACGGATGTCCAACGAATTGACTAGAGATGTTGAGCTTGTCAATGGTGAGAATAAGGAAGCAGGAAAGAGAACACTTTGGACCGCAAGGTGCACTCCTTTTATACCTTTCACGTCGGCAATAGATCAGACCATGCTAGTCAACGGGGCATAGCGTTGACCCCTTCACGCCGTCTCCTGCCGTGACCCCGCCCGTGTGGTGATAAAGCTGCATAGTCTTACGTCCAGTGAAGCATGATCCCGCTGGAGCCGGCCGTGACAGCGTCATTTAGACTGGGCTGGATGATGCCCCAGACGGTAGGTCGCAGCCGATCCACGATGCCTCGGAGGAATATTGAATCAAGAACAACGCCAATTGGCTCTAGAACGAAACTAGTGGAGAAATTGCTCAGCCCATATCAGCAGGAAGGTCCAGCGGGGCGAATTGGTGTGCAATGGCAAACGGGTGCGATTCTGGGAGCATTGCCGTCCATGACCGGCACCAGTGCATTGCTAAAGGCAGCAAGAGATGGTAAGCGCATCAGACGCGGACACCAACGTCGGACAAAAGCAGCGGCAGCTCCACAGCTGTAGGTGCATGGATAGTCTGCCTGACGGACATGCTAAGTGTTGTCAAGTTGATGCGTTGGCTCGACAGCATGCCAACGCCTTTGAGCATGCAATCTAGCAAGGTAGGTGGAGGATCGATACAGTGCGTCTAGGCGCAGCAGCAACTGGCAGGGTACGTTTCCAGGAGATTGCCAGAAATTGAGCGCGTGAGTCCGGCGCGCGATGTGAGGACAGCGTTTGTGTGAATTTTAGTGCAAACGTTACCAGTACGGGTGTGTCGTCGAGAAAAGGCGGTCCGATCTGTGCCCCGCTCCAGGGCTGCTTGGGCCCCTCCGTGCGTCATCCCCACGAGCAGCAAATGTACAGAACAAGAACCACCCCCATTGGCCGTGAAGCGCCTCTCTGCAGGATAGACTTGGCGCGCTGATGCCCTATGCCGACGTTGTAACCCTGTCCGCGTAACCTCACACAGCATTCAATGGCATCCGCAGACGTCCCAATGGCATTCACGAATGCAAAGTAGCGGCATAACTGGTGGCGGTGAAGGAGCCGGTCTAGCTTCACTCCGCTCCATGTGACCAATACTTCGTACAGACATGCACGTCGTCCCCTGGCATGGTGCACCCGTTCGCAGTCCCGAGACAACCCCTCCGACTGCTTGAGCTAGGTGGTTTCCTTCCATTTGTAAGAGGCTACGGCAGCTATCAATTGCTAGTTTTGTTCATGATAGAAACCGTAAGCCAACATCATGTAGGATTGCCCTTTCGCTCTGCGCCATCGGCACATACAGACATACATCACGCACATCACCGTCGCACTGGCGTCGACAGGGCGTCCTCGAGCCGATCCGGTGTCACAGCTGTCAGAGGCGGCCATGCGAGTCGAACGTGGCCAGCCACAGGGAGTTATTGGGAACTCAGTAGTACAGAGCGCCAGAACTGTGGATACCATGTAGTGCTCAAGCCCGCGCCAATTGACAGCAGGAACTATGCGCCGAACGAGCTACACAAGGCTGACGCGCGCCATGCTGATAGTTCTGTGGGGCTATGCACTAGGTAGTCGGAAGCCCAAGACCAGGCAGCGGCTTTGGACATGCTTCTATTTTGTCTAGTCTATCCAGGATGCTCCTCCTCACGCTTCTGCATGCCTGACATACCCCGGTGCGAAACTATTGTCCGTATGTCCCGCGATTTGCTGCAATGGCCCGAGACATGACCCTTGCGAAGCGTCCAGGTACGTCCTGATCTTGCTTCGCGGTCTCGATGCCTGTCAGGATCTTTTTGATACCAACGCCAATCTCTTGGCTGTCGGTGCTCTCTTGAATCTCTCTGATAGCCCGGTTGATGTCATCGAATGCACCGGACTCCTGCAGGATATGTGCGAGCTCCTGCTGGGTGTTGACGTTCGGTACCGCAATCTCGGCGTCGAAGCGGCTGAACAGGTCAAGCTGGGTCAGCACCGAGCGTTCGGTTGTGGTTGCGAAGATCAACAAGCGACGATCCTAGACTTGTTAGTATTGCTCCATGCGCCACAGCCTACTACTACATACCTTGGGCGGTTGCTTATCTAGCAGCACCTTCAGTGCGACCAGGACGCTGTTGCTAAAACGGGGTCCGATGGGTACCCAGTCAACGAGCATCTCAACATTGTCGATGACGATGACGCTAAGTGGACTCTTGTATGCGTCTCGGAAAGTTTTGTCGAGCTGTTGTACCTTTTGCATCTCGCTAAAGCCAACCATGTCTTCCGGTGAAATCAACTTGATGAACGGGAATCCCGAGTCGATGGCCATTCTCGCAGCTAGCGCAGTCTTGCCACTCCCGGGCGGGCCGTGCAGTGCAACGGAGAGGATTGGAGTCGAGTCGGGTTTCCTGACCTGGTTGATGTACAGTCGCCCTTCTTCGAGAATATCCTTAATGAATGGCGAGTAATGGATAATGCCGCGCAAGATGCGCTTGCCCAGCTCCTCCTCGGCCACACCAAACAGGGGCTTCACTTCGTCGAGAGCGCTCAAGAAGTCCTGGCGGCTGACCTTCATGTTCTCCACGTCAGGGTCGATGGCGGCCATTGTACCGACCTTGATATGCCTGCTAAACGCAAAAGACGACGCTGCTTTCACCAGACCGTTCAGCTCGGCACCGGAGAAGTTCTTGGTCATTTTCGCAAGCTCGTCGACGTTGACATCCTTTTCAATGACATCGTTGTTGCGCATCTTCGTAGTGTGAATGTTGAGAATTTGAGCTCGTCCCTTCTCGTCCGGTAGGGAGATTTCCATATGGACTTCCAGTCGGCCTGCACGCAGGAGCGCTTCGTCAATCATGTCCATGCGATTCGTCATTCCAATGAGCAAGATGTTGTTCAGTTGGTCGACACCGTCCAATTTTGAAAGCAACTGGTTGACGACGCTGTCACCAACACCAGTGCCGCCACCTGCACCAGATCCTCTCTGCTTGCATACAGCGTCCAGTTCATCGAAAATGATAATGTGAAGACCACTCTCATCACCCTTCTCTTTGTACTCTTTCTCAGCATCTGCGAATAGCTTTCTGATGTTTTCTTCTGATTGACCGACGTATTTATTCAACACCTCAGGGCCGTTAATGACCTTTGGTTCCCGAGCGTTCAGCATTTTACCAATCTGACGCGCGATCAGGGTTTTACCAGTACCCGGAGGACCGTATAGCAAAATACCACGGACGTGCTGGATGCCGAGTTTCTCAACCAAGCCTGGAGGAAAGATCCGCGATGCGAAAGCTCTTCGAAAGATGGCACTGAACTCGTTATCCAAACCACCGATGCCCATGTCCTCGAACTTGAAGCCTGGCTGGATGATAGAGTTGGCAGCCGGCCGCCTGTTCGATGATTTCAACTTGATGTCCGTGCGGGCATCCTTGAAGAAGTCAATCACGGTATGTCTAGTGAGGATACCGCGAGCTCGGGGATCGGTCAGTGGCGGCGCAGAAGCGTCCTGGTTGTTCATCGACAAGTCCACCTGCGTTACAGTGCGGATGGACATCCTCAACGGTATGTTCTTGACGTCGAGCAGGAGCTGCTGACCGGGCGCAAGAATCTGGTTTTCGAAGTTTTTCTTGAATTGTGTTGCCAGCTCATCCTGGTCGTAAGGAGTCTCGGTCGTCTTCCTTGCCGCAAACCCAACCTCAACCTCTACTGCGCCCAAATACGACTGTCCGCCACTCTGGCTGAAGGCGTCATATGGCTGTACCTGCACCATGTCCTGTGGACCAAGTGTGATACCCGCCCATGTTCGCTGTGCATCCGTGAGACCAATTTCACCAGGATTGCACTCGGCGTTGGGTCGTGCTGAGAGGACGTAGTTGCCGTTTACGAGTAGGTAAATGTCTGAGCCATCATGGCTTGGGGGAAAGTCTTGCGGGGAAACAGCGACACTGTCATTGTTAGCAAGGGAGAGACCTAGTACTATGAAGACATTCATACAGGTTGCCAAATGCATACGCGTTGCCTCCGGGGCTTTTGATGGGCCTTAGCTGTCTCGCGGGCGCACCACCCGGTGCTGGCCCTCTTTGCGGCATGCGCTGCTGACCACCTTGTGGCGGGTAGCCTCCTTGCGGCTTGTCGTCATAACCGCCCATTCTTGTGTCATGGGCTGGTGCGCGCTGAGGTGGCGGCTGCTGCTGTGGTGGTCTTCCGTAACCGTCGTTGCGCGGCGGAGGTCGTGGGGAGCTCCCGGGCAGGCCAGGAAGGCGGTCTCGGTTGAACATTTTGGGTGATGAAATAGAGTACGGGGAGGGCAGGCCGTGTTTGTATATCAGAGAACAGGCCTAGGCCACGTATGTGCCGTCCAAGGCAGCAGGAACCGGCTGCTGATCTAGGGCGAGCTACTCTTCTAGGCAGTTGACGGCTGTGGGAGAAGTAGGATATGTCTCCCGATGACGAGGAGTCAAAGAGATAGTATGGCTGAGGAGTAATCCAGAAAGTCGCAGTCTGTGGAAGGGCTTTGCGGGTGTTGCTGTCTCAGAGACGTTTCCAGCTGTCGTGATCTTGAAGCTCGGGCGGAGCTTGGACGGGCCGCCACATGGCACCCCGCCATACACATGCACCTACTTTCATACTTCACAGTACCTCAAACACCACCATGATCATCGTTAATATGATTGGACCATATCTGTGCTAGCTGTTGCTGATGTTATGAACACTAGAGTTTCACTACAGTTAATCGATCAATATCCTTTGCCGTGATGCACCTCCTCTCCCCCACCATACCACAAAGTGCCCATGCGACAATGCAGGCCGGTCTCTTCACCGACATTGAATTCGCCGCCTTCGGGTATCATTCCATCGTTATACTCAGGCCAGAATTCTTTCTCAAGCCAGCCATTGATCTCCTCGATCTTGTCAACGAACGCCTGCATCTTCGCGGCATCATGCGTTCCATCCTCGCCAGCAAAGTCTTTGGTATCAATGAAACGTCCAATTGTCAAGTGGCTTGATGGAACCACGTATCGAGAGTCGACCTGTACGTCCGAGTCCTGCAGCAGTCCAAAGACATCCCGGCGAAGATGGTGGTACGTATACTTGTCATCTTCCAACTTGCGGCCTGAATGCAGACCTTCGCCGGCAGCGGGCACAAAGCTTAGCGCAAGTGCTGATGCATCGAAGCCAATGAGTGGCTTAATCAATCGGCTGCGATGACTGTACGTATAGTCGTCGATGGCTGGCGCCTTGTCTCGTATACTGTCGACCAGACTCTTGATCTCCGGAGAGGTTTTCGAGTGCGTGACTTCGAGCACGGTGATATGTAACTTGTCCCTCGGCATCAACCAGAGATCTGTTCAGTATCAGCAACTCGTAGAGGGCACATCGTTTTGTTGGACCCACTTGGTGCGACTGATGACAGCTCATGCTGCACACGCTCAATCAAGTCCCTGACTTTGGTGGTTGGCCTGCCCCAGAAAACAAGACAGTGCCTAGGGTCTGCATAACCAGGCTCGAGGGTAGGATTGCTCAACCTCGCCAAGATAGAGTCGATGTTTACACCAGGGAAACTGCTGTCGAGCAGTTTGGCTTTTTGCTGAGCATTCCTCGTGGAGCGGTGCAGACTGTATTTCGTCTGTATCTGCGCCTACAACTCCCGTCAGTGTCGAAATGCCACAAACTTCGTGAGGCCACAGACTGCATCGTTGTCACATGCTGCTATCAAGGCATCGTATGGGTTGCTGAAAGCTGAAGTCGCAATGCCACTGAGATCTTCGAAAGTGTTGTTTGTGTTAACTGCTGAAGCAGGTTTATTTCCGGACATACTGCTTGTTGTTTGCAAGCCTGAACTTCATGTGAAGAAGTTTGACCGATTGCTTTTGGTATCTATGTACTTATACGCATTGCTAGTCTCTTGGTAAGACACAGGACTTATTCAACAGCAGTCTAGACGGTGTGGACGCGCCCTATTACTTCCCAAAACAATTGCTGCCCCACTTTCCCCAGGCGGGCAATCTATCCGCTCCGGCTGGACTTACCCTGCTTCCCGTCCCCGGCAAACTTCATCTACCCCATGTGCTAGCGCGTGTGTCTCGCGAAACAGCTTCGCGTCGCGTCCATCTTCAGAAAACGCACCTATTAGCAATTGGCACCATGCATTGTTACTGCTGACTACAGCAACAACACCTTTACTAGGGCGCGTCAGGCAAACGTCAATTCATTGCACCACCATGGTGCGTGCCATGTAGGGCCCTGGCAAGCGGAAACGCGCATGGACTCCAGAAAAGCACGGGTTTGATGGCGACACCATTGCTGTCGTACCCAGACAAGTTGTCTCGGTCCAGGTGCCCAGTGCACGTCGCCCATTGCGTGAGACACAAGGTCAAGCCAACGTGCCACGCAGGCGCACTGCAAGCCGCATCAGGAGTACGTATTACATGTATTACCTTGATCGTTCCCCCCAGGCACTAACCAACTGCCCTAGATACAACTGCAGCTTCACAGCAAACAGCAGCTTCCCAAATACCGCCCTCTCAAGCCGACAACGTACCGGCCAGGTGATGTTATTTCTGTCGAGGCCGCGGTGGAAATGCAGACCAAGAATGCGTCTTCGCTGGAGGAGACGATCCTAGATGCACCCGCTGTATAGTGACAAGAAGAAGAAGTGTCGCCCAGCCACAGCTGAGGAGATACGGACCTTTGTAGCACGATGCGAGCGCTGCAAAATTCGCGGGTTCAAGACATGCAACGGACAGCGGCCGCATTGCGACACATGTGAGAGGAACAAGACTCAACATCTCTGCTGGAGACCGCGACCGCAGGCGAATGGAGAGATCCCACAGGCACCGGCTATAGTGGCAGCAGTTTCTGGGACGCAACCTACACCTACTCCACGACCTAGCAAAAAGAGCAGGAAAATAGTACCCGAAGCTCATGACCTGCTGGCACACTCGAGGACGTAGCTATGGCTATAGACGATCAGCGCCAGGTTGATGCTGCAACGACAAGGCCAGAAACCGACGATACCGATGAAACCGTCATGGCCAAGACTTTTGAAGAAATAGCCATGACCGGTCTGCATGTCCAAGTTGACACTGCAGACGTCGACTCAGTGATAGGGAACGAAATTCCTGATGTCGATTTTACAGCCAAGATATCTCGGTCATCCTCCGAACGCTCCCCAGCCAGAAGAGCTACGTCACCGTCACCACAGACGACGATGAAGACCAAATTCAGAGAGAAACCCAAGCAATGAATCAAGTTTTGGCGCAAGAGCCGCATGACCGTGCTCGCCGCAGTCGACCAAGGGTATCTTATGTTGAACCTATACCGGACATATTCTCAGACCAAGAACTGGACGTTGAACTTGACAATGAGGATGACGATTCCGATGTGTATGAGTCAGGCGCTTCCGCCCCGGAGAGCTTGCCAGACGAGGAATTTGAGTTCGAGTTCGAAGACCTCCCAGCAGAACAGTCTTCTGCCACAGAAGAGGACGGCGCGACAGAGGAGGATGATGTCGTCAGCGTGACGGAGATTCTACCATCCAAGCCCAAAACCAAGCCTCGCGCACAGAAAACAGCATCAGCTGCGACTGAAGGTAAGGGCATCGACTTCAGTCTTCCTCCAATCGATAACGTGGAAGATGCCTTTGCTGATATGGCCGCGAAAGCCCTCGAGCTTAGTTTCGACAATATCCTAAGAGAGCTGGCAGGACACCAGATCAAGGTGGCAACGATGTGCTCAGGCAACGAGTCCCCGCTGCTGGCGTTCGAACTATTTTCAAAGGCTCTTGTGCAGTCTGGTCATTAACCCCTGCGGGTACATGAGAAATTTGCCGCCGAGATCGAGGTCTTCAAGCAGGCCTTCATCGAACGAAACTAGGTGCCCGAAATTATCTTTAGGCACGTACGAGAGTTCATTCCCGAGGATGCTATGACCGCGATCACTGCGTATGGGGCAGATCTAAGCAAAAAGGTCTGGAGGACAATGGTGAATCAGGTGACACCTGGCAAGCCATCTATGCATACGCCAAACCTTTTCGTCCAAGTATTGTGCTACTCGAGAACGTCAAAGATCTATCCAAATTATGGTAGGGAGTTGTTTCCATGTGGGACAAGATTGGCTATGAGGCTGCATGGCTGATCCGCGACACCAAACGCTACCGCATCCCCCAAACGAGAGAACGATTGTACATGATCGCCATCGAGAGGAGCCATTACGGCAAAGACGCTAAGAACCCTGGCAAGACCTGATGGACAAGCTACAGCGCCAATGCAGTAGCCGGTACGAAGCGTGGCTCAAGAACATGCTTCATGAGTCGAGTGAGCATAGTGCGCTCGGTCTGTAGGTGGATTGGGCTTTATGCAAGCTGCGATACGACCACATTCGCTCAGACGAGCGACTAGTCATACTTCGACCTGTGACTAAGTGGAGTGAGAATGGGACTGTGAAGTAGGTCACAATAAGAAGAACGCCACCTACCCTTTGGCTTATGCTGACTTTATGACATCAGACCACCTGATTTCGCTAACCGCGCTTGGTACAATTCCCAGTCTTCGCGGGTCTACGATGCCATTGACATTGTCTATCTACAAGCAGCACAAAAGGGGCACGATGCAATGTATAAGATGGCTGTCCTCGACGTAAGCCAGAACGTTGATTGATTCAAGAACGGCCTAGGGATACTTCCGTGTATCACTCCGGGAGGATGCGACTTCGCTACCAATCGTCGAAAAGCTCTTAGTGGCAAGCAGCTCCTGCTGCTGCTGGCCTCTCAACAAGCTTCTGTTCGGCACAGAGACGCAAAAAGAATGTCAGGACCTGGCAGGAAATGCAATGACCACGACTGTCATCGGAGCCTCAATCATACCTGCCATCAGATGCGGTCGGCGAGCTTTCCGATCTGACAGTGCACCGAGCTCAGCTCCACACAAGGCAAGCGCCTTACATTTGAAGGGCCATATTCGCATCAGCTCGCCGAAGGTATATAAGCTTGGTGAGGATGACACCAAGCGAATTAATCTCGCAAAGCTTCGACGCGATGCCTGCCTGAGCGCCCGCTTGTGTAACTGTGAAGGGGAGAAGAGTATCTGCAAATCTACGATCCGAGTATGTTCTGGCTGCGGACATACAGCATGTGAGAATTGCGCAGGTAACCCAAAACTATGCTACGACAACACCATTGTCCGGAGCAACTGCAAGCAGACACCGAACGATTTTGTCCAAGAATGGAGACCTAAGCTGGCAACTCGGTTCACATTCGATGCTTTTCCTGATGTCTGTCAGCTAGCTTCTAAGCTACCAGACAAGACATCGACCTTGAAAACCTTGGTGGATTATGTGATGAAACTTGACATCAAATCTCATCAGTTCTGTTTCCGAGACGTGCTGAGACGGCATAATGGTTGGACAGTAATCTACAGCTCAGATGGCGCCACCCTAGAACTTCGTCTAGTTCACAGAGTGGAATGGTTGCTTTTCCTCAACTGTCCTTCCGAAATTGCGGGTAACGATCTACTGCGCAAAATGTTGCTGGACCCGATTGCGCGTGCCAAGGTCACCGATTCTCTGCTTGACGTTCAGTGGGAGTTCCGTCTACCATCTACCAAGAAGCACAGCCTGCAAGTCAAATCTTTGGGCTCTAGATGCAGCTCATGGAGAAGCCGACTAGGTTTGTTAGACCACAAGAGCGAGACTGTCCCTATGTTGTTGCAGGTTGATAGCCAAGCGAAAGACTGCAAAAGTATCCTCGGGGAGTTCGAGCTGCTGCCTGACTGCGGAACTGCTTCAAGCAGACTCTACAAGCGCACCATCGGCCCTGACCTCTACCTTTTCCTCGACCCAACCCTTCTCGGAGGATCCGATACCGACGCTTTCACCTTCAGCACGACAATAAGATCTAAATCTCACTCCACTAACCCGTTTAGGTAACACCCTGTCCATTGCGCAAAGGCCCCATTCCTAAAGCGTGCATTGCTCGTTTGTGAGGAATAGAGACACGACATGAGCGTTTGTGCGCGCGTGGACTGTTTGGGATAATGCTCAAGCGCAGATTTCCACGGCATTTGGTGAAATTTACCAGAAGGAGAAGGGTCATTACTGTGTGGTCAATTACATGGTGTACGAAGCTGACATATGAACTGCTGACGCAGGTACGAAAGTCCTAAGAGGCAATTGTTAAATATGCTTGTACACGAAGAATAGCTTACACAAGAGATGAACGTAGGATGCAAGCTAGGTAGGAAGTAGACAGTGGACGGTGCAATGTTCGACAATTGATGGAGTGAATACCTGGAAGGGAAGGTTGGAGGGGTGATTGTGGTGATGACTGAGCTTGGTGCTGATTATGCATAGTTAATGCGGTCGCTCGGTATGACGCGATGCTATATTTGCACAATATTCATACACCTCGTAAAGCTATGATACACCCACAAGTCTACACTCATATAAACCTCGCGGGGTGGCTCTTTTTCAGCACGAGTGGGTGCCTGTGTACACTGGGCATCAGGCCCAGGCCAATCGCTCTCCGTATAGCCTTTGCAATCTTCCTCTGGTTCTTCGGCCGCAACCCGGTGTCCCTGGAGTGCTTTATCCGCCCTGTTTCTGTCATGTATTCTGACATCATGGTGAAGTTCTGCAGCCTGTTAGTCATGTACCAGTCGCTCTAAGCCTTCCGCAACCCACCTTGTACTCGGACACAGGATTGATACCCAGCACGTCGAAAGCGTCACTCTGCGGTTTCTTGCGTCCCGTCTTCCACTTCTTCTGCTCGGCGCCCGACAGATCCGACGGCGAGTAGACATCGCCCGTTTGCCAGCTGCGGTGTACTTGGCGCTGGAACTGGGCCCGCCGCTCCGACTCGACCATCTCGCGGGACTGTGTTGGGCGGTCGAGGCCAGCTTCGCGGGCCTGGCGCGTTGCGAGAGAGACGGAAGCGGTCGGTGGAGGACTCGCTGCACTGCTGGTTTTGAGGAGTTCGAGCAGGGAATCGTCTGTAGTAAGTTCAGTATGGGATGCGGAGGTGGTGCGGAGGCATTGGAGGCGCACTCTGTTTCTGCGCGCCCGACGAGAAGTGCCGTAGGCATCTTTGCGAAGAGGCGACTGCAGGTCTGAGGGGCAATCGTGTCAACAGCATTGTGGCGGTTGTGTGTACAGAATTGTCGCGCTGGAGTCGTCTCTGCGAGATTCCTACGGTCCGGGGAAATTCCGCGAGGAGCGGTGGCTCGTGCACTGAAATCATCGCAAAGGCAAGAGCTCCCCTCCATACTCGGTCACCACCATCTTCACGCTCTTTCCGTCCGGTCTGCTTCGTGTACATAGTTCGCCTCGCTTCTGTTAGTTTCATGGATTCTGCGACTCCTTAATCAATTACCCCACCGTGGTTCAATTGCTCTCCGCCGCTACGTCACCCTTCGACGCCCGTACCAAATATTTTCTAGAGCTCCGCCCACGATGCCTTCACACCTCACACGCCTCGTATTCCGCAGTATCATTGCAGACAAGCCCCTCCTTTATCGGGAATGTCGCCTCAGAGCCGTCCAACCGCATTTGGTCAATCGCACCGCCCGAGTCCTTCCCCACATCCAGCGCCGAACCTTCCTCGACCTGTTTAAGCAACGGCGGAAAGTCAAACCCATGAGAATACCTGCCGGCTTGGAGACCTTAGCTGAAGTCGACTACAAGACTGAGCATGGCTTGCGACCGCCCGAACCCAAAGTAGTTGCAGAGGCTTTCAAGGTCTACTTTGCGCAGACGAAGGGGACATTTGAACAATTCCATATTGGAAAGGCATTCCCCGCCTTCGTTTACTTGCTGAACAACCCGAAACCAGACGGAACGCCCTGGCTTAGCGCGAGAGAACTCAGTGATGACGTCTACTTCAAAATACTCAAGGCCGAAGCTCGACCTAGGGGCAACGCGAAGGTTCACATCATGTTCGGGAAGGCCCTGGTCGAAGAGTATGCCAGACTAATGGAAGTTGATCCATCAGACACGGGTGGGGATGCATCGCTCCCTTTGGAGGATAATGTCAACGTGAAGAAGGTACGACTACTTTCGGCCATGGGGGCCGCTAAAGAAGCGAGGGACATTGCCACATCCTCGTATAGGTATGAACCTACCTCGTCTACTGAGTATCTTCGACTGGTTCGGAAAGTCTGGGGCATTGTACTCGCAGGCATTGTCCGCGAGGGCAACATCGATGAGGTACGGAGGACAACAGAGATCATACAGCAACAATCGATCCCTATGGATGCTAAGATGCAAGAAGATCTTATCAATTTCTTCTGCAAGAATAAAGTTATGGACGACGCAAAGTTTTGGTACAAGTTCCCCATTACTCAGGGTGACAAAGTCGCGAAGCCTGGCACACTGGCCCTTGCTGCTTTGCTACGAGCATGTGCTCTTGTCGGCGATTTGTCTTTCGGTCAACAGGTGGTGACCTCACTGCTCCAGAACGACATACCAGAGAAGGGAGCATGGGATGCTGTTTTCCTTTGGTCCGCCGCCATTGGCAAGGGAGTAGACGAGGTTGATCGCATGATGAGTGTTATGATTCGGCGCAACGATGACGCACGGAAGAAAAATCATTCAGTCAAGTTGGTCCGGCCCGACGTGGATACCATCAATATGCTGGTTGATTTCGCCAACTCGAAGAAAGATCCCTATTCGGCTGAGCGATACATTGCTTTGGGTGAAAAGCGTGAAATCATGCCAGATGAGAAGACATATGCAATGCAAATCAAGTATCGCCTATCGGTCAACGACATTGATGGCGCACGAGCTGCTTACTTCAACCTCCAGGGAGAATTCTCCGGGGCAGAGGAGAGCGTAGCGGTGGTCAACCAGCTGATCCGAGCGTTGTGCGAGTCTCAGCAGCATCTTTTCGATGAGCTGATGGTAATGGTCGACGACCTGCATGAGCGCAAGGCCCTTTTTGACCCAGAGACAATCGCAGCTCTATGCGTCCTGCATCTAAAACGAGGCGAGGCGATTGATGCTCTTGACCTGTTGCAGACTCATGCACATTCTTATACGCCAGAGCAGCGAACCCACATTCGAAAAGGACTCGCGGCCTTCGTTCTTGACGGCGATACCAGCACAGCAGATGCATGGGAGACTTATCAGATTATGCGCCAAGTCTTCCAAGAAACACCCCGTGCAGACCGTATCGAGCTCATGAACGCATTTTTCGCTCGCAAACGCTCAGACATGGCCTGCCACGTGTTTTTTCACATGCGCAACCATGCTGTCCCTGAAATTCGCGCCGATGCCGATGTGTATGTCGCAGCATTCACCGGATTCGCGCGAAATGCTGATGCTGAATCTTTGGAGCTGGCGCATAACCAACTGAAGCTGGATCTGAACGTGGACTTTGACACACGGATTCGAAATGCTCTCATGCTAGCTTATGGCGCGACCGAGCAGAACTTCAAGGCCATGCGCTTCTGGCGCGAAATCTGCGAGTCCAAGGAAGGGCCATCGTATAACAGCATTCCCATCGTCTTCAGAGCTTGCGAGACCATGCACTACGGCTGGGGGCATGCGGAAGCGATCTGGAAGCGTCTCAAGGAGCAAGACGTTGAGATTGACAGAAACATATGGAAGGCATACATGTGTGCCATGGCACGCAACTCTCAGCACGACGTGGTACAGACCATGATCGAAACTGTCGAGGAGGAGTATGGCTTTACCTTAGATCTTGACATGTAAGCTTGAATCACCGCCGTTCCAACTTTCATTCATCTAACACCTCTTAGCCTGGGTAATTGGTTCAACTCCACCGCCAACATCGAACGGCAAGCGCGGATCGAGAAGTGGATCAAAGAAAGATACCCCGACATATGGAGAGAGCTCGAAGCTCTGGGTCACTGGGTCACCATGGACGGATTCGGACACCGGCGGTTTAACATCAGTCGGGATCTCGAGCCGTGATTTAGTGTAGCAGTTCCTGGAGGAGACAAGCAAAGAGCAACCCAGTCCGTTTACGGCAGCCGTGATGACAAGTACATGTGCTGCACGTGAGTGTTTCTCTCTGTCCGCACCAGTTCTGTTATCTCTCATATCTCACATCCTCTATACTGTTCTCACTCACCTGGGCACTCCTTCCCACCTGCAACGTCATGGTGAGAGCGTCGCCAGCCGAGCTGAAGTCCGTTTGTCGCCCACCTTAACACTTTCTGCTCTCACCTTGCGCAACCTTGACCGCTCTTGCCCCTCCTGCAGCCGCGCTTGCCAGTTATAAAAGCTTCGTTTGCTACCCTCTTCCTTCTTCCCGACGCCCTCCTCTTCCTTCTACTTCATACTCCCCGGGGCCTCTCCTCTCTTCTGCTCCGAAGTCGGCAGCTACCCACTTCGATCGTGTCACTTGCTGATTGCCGCAGGCACAACACAACGTGAGCAGGATCAGGTAAGGACGCCGCTTGCCCTCGCACTGCGCTTGCCTCTTGACGTGCGCTAACAGCTTCAGCTACGATGCGGCTGCTCCCTCTGATCGGCCTGATCAGTCTTACCGGTCTCGCCGTTGCCTCTCCGGTGATCAGTCGTGAAGCCGGCGAAGATGGGAGTGTGACGCCACCGAGACGTCTTGTCGTGTATACCGAGCTCAACTTTACGGGCACACCTTACGAGATCCATGCGGAGAAAGACTGCGTGCAGCTCGTCGCGCCTGTCTACAAGAACATGAAGTCCTTCAAGGTTGCTGATCAAGTCTGCTACTTCATGGACGAGGACGCTTGCGGAGGCAAGGCACTCGTCATTGTGGATGCCCTGGGAGCTGAGGCATGGGGCAACACCGACGATAGCACCAATTTCTCTACCCGGATCACTTCAGTGTACTGCGAAGACCATTCGATGCGCCCTCCCGGTACCGACACAGCTGTTGTCAAACGCGACGGCCCAGGTGAGACTACTGTCTGCAGAAGCACCATGAACATCGGCCCCTGCGTGACGCTCTCCGCCAACAACGCATGTGTCTACTTCGGTTACGAGCTTCGCCACAACATCCGTAACGTCTACCAGGCCTACGGCTCCATCTGCAACTACTACGACGACGACAACTGCAATGTCCCCACGCCAGTGATGACCGTTAACACCCACAAGCAGGCTCTCCATGTCCAGCTCGACAGACAGACCGGAGACAGACTCGCCTATGTCAAGTGCCAGGACTACTGGTCCGCGGCAGACACTCAGCGCGATGATGTCCACATCTTTCCTCGCGCAGACGATGTCGCATCTATACGCCAGGGCGAACTCCGCGCATGCAGACTTGATGGGTTTTGCATTGACGTCAACGCACTCCATGCTTGCCAACCCATGGACCACGAACTTTCCGGAGAAATTCATACTCTCACGCAGGGTCCGCATAGCGACTGCGTATTCTGGAGGGAAAGAGACTGCTCTAATAAGTATTTCACGACATCATCCAAATCCGAGGAACTTGATCTTGTGGGCCCCGGTATACGCACCGGTATGGATATAGTCGCAGTGAGCTGTCATGCGAACAGTCCCACCGATGCGGTTCATGGCCGCAGTGCCGCACATCATCCCATTGAGAAAGCCACGGACATTGTTCAGACACCATTTACCGCAACGCCATGTGATGACCTTCGTAATATGGACCCGAAATTTCCTACCGCTCCAGGTTTTATCTACTTCTGTTATGGGCCAGGCAGAAGCACGAATCGAGGCAAAAACTGCAACAGGTCCTGCACTGGCGCAAACGCATCAAATCAATGCTTTCGAATGACATGGCCACGGCCGTCTCTGGTGGACGTACTGTGGCAGGCCCCGGGAACCGTTTGCAAGTACTACAGGCATGACTGCCTCGACAAGTGGCCCTCCTTGATCATCGACACCCGAACAATATCTATCACACCTCAAAACTTCAAGGGAAATGGTATCTTCATCAGCACCGTTGCGTGCAAGAGCAATTGGGGCACGGAAGAGCTGGGTGCTGGTCCGGATACCATTGTCTACAACGGCACAAGCGTGGGTCCAGCTCAGCTCAAGCAAGAGACCGCCGACATTGTGTCCAGTACCGAAGAAACTTCCCTCAAGATCATCGACGTCATTATCTGCTCACGCAAAGATCTCGCGGGCGATTGCACCCATCTCAGCTCGGACACGTGCTGGCTATTGCCCCCCAAGATAGCGCGTTCTGCTGTATCATGGAGCCAGAGCGAGCACCTTGCCTGCACATTCTTTGCGGGACCATTATGCAGCGACATTTTATGGCGGGTCACAACGAGCTCTAAACAATTTACGGCAAACACATCTACCAGGATCTCAGACCTTACTGTAGCCATCCGATGCGATCCAATAGGCGCCGCACAGTCCGAATCAGAGGCAAACACAAAAGTCCTGCCACCCGCAGTAAAGCGTGAGACAGACACTCCGCTCAAGATCATTGATGTCTCTGTCTGCGCAGACCCAGATGTCACGGGTAGTTGTATCCAGTTGAACGCGGAATTGTGCTGGGTTATGCTCCCCAAGTCTGCTGTCTCAATACGCCAAAGCGAGAACCTTGTCTGCACGTTATGGTCGACGAAAGACTGCACCGGCAATCTATGGTCTCTGACGACAGGCTTCACCTATCAAGCGGTAAACATACCTCCCGAGGTCACAGAACGCACTTTAACTATCAACTGCGTTTCACTAGATGCTCCGTCTGCATCAGAAGCCAGTACAGAGCTGCTTCCACCTGCAGTGAGACGGGAAACAGACGCTTCCCTCAAAGTCGATGGTATCCTCTGCACAGGCGAGAATTCTACAGGTCAATGCCCTAGCGTGGAAGCATCCCAGTGCTATATCTTGCAAGGTACATATCTAGGGGCTCGTTCATGGCGCCAAAGTGAGAGACTTGTCTGTAAATTCTGGGCAGGAACAAATTGCGACCGTGATGAAATATGGGCTCTCACGACGGACTTCTCATACAAAGCGGTAAACCTTCCGCTTGTGGTTTCACGCCAAGGGCATTCCATCCGCTGCGTACCATTAATTGCGCCAGAGCCAGGGTCAGCTGGCCAAGTGCTGGTTGCCGATCGGGAGGGCTTCGGCGGCAAAACACAACTCGTTGATACAGTCAAGGACAATAACAACTGCGCCCCCTTGTCCGAAGAGCTCTCCTTGAACATTCGGTCACTCATACAATATCAAGGGTCTGTGTGTAACTACTGGACGTACGAATGTGGAAATGTGCTCCGGGACGAAAAGCCCATCTTTACCGTTGACTCGCTCGGTGGACAGATCGGATTGTCGCCTATCCCATATGCATTCGGCGGCAAAAACCGCAACAAGATCGGATCTATCAGCTGCATCAACGGCAAAGCTGCCGCTGATTACATGGCTGCGTTGGATCCGTCTGAGAAGGTCATTGACATCGAGACTCCCGAGGTTGCCAAAAACACTGCCTTCAGCACAGGACCGCATGATGGCCAGCTTGCCGCTCGAACTGAATCCACGACCGACGATTACTTCGAGCCGCTCGCGCTCTACCATGACCCTGACCAGGGTGGTGCAGTCATGACCTATGTGGGCCCGAGTTGCGGCCTCAACCCTTTCGGTGTCGACCCCATCAAGTCGCTCTGGCAAGTCAAAGGCTTTCTGTGTCAGTTCTATCCTGCCTGGGGCTGTCAAGAAACCAATGGCCCGCCGCTTTGGATCAACTCTAAAGACGGTCCCTGCTACAACCGAAACGTCGAGTTTCCCATCCTTTCGATTTCATGCACGCGATCGACATACGAAGATGCCATCGAGAGGCCCGACACTACACAGCTCATCGAGCACAAAGCTGAGGCCACGCCAGCAGTCCTCCCTTCAGGCACGATCACCCCAGCAACACTTGCTACCAGGACTGATGCCGCGAACACATTCGCCCCTCTCAAGTTCTGTACCGGAGAAAACCTTACCGGCGCATGCTTCAGCTACACGGGTCCTGCCTGCGCATCTGGCGATCCCGCCATTTTCGAGATGAAGTCGCTAGTAGTCGACAAAGACTTCCACTGTGTGTTCATGTCTGGGCTCAATTGCAACGAAGGATACCCTCACTACGTCGACGCCCGACAAGACGAGAATAGAATGAATAGCATCAACTGGATAGTCAAGTCCATCTACTGCAGCCGGAGCCGTGGCACGGCTGAGATGGTGGGCGGTGCAGACGAGATGTGGTGGAAACGGAAACGAGATGAAAATCTTGCGGAAGACTGAGATCATAAAAGAGTGTATGTGATGGAGAGGGTTAGATTTGATCTAGCAAATAGATGGAAATGAACTGTCCAACCAGGCTTTGAGGGCTCATGACTCGTGAATTAAAGATTGCATCTCATTCATTATTATCATTATTAACCCTCCACTAACCCGCCTCGGATATAGACCTTTTCACCTCATGAACACGCGGCCAATGCTTCGCTACCAGAAATAAAGACAAAAAACAAATCATGTACATTCTCTTTCGGGAACCTCAGTCGCACAGCGATGCTCAGTCCCGATTGATCACCCTCAGACTCCGCCTGGGATTCAGCAACACACCCCTCGTGCCCCAGAAGCTCGGCTCCTGCCCACTCAGCAGATCCTCGTGTATACTGCCGTTACTGCTCCGCCTCGTCCACTCGCCCGCGGGCACACTCGTATATCCATCCCCACCGCTCGCGCCGCGCGCAATATCAAACGAGCCCGCCGCGGCGCCATGGCTACTTCCCAACGTGACCGGCGGCCGCTCACTGCTATTCTTCCCGGACGACGACGTGAGCGTATTCTGCTTCTCGTTGTTCGCGCGCGTCTGCACCATGGCCGCATGGTTCTTCCAGATCTGGACTTGCTTCCTGTAGATCCACGCGCAGAAGGCGAAGTAACACGCGATGAGGAAGAAGACGCCTGCGATGACGCCGGCAATGATGGCGCCAATGTTGGGACCTGAGGGGCCGTTGGAGTAGTTGCCGCCGTTGGTGCCGTTGTTGGGGACGGGCCAGGTCTGGGGTTTGCCGGTGGCGAGGGGCCCGGCGGTCGGGGTTTGCACGGGGGCGGTGAGGGTTGCGCCGCCGGTGGCTGCGCCGCCGATGGCTTCTTGGACGGGGGCGGGCACAGCGTAGCCGTAGCTGCCTTGGAGGCCAGAGTTGGCGCCGTAGCCGCGCTGGTTGAATTGCTGGGCGAGGGGGTTGCCCTTGCTTTCGGGGCCGGAGAAGGCTTCTGTTGCGACATTTCCAGTGAGGGCGGTGAATTGGTCGGACCAGCTGAGACTGCTCATGTTGAAGACGTAGAGGCCGGGGGATTCGCACGATAGGTTGGGGTCGATGTAGCCGCCGACGACAATCATTTGGCCGTCCCAGACGTGGCAGGAGTGACCGGCTCGGGCATACGGCTTCTGGTTCTTCTGGTCGACTTCGACCCACTTGAAGGACGGGACGGAGAGAATCCACATGTCATCTTTCTGGGTCTGGTCGCCGAACGGCTGGAGGTTCTGTCCGCCATACATGTAGATGTTGTACGATGAGCCGCTGTGAAGTGTTAGGATTGCAAAGTCAGCCTTTAGACGTGGTACTTACTCTGCAGCAGCTGCAACGGCAGCACAGGCGTTGACGCGGTATGGAGGAAAGGTGTCGCCTGAGGTGCTCTGCTTATACCATGTCGACTTGGCGATATCATAGACGTCGATGACATTCAGTTGCGTCTGTCGTTGTTAGCAAGGCTCCTGTATTCGTCCGAAATCGTACTCACAAAGGTGTCATTGTCTCCACCAGTGAAGCCGATCAAAAGACCCTCGTCACCGAAACCAGGGACGTATGTCAGCAGACCATCTGCACGCGCAGGGAACGAGCCAGTGTTCTGCAGTCCGCCTTGCGTGATGTTACGGAAAACGCCATCACTTCCCGCCTTCTTGTCCGTCTTCAACGTGTTGACAGCATTGTTCGAGAAGCCAGGGAATGTGAACTCCAGAAGACTCTTCAAGTACAGCCTGGCGACCTGATTGCTCCAGCCCTCGGTTGTGAAGTCGTCAAGATGACCTCCAAAGTACCAGCCTCGCCCGAGAGACGCAACGCTGAAAGACGCTCCTTCAGCAGCTCTTTGTACATCCTGGCCGTCGTCTTCTGCAGCATCGCCGCCTGAGGTTTTGGGACTCTTGTGCTCTTTCCACTGCTTGCCGCTGATATCGTACTCCCAGACTGAGTTCGGGCCGGGGCTGGCTTTCGGCTTGTCGGAGTACTGGCCGCCGTATAGCCAGAGCGAGGAGGTCGAGCCCCAAAGCGTACCAAGCGAGACGGCAGGTGGACCAGAAGGTTGTGGGAGGCCTGTGAGGGAGGGGTTGGAGATTTGCCATGATTTGGTGAGGTCGAGGCTGAGGAAGTTGTTGTCTAGAGAAGTTAGCGATGGTGCCTTTCAGCATTGCATAGGACTTACTCCAAGTATCCTGGTCGTCCTTTGGCGAGTCGTTCTGACGGAAGCCATACATGTACATCGTTCCATTCACGATTGTGCTCTGTCCGGCCCATCGCTTGCACGCTGATGTAGGCGAGTCGGCACGCTTCACCACCACGGATCGCTCGGCCTCGGCTTCGATCGTGCTTCCCGGAATCAGGTCGCCGCGTACTCCTATCCGCGAGATGGGACTCATGGAAAGAATCGGGAGCATGACAGCAAGGACGAAGGCAAATATGCTTAGCCGGTAGAACCTCAACGGCATTGTCGACTGAACGGGAAGAACGGTGGATGAAAGCGGCGCGTCAGATTCGTCCTCGTCCACAACGGATTCCCAGTCGCTCTCGTCCTCCTTTCCAACTTCTCCATAGATGGAATTGCGACTTCGAAATCGGACCATCCTGGCCGGTCTGATGGGCTTTAATGTCGTTGTCATCGGCGCCGCCATCCTCACGTCTCGCATCGTGTCCTCATCCACCAAACCGACTTCAGTAAATATCGACCTACGACGGCCTTCGGCAGGTTGCGGTCGCACTCGCTCCATGTTTGAATCCGTCACGTAAAAGAAGCGACCGTTGATGGTCGCGTGCGAGTCGTGCAAAGATCAAGCCGCGAAAGAAGGAGACAGAAAAGGTACAGCTGTATATATGACGTCGAGGCGTCAGCTCTGCCGAAAGGAAGGGTATTAATAGGAGGTGATATAGATCGGGATGCGTGGCAGGGCTGGGAAATGCTGATTTGCAGCTTGTCAAACACCCGTTGACGCAGTAGCCTCACCCCAGGTACAACAATCTGAGATCAGCCGTCGGTGCTCCACAGCAGTAGTGTAGCAGCGCGAAAGGTACTGTAGCGATGCGAGAGGGACGAGAAACCGAGTTCGTCCGGGACCTGGCAATATAGGCTGCGGTATCACCTTACTGTATGCCAACCAAGACGCCTTCGCCTCCTCATCGGCTCGCTCCTCTCCCGCCATTGCAAGTCCCGTAAGTGGCAGCCCGTCCACAGCCAACGTCATGAGCGGGCCCCGATTTGGTAATGATGCACGCCATCGCATTTGGGATTGGCCTCAACGGCTGAGTGCAGGGGGTGGCATTGGTCGCTCTGCTGGGAATGCCATGCAAATTAAGCCTGACATGCGCCAAGCCTAGAGCATCCTTCCAAGATTCCAGGTCGTACGAATTGGCGGACGTGACGAGGAACGAGCGCCGTACCACCAAAGGATTTTGTGCCTGACCCTTGAAAGCGAAATCTTGGATAAAAGTGCCCGTTCCGCGGACGCAGCTTCAAGGAGGTCCTTGGGATTTCCCCTTTCCCATCTGTTCTGTTTTCTCTTTCTTTGTCGCCCGCTGCAATCGATAAACCCCACCGCCTCGGCTATTCCTGATGCAGTACACACCCACATCGTTCCCGCCGCACCTGATGTGTGCTTACATACGCTGGCGGAGAATTTCAATAGTCCGCACATTAGTTTTGCGGGTGTCATGACCCTGAAGTGCTTCTATTTTTGACCTTCTGTTTCACGAGAGAACATCCCGTATCCGTAGCGCTGCGAGTTTAAAGGTTGAGCGTGGCTGTGTTGTTCCAGGTGGCAACACCAAATCTCCTTACCGCCTTGCGTACGCGGCCCCTTAGGTGCTCTGGCTTCGGCTTTTTTCTACGCGAACAATGGTTACCCTTGCCTTGCGGCTCCGTGGCATTTTGTGATGAGTGTCTTCGCGTGCCAACCGACTGACCGCTTGTTACGCGACGTCGAGTTGCAATGAGCCGCGAAAGTGTATATGATCCTCATTAATCACATCACGAAATTATCATAGAGATCATTGGACTATTATCAAATATGATTGACAAAGTGTCCGCGAAACGCATCCCACGAACCATCGCTAGAGGCATGCAAACCCAGGGTATATATGCTGTACAAGGAAAACCAAATCATACCAACCGGGAGTTTAGAAAGTCAAAACGCCAAAGTACCTGCCAATCACAACTGCTCTTCGAACTCCGTTTCCACTTCAGGCGCCACTACCCTCTGTAACGAGTATAGTTTACTTATTTGCAGGGGTTTTCGGCATCGAACCTCGCTTTCTTCTCTTCTTTCTGTCTGTCCGTGGTTCTGTTGACTTATCTCGAGTATTCCTCTTCTTCTTCGAATTTGGCTCGTTCGCTTCTGTACGCGACTCGGTCTCCTCCTGCAGCCCAGCATTCACCTTCCCATCATCGAAAGGGCCATCAAAAGGGTCGTGGTGCTCGCTAAGCTTGTCCTGGTCAATGTTGTTTTGGAGATGGCGACGAAGAGCCTTGAGCGTTCGAGCCCATGTTCCTTGATCCGGTACTAGTGTAAGAAGCTCTTTGACTTCTGTCTCTAAATCGGGTGGGGACCACTTCCTCTCCAGCAAATCTGCAAGTTCGTGCCATACAACATCGTCTATATCCGTGACTTCCGCGTCAAAGACAAGTGCTTCGATAATATCGAGTTTGTCGCCCCACTTCATTTGACAGACAACTGGAGGTACTTGAGCTGATTTCCGTGGCTGTTGGGACGTTCGCAACGTCGAGCTCTTCGACATTTGGGATGCGGCAGATAATTCTTCCTGGCGGACCGAAGCTGACGACGCAGATGGATCATGCACCTCAACCGCTGATACCTCTTGGACGTCTTTGTCTTCGGGCGTTGCAATTTCTTCGTCGTGTTGCGCAGGTGTTAGAACCTCATGTACGTCACGCTTTTGAACAGCCTCTTCCTCTTGGTCGGTGTCTTCGCCAAGTGTAGGGACTTCCAGCTCCACATCTTGTTCAGCTGTTGCAACATCGTGTCCGTTATCAACGGGTGATGGGACATCGACCTCGTCGAGTTCCTCGCTTGCCGCCTTCTCTAAAGCTTCGGATGCTGCTTCCACCTGATCGTCATGTTCTTCAGGCGTTGAAATGCCGTCGCCGTTGATATCTTCTGATGCTGCTACCTCGTCTTCCTCTTCAGACACTGCAACTTCCTCCTCTTCAGATGGTGCAGTGACCTCTTCGTTGACCTCTTCAGAGTCTACCTCATCATCCTCTTCAGGTGACGAAGTGACCTCGTCTGCCTCTTCAGGCACTGCAACCTCGTCAGCATCCTGTTCAGGCGCAACAACATCCTGCCCGAGAGCTTCCCTAATCGCTGCTTCGGCATTTTTCTTGCCGGGTCTGGTAGACTGACGGCGTTTTTGAGGGGTTGCCGTAGCCGGTGGTTCGTCATCGGTCTCATCCACCTCCTCAACTGGGTCGTGTGCTTTGAACCGCTTCGCGCGTGACTTCCGAGGTTTATCTGATGCAACACTCGAATCGAAGTCACCATCAGGGTCCATCTCGTCAATGTCCAAATCATCGTTGTCCACATAGGCTTCACTTTTCCATGGCCTGCCTCGCTTCTTCCGCGGCTCACTTTCATCCCCTTCAGCTTCACTCTTCCTTTTCTTTGGCTTCGGCTTGCGATTTGGCGCCGCTGGACGAGTTGGGTCCGGTGTTCTACCTCGCTTGTAGATAGGACGAATGTTGACCCAGGCGTCCCGCTTCTTCATCTGCGTCCACTTGACTGTGCATTGCAGACGGCTGCGAACTTTGCCCATGAGTTCACAGACCGCAAGCCAGTTGATGTCTGTATTCGCGTACTCCGCAACCGATGGTAGTCCCATTTCATCCCGCTCATCTTCGTCTCTCTGTATGACAGTGGTGAGCGCGCTCACAAGCGATTCCTCTTCGGCACGCGTCCAGCGAGCAGTGTTCCGCTGCTCGCCATACTGTACGTAGTCTTTCCACCGATTGAGGATGTCGGTGGCAGATCGATCGGACATGATCAAGGACATGGTTTTCCACTGGCTTGGATGTTTTTCCATTAATCCTTTCAGCTCCTCGTCCTCCTCCTCAGTCCAGCCACCGCTTTTAAAGGTATGGTACCGTGCTTGCACGTGGCTTTTGATGATCTCCGGCTTGCGTCTTAGCTGAGGCTCGGTGTGCAGAATCTCCTGCCAAAACTCCTTGCTTTCAGCTTCCTCTTCGAGCTCCTGTGCATCCCATTCGCTCTTCTTGCGTTTGTTCCGTGGGTCATGGCTTGGGTCGGTCCATTGAATGATGGCAACGAGATCGAGTGTACTAAGGTCGTTGCGCTGCTGGAAGTCTGAAATAGCTCTCCGGAGAACTTCGTCCTCGTCTGGCGTAAATCTGCCGCTAGCTGGCAGCACTGGTGGGTGGTTTAGGTCCCGGTTGTTAGTCAACTCTCTGTCGGCAGCGTATTTCGATAAGTCTACTGTGCTTTTCCGAGCATAGCGACGAGCTGGCGTGTTTGTGAGGGGCGGCGGCCTCGATTTCCTTTCTTTTGTGGGCTTTGGTGTCGATTTCTCGGTTGAAGACGCGTTTTGCATGTCATCCTCGTCAGCCAGTGGGTTCTGCTGCATTGGTGGATCCGCATCAGGTTGATCAGTAGCACCCGAGGCGTCTTGCTCAAGGACTTCAGCGTTTATAGCCTTTGAGTTGCGCTTGCGCTTTTTGGATGCCGGCGGAGTCTGAGCGCCCTCTTCAGCACCTTTATATGCAGAAGCCTTGTTCGACAAAGATTTCCTGGCCTTCTTGGGCTTCATGCGTATCGATGGAGTCTCAACAATCTCCGGCACATGGTCGTCTTCACAATCAGATGGCCTGGCGGAGAGCGGCGGCTTGGACCTCTTGAGCTTTCGCAGTCTGCCCGCCACACTCTGTAGGAGACCTTCCATGTTTTCGCTCTGCGCGGTCGCATTGTCGCTATCCACAGACTCGTCTCGCGGGCTCTCATGAAGGGCTTGAATCAGTGAACCACGCTTCTTCTTGTTCGTGCGCTTGATGGGTGTTGGAGCTTCTTCAGCCCCATTAATTACGTCGGCGAAGGACATTGCAGACATATCCTGCCCGCGCGTTGCAGCGGCTTGCTCAGATCCCGGCGTGGTTGAGAGCGGAGTTGCGTATGTCTTCTTGCGCTTGCGCTTGGTCTCTGGGGCCGAGGCGGGAGGGTTGTTGGCGGGCATAGCCGTGGTATTTTCATTGTCGTTCGATGGCGTGCCCTGGCCGAGTACAAAGTTGAGGCTGTTGACCTTAGCAAGCAGCGACTGTTGGCTTTTGCCGCTGTTCTTATTCTGTGTTGGGCCTTCTTGCAGCGTTGCGGGTATAGCGAAGGAGGACGTTGCGGCAGGGTTGTCGGCGGATGTGGCCGTTCTTTTGTCATTGCCCCAACAGTTTAGGCATATTTTCAGCAGCACTCCATCGGCTTTTTGCCAGAAGTCACTTTCCGTTTTGTGCGTATTGCACTTTCTGCAGTAGTAATCACTCGTGGCGGCCGTAGTATCCCGACGTGATCCCTGTTCCTTCCATTTAGCTTGCAATTTTGCCTTCCTACACTTCTCGCAGAATCGAGATTTGGTATTTGAAATGGGTTCGACGCATTTTTCACAGTTACGGTCCTTCCACTCGGACATTTCCCGAGGCTTCGACGGCGTGCCCTGGCCGAGTACAGAGTTGAGGCCGTTGACCTCAGCAAGCAGCGATTGCCGACTTTTCCCGCTCTTCTTCTTCGTCGTCGTTTGTGTTGGGCCCTCTTCTAGTGTTGCGGGTATAGCGAAGGAGGACGTTGCTGCGGGCGTTATAGGCGGGCGAGGGGAGGCTGGCGCAAGCTGTGAATCAGGCACCTCGACCTCACTTTGCGGCTGTGGGGCGCCTTCATCGCCTTTGGATTGTGACGCCGCGGGGTCTTCACAGGCGGGAGTGAGCGACAAGGGATTGAGGACAGCTGCGGATGGCGGCGAGCAGGGTATGGTTTGCTGACTCAGTGCGGGGGGTTGTGTCGTCAAATCGATGGGCTGCTCCTCCCCTGAGCCGTCTGCGCTGTCGTCCGGCGTCGGGCTCCTGCCTCTGGCGTCGCTCGTGGCATGCTCAGCACGAGCTTCTTCTTCGACGAGCTGCTGAGAAGCTAAGAAGTCGTCCATTGTGGGGGCTGCCGCACCAATGCGTTAGCAACGTTCAGCTTTGAGTGTTGCGGTGTTCATAGTGCGCGGGGAAACACATGCAGCTCAACATGACGTTGTATATACTCACTGTAACGGGGCTTGTACTTATCATCCGGGGAACTTTGCGGGAGACACGTACGGGCTTGTGAGTCTGAGCCTGGTACTGGTTGCGACGAGCTCTGGCCCATGTTAAGGCTTCAATCGTGCAGCATTCTCGAATTTTTATCTCGTTTTCCCTCAAAGAGCAAAACTAGCAGTTGAGGCTCAATTGGGACCGTCATGCTACGACGACAGGTCGTCGCAATTGTGATTCGTGGGCGCGATCGAACGCGTCGGGGAGACGCTAGCGCGATAAGGCCCGATTCAGTTTAGTCACTTTATACTCTACGTTTGTCCCGACCTCACACATCAGACGACTCGTTTCGACCTGCTTCAGCTAGTTAAAGATACTGCTTAGTCTTATGGTTTTTGGTATTTCTGCCTTATGCAAATCTTCAGAGTGGGTTCACAATATGGAGAACTGATTGTGCGTCGCCATCGTCGTACTGCATGGAGGCTATCAGCGACGAAGGAAAATAGACAGAGACTTCCTGATCGGATATCCTGAAATCATGCACAGTATCGCTAGGTTTGGGTTGCGACCGTGAGGCCCTGTGAATAGCCCCAAGCACCCTGGTTGCGTTTTGTCATAGTTGAAAACATGCAGTAAATTCAGCTGTATCAACTGTGCGTGCTGCATACCACATCTAGCCGCCTGATGGGATCTTTCGAAGAATCATAACACCGCTCCACCCTATCTTCCACCTGGTCGCATCTTTGACTTGGCACTCCATCTTCCAGCCAGCCAACTTGTCCCCGCCCACCGTCACTCTTCTTATCTCATCAAGCATCCGTCTTTTCAGGCCAGGTAACAATACGCTGGGACATGTTGTGGAATTCCAGGCAATCTCGAAGATTATCACGCGCAAGGCGGGCATATCGTCAAAGACCTTTGGGCAATGCAAAGTCACTCCATCGCTGCCTATGGTGTTCAACACGAAGTCGGGCGTATCAGGCTTTTGAACTTGTCTCCGAATAACTACTCTCTTCGCCCTCTGTCGAAATTGAGCGTATTGTGGAGAGTCGGGGAAAAGAGCACAAGCAGTGGGGGGGATGACGACCGTCGTGCGTGGCAGTCGTAGATAGAATGCCTCCAGCGTCTCGTTCCGGAATTGCCGGCTTGCCAAAAGGAGGCCGATGTGTCTTTCCCAGCCTTCTTCTACCAATGTCACATGGTCAGGGAGGACGTTGAAGTAGATGATGTCTCTGAGTTCACGGGGCAAGCTGAAGAAGTGCATAGTGTAGCTATAAATGAAAGATGAATGCTGTTTGACAAACACGCGTGAATTTCTTTGAGAAGGCGTATCGTAGTCGTTTCCGTGTAAGGAAGCCACGAGCTTCGATGTAAGACGTCACACCTGTAAGTTACCTCGGAACAACTTAAGCTAGCGTCAGTGTACCACAACACTAGCAACGATTATCTTCCACCACGTCTATCTCACACATATTTGCGAGACACTTGATATACTTTCAAGAACTCTGGAATCAACTGCGTCCCGTGATGCTCATGCTCCATGATCTTTGCAGCGCCGGTGAGGACGAGAAGCATGATGCCAGTTGAAGCTACTTACCCCACCTTCCGCGACTACCAAGCATTCACCCCCCAGGGTTGTTTCCTCAGCCACACCTTTTGACACTTCTCCACTATCGTTTGGTACTACAAAAAGCCAGCACCTTTATCTTCTACTAATCATTTGAAAATGGCTATTGCATTCATCCGACCCTACGACCCATCGCGCGACTTCACCAACGGTCTCCACGTGGTATAGCCCCTTGTTGTTTCCACCCTAACATCACATCTCACAATGCCTCCATAGTTCTTCACCACCATAGACACAGGCTTAGACTATGAGCCAGCGCGTACCATCGGCAGCCATATATGGTACAAGCCATATGTCAGCGTGACACCCGACACATGCTTCGTATTGGACGACGGCACCGGGCGCGTAGTGGGATACTGCATTGGTACAGCAGATACCACGACTTTTGCCCAGCGCTGGCGAGAAAAGTTTGTGCCGCTTGTAGATCCAGCGCTGGTACCACGGCCCGAAGTGCGATCTGAAGACCCGCTCATGGAGAAAGACGACATCAAAGGGTTCCGGGAAGCGGTGTACAAGGCGCATTGTAGTATGCTGCAGCCGTGGCCAGAGAGTTTGGAAGCTTACCCGGCGCATTTGCACATTGAAATTCTCTCGGAGTTTCAGAGACAAGGGCATGGGAAGGCTTTGATCACGGCTTTCTCAGACGCGGTGAAGATTCGGGGTGCAAAGGGTGTGCACCTGGATATGGTGCAGCACAATACGAATGGGCGGGCGTTTTACGAACGTGTTGGCTTCGAGCTTTGCTCTCAAATTCTGGATGGCGGGGAAAGTGAGCAGACGGGAGTGAACGGGATTGTGGTGACATTGGTGAAATCGTTGTGATGTGTTGGAGTAATTGCAAAGTGCTCCGGATAACAAATAGATTCATCAAGTACGAGGAGCGCTCAGACAAGTGGTATCACTGAACGCAGCGCTGCCAAGTCGTGAACCTCAGGAGGGAAGAAGCACCAGGGCAGCTCAGAAATCCATGAGCTCCTCCTCTGTGAAGGTGTACTCTACATCCCATTCAGCATCCCCTGCTTCTTCTTTTTTCCTCTCCTCCTCTATGGCCAGGCCCTCTGTGAGAGCCGCATCCTTTCGAGACAAGAGATATCCAGTACGAGAGTTCAACCCTGGCGCACCGCGCTGTAGCCTGCTTCGCTCATCCAATCGCGAAGAGCCTATGCTGTGTGTCGAAGTGGTGTTGCCAGAACCACTGCCAGCACCACTAACACCGCTTTGAGCGTACGCATCGAAGCTCATCCCTGATGCACTCCGATGTACCCCTCTACGCTCACCCAGTCGCGAACAATATCCCAAACCTCCATGGCGTGTCGATGTACTGCTGACAGAACCCCTGCCCGCAGCACTATCAACACTGCCATGAGTAGACATATTGCTAACAGAACTGCTGCCAACAACCTCACCTACAGGCCGGGTGTGGAACCGCGCCTCGTACCCGACGACCCAGGCCCTTGACCTCTCTGCTCCCTGAGTGGTCGCGACCTGCTGGTCCAGCGTCAGGTCGAGCCAGCCATGCTCCTCGAGCCAATTGGCCACCCACACGTCTTTGCGGCACTGAAGGTACCGCTCTAGCTCCTCGTCCGTTGGTTCTAGCTCTAGTCAGCGCAGACTCCGAAGCCCAGCGTGTGTACGTACGATTTGAGCTAACGCTCATCTCCCCCATTTTTTTCGTGATGTCTCGATCAGGCTCGTTATTTCCTGCCATTTTGCAGTGTGCGTGTGTGTTGAGTGACGGGTGGAGGGTGGTCGCGCAACGACCTTAGATACAGTCTCTAGCGGCGGCACGTGCCCACAGCGTCTGCGTCAGTTCACTTCACCGTCATCGATCACCGTATTCTGCATTGTCACTGGATTGAGGATGAGAGCAGGGTAGCGGAAAGAGGTGCAGATCGAAGGGCAGAAGGAGCGAAGTGAGGCCAAGACTTGGAATAGCAGGAGACGAGGAGATAGATGTTGGGTTATCATTCCGTAAATATGCTCAAGACAGGAGCAATAAAAGTACCAGTGAACATGCCGCTAGAATTCATAAGAAACGCCTACCCTACACTCAATGTCTCCCTGTACAGAAACGCATGAAAATGCCATTGATCCTAAGTCGAATACAAAGAATCGAAGTCTTACATGACCATAGCCATCGCCGCAACGAGTGCAACGACGAAACTGACGGTCGCACTGCCCTCCAGCTTACCACCAGCGCTGCCAAGCCTGAACTTTCCGTCCGTCTGGCGGTCGAAAGTGACGTTCTGCTGAATCGTCTCGTTCAAGCACTGACCGTTGGCAATGTCCAAACCAGCCAAGTCATTCGGCTCGCGGAAAAACATGTAGCTCTTAGTGTTCAAGCCCTTGAAGCCCTCAGTGTTATATGGGAACCACATGGTGGAGTCGGTCGCGGAAGTGTTGCGCAAGAAGATACACTGGACTTGGTTGGGGTAGGTGTGTGCGAGTTGGGGGTAGTCCTTCATGACGTCGCTGTTCGAAGTGTCGGCGACAAGCACAAACTTTCGCTGCGGGAAAGTCTCGAAGACCTTGGTGAGGAGGTACATGCGGATAGAAAGGGTGGCTTTCACGTCGGAGAAGTTGAGCGGGCGAGTGTCGAAGGAGCCGCCGGGGTAGGTCTTGTAAATGAAGTCCATGTAATTGCGGGTGGCTTGTTCGGGGGTGGTGGTCAGATAGTGAAAGTGCGTGCTGTTAGGTAGAGTACGTGACCAGTTGGCGTAGATCTCTGGCATGTTCTCCCACTGGACAAACGGGCGTGCGAAGGAGTTCAAGAGACCCTCCTTGGGATCGTAAATCTTGGTGACACGTAGAATGTCGTCAATGTCGGAGACAAAGGTGATACCTTGAGTAGGTACAAGGAAGGCAGTGGCGTTTCCGGACAAGGTGCCATTGGTGTAGACGTTCAGGCGCTGCACATTGTTGGTCTCGTTGCCGGGGAGAAGGCCGTTTTGCTGGATGGGGACAAAGACGTCGAAGTCACCCTGATCGGTCGTCTCGTAAGGCAGAGTCAAGTTCTGTGTACCTCCTGGTGCCTGGATGGAGTTGCCGCCGCCTGGCTCGCCGTCTCCGCCTTGCATTGGCGCTGGCTCCAGAGACATGGAGACATTCTGATCTCCCTGCTGAACAATGTAGATGGAGCGCGTGAGGTTGCGAGCCTGCGCTTGTCCCGCCGCATCGAGCTTATCGACCGAAGTGCCAATCAGAAAGTCGTTCGCGAGGTCATCAACCTTGTCCTGGGAGATATCCGGGAACTTGTAGACATTGCCGTGGAATCGAACGTTCCATCCCTTGTCGGTCCAGTTGGCATAAGGAGGGATGTTGAGGACTTCGGTGGGCTTCGCAGCCAGCTCGTCACCGATACCAAGCTCAGAGAGCACTTTGGTGCCAGTGGGGAGGTTTTCGAACCAGCCAGGTACGCCTAGTCACGCTATTAGCACACAAGCCTTTCCAAGCACATGGTGGTGTCTTGGTGTGTCTACGCACCCTCAGTGAAGAAGCTTGGCAGGGCCGATCCAATGACACTCTCCCACGACTTTGCTACACCTCCGACACCGCTCTTGATGTCGTCGATGATGTCCTTCTTCTGCAGGTAGCTGTGGCGGCTGTCGAAGCGGATCGCGGCGGGTGTGACAATTGGAGCGCGAACTTCGACCTGCGCAGGAGCCGGAGTGGGCTCTGGTATCGCGACAGCACTAGCAAAACCCAATGCAGCGCTCAGCAGCATCCAGCGCTGCGACGAATGTGTGCGTGCCATGTTGCAGATATCTCGCCGGGTGAAGAAGAAGTAAACAGGGGCTAGACGCGTCGGATCGCGTCTCCTCGACTGCAATTACAACGGCAGACTGAGGAAGTAGGATACAGGAAAGGAGATGCAAGTAAGAGGGAGAGTGGAATGCTGCGCCACTTAATGGCGATAATTCCCGCCAGCAGGTTTCAATCTAGTTGTTGGTTGTTTGGGGCTGTACCTGGCAGTGCCACCCCTGTCGAATGATGTCATCTGCTTCTTCGGACTTCCCATTTCCCGATATGGTTAGGAGGAAACGAGAACCCCATATTTGAATCTATCCATCCCGGCACAGGTCTCTTCGACCTGCACAGAAAACACCGCAACTGACATTGCAGGTCTTTGTGTCTTTCGGACTGAGCAGTCGACATTGTAGTACTACTCTATTAGCGACTGAAGACCTTGCGAAGGAAGGAGCACCCGCGGCACTATCCCGATTTCAGCATCTCGGAGCTTGCTCCGGCCGCCATCGCCATCGCAACTGCCCGTTAGACTACACCTTCACACCACACTGCCGCGCAATTGCTACCAGGTTTGTACGCTGCGCCACGACTGGACGTCTCCGCCGATGCAAGCCGCATCACATCTTCGTATTACTTTGGCTGCGTCACACGGCCGAGCGTTAGGGCTGAGCAGCGAACTAATCGAACTAGCTACTGGATGTAGCGAAAGCACCACTTCATGGAGAAACATCTACGACAGACGCATACGTTTATCCTCATCTGTTGGCTTGTTTCTGTCCGCTTTCTTGCATCGTTACTCATTGAATTCAATATTTATGCGTTGCTATCCATTCTCCAGCTCTGCCCACCAAGGTCACCTTCCCGATCTATTCACTTTCGGTCCGCGTGTTCTGCGCACGATTGACGTATAAGTTTCTTGTTGCTGTTTCCGAGCATTTGTCATATCGATCCATTGCACACTTGTGGACACACCAGTAAGCGGAAGTAGCTCGACTACAACAAATGTTAGTCCCATGACTGCAAGAGCAACATATGAGTTTGTACGTACCATTTGAAGCAGAGGAAAACCAACGAGGCCGAGAGATCGACATTCGAGTGTGTACACGGTGCTTCCAGATCAAGCCCATCACGGACAACAGTATCATGATGAATATGGTTGCGAGAGCAAATATAGCTTCTTTGGACCAAGGCGAGGAGGTGCCAGGCGAGGGCTGGTCATGCGTATCTTTGACTATGAGCGTATGATCACCTCACGTGATGCGGACCTCGCTATTCGAAGGATGTAGAACGTACCATTTCCCATTTCTGATATAGATTGTACTGGTCTTGAGGCTCAGATTTGGCGGCGTAGTGGGCTGTGCGAGGTGGGTCTTTCTCAACGCAAACCCTGCGTAGAGACTGAAAGACTCAGCGGAGAGATGCCTGTCAACAAACTCAGTCCGTACAGTCCAAGCTTCGTAGGAAGTATTGTGTTAACCCAAAAAGCAGCCTGGCCTTCTTCAACGACTCCAAATGCTCTGCACAATTCGCGAAAATGACACTTACTACAGTACCAGAACCTTGGGGTCAAGGTTTTGATCGCAACGTTACTGCTGTGTAATGTCGAATGATCAAAATGACCGCGACGAAAGCTGCAAAGTGAGAAACGGAGATTACAGTGATCCGAAAGTTTTCGCGGGGACGCCCGCTGAAGCTAAGTGCGACGATGATTGAGGTGACCACCGGCAATGTACTTTGGTCAAATCACGTTCTAAGTGGTTGCCCGACTCGAGGTATTTGCAGGGCCGCAGGACAGGGTTTTTGAAACGTTCCAAACAATGGAAAAGATAACAGAAGCAAGAAGCTCCGGACTGCAAATATGAGGAGCGATGCAAAGAAAGTGCTGATACAGTACATCACGGCTGGGTGACAATTATGAACGTCTAGTCAAGTGCATGGATGTGTGAATAGAGAGACTTAGCGTGCGACATGTACTACAAACCATGTGCAAAGCCACTGGCGCAACCTCATCAGTTATGGTACCGGTAGGGATCTGGGGGCTTGGATCCAGGATGTAGCCTTTTGCGTTTCTGACTGGACACTAAGTATGCACTCCGACAGTTCAGGCTGGCTCGACTCGTGCTGGCAGCGCGCAGACCACATCCAAGCGGCCCGGCACGAGGACCTTACATCTGACCTGACCAATCCCAGTTCCACATGGTCGTGGACGTTGCGCCAGGTTCCGGTTTACGTGCAGGGAATGCGGTCGTCTGCGAACAAGATCTACATCACTTTTGTGCCCATCATTTTTCAGCCTGACGAACATCGCACCCCGCTGTGATTCCTTTCAGTTATATCTCTCAAATAATAACGCCATAACGTTGATATGTCCCAACTGTAGTCGATGATGTACAGTTGCATAACACATAAGACTATGGCAGTATGTTTTTGTCCAGCTGCATTCTGTTGTGGCGTTGGTCGAAATACTTATATACTAAACTATGATAGCATTAAGAGCTGTATCAGCCTCCAACACTGGAAAGCAGCCTCTTCATATGCATGGCATGCGAGCATGAAGCAATTTATTACATTCGATGACATTGCTGTAGCATCCGAACATCGTGCGCAGCAGCGCCCGAGAACCTGAGCCATTGGAATAAATCTACCGAAGAAATAGCATCAACTGCGAAGTGGAGATCTTGGACCCCTCCGCCTACGTATTTCGGACTTATACATTCTCTGTTGCGACTGTCGAACGACCTCCATTTCAACCCAGCCTGAGCTACCAGAATTGCGACGTGGAAGAGCGGAATCGTTGTCTAAGCATGTCAGTATCAGCATCGATAGGGGGCTTTGGCTGGACTGACCAACTCTTGCGATGTTTGACCATATGTACTTGAGTGCAGAAAGCTTTCCTACACCACACTTGTACTTGAAGGCTAATCCTAAACCAGAGAGCAGGATCATCACAAAGATGGCAGAGAATGCGAACACTGCTTCGTTTGACCATGGATGCGCATCTTTCGTGACAGGTTGAGGAGAAGTAACTTGACATGCATCAGTACCATATTCACAGGGACATTTACATGTATGACACCAAGACGGAATGGAGACAGGTTACCATTCATGTACATCACGGCCTGATGAGTTTCGATACTGAAATAGCACCGGAGTAGCTAGCCCTTATTTTTAGAGTATGTGTGCACAAAGGCCTCAGATAATGTACAATTGCAAGGGACAAGGTGAAGTTCCCAAGGTTGAAAGGGTTGCGTGTGCAAAGATGTCTGTTCTTCTCCCAATCAAGGGCGAAGTCCATGGGGTTTTTATAGAATATATGGGCGTGTGTGAGCATAATTCAAGTACACTGCGGCGCGGCTCATCAGCAGGCCCTGCCTACCATGGGTTGCTTAGGCGCGGCCACGTCTAAAGCGCTGCATGCCCCTCTCGCTTGCAGACTTTTGGGGCCATACATACCCGAGACTTTCAGAACGCGTCCTAATCGGTTTAAGTGCTGACGTTGCGAAGAAGGGGAACAGACGACAGGTTTCAAAGCACTGCAAGGCGATCTGCGCGCGCTCACCTTGTTTAGTCGCGGTTGCTAGAGATTGGGCGACGGTTGCCTTCTTTGCCTTGTCCGAACGTTTCGATGGAGCCGAACACTGACTCCATTTGACTCGCAAAACCTAGGTATCGATGGTCCACACCCTTTGTATCGGCAAAGAATTCTATGTAACTTACAACCGCATCCTCCCAGCACGCCATAACAAGAGGAGCAGAGGTAAAATATAATCTACCTATGCATACCTAGGTACTGCTCTAAAACACCGCGGTACACGGGAGCACGTGTCCGGTCATTATTCAATCTTGCGTACAATAGGCAAGTAAAGCGCAAAAGCTCGGTATTCGAAGAATAACAACGCGCTCCACCATGGCCCATCGCAGCTGCACATCATCCATCGGAGCGAAGTACAATTACGTTGATTCAGTCGCAGAGGTGCAGGGGTTGGCGCTGCGCCAACCTTACAAAGACACTGGGCCCAAGTTCGGCGGAGAAAAAGTGACAGATGGAAATCGGCTAACACGCGGGCTGGGGAATGCGATGCACCCGCCTTCCACTGACACCGGGGCGTCGGCCTCGGCCTCACCGCGCCATTTTCTAGTCTTTACACAGTACGTGGCTAATCTGACACTACATCGATGTTTGGGAACATTTGATGCTTTCGCTCTCGACATGTAATATATTTCATGGTTGAACTTGCCTATTTTGGAACACGACCTCGAAAGCACCATCCTTGAACTACATGGGTAGCTCTTCACCTGTCTCTTCTTCTCGGAGATAATGTAAATACTGCTTCCACCTTCTCTTCTCCCATCTGTAGCACATCAACTTCAAGGAAATCATCACTCAAATCGGTTCGGTCAATATACTAGGTGCCTGCAAAATTTGTGTCTGCTCTGCACATGCGTGAAATGATGTAATAGCTCTCAGGAGCTCAATCAAAAGTTTATAAGAGGGCGTGAAGATATACGCTTCTCTAAGATAGCCCTATCTACTTTTGCGAAAGTGTTTGAAAACATATGGGCAGGTGAGAATTTTGCCTGCGCTTGGTGTCTGCATGCTGATCAGATCAGATTGTGTTTAGTATACGCCTGGCAAGAAGATTCTGCATCACAGTGGAACCGAGAGGTGTCACCCCACAAGTCTGATATTCTTCGACTCCGCACTAACTAGCGATGACTAGCGCCACCGCTTTTATACTGCCCGTAAACAATAGGTATAATTTATATCTGTTTTGAAAAGCTTCCATCAACAACAGGTTTGGTGGTGTAGTTGGTTATCACGTTCGCCTCACATGTCACCGACTGCGTGCGCGAAAGGTCCCGAGTTCGAACCTCGGCTAAATCAATCTCGTTGTTGTGTTTTTGGCCTCTTTTTCTTTGAAAGTGGCCTTTTTTAAGTCTTCTCAAGATTGGGTGGGTGAGAGAAATACGAGTTTATGTTGTAAACCAGTTTTCTAGCATGGTGCTTTTTTTTTGAGCGATACGATATCGCGCCAAATCCATTCATAATATGAGACAAGTGTATTTTTGATGCTATGTGCATGAGAAGATGCCAAAAGAGAAACACTTTCAAAGCACTCAATACTTCAAGCCTTGCGCCCTCATAGCGAGATTGTCATTAGCATCCCATCCACGGCACAAGCGTACATTCCCTGCTCCAAATCTCAGCATTCAATCCAGACTTCACTGGTTCACACGACGAAAACATACGGTTGATCAAAACACACATCCCACCCCCTCTCCTTCTTCTCCCAATACCGCCTCAGCACCGCCAAACTCTTCAACGGCCCGCTCGTCCCCAGCAACCGCGCCAAATCCTCTAGCCTTGTAGCGATCCAATACCGCGTACCTGCATCGCGATACCCTGCTTCCACGCCGGCGATGGTCAGTGGCCACATGACGAAGCATGTGAGGCGGGGTGTCTTGAGCGCTTCATGTAGGTCGGCGAGGAGACGAACTCCGTGCACGGATCGCATGGCGTTCATTTCGAGCGTGGAGGGGAGGATGGTGAGGGATTGCAGGGCCATGGTGCAATACAGCGCAGCGGCAGATTGGTAGATGCGGCCGATGAGCAGCCATTCGTCAAAGTGTGGGCCGGGTTGGGCCCAGTCTTCAGGGCTGAAGGATTTGATGAGGGAGAGTAGGTCATGGGCGGTGAGGAAGTGGGATGTGTCGGGGAATAAAGACGAGGCCTCGGCGCGAAGTTGACTGATGCGGATGATGGTGAGGTAAATGGTGGGTGGGCAGAGGGTGTAAGGGAAGAGCATGGAGTAGATTGATTCGATGTCGGTAAGGTCTTGGGCGGGGATGCCGCTGAGAGGAATTTGTTTGCAGGAGGGGGAACATGTGTTTGCTAGTGAGATGATCCTGGAATTGCAGTCAGCATCGATGACGAGTTTTGCAGCGGTGGTTTACGCACAGCATGAATATGGCCAGGGTGGGCGCGAGATATGGAGACTGTTTCATCAGCCTTCGTAGTCCGCCGCGGAGATGGATGAGTTGGTTCAGTCCGCTTGCGTGGCTGCGCCAGTCTGCGATGGGTGGATTCTGAAGCTACAGGGAATATCGTTACCAGCGGACCGAATTCGCCTTGGAGATGTTACTAACCTCCATGGCCAAGAACATGAGAATACTTGATATCGCTAAGTCGCTGCATCTCGTCTTGTCCTTTCCGACATACTGACTGAGCGACCGAATTGCAGCACCTCGATGTTGGTATATCTTTGATCTAGTCGAGATAGTTGCATCCTTGTTGGCCCCAATCGGCAGGGTGTGAATGAAATGATTGAGCGACAAGCACACCACAGTATGGTGTATTGCGGGGGGAAGCATGTGCAGTGCGGCCAGTGGAAATTGTATCAAGGCGGGGTTGGGAGCGAGTTCCCCTGATACTTTGACCATTGGATGTATTCTCGTGTTGTCTGTTACGGCGGCAGTCTAGTAAGCAGTGAACCTGACCACTAGAGTGGAGGACCTACAGTAATTGACAGCTTGAACAACCACGTTAGTATCGCTTATCAGGTACTTGTAGTCCGGTATGTCGAACGACTCCATGATACGAAGGATGCGCTCGAGACGTTTGAGCGGTTGGAGCTCGGAGCTCATCATGTGTGCGGCCTCCTCATGCAGCCCATTTTGCACGATCCTCTCGAGCTGGCTTCTACCACCAATGGCAAAGATGGTATCGATGATACCACGCGATGATGCATCCATGAAGGCATTTTCCCGGGACCCCTTCTCTTCATGGGTTTCGGCGAGGTAGCCCCAGTTCTCTTCGACCGTTGATTTCCATGGCGCAAAGAAACGCTGCTTTGGTAGCGACTTGGCAACGACGTCGCTTGTGGGTAATTCGGCTGGAGGATCTTGTACCTCTGCGTCTGGTTCTTGCGAACTGCTCCTGGGCACTCCTCGAAGTGGTATCGTATACACTGTCGGTGCACTGTCATTCTTCCTCCTCCGCGATGTTACCTTTCCGGGCTCGACCCATTGCAGTGGCTTCTGTTCTTTGTAGCCAGGACAATCTTTCCCAAGCTTCTGGCACTTCCCGCAGTAGGGTAGCGTACGGTCGCACACTAGCCGACGTTTGAGACACTCCCAGCACTGTCGTGGTGCCTTGTTCTCACCCTGTTGAGTGGACGTCATGGTATGCCAGCCAATTTGGGCAAGGTTGAGCAAGAAGCGTGGAAATAGGCGAAACCGCGTGCGATCGGTCGTCCGCGGGAGGCTCCCGTAGAACAAAGTGAGGGGCCCTGCATCTTTATTGCCATTTGTGGCTATAAGTTGTCCAGTCAGAATGAGTTATACGGGATGCCGAGAGGCCGTGTGAGATGCGGCGGAGTTCAGCCCTGCCAGATGTCTTGGCCATGATTCTTTCCCGATTCGGCATCGATCGCACCCATGCTCAGCCCCACGCTCCCGATGTGTTTATGAGTTGCGAAGCAGACAAGAAGTACGAGCAAAGCCACTGAATGAGCTTTGGGGCTGGTAGGTTCGTGTCAATCGGCTAGAGCTCTTTCGTTCACCGACGGCATAAGCCGCACCGCCAATCGCGGGTGGCGCCACGGGAGCTTCCAGGTGTGAGTGCCTTTGTAGTCACGTATCTGGCGTAACATGAGGTTGCTATTCGTATACACTTTGTCGCGCAGGTACAGCCAGCCTGTCATGGGGACTATGCGGTCTCCTCGACGCGGTTGTATGCAAAAGCCAGGACGATGACGCGAATGTACTTCGAATGTGCCTCGGTTGCGCTGTTGTATAACTTCATGCTGTGTAGTATATAGAGGGGAATTGATGCCTCTACTCGTCTGTCCTGAACGCCGATGCATGCCGCTGAACTCCGATATCGTCTGCTCGTTATTTGTACAGTGTGGTGACGACCTCATTCTTTCCTCAACCTGTCCAATTCCTTGTTCTCTGGATCCTCATCTCCCTTGGTCTCTTTCACATCCTTCGTTGGCCGGCCCGCATACAACATATAGCCCTTCTCCTCGATTGTGCCCGCCTTCTCGTCCTCCATCGATCTTCCTTGCCCGAATGCGCCCGTCTCGAGCTGGCCTTGGACGGCGATGGGTCGGTTGCCACGAAAGCGCTTGCGCATATCAATCATGCCTTTCTTGCACTCTGCATAGCCCTTCTGCAGCTGCTGGCACTGTGTTGGGAGGGTGTATTTGAGTGGTGGGCGCAGACATTCGCCGGGGCTATTCCGCTCCACCATGATGCAGTCGCTGTTCTGCAGGCAGAATGCCAGCGCGGCTCCTGCAACCAGTCAGTCTGCGCACGTGATCACAGGTGTGTGACAGCATACGGATGTCTTTACATGACTGAGGCATGTTGACAGTGTGATCAATGATCTACCGAGGAAGGCGCACTCGCTGGTCGATTGAGACGGGCAAAAGTGCATCGGCGTTTTTGGCGCAAACCTCCGATCGCTGATGGCTGATTGAAGCCTCCACGCTATCACATGCCAGGACGTCATGGCCCGTTTCTCCACGCCCCCAAGCGCAAGCATCATGATTCGCATTCCTCCTGCTGTTGAGAATCTGCACTTCAACACTTTTCGGTGCGCATCTGTTGGGAACATGGATAGCTGGACTGCATTATAACCTCGGCCCTAGTTTGAAACTACCCTTCGCCCACCACACCTCTGAACTCCTTCACCGACACTCGAGCCACCATGGCGCTCCACATCCCCTTTCTCTCGCGCCTGCATATCCGTGAATATGTGGCGCTGGTGTTGTCCATCATCCTTATCGGCCTCGAGTCCATTATCGCCGTCATCACTCTCGCCCTGCCTACGCCCATCATCAACCTCTGCTACCGCCTCACGCGCCGCATATGGAACCAGCTCTCTTCGCCATCCTCGAAGCGATCTCGCCAACGCAAAAAGGGCGTATGGAGTGCCATCGCCAACGCCAGCGACTTTACCGAGCTGTGTGAGCTGTATGGCTACTACTGCGAGGAGCACATTGTGCAGACAGGGGATGGCTACCTCCTGGGCCTACACCGACTGGGTTGGAAGTCAGGGGAAGAAGGAACGCGGGTGAACAGTGGCCGAGAAGGAGGTGTCAAGAAGAAGGTTGTGTACCTGCATCACGGTCTGATGATGAACAGCGAAGTTTGGGTGTGTCTTACGGAACGCGAACGATGCCTGCCGTTCGAGCTGGTCGAGAGGGGCTACGATGTATGGCTCGGCAACAATCGCGGCAACAAGTACTCCAAGAAGAGCGTACACACTGCGCCGACGTCGAGTGCCTTCTGGAACTTCAGCATGGACCAGTTCGCCTTCCACGACATCCCCGACTCGATCGCCTATATCCTCGAGACGACCCATCAGCCGTCCCTATCGTACATTGGCTTCTCCCAGGGCACTGCGCAAGCATTTGCGACCCTTTCAATACACCCTACATTGAATGACAAGGTGGACGTCTTCATTGCACTGGCACCAGCAATGTCACCCAAGGGCGTCGCGTCTGGAACCGTCGACTCGTTCGTCAAGGCATCGCCCGACATTCTTTACCTCGCATTCGGACGCAAGGCCATTCTACCATCCGCCACCATGTGGCAGTCGATCTTGTACCCACCCATATTCGTTCGCCTTATCGACACCTCGCTACGCTTTCTTTTTGGTTGGCATGCGACCAATATCTCGCCTCACCAAAAGCTTGCCGCGTACCCGCATCTCTACTCGTTCACATCAACGAAGAGTGTCGTTCATTGGTTCCAGATCATCCGTAATGGCGTCTTCCAGATGTACGATGACGAAGCGCCCAATCCTGTCATGTCAAATCGCTCCAAGTACTACAAAGTCGCCAAGTTTCCCACAAAGAACATCAAGACACCAATTGTACTGGTCTACGGCGGCTCTGACAGTCTAGTTGACATCAATATAATGCTCAAGGAGCTACCTAGCCATACGGTCGCAAAGGAGATCCCGCATTACGAACATCTCGACTTCTTATGGGCACAGTCAGTCAACGAACTTGTTTTCCCACATGTCTTTGAGGCCCTGGAACAACATGCAGGCGCCGATCAAGCGAAGAGAGATCGATGGCGGTCGCCTGCACGCTTTCGCGGCCTCCTGCCTAGCTCGGAAGACACTTCCAGTCCGCAAGACGAGGAGGGCGAAAGTTCTTCCAGTCCTGCCGCGCTGCGCGTCAAGAAGGTCTCGCAGACAACAAGGAGATCACCCTGCACCGATGGAGCTCTAGATGATGCGGCCAGTCTGCATACGCCCTCTCCGAAGACTTCGCGCCTGCCACAACTGAGGTCAGCCAACGCATCAGCCAGCGATCACAGGCGACAATCGTCACAAAGCCCTGCCTCGCGCCCCAAGATCACTCTCCGTTCTCCCACAAATGCAAACCAATCGCCAGCACCATCTCTCGACGCATCTCAGCTCACGACCCAAACCTCGACCTCACGTCCTGAGGGCTGGTGGTCTTCTGACGAAGTGGCCGGCACCGAACATTCGCAACCTTCGACTCCAAAAACGCCTGTCCATGACAAGAACAGAAGCCCTAGCAGAGCAAGCTTCGACAGTACACGCAGCTCTGGATCGAAGATCGGAACTGGAAGGTTCGGAGAAAAGGGCATTAGTTTAGGTGTCGCAAAGGCCATTAGCGGGCTGATCGACGGCGAGGGACATGGAGAAGGAAGTGGTGTCACCAGTAGCGGCGAGAAATCGCTGGAAGCTAGTGCGGAAGAGAAGAAGAGAAAAAAGAAATTGTTAAAAAAGAAGGGGGCGCCTGTAAACTAGTCGATAAATATCGCCCAATTGACTTGTTGTATTGCCATTGGTCTGTATACGCGCTGCATTGCTGCTACAAAGGGCGGCACCGGAGACGTCACTCGTTGTATTGAGGAAGCTGCGCCCTCGTCCTAGCCACAGCATTCCCCACTCATGCTGCCCGCCTAGCATCCGCTTGTCATCATTCGCCCCACGTCATCCACTACCGCGTGACCACCACAACTGCCTGGAGATGGCGGTATTGACAATGTTTGCCATAAAGATGAAGTGCTCACAGCTCGGGTGCTCGTCACCATTGCCTTGTCACATCGCTCGGCATGGCGACCACACTCGATACCCGTCGCATACGGCGATGCACGCCCGCTCAGCTGCGGGATTACTTCAAGGAGACCCAATATGAAGTACCAGAGGACGTTCGTACGCGTGAAATACTTGACGCCATCGAATCTGGATCTATTGCGCCTTCTCCCACTTTTGCGACATGGCTTGGCGTCACCAAATCACCGTCTGCTATTCAGTCGGGACTACAACAGACCTTCTCGATCCTTGTGAGAGAGAACTCCATCACACACCTTGGCAAAGCTTTCTGCTCGTCGCGATGGAAGGACTTGTCGAATCAGCTGGGTGGTGTACAGGGCTTACTGGACCTGCTAAATGACTTGTCCGTTGCCGAGGTACGCAACACTTGCAAAGCTCTCTCACGATGTGCGAGAGGAGAAGACCTCATGGAGAAGAGAAGCTTTATTACTGAACTGTTCATGGGCCTGCAACCGCATGTCTTTCCGGACATTACAGTGAAGTCAGCGGACGGTCGACCGCTTGGGAAACACTATCAACGTCTGATCCCAAGCTGCATAGAGGAGCTGGTAGAGAGAATTGTCTCTGGCGATCTGAAAGGACAGTGGAAGCCTGCCAAGCATAAACACCTGGTGCAGTACCATCCCGATGTCATGAGGAGGGAACAACTTCAGGCGTTGAACGACAAGACAAAATCCGACATCGACCAAAAGACATTCCAAGGCCTGCTTACCATCTACCCACAAGACTTGGGCACCATACAAGGCTTCTCTGCCTCCATGAATTTCGCTATGGATCTACTTCGAAAGTTGAGTGCTAGTGCAGAGAAACTGCTCAGCGACGAGATCTTCATCAACGACTTGGTTCGACCTCTCCTGTCGCGCGCTCTCAAGAAGAAGCTTGAGTGGTCCACTGTCCGAGAAATTGTCGATCTCACCATCCAGTACCTGGAGACACATCCATCCGCAGGCATGGAAATTAGCATCAGCAAAGGCGACATACGTTACCTGGTTGCTCAGTGCTGGTCGCATCGGCCAGACATGTTTGAGACGCAGCTCAGAAAGCTGTGCTCAGATTCGGTGTTCGGCACCTCGTCACATGACGACATTGACGAGTGGAATGAATTCGTGGATGGGATCCCACGGCACCGACGATATGCACTGTTGCGGCTGTGCTTTGCGGAGTCGACCGGACTAGACCTGGATAGCGATGAAGATCTTAAGAAGGTCAAGGGAAGCCTCTATGACGAGTTGCTCAACACGCTTAGTCCTCGGGAAGCTCTGGACCTCTTCATACGGCTTCGCGCGGCAAGAGGAGACGAAAACCTCTTCACTATAACTGTCGGAAACACGATCACGGACATAGAACCGGCCTACAACGTACATGGATCAGATGCTGATTTGTATCATGTTGTCCTGCTGGTTCGCAACGGGCAATACGAAGAAGCACGAAACTTCGCAACCACGCAACTTGAAGTGCGCAAGAAGAAGGCAGAGAAAGCCTCAGCTTCTGAACAGCGTGTATTCTACGCCAAGTCTGCCTTATACTATGGTGTCGCCAGCGGTGATATTCAAGTGTACCAGTCCACGCTGGAATGGACGAAACGTTTTCTGCGCGATCCGCAGGTACTTCCGTCGCTCTATCCACGGTATGGCTATCCAGGCGAAGTAGTCACTCTTCTGTCCGGCATCCCTACAGACCTTTCCAGCCCCACAAAGTCTTCGTTACGTAGGGGGATATCTTCAGGCAATGCCACATTGCAGAGCCTGTTCGACACAGCTTGCCTAGCTATACGCGAACCATCATTTCAGGCGTACAGCTGGGAGGGAATACTGTACTTGTTTCAGCAGGTTGTTTCGGAGCGAATCAAGAAGTCAGATTCAGTGCGCAAATGCCTCTCGGCATCTGACGAAGAGATGTACGAGATACTTTGGGCAGACACGCTGGATATGCTGCTTGCTGTGGAGAAGAAAGCGAACCGTCGCGAATCGGTCAGACTGGAGGCCAACAGTATATGTGGTCCACTGGGGTGGTTAGGACATCTGAGCAACGTTCCATCCGACTTTGAGCCAGTGACTCCATCGAAGTATACTTATAGGTTTTTCGATAACCTCGCCAAGGCTAGAGATAAGTACTGGAGGATGCTACGAGCGACTATTCATCCCGCGACTCTCGGACTCCCAGACCCTCTGCCGCGCGGTTTACCAGCCCAGTATCTCACGAGTCCATGGATCCTCAGTACACCTGATCTAGAGCATCTCGCGCCGTACATTGCATCTCGCATAGAAGCCGTCGTATTCCAAGATCCAGTTGCTGCTCTTGATCTTATGGCCGACGACGAGGAATCTATGGAAGCCATGGGAATGTTCGTTGAGAGTTATCAATATGCCTTACGAATCTACATTCCCAATTCGTGTAATGAAGATGAGCGTAACAAACGCATCCAGAAAGTATGGGCTCATGCTAGAGGACCCTTGAGTCAAGGTCGGATGGATGACGGAGAAGCAGTCTGGTGGTGGCGGGAGAAGCCGCCATTTGAACTCCATAAGTACTGGCCCCCATATCAAGAGACGATGAAGCGTAAAGGCATTGTCTGGCCACTGGTACCGGATGTCGAGGACCCTAGGCAGCCGTGCGAGTGGAATCCTTTCGAAGCTGGGCGGCCAAATCGACCTAAGCGCGATCTCGGAAAGCTGACTTACCTTGATCTATCTGTCCTCATGATGGACAAAATCCCATCAATATCCCAGATATGGACGAGATCGATGCTGGATGCATATTCACCCACGGTCTCGGCACACGAGGAGGACAAGTCTCAACTATGGACCTCTTCGCGTAACATGGGCGAAGGTGGTGTGCTATCCGCTCTGCTCTATCTCGAGATGAAGCACGGAGCGCCCCACGGTCGCCTTCTAGAGAAGCCTTTCCCCTCTGCCGAGGATGCGCGCTACCCAAGTCTTTACCTCGACGATGGCTTTCAAGGCGACTCTCTGGATGCGTTTAATGCTGTGCGGCGCATAAAGGGACATACCGATGCGATCCCTCCTGCTTTGATGCATCTGTCGGCAAAGAATATGATGAGCAATTTGTGGGCCCTAGACCGCGAAGAGCATGACGATCACTCCATACAAGAGCTAGCTCTTACTCTGCTGATTCGTCTGAGCGAGAGCGACAAGCCCTCTTTGGCTGAAAACTTGGCTCTGCAAACAATCATTGGCAGGCCTAAAGCAAGCTCGTGGCACCGTCAGCTGTTGAAGCTGAGTTACCTGCGCAAGCTATCGCACGCAGATGCAAAGACATTTTGCGAACGCTTTGCGGAGGCAGTGATTGAGAAGATTCCTACGAAGAAAGAAAAGGAGGAAGATGTGACCGGCGAGGGAGAGAACGCGGACATCTCAGCCAAGTCATTTGTCAAAGTCACCACAATCAAGTCACTGGCACAGCTGCTCCTCCAAGCAGACTTTGTCGACGAAAAGTTTGCACTCTCGGTGCTTCTGACCCTTCTCGAACGAGCTTCCCATCGCGACGTGCGAGTCAACACAGCTCAAGCACTTCTTGGCATCTTCGAGACATGTTCCCCGGAGAAGGCAGAGAAGATTTTGGTGGCCTTGGAGGGGCTGATACCCATCGCTGGCAACCTGAATGAAAGCAAGCTGGTCACAGAGGAAGAGTGGAACAATACCGAAAAGACGTTGAACTTGCCCGGGAATCCGGGCATAGATGACGATCTGGTACTGTTCGAGCTATTTTTCACGCACTTTTCCATCACACCACACACCTCAAAGAGACTCCCTCTTTTCATCGAGCGTATACTACTCCCTACGCTTGCTCATCGACAACATCAGATTGCGCGCTGGATCGCGCTGTTCTTAAAGAAATATGGCGTCGAAGGAACTGGTGTTATAGTGCCACGTGTACCTCAGCGTGCGAGTGTGATCCTTAGGAGCGAAGCTGCTTGTCACCTTCCACGAACCATCCTAGAAGACCTGGTGACCTACATCGAGTTTAACATGAGACTTCCCGAACCTATCGCGGCGCTAAATGATAGACTTCGCAGCGATTCTGCCATACGGAAGCGACCAGAAGTTCAGACTTGGTTCGAGCTATTCGGCTCAGGCACCGACGCTCTTGTCACATTCGCGACTTTTGACATTCTCTCACTATTCGATAGGGGAGCAGAGCTCGAGGAAGACGTGGGGATCACGGCATCAGTGATTCAAGAGCAGTATCTCAAAATCTTCGAGGCGGCAGTATGGGCCGATGCACCGCTGCATCAGCGCTTGAACCAAATGCTGCTCAGGCATCTGCTCAGAGGTACATACCTCAGTCGCCCCTGGTGGCCAACTCATGGCAAGTCCATCGTCTCTCAGATGGTCGCATACGTCGATTCCATCCGCATAGGACCCTGGCTTACTGATCCCAATCGCAACCCCGCAGTCTTGCCCGACACTTTTCCATGGCAGTTGTTACTGATCGACCTGCCTTTCCCAACCAAAGACTCATCCGGCAAAGAGTACTGCAAGGACTTCGCGGACCAGCTCTCCACCCTCGTCGACGACATCAGCGAAACAGCGTATCGCGAGAATTTCCAACAAATAAAAGAATTTCTCGAATTCGACCCTCCGGATTCCAGCAAACGTAAGAGCGTGAAGAGACTTGGCCAGACGACCATCTACGCCACGAAGCGCAATGAGCGGCACGACCAGTACATGAGGAACCGCCTCGTTGTTGCTATGCAATTGGGGAGTCTTGATGAAGAGGGTAGCACGCTTGCGCAGATTCTGAAGGTCGAGGTTGCGAGTTATTTGATTATGTTGACGTACACGGACTGGGAGGACGTTGCGGATAAGGCGTTGCGGGATAGGGTGAGGGAGTATGTGGAGGAGTGGAAGCAAAGTGGGTGTGAGCAGGTTAGAAGGATGGGATATAGATTGAGTTGGGTTGGGGAGAAGGCGTGAGCTGCTATCGGATTGGGGGTGGATGGGGTACTAAATAAGAAGCTTGGGTATCGCGGCTAAGAGAGTAGTAATGTTTATGAAACGAAAGACCTCTAGAAACTACGCGCGCATTGTGCTAAAATATGTTATTGTATCCGTACATAGCAATCCTCATTATCACGTGAGCTGCTGATGCACAGGCCTGCAGGTCTGTGCACGGCAGAATTGTATATGTACGCGTTCGTACGATAGATAGAACATCATCAATCTGCAACAATATACATTCGTAACTTGATCAACCCCACCGTAAAATATTGTACACCCACTTACTGCAACTATCGCGCTGCAGAGGAAGTGCTACTAACATATTGTGAAATTCCATTGAACGTGGTCAGTATGTTGTCATTTGCAGATACGTTTTGTCAGGTCTGGTGATGTGCTTGCGACGCTAGAGTCACGCGTTCACCAATTGCAAGAAGGTAAAGACGCAATTATTGATACTAGCAGTGCTTCCTTTCCTAAACTTGCTCACCTCGAGATTCCTGATCTCCATCATTGCTATGCCTATCTTCGTTATGCTTGTCGTTATACGATCATGGGGACTGAACACAGTTTTCTGGAGAGATGTCGTGACACCAATTTCTGTTTAGCAGGCGTCACGCTCTGAATGTTGAAGTTGCCCAGGTGACCGTTGGTGTGCCGAGAACTGATATTGAGCAGTTGCTAAGGTGCATGAGTCCAGTGACATCCCACTCCGCAGTAGCGTAGAACTTACGTTCCATTTGTCTTGTGTCGTATTGCTGTGGTTGCCGGAAGATGATTACTGACGAATGGTTACCGATGAATGTTGACCGATACCTGCTGACTCCGCTACTTTGCGCCCGCGGAGGCAGTGGTCGTATGGTCTTTACCATGTTGTGCCTCCACCAGCAAACTTGATTCCATTCGTGTTCCAGCTAATCGAATGATTGCCTAGTTTCTGGCGTGATCTTGCTAGAAGCGGCTATCTGAAATGTCGCGAAAGAGTGTGACATCAGCCGCATGGGCTCGCCGTTTCAATACAAACATTGGCGATTGTTTGGAAAGCTTGTTTGTTAGGGAAACTCAACGATGGAGCCTTGCGCGCTTGCGCACCCTGCTCCCCACTTCTAGCACTGCAAAGTTCGATCGCTATGCCAACGCGCTACCGCTGGGAATCGTTGGTACTGTGCCTCGACTCCATCCTATATGTGCCGCGGCTCTGAAGCCGCCAGTACCGCACACTAAGGTAGGAGGTTACTGTCCGCCATGGCTAGGTAATGGTGGACAGTGATGCTATACAGATCCCTCCAGCCCATGTCCGCCAATGCGAAGAAGCATCGAGTCCATGCAGGCCGATGCCATTGCTGGTTCCGGGTCTTGGTCAGGCAGCGTTTCCATATAAAAGGGCAGTCTTATCCAGAGACCACAAGTTCGAGGACTACTTTATGCTCCATTGCCCTCATTCGACTTCTTCTGACAAGAATGGCTTCTCTCCCTTCACGGTTTGCTAGATTCAGGCTCTTTGGGCTCTCTGGGACACGTTCGTCGGCATAAGTGTCGAAAATCCCATGTCGGTCCACGATTGCCCAACCCACGAGTCATGCGATTCTCCCATTTCTGTCTGCTTCAAGCCCTGGTATTCCTTACCCTGGACGGCATCATGGCCTCGAATACTCACCTGCGTCAACATGGATCGACTTCGATCCGTTGGACAAACAATACGAACGAGACACGTGCTTCCGTTGTGAAGTGACCGTGGCATTCAGCAAAGTTCTACAAAAGCCTGAGCAACGATACTTTCTGGATCTACCGATCGCACACCGACGAATCTTGGGACTGGAAAACGAGCCACCGTGGACTCCACTTGCATGCTTCAGTACCCATTTTGAGATCATACTTGCCTTAGCAACATGAAGCCAAGCGTGTTGTTCTGGACAGAGGCGGAATCACAGGATACTGGGACTGAGGGAGTAGACGCTTCACCAGTGTTTAACGACTACGTCAAAACTGTCGTTCAGCCACTTTTCAAGTACTTTGGCCTGGAGAAGTACGGTTACATTCTTCAGAAGATTCCACGCGAAGTTATTGTTAACGGACGTGAGAACTGGGGAGGTGCCTGGGTCTTGGCTGACACCACATCTGCACACTGGCACGTGGTCCGTCACGTTTACTTCAACGGCGGGGACGTAGAGCATCAGATTCCGATCACGGGAGAAGCACTTGGAATGCCCGTACTACCGGGCCTTCCTGGCTACGACATGCGCTATACCATCACCAACACAATAGCAACTCTGGAACTAAGTAAACTCGTACATGAGGAAGTCGCGCCTGTGGTCGCGATGGAATACCGTGGCTCAGACGACGGGTTGCAGACGGAGTGGTTGAAGAAGCATTTCTTGTGCTGTGAAGCAATAGCGGCGCAACACAACATGCGATTGAAGTTTCAATATCACCCATGGGGGTGAAGCGGCTTCGAGCAGGTGTGTCTCTGGGTGATGGGGAACATTTTACCTAGGTAGTTCAGGAATTCCATGCGTGTCTTACCTCTGCAAATCCTATAGAAATTAAACGAACTGCCGTCAAAGCCTTTCCAACTTCCAAGAGTTTTAGAGAAATCTAAGAATATATGCCGCGGTGTTGCAAAGATACCACTAGGTTTCGCAATAATTGTTGCTGCTGTACGGGAAGCTGTGCCGATTTGAGTATACGGCGATCGTGAAGGCTGAATAGGTTCAACATCTTTTTGATACACTCCCGGGTTGCGACACGCTATTGAACCTATCCACGATTACATTTGATGTGATTTTCTGACCACGGAAGTAATTATAGATCAGATGTAGTACGTGCAAATGACTGACACACTTGATGGCGCTTTGCCGTTCGCGACCCAGTGACGTCAGTCCCTGATCACAATCATTCCAATAACATCGTTCTTCAAGTAACTAAAGGTCGCAGAGAATACGTGTAATCAATGCTTATTCTGAGAAAGAAGCCGTGCAAATCCTCTTGCCAATAAGACGCCTAGCTCCGCACGCCTGAGCAATTCTGTGGTCATCGGTCGCCGCACATCCAGAAACGAGAAGCGAGTGAGACCCCTTTAAACATTATCTACATCCGGAATGTCTATCCTTGAGGGCTAGTAATCTATATGCATGAGGAAGAAGCTGAGCATTGTATTGTATGTGGTTCTGGATAATATATGTAGCCGAACGAAGGTGTACTACGTAGTCCAGCAGTGGAGACATGAACCTGCGGTACGTGATACAAGAGAAAGACCTCAGAACCGTGCTGCTATTCGTATGGTTTGTTGCGGTGATTGGCTCGATTTTTTCGTGTAACATCTCGGACAATAGGACTTCGATGTCGTTCTTCGTTCACTTCCACGTCAGCCACACTTTTCCTCACAATTAGATTGACAAAGACAAATTGGACGACAACACGATGAAAGTCCCAGAAAGATGCAATCGTTCCTACAAATAACACCTTGGGCTTGCCCGCCGCGTTCGCATGCTTCATCGACACACGGATCACCCCCGATTTCAAAACTTAGTTCTATTGCCAAGTTGTCATGGCAGTCCCTACCCGTCCTGCTGTCTTTCTTGATGGCAATGCCCGAACTGCTACTTACCAAAGCGTTGACATTGTTGATGAGGCGCTTTACAACAGTTTCAGTTTTGTGTACGAAAGAGCCGTTTTTCAAAGGCTTGTCGCAATGCGCCTAGCTTCGATTGCGGATCAGCGTAGGTCAGCTTTCGAGCAAAGCTTGAAATATGCTTCTAAGCAGAGGATGTTGCTTTCACTAATGGGAACGGTATACAAGTTATGTGGGATACAAAACCGAGGGGTTTCATGAAAAAGTGGAAGAGTAAGCCCAGGACGCATAGACCAGTGAAGGATGCGGAGCCGCTAGTAGCTCCAACAGTCTCAGCTCCCACGACTGCTCCAAATATTCGTAATCAGACAATAGGAGATCGAGAACAGGCACACCCACCCACATATCAAGATCAAACAAACGCAGCTGCGATACATCAAGGTCCTGACAGTCCAGAGACTCTTGCTGGTGGGTCGCCCGTATGTGTCTTGAAAAATATTGCACACTGGCTCTCGCCAACTTTAGGCGAGCGTGAGTTCGTTCAGATTGATCTAGGAAATAGAGGTTGGAAGTTTGTCACGGTCTTGTATCAGACGGTGCTTGACAAAGAAAAAACAAGAGATAGCCGATCACTACATCCACGCAAAAATGTACTCCTCTATGTCCGTCCAAATGAGCTTGCAAACATCGAAGATGTGGGTGTCGAGTTTATTGTAACCAGTCGTGTTTTTACTAATTGTTCGCCAGCAACTCGTCGTCAAACGTGTTGATGTTAGTGGTGGCGATGAAAGATCTCGGGCGAGGAACGAAATCAGGATAAATAAGATTCTGGCTCGGACCAGATGTAGGGTCTTTATAAGAGGCATATTTGATTTGTTTGTTGCGGACTGTGTATGCACCAAATCATTGGGATGTCACCGTCAAAGCCGAGATCTGGGCTGTAGGCCTCGTCGCCTACAAGCTCTTGTGGGCAGGAAACGGAACAGACGCAATGGATTAACAGAAGCGCCAGATTATGCAAGACATCCGGGAGTGGAAGACGAGATTGCCCGGTCATGGGAGCCAGCGCGCTGTGGATATCGGAGGACTTTTTGAAGATCTCGAAGACCACCCAGATATACACAGTTCAGGGCTGATATGTCTCGTCCAGAAATGTCTGCATTATAGGCCTGAAAGCCGACCAGGGCTTTCTGAGATGAAGAACATAGTCGACGCTCAACTTGGGAGGCTGGACTTAGTGTATGGCGATGAGATCAAGAAAGTAAAGAAGGCAATCGCCGAGCCCCATAAGGTCTGGTCTAGCGCCGTTGGCGAGCCTGCAAAACGTTTCGCCATTGGTAGTAGATATGATTCACCACGGAAACGACGAAGGATCAATCTTCACAACAGTAACCTATTGGCATAACAAGCGATTGTCGATAATTGGGTCGTCACCATGTCCTCCCCTCAGCCCAGTCTCGCTTCTCAGGCAAGGGTTTTTGATGCCATGACGAACTCCGCAGACAACTCCGACAACGACAAAATTCGGCTCCTCGTCGACGATGAAGACTTGCGGCACTCTTTTCGTTATCTTCTTTCCTGTCTCAATACCCGAGTAGCTCCGGATGCGCCAGTACATTATGTCAGAGACTGGGGAGAAGCGGAGCAGGAAGCTTTCATGTCTGTGCGAGACAGCTTGAGAAAGGGTATACAACACTGGGAGACGGTACAGCAAACGGTACTTCCACCAATTGCCGAAATGATCGCAGAGTTCAGGGAGAACCGTGCGTATCACGACTTTCAAGAACCGATAAATGTTCTAGAACATGCGGTGAAATGGAGCACAGCCCTGCTGCAACACGATGCAGAACCCAGAACGCCACTGTTGGAGGAAAAGACTGAGATGCACAGAGGATTCCAGGACTGGATTTTTATACATCCGCATCCTGCTGAGTGTGACTGGCGTAGTGGTATTCGAGAACAAAGATTTGCATATTTTCACCAATAGCTCCCGTGTAATATATTAATATAAACTTGCCAGTCCTATGTGCCACAATGCGTCAACTTAAGATTTCTGATCTATTTATTGAGGCAATGAAAGGTAAGCTCGACTCCGCCCAATTGCACGCACATACCTTGAACCTCTTTGCGCAACTCCATATCGTTGTGATTCTTCACTAGCATTTCAGCCGCCTCTTTCATGTGCTGATGCATTTTCACTATATTTTTCTTCATCATAAATCGAGGGTGAAGCCACGCTAGTGAGGTCTGTAGTCCAACATTCTAGTCACGTTTTGAGACTTGCTGCTCAGCCACGACGGATTCTCTGTATAGGGCATGCACGGACCATGCTTAGCAGGTGTCCACGAGAGACGGAGACACTGCTGGATGCCGTTAGTATATCTCGGGCTTGCTCATAAAATCTGCACCCGAAGATTGCTTCTGATAGCGAGTGAAGTGATTGTTTGTACTGCTATAGCGAAGCTACCCCATAACAGCCTTTCACTCAATATTAAACCAATACCAAGGTACTACGTCTGCTGTCTACCCATGCCTCTTCAGAACTCTTACACACGCGTCTGCTCAACGCGAGCGGTGTGCTTCTCGTCATAGTTGTCCAGGCGCTCCTCGTGGGCCTCCTTCTCGATGACATGCATGTCAATGTGTGCGACAGCCGAGTCACCATCGAAAATACGGGAGATCTCCTCAAGGGTGGGTCCCTTAGTCTCAGGGTAGACGAAGTAAACCCAAACGAGCTCGACGGTGATCCAGCACTATATAGTTGTTAGTCACTGTTTGATGTGTAGAGAGCACCCTTGACCTACAGTGTAGAAGAGAGCCAGGTACCAGTGCTTGGGAAGACGCTCCCAGGCGACAGGGTTGGTCTGACCACCAACGGCGAGAATAGCTTGGACGGTGATGTTCATGATCATGAGGCCCTTGGCACGGAGCGCATATGGGAGAATCTCGAGAGCGTAAGCGACGAGGAGACCAGACCAAGCGAATGCGTAGAAGACACCAAAAATCCACACGAATGGAATCTGTGCGTATCCGGCAGCCTTGTTCGTCTCGCCAGAGTTCTCATAGATGGCGCAAGTGATCGTCCAGCAGACGAAGGAGACCATCATACCAGCGGTAGCGGTTAAGAAAAGCGGGCGACGACCGACCTTGTCGATGAAGGTAGCAGCGTAGACGGAAACACCGAGTGCCAGAACACGCTCACCAGCAGACAGACCCATCTTCTGGTTCTGGTCGACGATACCAGCACCGGTGTAGACCAAGTTGATATAGTTGGAGAACAGGGCGTTTCCAGAGTACTGAGAGATGATACCCAGGGAGATGAGAATGGCAAGCCTCCATCGGTTACCCTTGGTCTTGACAAAGTCGATGTAGCTAGAGTTTGTGTTCGCGTCTGCCTCCATACGAATAGTCTCCTTCATCTCTTGGTACGAGAATTGGACAGTGGGGTTGTTGCGGTCTCCCTCGGCGTGGTAGAAGGCAAGCATAGACTCCGCCTCCTCGTAGCGCTCTTTGCTGATCAACCAACGGGGAGATTCTGGGACCCACCAGATGAAGCAGAGCTGGAGAGCAGATGGCATGCCCTGAAGCAATGTGATAGACCTCCATGACCACTCGTTGTCGACATTGGACGTACCCCAGCCGAGGAAAGCGACGATAAGGGCGCCCAAGTTCCAGAGACAGTTGTAGACGGCAGTGAAGGTACCACGATGCTGGGGATGGCAAATCTCGGTAAGAAGAATGGGCGAGCACATCTGAGAGAATGAATTGCCGAAACCAAGAACGAAACGACCCGCAAAGTAGATTTGCCAGTTGGTCGCGAAGCAGGAGATGAAAGCGCCAGCAATCATGATAGCGCAGCCGGTAGCGATGGGAATCTTGCGACCAACAGCCTGGGTGAAGAAGGGAACGAAGAAGAAACTGAGAATACTGCCGATGTTGTAGGCGTTATTCATGAGACCGAGGCGGTTATCGTTGGGGTGGTCGAAGTACACAGCCCAGCGAGACATCTGCTGGGACGAGTTCATCATCATACTGGATTGCAATGTCAGCCAGGATCAAGGAGTTACCGTAAATGTGTATCTACCCATCGTATCCGGTAGTAGCTGAGGCAATGCAAAGAACACAAGCGTGCCAGTACAGCTTGCGCATGTTAGGTAGCTTGCGCCATTCTACCCTCTCGAATTGAGGCGCGTCCGCGGCCACGGCGGCGTTTGCGGTGGCGATAGCAGGCATCCTGGATGATCGTGGTTATGCTTCTAGGAGGAGAAGACCAAGATGGAAAGGAAGTGAGGGTCTGCACCACAAGGGTTCGGTCGACTTGCAGTGGAGACTGACATCCGGCCATGGCTAGATACTTATATTCGAGTAGGCAATCATGATACCTTCCATGGCTTCTAGACTAATTGGAATAGTGGGCTTGTCCCTGGCGATTGAACGGACGGGGTTGCCGGGTTACGATGCACCGTTGTCAGATGGAGGTAGTCCCCACCAATAGGAGCCGACAACAACCCTTCCTCCAAGCCACGCCTGGCATGAGGGCCGAAGCACCGGGGCGAGACCAGTAAAGTTTGTCGACCACAGACTTTGGAATCACACCATTGGGTACTGATTTTGACTCTACTGATGACCCGACGTTGGTTGTAGATTGTTGTGCCCCATGGGGTGGGAAACATGAGACCTCTAGAACGCCAAGGAATCGAGACGGAATCGAGGGACGTTGCATGCAGAACCTAGCACAGGTAACCTCCACAGGCTACAGCTTCCAAGCATTCGCAGATTCGCGCTCATCCAACTCTGATGTCGATCATCAGTCATTGGATTATATCCGGTGTTTACATGGGGCAAGAGTTTGATCACCATGGTCATGCCGAGTGTCTCTTGGGCAAGCATCGACAAGTGGATGCGAAAATACGCCCCCTTTGCGTGCCCAGTCGAAGTAGAGGATAGAGTGTGTGCGGTCTCGGCATAGCAAGTCTCTCGCGTTACCATTACTGGCACGTGCGAGTCCTCGGCCACGAGGCTTGAGTGCTCCCCAGCTGATCAAAGAGTTCTTCGAAGTCTTGGTGTTGCGGATGCCTTGGACTCGTCCCGCGGGTGGACTTGCATTATACCCGAAAAGCTGTTTCTAGTCTTTTTCTTTATGGCGTGTCTAGCCCAAAATGTGGTCGCTATTGACGTGATGCGGGACAAGACACAAGACTGCCAAATGCCAAGATGGCAAAATGGGCCTCCACTCCGCAAGGTGTCCTGTCTGCACCATTCTGACTGAACCGACACCCAACCGCTTTCTAGGTTCTCGGCGCTATGCACGATATCCTGAACAAGGTCCGCGGCTGCATCACGGTTGGATTGAATGGAATGTGCTATGATTATCGAATGTTTCTGCCCTTTCGTTGCTGCAAACCGGTAGGTCCTTACCACTTGGACTATGATGATTCCGCATCTGTTATCATTGGAAGCCCAAGTGTCTGCGCGTGCTGACCTCCAGACAATCTCAAATTTCATAGTGTTTGGGCATGCAGATGGCTTGGCATACTGGCATACTGGGCTGTGGTCATATGTACAGGTACCGTGTATGCTGCTCGTCTGTCGCATAGCTGACATGCTTGAAGCGTCGGGAAGCACTCCGGTTAAGATTTATCTAAGTGGTTAGTGAATGTCGTCTCCATCGATTGCTCGCTTCACAGGCTGTGGCTCCACTGAGGCTTTCGCTTTGCTCTGGCCGTGAATTGGACAAAGACTGGAACCCGAGTGCTCAGGATCGGGGTCAGAATGGAGCTACAGTATCCATGCGCCACAGTGTTGGGAATGTATTGATTGCTGACAGGGTGGAAGCGAGCGAGATGCGGCATGCGGTGTCAGCCTTGATGCCTTTGAGCGGTCAACCGCAGTTAACGCGCGCCTTCGTCGCCGCTGCGCAACCCGCCACGTGCTTGCATGACCCGGTTGATGAATTTTGATTGCAAGAAAGTGCCCGCAATATAGGCTCATCGTTCCGACATACAGACGCCAGGACCAAGCGGCTTTGTGGAGTGTGGAGAGGGTAAGCGGGCGGAGAAGGCCTGCGCGGCGGGACTCCGAGGAACGCCAAGGTGCCGAGACGCATTGACCCGGTGAAGCTTCACGGCTGGGGTTCTGGTTTCTCGTGACAAGACACCGCCAATACGCGCTCAAAGCAGAACGCCGCTTCCAAGTATCCTGGCGTTTAATCGGAAGGATCCCTTTCACATCCGATCGTCATTGTCGAAAAGGGAAAATGCGCCGAAATGGCGCCGCCTTACAGCCGATCTGTCCAGATATCTCGTACTGGTAAATGCGCGCTGGCAAGAGTCTTTGCTGGCTGGGCTCATCAACCTCATTTTCATTATCTCCGTCTACCACTGTGTAAAGTGTAAAGCGACAGGATCGCAGCAAGGACACCAGCTCTTGAGGTAAGGTCGAGAGAGGCGCACAGGGATGAGGCATGTACGCCGCCACCAATACGATCAGCGCTACCACGAAAGGACTCAGTGACGAGGCCTAGTATTCCAAGCTTGAGCGATAGCTTTCACCCGCGGGGTGTGACGTCCCAGATCGAAGTTGTGGCAAGTTCTCATGTGAAGACGTTCCGAGCCATTCCGTCACCAATGTTCACGCGCAGAACGTGTAAAGGACTTCATGGCTCATATTTCAAGAAGCATACCATCACGAGACTGCATGTGAAATCCTAGAGGCCAAAACAGACGCTGATGAACGACTGGGGCTTGGAGTCTACAACATCCGCCTACTAGTCGAAACATGTTTTCAGACACTGCACATGATGCCAAATCGCAGCAGGAACAGAGTGAAGGAAATGTCCAACATCTTCTCAAGCTTCCGCTCGAGGTTCACGACCCGATCTACACTTTGGCTATGGAGTACTTGCCGACGCGCTTCTCCTTCGAATATGGGATGCGGCTGAATGCGCTGACATTCTACACTCAAATACTTCCCCTTTGTGTTTTACAAACAAACAGATCTACGACGAAGGCATTCATGCTTGGCTTCGGCGTACTCGCTTTGTCCTCCCTGATGACACCGAGAGAAGCCAGGAGCCACTTCTTCGATTTATCTACAGCTTATCAGCAGGGTACAAGTCTATCCGCATGTTAACGTTCAAGAACACCGTACAGTTTGGTTATGGCCACCTCATGCCTTACAATATGTACAAGAACATCGTGGGCATCTGTTGGAACTGCCCAGGATTACGGAAGTTGACGCTCGAGACAAGATCACGTTTCGTACTCATGTCAGATATGAGCAAGGCTGGCCGTAACACAGGCTCGGCTGGAATGGAACTGCATGGCATGGACCGCGCAGCTGGTCGCACACGGGCGGGGGATAAAAGCCACCTGTTCATAGATCAGACCAGAACACAATCAATGACTTCAATCATCAACATTATCAAGAACCCCTTAAATCTGACAACTCAACCAGATTGTGATCGTGGGCTGCTATAGCAGATACGAAATTCTAAGCAACGACAAATTTGACACGGCCTGGGACTTTCGATCACTCTCACTGTTGCTAAGTTTGCGTTACTTTGAATTGAGAATTGATGGTGACCCGTGTCACTTCGACGAAGGTAGGGGAGGTGTGGATAGGGACACGCTGATCGACAGTTACAGGACCATGTTTGTTGACAAGTTTAGAGGGGATGGACGGAGTACAGAAATTGTAGTGAGTGTCCACGGAGACGAGTGGGACATGTGAAATGGGTGTCAGCCGATCGATCAATATTCTGGACTGGAAATGTACTTTATTCCTATCGAAGCTGATGCGGGTGGTCTGGAACCTGAGATAGCCAATGAGGTAATAAGCTATGATTTAAATCTGAGTTCGAATATCACTCTCTTCATTTCTGTCACTTACACCTTGTAGCTCCTTCACTTTCAACGCCAAACTCAATCTCCTCACTATTACCCCACATGTTGGTAGAACTTCACCTTAGGTAAAGCAAGTACAATTGTACGGTGTGAAGCCAGTTGCAAACTTTAAGTGGTTGCAGATTGATTGATTGATTGAAGCTATCGTACGAGCAGACTATATGCTCCTGCACTAGCCCCTAAGGCGCGTGCAGAGGCTGATCATGTGATGATCAGGTGACTCGTACGATCACTCCAAATATTGGTATGAACACCACACTTATTTTTCAACTGAAATATCCACAAGATAATCCATCCACAACCCAGCTCCACTCGCCCCCAGTCAACTCAACCAAATCATCAACAGTTACCATGGGCCTCAAACTCATCCAGAACGCTATGCATGCCGCCGTACCTTCTAGGTTCTGTCGCTACATTGAAGCCATCGCTACTTTTGCGGAAGTTGTCGTGTTTCTGTTTTCGGTATTTTTGATGCACTGGCTCCTGTCAGTGACAAAGCGGGCACAGATTTTAGATGCCACAAGCACCGATTCACTCTCTTCCAACGTCGCCAGCTCCAGAACAGCAGAGACGCTACCAGGAGACACAGAACATACTATAGCGCCCGTTCCAGAAAGTGAGCAAACCATATTTGGCAGTCCGGGTTCTCGAGCGTCTGCCAGGTTCCTGACTCTACCGCTGGAGCTACGCGAGCACATCTACACCCTGTCAATGTGCGGCCTCCCGCCGCGCATCGATGTCCTAGGCTTTCATACTCTCGAGCCGCACGTATTCTTTCCGAATATACTCCCGGGAATATGCTTTGTCAGCAAAAGCATATATGAAGAAGCGTTAATCGCATGGATTCGGCGCACACGGTTCATGATCCACGGCCTACTGCAACACGATAAACTTCAGAGATGACTGTCTCGGATACCTAACCATCGTGGCTTCACAGCGATACGTATGCTCTCAATTTCAATTTCAGATCTGAGGTTTGGCCGACGTCGAGCCACCGGTCTTCTTCATCAATGTACTGGCCTATGCAACTTGATTGCCCATAGCAACGTCTACGACCTGAAGCAGAAGGCTCCCGGAAACTCAATGCTCGCGGCCTAAAGAGCATTAAGGTCGTCTGTCCAATGGCAGTTACAGAAAGACTTAACCGCGATGGAAGCACCGAACTATACAACGGGAACAGAGCTGTATCCACGAAGGAAGAAGTCGTGCAAAACCTGCAGCGCATGCTTGAACAGGGATTTCAAAAGCAGGGAAAAGCCGTCAAGATTGACTTCGATCTTGGAAAGGAAGGTTATGAAAGCGCTGAGACAGAGGGCTGCGCCGTTATGTAGAAGCCGAAGTGGAGACTTTTAAGAAAGGAATGAAATGGACTTCTTACGCACTTCCCCAAATTCTCCTAGATCTCAAGACAGTCCAATTCGCTAACCGCGCGTTCCTGTGCCTAGGTATTGATAGTAAGTTTATTGTTACATCAGCACAGCCGCTTTCACTACTAGTCGTATACCCTCAGGCCTTCTCAGTATATTTTTTGCCAGCAAGATGCCAGGTGGAAATATAGCACTCGTTTTCATTACCAAGAGTCAATCTGTTCTGCGCTTTGCCTGGGTTTTAAGTGGCACCTCTTGTGAGATGCATACGTTTCCCCTACTCAACCACAATCTTTCCCCCCACAGTTCAGTTTTCCTTCCTGTCCCACCGCTTGTGCAGATACAATTCCACCTCCCTTCCTTGCTTCTCCCGGAAGCCCTTGATAATCCACTTAGCAAATTACTCCAAGCACGGCATCATAACTCCTTCTCCACTCTCACGCACGTAATCGCCCTCGAGATGGACCTGCTTGATATGTGTATGCTCTAGCATCGGGCGAAGATGAAAGTGGTTCAGCAAGTCTTCCAGATCTCGTGGTTTCGTATGCCAACCGGTGGTCAATGTGTGCTTGTTGAACGCCATGGCCATGATCTCGAGTTTCGGGCACCGGAGCATGAGCTGAATATCGGGGTTGTGCTCGTCGATTGTCTTGCCCTTTCGCATCCCATTGTAGGCGTATTCGCGCAGAAAGTCGATTCGCTTGATCGTGTTGAAGCTTTCGTTGTTAGGGAACGTTGAGAGGAAGTTGATGAACCAAGGCAAGATCTTGGTAGGCTTGAGTTCTGAGTACGAGAATTTGAACCATCCTGTAGTTCTGAGCATGTATATCGCGAAATCGTCATAGGCCTGCTTGTTTGCGAATGCTAGGTTGGGCAACCATGGGGCGAATCTTGAAGTGGCGAGTGGCATACGTGAGCTTTGATCGCAGAGTTGAAGTTCCTGTGGCCAGTTCCATTCACAGCTAAAGATGTCTGGAGTAGACCTTGCTAACGCGCTCTCTGCTACGATGTAGTGCTTCTAGACGTTGATTCGCAGCTCTGCTGGTAATTGAAGGAATTTGTGGAACTTGAGCTCGTGCTCGTAGTCCATAGCAGCGAAGGAAGCAGCAAGGGCGAGGAACTCATAATGCGTCTGATCGTAGAGTACTACGTCTCGCTGCGTGTCCATATACCCAAGAGCAGCGTCGACGAGTTGGCAAAAAGGATGATACTCGAGCGGGTAGCAGTCAGCCAGCGTGCCTCTGAAGTACATGCCTCCAAAGTCGCTCCATTCACCGCCCCAGCAGGAGTTCTCGTCACCGTCGTCGTCCCAGTCAATGCCGTCGCTCCAATCCATGTCGAAGTGGTGATGGAAATGTCGGTTGAGTGTAGGCAAGTAGCTAGACAACCTTGGAAGGTAGACGGTTGGGGAGGAGACTTTGTAGACGTAGAAGTGAGGGGCCGGAGACTAGTGGTTCGCGTGTACCATAGTGAAAGACCCCGCATGTGCGCTCGATGAGCTTTATTCGTGCACCAGCCCTGGAACATGTAGGCTGCAGCACAGCTCGTGTGAGCCATTCAGCGCCGAGTATATACTTGTCGCAAGCCGGGGTCATGAACTTATTGTGACGTTCATACATGGAAATTTGACCACAACCAGCTTTTGTACTTCGCTAAAAGTCTGAGTATAGAATCATAGGGCCATGGAGTATGTACCACCGAGTTATATACCATAGGCTTACTATAGTCAATTATTGGGTGCTGAAACGCGTCCATGGTGTGTATCGTTTCTGTTTGCAGGGCATTTGCAGATGACCATGATGCCAGAGAACATCAAAAGGCAAAAGTACCTAATGAAAAAACACAAGAAAATGTGATATTGCTTTCAGGTGAGGAGGTAGTAGACGTTCGGACACTTGCAGAAGTCGGACTTGAGCCTTACTAAGCACCGCACACCACCACAACGTACACAGCCTCAGTCGTTGTTGAGGTCTCGCAGCCGTTCTGATTTAGCTCATCCTGATAGCTTTCGCCTACATTGAATAGCTTAGCAGGTGCCGTGGACGCAAGCACCAGGGTTACAGATACCCAGGGTCCCCAGGGATTGCGCTGTCACTTGGCATGATTGCCGTATCGAAAGCACAACAGGCTCACAAAAACAAGTATGCATCTGAGACTTCTGATTTAGATACGTATGCATCCGCGCGACCGTAATATCCGCTGCTCCAGTCGCGATGATACATAGGCACTTCTCATCCGCCAATATGTTCAGTCTTTTTAAGTCGAACATCAACGCCCCCACATTCTCACGACCTACTTCTTTGAAGGATTCGGGCTTACAGTACCATCTGAGAACCTTCGGAAGATGTCGGCGATGTGATCGATGGGTGCAGCGAGCATATCCATGGGCCCCTTACTGCACATCCAAGTCAGTGGTGGCTACAAAGGCGATTTACACGATGGGATGCGTACAGGCAAGGGTTTTCGCCCGCACTGGGATGACTGTGAGATGACAAAAAGGCTTTAGTCCTTCTGAAGTTCTTGGCCAGGCTCTCAGACGAGCCGCGGTTGTCGCTTGAGCTCAGCACCTTCTCAAGAGCGGGCAAATACCTGGACTCTTCCTCCTTGATGTGGTGTTCAAGGAGCGGCTAGATATACTTGAGTTTCGGGACATTGGCTGTGTCTTTCGCGCTCATGTTCTAGAACTCTTTAAGAAGCACACTGACCCGATGCATGTTGGTGGGAGCATTGGAGAAGGTGAGTTACGGCTCACCTTGTGGTGCTCGGCTCGGTCGTGGTCGGCATGCTCTTTGCCCTTGTCGCCCAAGTATTTGTCCAAGGCTGGGTAGACGAGAAGCTCTTCGGCGACAGAATGGCGAGCGAATTCCCATATAAACTGATTGCCATAGCGCGTCTGATGGTCAATGTTGTCTGGGTTGTTGACGATCTCGTCATAATACTTCTTGAGTTCGCGATGATACTTGATTATGGCTTCTGAGATTGTGGACGCAGCACGGATTGAGGCGAGTGTGCTGTTCACGGGCACGCGAACGGCCTGTGACCTGGAAGTAGCCCTGGCTACCGGTGTGATGATGGTGTGTGTTGAGAACATGTTGCAATACTTTGGAATGAAATCGTAGGTCCGTGTTCGATAGCAGAGTGCAAGCTGTTTCCTTACTGCCACTGTCTTGTTGCGCGGCAAGTACTAATTTTCTACGTCACTCCGTCGCAATTTTGCTCTTTAAACACATGCGTGACATACCTTTCAGTCCTTCTCCGCGTACAAGTCGCGCGAAAGCTCGCGCCAGCTGATTGCATGCTGAATCTCATTGGCTCGACTGCAGTATCCGGCTCCCACATCACAGTGATGGAGCTGACACACGTGGCGCTCCTTGGAATGGAACCTATTGGATGGGCGTCACTTCCGCATCATCGAAAACGTGGGAAAGACAACAACTGCATATTGTCAACCCATCCTCCGCGGACACGCGAGCCGAGCGAACGAGCTTCATCTTGGATCTGCACCGTCCATGGTATGGAATGAGCTCGATCGAGCATCTATGAACGCAAATTTCATGCAGTTACTCACATTGGGGCGGTATAGAGCGAATGGACGTTCGTCCGTCCAGTCAGAGGAATCGCACAGCCTCACTGTCCTCGTACTGTCATCCAGCCATCGACTGAGAGCAAATTGAGGGGTGATGCGCCTGCTGCATCTTGGTACAACTAAGCTGTAGTAGCATTGAGAAGTCTTTTGGGTATGTGGTTTTGATGAGGCATGGCACGCCCCATGGGTGTAAGGCTCGCTGACTAGAGCAATAAGTCTCCGGTGATACGAGGTTTCGGATACATAACGAACGCGACGAAAGCTGTCCGTCGGTGTGCCCAAGATCAATTTTCCGTGTGGAATTTTAATGCTTGATGATCAATCGATTTTCTCAAATGATTCCGAGATCCATGATGGAATGTGTACATATATCAGGCCAAGCTTACAACGATTCTCCGTCCAACTCAAAACAATCATCACATTCAATACAATTGAACAACAACCACAGAACCACAGCCATGTTCTCCAAACCAACCAAAATCACAATCTGGCTCTGGCCCACCGGCCTCTACCCCCGGCGCATCATCTACTTCCTGCTCATCAAGAACATCTCCCTCTCCGCTCTCGCCGCGCAAAACATCCACCTTATTCCCATCCACCTCTCCCCAAGCGCCCTCGTTTCCGCACCCGGTTTCGAATCCCGCCCTGCCGGTACAAGCGTGCCGCTCATGCGCCTCTCATACGCCGACGGCACGCACTTCTTCATCCACGAAACGAGCTCCATACTCGAGTATTTGCAGGAGATCTTCCCTGATGGACCGGACATCAGGGGCGAGACGGTTCATCAGCGCGCGCGCAGTCGCGACATCTTGAGTTTGCTGAGCGAGGCGATCGTGTGGTATGGAGTCGAAGTATTTCATTCTGATCCCAACACGGCGAGTTGGTCGGGGCTGAAGGTGGAGGATCAGAGTCCGGCGGCAGCGGCGCATGGGCGGATGAAGGTGGGGGCTTTGTTGGGGAAATTGGAGGGGTGGGTTCGGGATGATGTTAAGGGGAAGGGAGGGGTGAGTTTGGTGGGCGGAGAGCAGGCGACATTGGCGGATTTGGCGCTTATGGCACCGGTGGATTATTTTGCGGAAAAGTTTGGGACGGAGTGGATCAAGGGGTATGGGGTATTGGGCATGTGGTATGGGTGGATGAAGGAACAGGATTGGGTTGTTGGTGGGAAGAGTTTGGCTGAGGTAGAGGAGAAGGGGGAGTGGGGAGTGCTGTTGGGGAAGTGAGGTTTGAAGCTTTACATTATCTCATTGATTTAGATGCACCCTGAACGCCTATAGAAGTGATCCAGCTCTATGCCAACTGCGTCTTTCCAGTGACCGGGCATGCTGCGCCCTCGGCAGCTCCCGCAACACTGGGGTGTGTTGAAACCTTGTTCAGGTGATGTCCAACAGTGGCCTTGGTGACTGGACATACATCGCCTTCGCCTGCCTTGAGCATATCAGGATGGTCAGGTGGGAGGACGGTGGTTGCGGTTCCGACAACTGGGCAGAGCGCGTCATCCATCTTCTGGGCCTCGGGCTCGTTGACGCTCTTCTTCAGCGCCGGGCATTGCGTCGCCGTGTTGGATGCGGATTGGACAGGCGGATGCGAGCTGAGGTTGTGGTGGTGGTCGGTCGTTGCGCCTACAACGGGGCACTGTTCCCATCAGTAACCACAAGTGAAGGACTGAACGCGTACTGAGGGGTACGTACAGTCTGACCATCCTTCGACATATCCACGCTGGGGTGGTTAGGCGGGAGCACATCCGTAGTAGTTCCGATAACTGGGCACGCCATGATGAAGTATTTTGTGGCGGGTTTAATGCTATGGTCTTTGTGGTGAAAGTGGTCAAGGAGTACAGGAAAGCCAGCTGAAGCAAATAGAGGGGAAAGATGGCAGATAAGCGGTCAATAACAAAGCCAACGCGCAGGCTAAGTTGCTTAGGTTCCAGTTTGCGTCGTGGATCCACGCCGTTGTTGAGCTACCCCAGATTTGCAGGGATGCGGCTGCACGACGTCATAGTCAGCGGCTTTGTCGACGCGCTGATTGGCTCAACGCGCTGTGGGGCTGAACGGGCGTGGAAAGGGAGGTTCGCGTCTTTCACAACACATCACCAGCTTCCTGCGACAGCTTATTCGCAACATTACCAGCTGCATCGCAGCCTTGACAGCCTGCTCGCAGATAGCATACTTTATCGCAGGCTAATTCGGAACCCCATCACAGGAGGCACATTGACTTAAAAACAGCTACATTTTGAACTATGCTGTGGTAAATTATACATTACAGCAGTGCCTTTCTACGACATCTTAGGCATTGTGCAGCGACTCGATGCGTTGAGATAAACCACAAGCTCACCCTTCTTGATCCTGATCATCTTCTCAGCCTTGATCCGCTCGAATTGGTTCAAGGTTACCATAGTTCCTGTTTGGCGTCCCTTCCAAGCGCCTGACCTACGGACGACCTCGACTTCCATCTCGCGCTCTTGGTGTACGAGGAATCCATGCAGGAATCATTTGGCTAAATGTTCAAGCGCATCGAGATGCTGTGGCATGCCGCCTTTCCGAGCAAGGTCATACGCACCATCAAGAAAGATATACTCCAGTCTCTCGCATTGGAGGATGTCACTCAAGCGGAACCGCGCAACAAGATCCTTGATTGGGGTAGGACGTACACCTTGGCGGGTATCGTTGATTGTGACCTTGGATCAGTGGAAGGTCATGTCGATTTCGACATGCCACAGCAAGATCAATGCTCGGATTCTCAATCAAGGCGGGACTACAGATGTGATTGAACCAGTGCATATGGGGTAAGTTGAGGTACCTCAACGCGTCCAAGCCCTCATCATCCGGGAGAGCTTCGAGAAACTTGCGCAACCAAGTCGCAATCTTGAACTTTTTCCGCGAGTACATGTACTTCAGGTCGAACCGCTTGGTCTTCTGAAGCATGTATACAGCTACCTCGCCAAGCATGTCTTTGTTGGTGAAGGCGAGTGCTGGCAGCCATCCACGTGGAGCACGCGCCGTCTCTGGAGGAGGAAACGTGCTGGAGTCCTGGTTATTGCAAGCGATCAACACCTTTGGAAAGTCCCAGAAGCAACACGGATTTCGCCACTCATCGTAGTGGCGGTGACTACTCAAGCGGCCAGCCTCGCTTTCCAAGATGAGATATTCGTGGAGGATCTGGAGCCTTAGCTCGGCTGGTAGGTCCAAGAGCTTGGACTCGCCCATGTAGCAGTCCATTATGTCCCAGGTCATTTTGCGGAACTCCTTGAAGGCATCGAGAGATCGACTCGGTACGTTCATGTATGACACGGCTTTTGGTACATCCCTCTTGATGCTCATGTTCAAAGATCGCTTGGACAGGCGCACAGTCCCGTTTTTGAGTTGGTGTGTGTGCTCGTGGAATCCATCAAACATGGCTCCCATGCGCCAAAGCTCGAAGAGGTCTTCGCCCCAGAAGTCGAAGTCGTTGCTGTATTCATCGCAATTCTCCCAAGCAGCGCATATGCCATAGAAGGTCCAATCATCAATCGGTAGGCGGGCATTGCGATCGAAGTTGAAAAGCGCGGCTCGGGGGAGATATGTGTTGCGATCCATTATGAACCACGTCCAGTCCGCTCTATGCTGGCTCTTCACGAACTCGATGCCAGCTCGGGAGACGTCGGCGAATTCTTTCTGGAACCTCCTCTCTTTCTCTGGAGACGGATGCTTCATGAACGCATAGCCTGCGGCGGCAAGGTCATAGAAGGCACGGAAGTCTTCATCGACATCGGACTCGACATCCGGTGTTCTTGGCACAGCGTAAGGGCTTGTGTACTCGAGGGTGTCGCCAGCGGCCGCTGCAGGGTCTTGAAATGCGCAAACGAGCTCAATGCTCTCTACTCGATTGTCGGGTGCGGTCTCGATCGGAGAGGTGACGATGAATGGGACATCTCCTAGTACCTTTGCGCAAAGTCAGTCTCGGCTAGGCACGTTATGTTGACTTCAACCTACAGGCTCCATGCTATTAATGAGCTCCATCTCTATAACAATGTTTTATTGTCAACAGCGTTTAAGGCGGTGGTTGATAAAGAAGCGCTAGGTGTGGACAATACGAGCGACAGCAAAGCGAGCAAAGGTATTTATATACAGGAGGTGACAGAACGGGAGACCCTTGATAATCACCCCAGGCAGCAAAGGAAATGAAAGGCTACATGCTACTAACGCTTTCACAGCACCGATAGTTCAGCAAAGTCAATCCTCCGAGGACGCACAATATCAGCATCAGCTCATGCGGAAGCCATCTTCCTCACACTGAACCATGCCATGAAGTGGAGCAATAATGATGATTCTCGAGTCAATCAGGTTCAGTGCGTTTCAAGGAACGACTTCTTTTGAGAGCAAACAGTTCATCCTATCCAGTGCTTAAGCTCTAACAAGTGGTCTACGTACTGGTAGCTTTCTAGGAAGCTCATCTGAGATTTCGCGGATACCAAGGTAGCAGCATATCTCCAGAAGACTAATCCTCGCGGAACGACAGAGCCAATTCGAAATGCTCCAAGTCCTTACTATCGAGCGAAATGATGGTACCAGTCATCCGATTCCTCCACTTTCCATATCGGCGAGCCACTTCGACCTCGACCTTCTGTCCTCGACGCACAAGAAAGCCCAAGATAATCCACTTCGCAAGGCCTTCAAGCCCGTCCAAATCACTGGCACCTCCACCTCGATTAGGTGCGTTGTATATGCCATCAAAGTACACATGTTGTAAGCTTGTGCAGTTGAGAATTGGCTGGAAGCGAAATTTCTCGACGGCATCGAGCGTGGTGCACGGAATGGCGAGGTCGGTGTTGTCAGGATCAGGCTTGCGCAGCTTGGAGGAGTACCAAGTGATGTCAAGCTCCAGGAGGTTTTTGCACACTGCTACAAGCTCGAAACTCGGGTTCGTCGGCGCTGGAATATCATGTTGGCTATTGTACCAGCGCATGTGCGGGAAGTTGAGGTGCTTGACAGCACTCAGGCCACACGGAATCGCGGTAAGGAATCCGCGGAACCATGTCGCATTCTCGAAGCCTGCGGCCTCCTTGATGTACTTCAGATCGATTTGTCCTGTGTTCTGCAGCATATGCACAGTCACTTTTCCAAGAAGCGCCCTGTTCGTGAACGCAAGAGCAGGAACCCAACCCTGAGAGGCGCGAGCTGTCTCAGGCGGCGGGAAGATCCTCGACCCCTGGTTGTCACACGCAATAAGCACGTCGGGATAGTCCCAGACGCAGCAGCGGTTGCCCCAAGCATCATGATGAACATGCTTGCTGATACGACCGGCCTTACGCTCGAGCTTGAGATACTCGTGGATGACATCCGCGCGCAACTCCGGCGGCAGCTCCAGGAACTTCTTAAATAAGACCGGCACGAACTTGTGGTGGTAGGCCTCGGAGACGCTCTCGCGCAGTCCGCGGAAACATAGGTCTTCGTCGTAAGGTTCCCTGGCGGCGCTCACGGACGCAGCGTATTCTGGGTCCTTCTTCATTCGTTGAATGTCGCGTAGGGACTGGATGATCCTGGGATCGAGGTCGCGAAAGCTGAATACAGCCTGTGGAAGGTTAGCCTGGCATGCTGATATGATAAAGCTTTAGACATACTGAGGAATCCATGGTGGCTGTGTTAGCCTTGGCTGAGGTCAAGAGTGGTCGAGTACTGTGGGCTTTGGTTGAGGAGCTGTCAACCAGAGTAGAGTACCTGCTGATAGAGAGGGAAACAAGAGCCGTGGTTGGAGCTCTCTTGTATACACAAGTCGGTTCGTCGTGAAAAGACTAGCGTGCACCCAAGCCACGGCTGCCAGGTAGCGCTCGGCTATGGCCGCTTCTGGCCCTTTCACGACACTGACAGCTACATTGATGTCATCTGCCAAGAAGGGAATGGAGGGAAAGCTGTGGCAATACCCTTTTCATAAAGGTTTGGCGGCCTGTTCCGCACCGAGGCAAGTTTGGCAGCACGGCTTCGAGATGGTTGTTGTACGTGAGTAAAGCCACCCCTAAAGATTACGGACTATGAAACAATTAATTTATGTAGACAAGGCACTCTATTTCATATACTCGATGCTTTGTCTCCATCAGCAGGGCGCACTACCCCTTCATGCTGAAGCCCTTCACGATCCGAAACCATCACATAGCGTACCATCGTGTCTCCTGTTTCTTACACATTACTATATGTTACGCACAATACCCCCTTAGACCGTTCACCGTATTCTTCGTTCTGCAACCCTTCAATGTTGTTCGCAACATGCTTACTCGGCATCGTACTCTTTGTATGCTCGCAGCCTTTCTCTGTACCAAACACCAGTCCAGTCCCCAAATGATTATCCTGAAATTAAAGCGCACTACTCACGCACCAACACCCTCAGCTAGAACCCACCTATTCCCCCGTCTCCCTCTTGAACTTCGGGAGCAAATCTACCACTTTGCAATCCTACCCCTCTGCTCACGCAATAACGAAAATCAAGTCACCATCACCGCCGCCGACGCCGTTCATGGCAGTGACGCGCGCTATCCCTCATTTTTACCCTCTGTTTGCCGCGTCAACGAAGCCATGCGCATCGATATCGGTCTGTGGTTCATTAGGCAGACCGAGTTCAGCATTCTATACTTCCAGCACCTCGTCCACTTCTCCCAGTTTCTCTCAACTTTTCCGCACAGTCAGGGGTTTGTAGCGATCCGCCGCCTGGACTTCCAGCTCTTCGGGCGCCACAAGCCTATCCCCGGTAAACTAAATCCGAGTATCGAATTCATGAAGAAGTGTCCAGAACTGACGCAAGTACGCATGAAGTTCGACGTATGGCAGCTTCTGCAGCACGAGAAAGAGCAATGGGTACATGTGGATACAGAATTGGTCATGCTGGAGGATATTCCCGCCGCCTTTGGACTCAGTGCATTGTGGGACGTGGAGGGCCTGGTCACGCTGACGATCGAGCTGTGGCCGAAAGCATTGGCGCGCACGAGTATGGGGATCAAGGTCGTGGTGCCGGATTCTTGGCCGGGGATGGAGAATATATGCGAGTGGCTCAGGAAGGGGTTTGCGGAGAAGGGTAGGAAAATAGACGTGAGGCTTGTTGAGAGTTGTAATGCTGGAATACGCTGGTATGCGGTACATCAGAGCTTGAGCATGGGTGTATAGTGGTATTGACCATAATGTTAGCATGAGAACATGATTTGAACAATACATGTAGTTATAATTGATCGTACACCGAACCGCAAGCTTTGCTCGTTACATACGCCATCTATCAAAGCTAAAGAGAGCCTTTCATTCCACAGCTTCGCCTCAGAACCCTCCCTTAACACGATCTAGATCCAGCCGCCTCAACGCATCCCCTCTTTTACGGTCTTTCTCATTCGCATCGGCCTCTTTCAGTGTGCAAACGTGACATCTGCCTTCCTCTCGTGTCTCAAGCCATACCCAATTAGGTATGCCGGTCGATATATATTGACATGGCTGTTCACAGCTGCTTTGGGGACATTCGAGTATGTACAGGTCGCGCGCAACATGAGAGCAGTCGACGTGGCGAGTCTTGACTTGTTGGAACATTGTGAAGGTATGTTGGTAGAGTGTGATTTGTATATGATTGTCAATGAAGTTGTTTGAAGATGAAAGAGGGAATTATGTTTGAGGAGCTTTAATAAGCTTTTGTGGGACGATGATTGAGACTAACAGCGCACACATATCTTGCTGCTTCAAGACACCTTCGACCACATTAAACCTGTGCTGTCGCTCCTTCATCCATTGAACGACACCCCACGACGCCTGAGCGCATTCAACGGCGGCCCCGTACCATTCATGCCACATCCGTCAGCAAAACAAGCGCTCGCAGTGTGAATGTACCTGATCTTTCCATCTTCCACCCTAAACAGATGACTGTCCGGTGTTGCCGTGTCATTTCGCGTGCGATCTAGACCAGTGAATCCCATGAATACATCCACGACGCCATAGACTTCGTCAACAACGTATCGGCGATTTACCATCGGTATGTGCTCAGGTAGTCCGCCGATGTCGCATGTATTTGCAGATAGGTTGCCACGTCCGGTGTATGCGCCGCCTTCAAGACGAGCGCAGGGTGTGCCGAACGGCACCTGAACCGAGGCATCGTTGCAGCGGTCTGCATAGGCGTCACTGGCAGCTTTGATGGTCTCCCGGGGGAGGCGCATATTCTCTGGAATCGGATCCCAATTTTCTTGACTATTCCAGTATCTGTAGCCTGTTGCGTTGAAGGCCCCTGTGCAGGTGGATCAGTTGTCATCGCGCAGGCTGTGCTAAAAATTGACGTACAGTCGCCTTTGTCCGTCACCAGGCTATCAATCAAAACCACATTGCCTTCATTGTCAAGCGTCATTTGCGTGTGAATGACATATGGGTGTTTAGGATCGGTCACAATGATCTCTGTGAAGGTCTTGCACTGAACGGTGTCAAACATCGATCGATTCGAGTCCATTGTCATTCCGAAGGCTGGTGTGCCATTAAGAATTGTGCTGGTCTTGTTGTTCTCAACGTATTGCATAGTGTACGCGAGGTTCTCGAATAGATCGTGTTGCCCAGTCGCCATCATACCAATGTACTGTGTTGCGACATTTTCGAGGTGGGAGCGAGTGCACTCGAATGCTGTCGAGACTGTCGCTAGTGTGATGAGCTTGAGCGCTCTTGAGGCCATGGTGAAATCGCACTTTCTGAGACCGGGTCTTCCCTTGGATTGGAGCGACAGGAAATATATCGCTTTTCAAAGTCGATGGCTTGAGGTTTGCGCAAACCTGGTTTATACCCGAAGAGCCCGGTTCCTGGATGATATTGGCCAATAGCCTCTATGCGACTTTCTTCCGTCAATCTGGACTGCCAGGAAGGGGTATTTTGATCATATACACATAGTGTGGGGTCGACCGGCATTGCTGTATTCCTGTGCGTACTACAGCTCGACCCCACATAGCTCTCATTTCGACTGTTTCCAAGACTTGGAAGCAAGTTGCGCGACGCGCATCAGCTCACGGTTACTCCAAGCACATCTTAGGCGATACTGGAGGAATGGGACAAATTTGATGCCAGCCTGACTCTTCCTCATAGTTCATCTGGTCTTCGCACGCCTGGCATATTGTCGCATTGCCTCAGTCGACAAGCAATCCATGAAGCTTCGCAGATGTTTTTGCAATGTTCCTCAGCTTCCTCCCACGTGTCCCAATGGGTGTTCATCGATGCAGCCTGCAGAATTAGATGCCAGCAAGCAAATTTTACGGCGGGTTGGACGTACAATCTCTTGTGGCGAGGGCGTTCGCTGTCTTGCATCCTTCGTATCTTCGGTTGGCCGCTTCGCAACCTGCTCCTCGGACAGTTGATGAGAGCCGCAGTGCACCATTCCCATGATCATGAAGGCGATGATGAGAGCGTAGTAATTATGCGCTAGTCGATGTGCCACCATTATGTACAGATCTGCAACATAGAGAGTATAACAGCGCGCGCGGTGTATCGCGCCGGAGTACGAGATCTGACGCGGAACTTGGGAGGCCAATTTTTGGTCTAGCTAAAGTCGGACTAGCTCAATCCCCTGACAACATATTCAACCATCATCGGACCACGTCGAGTCCTTTGAACATCATAGGAGACGTAAAGACTCTCGGTACTTAAGAATTGTTGTCACTACATTCAGCACGTACGATGTCAACTGAGATACCAATCAGTTCAACTAGAACCCTTCCCGATGGTCCTTTCTGCAAACATATCTCCAGCCTCCGAGCGACTACATTACCACTGCTCTGGGCGTTTGTGATATTCAAACAGAAACTTCACAAGCGGCATGAGCAAACTCATCCTGTTTTGCAGGTGGTCTTCGCTTATATGTCGTCGTACGCTGGGCTTGGCTCAGCCGAGCTTTTCACGATGCACGGCAAAATTATATACGCTTTTCGCCCGATATAAAACTATCACTGAACAATCAGTATGGCCAGTTATAAATGCAGGCATGAGATTCAGGAATTCTGCATCGAGCGGCAGGGTCAGCCATTGAAGGCCGTCAAGGACCTATCCGTCTTTATCCAGGAGCGGGTCTCTGGCAAGCACGACTTCCAGTACGACATCGATCGTCAGCCACTAGCTCGTGGTCTAGCTTTGCTTCCTGTCGGCGATGATTCGGACCTAGAAGACAAACTTCTTGGCAATCTGGAGAACACAATGGACAAGGTCAAGAAAGTGATCTCGACGCAAAGTGCAACCGATAGCGAATCGGCTGATGGTACGCCGAGTAGCAAGTCATCGCGCGACAGCCTGTACGCTCGCTTCATCGGTCTCCTGCTCGAATCGCCTAATACGAGTACTCCACAACCAAAGCCGAAGTTCAAGCAAGTCTTCAGTGGGATACTTGGAGCTCCTAGACGCTTTCAGATCCTTTGGCGAGGGCGAACCTCAAGAGACGCCACAACTGTTGATACGGGTAGAGTCGTGGCATCGCCTCTCCCAGCACTTCCCACGGAGATTAGTGCTTTCAGTCACGCTGAACAACTCCCGGACTATCGATTGGACGAGTACGTGTCAATAGTCTCCACTCTAGACGCGGCGCTCCTTCCCCTAGATAACAATGCTCATGTGCAGTCCCGATTACGTTCTCACTCGCTACCATCGATCCATACACCCATGACAGCCTTCTTGGATACGGACAATGCCAGCCAAACAGCCACAGTTGACGCGTCGGACGCAGATGGTGAGTCCTAAGTCTTTCTGACCCCATGCTCTTCTAAAACCGAGATAGAAGCGACGTTTCAACGGTATCGCAGTCCCAGTCACCAGGACGTTGTAGGTTGTAAGAACATGTATCCCTACGGTGACCCAATTGATGATGACACAAATGATTGGCAGTAGGGGCGAGATCGCTGATGACATGGATCACACGGTTTACCTTGGATCAGTCGCACCAAAGCCATTGAAGGATGAGGATATCTTGTGTGTGGAAGGATAGGTAGAACGACGTAGAGCGACGTTGGGAATGGAGATGAGGTATCCAGGCACAAAGATACCAAACACCAAATAATGCAGCTCGAACCATAATTTGAAAGAAGAAATTTGCCATCTTCATACTCGTTGCGCGTTCGATCCAAAACCTTTGGATCCACTCCCGCTAAATTGAACATGAATATTTGTGAACTTGTTGGTAGGTACTCGCACTAGTGCTGAAAGGAAATAACTATAACTGCATTGTATTCGATTGATCTTTTTTGTTGTTCCTTCTTGCTACGTGAGGATGCTACGGAGGTGTGTATGGTCTGAAACGAGTGAGGCCGAAGTAGGATCGGATCGGCTCGTTGGGCAGCGTTCAGCAACCGACGTCCCTACCGATACTCATAATCCGACAGAACTCAAGTAAAATCTCAATTTACCACTTCCATTCTCCCTTCCTCGGACCAAAATACTCGCCTTTAGCGACCACACTCCTGACCGCCTGTTGAGAGATGTCCAAGGTCTCAGCGACCCATGTTGTGCCCCAATAGTCGGGCATAGCGGCTCCCGGCAACAAGACACAGAAGAACAAGAGGATGTTACAAAGCGCGAGACCGACGTCCAATGCAGCTGACGTAATGTAATTGTACTGCATCCACCAGCCACGGTACTTGTTCCGGATCCATTTGTTGAAGACATAACCGACCAGAACCCATGAAAGCTAGATGAAATGGTCAGCGTAAGATCTGGAGGCGTGAATCATGGGAACTTACAATGTTCATTGGCGAGTATGGTGGAACGTAGCTCATGCAGCCAAAGACCAGGGGCATGCTAATCTTCCGGATCAGGCTCACTCTGGGAAACATGCGCGAAAGACCCCAGACGAGGAACGGAGCAGCAAATCCAGCAAGCCACATAAACTGGAGATTCTTGTAGGTGGAATCTCCGGAGAACAAATGCTTGGGGCCGATAGCACCCCAGATGACACTGGCGTTGTAGAATGTCTTGATGTACGCGCACGTAAATGAACCTGTTGCGGCCGCCGTGCATACGCCCTTGATGGCTCCCATCGCCCACTCGACGGTGGCAAGCTGGCACAAGCACGACCATACAGTAGCCACCAGTTGTGCGGTGAAGAGCGAGCGCTGGGGTACGTGCATGTAGTGGCCAATCTTCAGATCCTGGCAAAAGTACAGTGCTTGGGTCATGACAATGTAACCAAAGGTCTTGAACATCATCATGGCGATAGGGTGGCCAGGCTGGACGTATCCGATTATGAATTCGGTGAACACGTTGAGACCGAGCTGGATGTTGGTGAAAGCCTGGATGATACCAATTGGAATTGTCCATGTGGCTGCAATGATCAGGGAAAGGACGACAGAGTACCAGGCCATTCCAGTAGGAAATGCGAGAGCGGAAGCGAAGGCAAAAGCAATCATGACTGCCATGAGAGTGAGATACCACCAAGTGGGTACGAGCCTGTACTTCCGCATAATTTTCATATGGACGTCATCAAGCTCACCTGTGGACGACCTCCAGCGACGCCAGATCTCGGCTCCATGGAATAGGTAAGTGTGGCTGACGAGAGAGGCGATGCTGGCGAAGCTCAGACCATATGCGAACGCATTCGCGGTAGAGAGGAACAGAGGTGAGTACGCTTCATACTTGGAGGGGTCTACAACGTGCTCTGGGGTGAGGATCCGGGTGGTGTTGTAGACCTTGCCAGTGTTGTCCAAAATGCTATTCTGCGAGATGGATACATGATCACCATACCAGACGTTGGAGAAGTTGAGGGCGGGTATGATGATCCAGACGAAGAAAATAATGCCAATACCAGTATTGGCATGCGCATGCCAGGGACTGATCAAGGGACTGCTGAAAAATCCGTTGATTTGTGCCCAGTCGAGAGTGAAGCCAGTGAAGGGAAATCCGAGGCTGATACCGGTCGACTGACCGAAAAGCTGGTTGATGACGACGTTATTGGGTCTGATCCAGGTGACCCAGGCAAAAGTGCTGAACGCCGGGATGATGAAGTCAGGGAACCAAGACCAAACGAACATGCCCCCCATACAATACATGAACCATCGGTAACGGGATATCGACCAGCCATTGGTCTTGGAAGGGTCACTCTTCCGGTGATCGTGAAGAGCATACAAGAAACCAACGTTGACCAAAGCGCCCGGCCAGATCATAGCTGCGGGCTCAACAAGGAACTTCCGGACAGAACCTGCAAGTCCGAAACCGAGACACTGTGTCGAAAGGGCAAAGAGGATGTTAAAACCCCAGCCAAACGAACTTGTGTCGAAATTGTAGAATTTGCGCAGTGAGACCACAGTATCGATGAAATAGCCGGCTCCACCACCAAAAGCAGCGTTTGACATTGCAACGATGATAACATGCTCCTTGACATTGAAAGGTCCAGGGTTCAGATTGCCCTTCAGGCCGAAGATGGAAAACTCCTTGTTCGGAAGAACTTTGGCAAAAAGGAGCCCGATCGGATAAGCCAAAAGCAATACGACGTATGGGCCAATTGAGACGATTGGATATCGCAACAAGAAAAGAGCGTTCACCGAAGAGCAGATTGTGGTCATGAGAAGACCGATTGTCCAGGCTCGGATCGTGGATGTGGGCACGTCTTCATCGTAGTTTCGGACAACAGCGCGGACCTCGATAATGATTAGTTGACAGAATGGCAAGGTGAAATTCAATCACTTACTTCGGGATAAGGTGAGTTCTCAATCACTTCTCCAACGAGCTGCGCCTCGCCCTTGTGGTCGTGAGCGTCAGTGACCGCATCGACCATCTCAATGGCCTCGTCTGGCATGTTCGGGTCCCATTTGTGGTCGCGGCGAAAAGCAGACAGCCGATGGTTGGCTTCGGTTTCGCTGATGTCGCGTACCACCTCTTCGATCATAGGGTTGGCATCTCCATGGCCTGCTACCATACTGCTGCTGCCAGCCCGTTCTCCGCCTTCATTGGTGAATTCGGTCACAGTGACGGGTTCCCTGTCAGTGTTTGACCTCTTGAATCCCATCCGCTTACCAAAGCTTTTGGATGACATCTTGGTGATATGGGAAGGGTAAAAGAGGTAGAAGCTTACTTGGCCAGAGACAAATGAAGGAAATGGGAGAGGACCCTGGTTATGTAACTTGCCCTCCAAGCCCGACCACGAGATAAGGTTATACAAACGGTTAAAGAGACTGGGATCACCGCGGCGTCAATACGTTATCTATGGGGCTACTTCCATGTTTGGTAAAGGGTTTGGACGAAGTGTGGTGGCGCGACCAGAAACCCTGAGCTCGGCGTAAAGCAACCTTAGTACCATTGATCGGAGGTAAACGCCTTTAATCGCATCCCACCGGGCAGCACGCGACCTCGGATGCTGGTGGTAGTCAAATTATCGTCAACACTACAGCAATTGAGGGAGGAGCGGGGTAGAAGCGTGCGCCTAGCGCTTGCCGCGCGCGGGAATGAATGGAGATGAAGTTGGTACAAGCTCTCGGCCTTCCTGATTTGGTACAACTGTTATCTTGGACGGCGTTGCTTGATTGAACACAAGCCGCACAAGCGTGCGCCACTGAAGTTCCTCCTCGGGAGCTTCTCTGCTAGCAGCTGCATGGTTCGTGTCTTGACAAAGCTTAGGGTGCCACAGGCGCGGTAATGAAGTCCAAACTGGGCTGTTACCGACAGCGTGCACAGTTTTCGGTCAGACCTCGGACAACTCAACGGGTCCTTGCTCACATCTGTATACGAACTAAATAGAAGGGTCGAGGTGGGAGCCAGGCATATTCGCAGAAACCTGGGCCCGGCAAATTAGCTGATCTTGGCGGGGTAACATTGAGCGATTGTAATAGGAAGCTTCCTTCGTGCCACTTTGCACTCACGAGCCTGGATGTCCCGACTTACAGACCGCGCAGGAGTGCCGACATATATCAAATGCATGGTATTCGCATCATTGGGCCGCATCAAGTAATTGTGTGTGGAGTAATGTCACCTTCTTCGCCCCTGTCATAGATAAGCCTCTCAAGCCCTGGTCCTTCGAAGCGGAAATAAGTTCTGGCGCTATCAAGTCCCGGCCGGTCGGACTACGGTAGCCACTCCGCGGCGCCTAACACTTGGGCGGCGCAATACAACTCCATATGATCAGCATGAAGCAGACCTACATCGTCGACTTTCTGCAGCTTTGTGGCGCTGCTCATGACCTCATAAACCAACACTTCGATGCTGCACAATGACAGGAGTGGCGCGAACACAGATCAAGAGGCATTGTGTTTTGCCGCGACAGATATGGCATTACATTGACGAATCACGGCGAGATCCTCTTCCATGGTGTGAGTTCGTATCGCAATACGCTAGAATGCTTCTCTGCAGGGGACGGCTTGATTAAGCTTATCGCGTTCTGACACTGGCCCCACATCAAAGAAGCTTAACCAGGATAAGGGTATCATCGCCCAATGAAAACCTTTGGAATTGAGAATGGGCCCACCCTGCGATCGAAGCAGCGAAACGTGCATCACGCATGATCATGCGGCGAAGGACGTCGCTTGCAAAGCAAGACACGTATCGCCCATCTCTCCAGCGGGAAAACGATGTCTTTCTCAGGTCGTTTACGTTTGCGTTGCGTTGTTGGAGTCCCTACCTAGGCATGTGTCTCGCGTGCAATTTGTGAGGGGAAACGCTAGTCTCTATCGCGCTTCGGCGCGTCTTTCTCGCTTCAGAAGCACCGTCCCCGACCAAACCACTCCTCGACAGTGACATCGACCTGCAGTCGTACAATACGAGCGGTTGTCGGCACCGGCCGAGCAAACGACAAATCATCTGGGGGTGGTAGCAAAGCATGAGCAGCACGATGTCGTACTGTCATTTGTGATCGATACTGCTTCTTCTTCCCTCTCTTCATCTCAGCATCATCTTATTCATGAACAGTATATAAAATCTAAGTGGCCTGTCAGGATTCATACTTACCATGGGCATCTATATCCAATGTTACATCACGACTTCCTATCGCGAGTGTCGGTCGACTCATCTCTGTTGAGCTAACAACTCGACTTACTATTCAAAGAAAGAGAAGTTTCGAAACTGCTACGTTCATGCCATTAGTTTACATGATCGGTCGAAGATTCACTACCTAGCTTCCACTACCTTTTACCGAATGAGCAGCTACCTGGAGGGAACAGTCACCCAGCTGGTGCCTCGAACCTCCAAGCCTCAAACGAGCTATGGCTAAGCATTCCAGTATACGTAAAAGCATCATTTCCTCAGATTCACACTCCCTTTGCCTAACAACAACCAATTCTCGAGTCCTCAACCACAACACTTTCTCATCGAGCGGAACCCGGAAAGCGTGACTATAGGGCCAGAAGGGAAGCTGCATCTTCTCCAATCGTATCATCAATGAGTTCTTACAAGGGTGGCGATGGCCACGGCAACTACGACTACGACTACAACTACGACTACGACTACGACTACGACGAATACCAGGTGCAGGACCTCCAGTGTAGAGGAAACGGGAGCAACAGCCATGTCTTGAGCCACCGCCCAAATCTCCTGGACGAAATATTCGATCGTAGCATCCAGCAGAGCATGAGTTCGCCGCTCTTCAGGGTTGTTCGTAAGTGGATCAGTGGCCAGGTCGGCGTGGACGTCACCTATGTCGTGTGGACCATTGCTATTTTCGCTGTAGCGAGCAAGTTTGGCAGCGCAACAATGACATGGCTATCCCAAAATAGAACGAACTCACTAGACCTGGACGAGAACGATGCGACTTTGACTGATCTACGTATGTGGATCCGGAAACAGCCATCGTATGCCATACTTGCATTGCTGCCAACCTTTGAGCACCTGGGGCGAAGGATGTTTCTCATCAATCTAGGACGAAGAACGACGGAGAAGTGATCACCCACGTATTGCTCAGCTCCGCGGGATGCACACATTTTTTCTATCAAGGCATACCTTTCGTTTTAAGCAATGCGGATAGTCAAGTTTCCTTCGACAGCGACGGTAAGAGTACGCTCCGTTGTCTATGGGGCAGCGCCAATCCCTACCGAGAGTCTACTGAAAGAGGTCGAGAACAACGCGAAATTTCAGACCACACATCTCAGTATTACCTCAGTCGATATCAATCAGTTCAACACAGTGCGCAAATGTCGCAAGCGCCTTATGGAAACGGTTGATCTTGATCCCCTTGCCAAACAGGAACTTGTTACCGACCTTCGGGACTTCTTCGACGAAGGAACAGAGGGCTACTATTATCAGAATGGCACGCCATACCGAAGAGGCTACCTGTTCTGTGGTCCTGCCGGGACTGGCAAAACTATTCTATCGACAACGATAGCCAGCCACTACGACCTTGCCCTTTATGTAATCGACTTGGCTGGCATGAACGACCTTATGCTGCAGCAAAAGGTATAGCATTTACCTAAACGGTGTGTTATTCTATTCGAGGAAATTGATGCTGCTGGCATTACGAGGGACCGTTCAATGGTTTCTCGTGAAGGAGAATCAGACAGCGACGCCGATTCTGAGAAATCTTCGGCGCGTAAGAGTACTCGGAAAAAGCGCCCCACTCGGGCCGTAAAGCCACCACCGCCTCAAAAAACGCAAGTCACCCTTAGCGGGTTACTGAACACACTCGACGGACCAGGCTCAAAGGAAGGCCACGCTGTGATACTCACCACCAATGCACCTGAATCACTCGACGCAGCTTTGATCCGTCCAGGAAGAATCGGCATGAAGGTATACCTCGGCTATAGCACGAATGTCACAGCTGCGATCACATTCGTCCGCATATTTGGTAGTGACAAGCGCTTGACAACGCCGAAGAAGGAGCTCAACCGCCTAAGCAAACAGTTCAGGATAATGGTGCCAAATAGCATTCTAACCCCTGCCGAAGTTCAGAGATTTTGTACGGACCGCCGAGGATCCCCTTACAAGGCCGTCAGAGAACTACCTGAATACTTGAAAGAGAAGCGATCCGGAAAGCCTCAATTTGAGTACGACATTAATCGCACAGCACCGAAGGCAGCAGCGGACCCAGAGACTGTAAACGAGGATCAATCTAGCGACGAGACTGAGGAGACACCTACAAGCTCAGCTGAAGATATGCGAACCAATGAGCCTTACGCGGAGAGATCTGCCCTGCATTCTCAGACACGGGGGCCCTTCTCTGTATCAAATCTGTCTGTCAAGCAGTCAAACTACCATTTGAAGGCTGAAGATGGTCTCGCTTATGGCGAGTACTATCCACCAGATTATGATGTTCATAATTCCATCTCTATTGGTGACAGTATCCAACGAAAGGTCACAGGTTTCTTGGACGCCCTTGCATCAACATCATCCAAGGTAAATATTGAGGACATATGCCGTCCCGATGTTAGTGTTTCAGAAATAGTCATGCCTTTGTTAATTATGCATGCAAGCCATTCTGTACATGCATGAGCACATCAACAAGAACCTATCCGAAACTCCGACCAGATCCGTGTCTACAATGCGGAGATGTCTCAGCGCCCCCGAGGCGGATCGTATCAGCAGGGGCCAATGCACCTTTCCAATCATTATCCAGAGCAATACGCGTTCCATTTGCCCTGGCAGGCTAAGCTAGAGCCAGCGCCGCCTCTGCGTATAAGCATGGCGACCAAGGGCCCGGTTCACAAAGAACTGCCATCGCCAGCTGCTTCAGTGGAGTCATTAGTGTACTATACACCTTTGTCTGTTGGAGAGAAAATTGATGCGAGCTTCCGGAAATATGGTTGGTTTAGCCCAAAGTCTCCCCCAGAGAGTCAAATCCCTCGTCCAGATCACGATTTCTTGTCTGATGGTGCAGAAGAAAACCCTTGGGATAAAGCTGCGAGCAACGGAAACAGCACAGATAGACTACAAACTATGGATCCACAACTCTTGGTTGAGCTTGAGCATCTCAAACTTGGCGAAGGCAGAGCTGGTAGGTATCTAGACGCATCTGAGTGGTAGGGTTGGGGTGTGATATACTGTGCGTGACGGCGTAACGCCCGGGACGGCGTAACGCCCGCTCCGAACATCAAAATCGACAGCACAACATGAAGCTATTGAGCCACGTGCGATAGCTATAATCACGATCTTTTTTAGAGTTAAGTTCTATAGGCCTTGATTAATATATATAGCTATCTATATTTTGCTGGGAGCTTGATAGCTCGGCCGTGTCGTGATTGAGATGGTGGTGGACCTGCTGCAGCATCTGAGGCTTCACCATCGCCCTGAGGCTGCGCAGCTACTCTCTTTTTTGAGCCTGCCTTCGTAGCTACCCTAAGGCGTCTCCTCTGAGCTCTTTGTGTAGTCTTTTGAGCTTGTTGGAGTCGTTGTTGAGTCCTACGAGCTGCCTGTCGTGAGGCTTGATCAGCAGCCTCACGAGCCTTCTCCTCCTGTCTCATCAATTGCGCTGCTGTTCTCGCTGCACGCCTTGCCTCTACAGCCTTGAGTTTCTCCTGCTTCTGCTCCTCACGTACCCGAGCTGCCTCAGCTTTCTGGTGTTGTCGTTGCTCTTCTTCGAGCCCTTGTTGTTGCAGGCGATCACGTGCCTTATCCACCTTGCTTGGAGACCAGAATACAGCCCCACCGTGATACTCCTCGGCTGCCTCTAGAGGCAGAGCCTTGCCTCGCTTCCTACGCTGTATCTCATTGATAAGAGCCTCCTTGAGTCTCACATTCTCATGCTCAGCTAGTACTAATCTGATCGAGAGTCGGTGGATCGTTTGGTTGAGCTTTGAGGATTTTTTCTGGTCTCTATCAGCTACAGCGTGATTGACCAGCTGTCTGATCTTCCTCCAATCTGATACGCTTAGGGCTGAGGAGTCGCGATCGCTTAAATGGCCTGATTGAGCTGGCTGATTGAATCGTTTGAGTATCACCTCTGGCTCGAAAGGTGAGAGGCCAGTTGCCTCAAAGGCCTTGAGTATAGTATCCTTCTTGAACGAGGCCTCCCAGGCAGCTATAAACATGGAATAGAAGTCTCTTTTGCTCATCGATGTGAGCCCTTGGCACCTCTCCATGAACGCAGCTACCTGGTTTGAGTAGGCTGATGAGAATGGCTTAAACATGACGACGTCAAGCGGCTGGAGGGTGTGAGTTGAATGTGGGGGGTATACTGCAAGGAGGATCCTATTCCGATCGCAGTACTCGATAAAATCCATCGTGAGGTGAGATCCATGGCCATCCAGGATAAGTAATCGATAGCTCCGCCCTGCCTTCTCCTTCGTAGATCGATCAAACACTTGTTTGAGCCAGGATAGTCCTATGTCGTTGTTCGTCCAGCCAGAAGGTGAGGAGGATATGTATACTCGGTCCTCAGGCCTCAGGGCCTGCAGCCATGTGTCCTGTATCGAGCCTGAGGCAGATTGATATATCAGCGCAGGCGCAAGGGCTGATCCATCAGCGCATATGCAGGCTAGCAGCGTTATCCACTCCCAATTGCCATCCTGGATGTGAGCCTTGATCTTCCCCTCCTCATATGGCCTCTTGCTGAACACCCGCTTTGAGCGAGTAAGTATCCCTAGCAGGCAGGCCTTCTCGTCCATGTTGTACATATTGCAAGGCTCTATATCGTATTTGCTGAGCTTGCTGCGTAGGAGCTCGAAGTAGAAGCTATACTTTGACTGAGAGTCAGCCTAGTGGCGCGAGCGATCGATGCCGGTCGCCCAGCGTGAGATGAGATCAACCTGGTGTCGCTGAATATATCGATCAACCCAATGTACGCCAAGCTCCCTTCTGGCTATCGATGAGGCAAAACGTCGTATCATGGCCGGTGAAGGAGGTAGCCCTTGCCTTGTAAGACGCTCAATGTAGCGTAGGAGCTCCTGCTCCTGCTGGGGGTGGAGCGCTTGCTGGTTTTGAGCCTTGGTGCTGCGTGAGCTCGCGACGCCCTGGTGTCTCCGCGCGAGTGTTCTACGATCCACCCCATACTCTTCTGCAATATGAGTATATACAAGTTTTTCTCCTGGTTCTAGTGCTTCAATAGCTGCAAGCGCGGCGTCGATTGAGTTCATATTGGTAGAGTTGTTGCGTGTTGAAGTTTAGTAGCTGTCGCGATTTTGGTGTTCGGAGCGGGCGTTACGCCGTCCCGCACGGTAAAGATCTCAATTTGGAGGTACCTATGGATGGTACTTTGGTATTAGGAAAAGTTGAATTTGATAAGTAATGTAATGGGGAATCACTTCGTACCATTTGTAAGTATACCCGAGCGTATCTTTCAGATTATAATAACCGTGACTAAAGACAAATGCGAGGCGATCTTTTGCCCTGTTTGCTCAATTGACTCTCTTCGTGAAGGCAATAGACTGCCCTAGATGAGTCTGTCGACATTTATAGTTATCCGCAGTCTGTATCATCGCACGCAGAAAATATTTTCTCGACACCATATCCATGCCACATGTGGCTGTTGACTTCATCGCCACTAGCGCGCCGTCCGCGTTCGGTAAGCGCGGCTGCAGCCACGTCTCTCTCATTCGTTCGGACGATATCTCCGATGCTAATGAAGTAGCCGCGATCCTGTTTCGGTGGGACTCGAGATCCGGAAGAAAATGGAAAATACTGGCTGGAACTCGAACGACAGCATGTGCTCGCTGACTGCCCAGGTGTACTTCTTCTCGCCCCCAACTTTATATTGACCCCGTTTAAAGGGCAGCTGCATCAGCGTTGCTGCTAGTTGCACGCGATCGTCGGACTGGTCGTGCCCCTCCAAGCGCACCCTTTACGTCCCCTCCGAACATTGCCATGAGCCTCCTCGATCTACCCCTGGAAATTCTGGACCTCATCATCGATGTGACAGTGCCCGATGGCCTGGAAAATTTTGTGCTCTCGTGCAAGGCTGTGTTCGAGCGTGCGAAGTCACAAATCGAGCGACACAATGCGCTGAAAAAAACATGGAGCCATGCCACCAACGCGAGCCAGGCACGTTGTGGAGACACCCTCAACATCCTGTACGAAATATCACGTGAGCCCATCATTGCAGAGTACATCATTTCTTTGAGCCTGTGGGACCAGCGCGCAGACGGGCAGATGCCGAAAGAGCCCATGGAAGATGACTTCCGTAACGATGAGACCGCCATGATGAACATAAGGGCCTTGCTCCAGAACGCCGCCTATTCCGCCCTCGTTGACCAGGACGAGTGGTGGCAACAAATCTTGGACGAAGATGCCGCGGGCGAAGAAATGGGTGTCGATAGGCTGTATGCAACGGTAGCGCTGCTGGCTCTTCTCCCTAACCTCAGAACGCTTCAGTTGCCCGATCGATGGCATGAAGTCCGGAGAGACGAGGCGGCGGAATCTTTGGTACCCGTTGTCGAATCGCTGATTAGAATGTCGAATACTGGCCACAGTGCACGAAGGCCTCTAAGCTCCTTAGAAACACTATTACCCTTTGTGGAGGAAGGTTATGATGTGCGCGTCAGCTTGCAATGCATTCAGCCTTTCATCTGTCTCAACAGCGTCCGCAACCTTTACGCTGTTAGTTGCGTCGCTCTAGAGGACGACTGGAGCAATATGCCATTCGAGTGGCCAACAAGCCTCAAATCTCCGTTGACCAGAATCGAGCTTGCGAGCTGCTGCATCGATTCAGGTGCACTGTCAGTCTTGTTGGCCAATACTCCTGCCGTTACAATATTTCGCTATTCTCACCAAACCAAATGGGATGGTCTCGAGACCGATTGGAATCCCGGCGCGTTCTTGGAAGTGATCGCGAACTACCTCGGCAATCAGCTCCAGAAGCTCGCAATAACGATTGACGAACTACACGGCGAAGTTGTTAATGGTCTATCCTCCTTCATGCGCTTCGTAAGGCTCCAAAAACTTGAAGTGGATGTTGCTGTCTTCTGTGGTCCACCGCTCGAAAGCGGCCAGCGTCGCGGCCGCGACGCGTATACCCCAGATGGTGCTACATCATGGGTTCATAACGACATACCATGTATGGGCGACATGCTGCCTGATAGTATCCGGGAGCTGCATGTAAACACCGACTATCCCCATCCATCCAAGGATGCGCTACAGGCGCTTTTCAAGAACATCAAGATACGGCGGGAAGACAAATTGATGAGTCTGGAGAAGACCGTCATAAGGCAATATAGGTCAAGTACTGCACAGAAAATGGCAGAGATGCACGAAGCAACCCTAGAAGTCTTTGATGAGGGAATAGCAGAACCGCGGCCGCGATCGATGATGCCAGAATGGAAACGCGAATTTGACGCGCGAGTTGGAGGAATTGTAATGACAACGGATGAGTTGACATACTGGTGATGAACAGAAAAGACGACGTAGGATTGTCTTCGTTGCAAACGCGGGAAGAAAACAGGCAGGTTCTGCCGAACGTTTCATGATCTGTCTCTGCGAAGGTGTCTTATTTGTTCTTACGAATGGCGGGCCTATTCGAATTGATGCGTTGTGCCATACATCATGCATACGTCATGCTTCAATACCAGGGGACTTAAAACTTGACCACTTCGGTCCCGACACTTACCCAATGGAAATCTGCGAGAACAATCCGCTTCTACTTTTGAGGGGTTTTCGACCGTGCTACCGATTACTGTCAGTGAGTCCGTGTGAGACATGACCTGTGCCAGCGATGCTGCTCTTTGCTACAAATTTAGTGAAAAAAGTCACGTCGAGAAGCTGGATGCGGCGCCGTATCGACGCTCCATATTGCAGCGTTGTTCTTGTCCAACAAATTTCTCCACGTACACCGATTTGACCAGCAAGTACTAAGATTTCAGGAACAATACCTCGGCCCCCACCTCACAACAAAATGGTATAGGGTCAGGAGATCCGATTGATTTACGGCACTAAAGACCGGCGCTAGTTGTGTATAATATTGAGATTTTGGAACCTCCACTCCACTCCGCTACACTACACAGTGTGGTTGTAATTTCGCATGATGAAATTCAATAAAATGAAATTACCTAGCCGTATTTCACTACATCACATCATGCTCTCCTTGAATTTTATCGATCTGTATGCTATCTTAAGTACTGGCAAAAGTGCTTCTCATCCGCACTCAGAGGGTCGACATGGGCTTCATCCAGTATTCCTCGCTTCGACTTATCAATCAGCGGAACGGTCCTGTTGGGCTTCCTCAAAACGCTTCGGGTATGTACCGAACAGCATCCGCACATTGTTGGTACACTAAGTTCAGCCTTTGTCTTGCGACTATAAAACGCTCAAAGGCCTTCTGATGTCGCCGTCGCTCACCAACACCAATTTAAGACCCCAAAATCCAAAACTCTTACCAACTTCGCCCCCATCCCAATATAACATGAAGTTCACCCCGATTTTCATCGCCTTTCTGGGCGCTCTGGTCACTCAGATAAACGTGACTCGTGCCTTCGACATCCCGCACTGGGGCTGGGGACCTGAAGACTACCAAAGAGTGTTCTACGGCGACCGCATGGTGAACTGCCGTCGATACATGCCTCCCCACGTCAGGCAGGATCTTTGCACGCCTGAAGCTCTTGCGCAATAAGTGCGTCGCGCAGCCGGACACTGTCATATCTCGAACCCGCTCGAGCATCTCATTTCCAAGAAAGCAAGATTGACGACTAGACGACCTGTACTCGACGTTACAATGCGGAAGTCCTAGCTGGAAAGAAAGGACATCCATGTCCTACTATTAACTCTTCTCTCCTGGTTCCAATTTTAGATGCGCAACAAAGCATTTCTCATTTGAAATTCGAAGCTTGGGTTCCGGCTCAGCAGTGCGGAGTCAGTAGAGAATGTTGGTACCATGGTTGTTCATCGGTGCCACGCGCTAAGGGACTTCAAAGCCATGCAGGGTTATGGGCTCTATCGTCAAATGTTATTCACTCAATAAAAACTACGACTTCGCGCTCGCTCTGTCTTTCTCCACCGCCTGCTTGACCGGCCCCAATAAATTGCCCAAGAACTCTTCATCCATCTCCTCTTGCCCCGTACCCTTGGCTTTGAGCGGCGCTACATTCCACTCCGGGATGACTCGCGTTCCCTCAATCGTAAGCTCTAACACTGTGCCACATGCGTACTTCTTCTTTTGCAACAGATCAAGCAGATGCTTGGCACAATCCTGTGGTGTCAGGTATCTCGCCTCCGTTGCTGAATACTGCTTGATTTTCTCGGCGTCGAAAAGCGGGGTCATGACGCCTGCAGGGCAGAGAGTGGTGATTTTGACGCCGGTAAGAGGCTCGCTGTCCTTCATAGATTTGACAAAACCGACCATGGCATGTTTTGTTGCGCAATAAAGAGGGGCGGCTAGACTTCCTGCTATACCCCCGACCGATGCCTGGATGAATCAGTATCTGCTGCGAAACCCGCTGACGGCATATCGACGTACAATGATACAAATACTGGCTCTCTTCCCTTTTCCCAGGCTCTTCCTCAATGCCATCCTCGTCAACTTGATCGGATGATTCACATTGACGTCGACCTGCTTGTACCCCTCATCCTGCTCTGGGTCCTGCCAGAAATTCGAGAAGGGCGGGTCGAACAAGCCAGCGCAGATGCCGTACGCATCAGGCACATCATTCCACTTCTTCTCGCATGCATCAAATATTTTGGTAAAGTCTGCCCAGTTCGTCACGTCGGATTGCACGTAGAGGATGTTGTCTTTGTTTGCGGCGAAGGCATCGAAATCGGGCGTGGTTTTGAGATCGGCTACAAGCACTTTTGCACCTATGGCGTGCGCTTCCTTGGTGAGTCCCAAACCGATGCCTGTTTTTATGAGTTGATATCGCAAGAAATCTGCGATGCGTTACTGCTCACCAGATGCCCCTCCCGTGATGAGCAAGATTTTGCCGTTGAGTGGCTGATCGATGGACTGCATTTTGAGAACACCGCAGTCTACAGTTCAGTTACTGGAAATTGATTAAGATTTGTGGTATTAAAGTAGCGGTTGAAAGCAAAGAAAGTTTGTTGCAGTCTGCTTCTGAAGCCAGTATCGCCGATGTTAAGTAACGCCGGGTAAGCGTCTCCGAACATCCGATGGGCTAGATGCTTTGCCATATGGCACCAATTGATGTGGCAAGAGAATGCCGTACCAAAACTGGAATGAGATAGATCACGCGCGGAGCTCGGTCGCGGTGTAGACTTGAAGGCCAGGCATGCAATGTGGTAGCTTGCTACACTTTTGTTCCTGTCCCTGTCGAATGCACCGTCAGGTGAGGTGTTCAACAGTGTTCAATGGTAGTAAGCTAATCTATCGCCAGGGGCAGGTAGACAATTCTTTCAATGTTCTGTCTACTCATGGTACTTTGCTCGAGGCGGGGGAGATGGAGAGTAACTGCGGGGATGCTAGGTACACCTTCCCTAATCCGATTTAGGCAATTCTCTCTTGCCCTGCATACTTCGAGAGCTCAATCACGAACAACCTTTCCATCCTCAATGATCGCAAGCTCAGTGCCAGTCGTTACCGTCACGCTAGCCATGTCGAATAAATACTCCTCGTCATTCTTCACCACGTTGAGGTAGTACTCGTCCTCGTAGGCTTTTTCAAAGTCCTCATATGATTTGTACCAAAAGTCTGCAATCCCATCGTATGGCATCGTATTCAGCGTAAGCCGCGACTTTTGTGCTGACGAAGTTCGATACTACTTTTGTATTAGCGACCAGCCATGTGGAAAAAGGCTCCTTGTGCATCGCTTGTACAAAAGAGAATGGAAAAGATGGTGGTGTACCTGCACGTATTTGACACAACCATAAGTCTTCAGCCATGAAATGATCAAAGGTCCATGCTTGTTTTTCCAGTGGTCCTCGAATTCTTCCTCCGAAAGTTTCGGGTTGCGTCTTGCGCAGACGGTGACGCGGATTAGCTGGCTTTCAGACATTGTCATTTGATCGATCGGATAGCAGAAGTAGGTGTGTTCGGCAAGGTGGTCTATTGTAAGGACGAGCTGTTTGCTGCACTCAGTTGAATAACTCGTTGGTATTGTCCTGTGGTTGTAGTCGGGTGATGACATCATGACGAAACTTTGGTACTTGTATTTTCTGGAATGCGTGTGAGCTCTAAAATATCTACGGAGCGTCTTCCGGTAGCATCTATTCCGTCCCTTAATTATCTTAAGGCGTCGCTCTGGCTCGCCTGTGATGACTTCACGCCACGGCCATGGCCAGGAGCACGCGCTAAGTTTTGGGCTCTGCATCTAGCAAAACCATCCTCCATCAACCTGCATCGCGTTTCCGGTTATAAACGACGACGCATCTGATAACAGGAACTCGATGAGTGGCGGTACTTCTTTCTGATGCGCCTTTCGTCCAAGTGGGAGGAAACTGAAGTCTGTCGCATGACCTTGAATCTCAGAGGAGTTTCGCAACATGGGCGTGTCAATCGGTCCTCTGCAATTTTGTCAGCTTTCATTTCTTGAAAAGTGTACACCCCACTCACGGGCAGATGCAGTTGACGCGAATCTTCTTTGGCCCAAGCTCTTTCGCCGCCGCTCTCGTCATACCAACAACAGCATGTTTTGACGCACAGTACGCCAAGTTCTTTGGTGCGCCTATCACGCCGAGGATACTAGCAGCATTCACAACCGCCGCTCCCTCGTTGAACTGCGTTACCTGAGCTCGCAGACAATTTCGAAGTCCGGTGACATTGACGCCCATGACAAAGTCCCAGTCATCGTCGTCGACGCCCTCGATCTCAACAGCATTGGATTGCTTTCCTATGACACCCGCAAGATTGGCAGCACCATCCAGCTTGCCAAACTTTTCGACCGTGGCGGCAATCCATGCTTCAACAGCCTTGCGATCCCTGATATCCACGACGTGGGTTATGACGTCGGCTCCTGATTGTTTGAGTTCGGCTTCCAGCTCTTTCAACAACTTTTCCTGGACGTCCGCGAGAGAGAGTTTGGCGCCTTTGCTTGCGAGGAGTCGTGCGGTCTCAAGCCCGATGCCTGAGGCCGCGCCTGTGATAACAACGACTTTGTCCTTCATAACTACCCCGCAATGACTTCACAGGTACTGCAATGGAATGGGATATCTGAAATGGTGAGCCGGGTTGTGCGCAAGCTGCGTAAAAATCATGCAAAGAATTATGATGCAGCCCACCCCACTGAGCGCTTCGCTGGAATATAGACCCATTGTGATAAGGGCTCGCCACAGCTTCCATGCGAATTGAATGCTGCTGGAGAACGGTGGGCCATTTTCCGAGACCCGAGCATTGTGGTGGCCTTGTTTGTGGCCCTGGAAGGCGGAAGGCTGACCTTTCCCGGTGAGGTGCCGCATTAGACCCCACTTGGCAATCTTTATCTTGAAATTCCGCACCTTGATCATACTCGTCGATAGTCGCTCAGTAAGGAGGTACTAAGAAAAGCTGTCACCAAAAGAAAGAAAACAATCATGTCTCTTAGGAGGCGGGAGAACTTAAAAGACTGGAAGGATGCATACTTTAGTAGAACAAGGGCCAAAAGGGCAAAAAATAAATAAGGGCCGAACCGGAGTCGAACCGGTGACTTCGGGATTAACTGCTATGATGGGCTGCAATCCTACACTGATACTTGTTAGTGGGATGTCGAATTGTAAGGGAGAGGGGTAAACAAACCTCTACCACTGAGTTACCGGCCCGTTCCTGGTTTGTTGATGACTAAGGCTTGAACGTCTACATATCTATACTGAGGTCAAGAATTCGGCACTTTCTGGGCTTGACTGCCGTGGAGGTTGTGGGCTAAATTAGAGCTCGCTGACGAGTGCGTGGTGGGGTCTGCGGGGCACGATCCTGTGGGCCAGATATGATTCATAACGTAAACTCTTCCGTCACCAAATGCTTGCTTTGACTGGCAACATCCAACCCAGACCTACTACTGACATGCGATCGAATGCGAAGATGTTGAGCATCAGTTTTTTCTCTAGTCACTGTTGTCGACGTCGCTCACTCATGCCAGCCGGACTCGATCGCCGATGTGTTGTGGTAATGACCTTCAGGCGAATATGTCGAAAGGACTAGAAGTACACAGTGGCTTCTCATGCGACCTTGCGCAAAGCTATCAGTGCAAATTGCAATAGGAAAGCCATGGTCTTGTATCAATGCATCGCGCAGGTATATGGTTTTTCACGCCCCAGACTACACCACATACGGACTCAGAGGCTGAAGAAGCTCTATCGGAATCAGGATCACTCGATACTGGAGAAGTTGCCGCTAGACGGAATCCTGTTTGGCAGACACACGATATGTTCTATTCAGAGTAGTTTATCTAACGAATTTGTGTGAAGTCAGCAGATGAATTGAGGACAAGAAAGATTGGCAAAGCTTCACTGTCGCACTGCACATTCAAGATGCGATACATACGAAGCACGTCCTACGTGACTTGACGACTGCACAATCGCAGACTCAGAAACAGTTGAAAAAGCTGACTCAATGGATTGTGCACGACTCTCCTTAGTTTGATCACCAAAATTACTGCTTCGTCTACCCAGAATGCAACGCAGCAGCCTTTTACCACTGCTCATCCTTGCTGGATTATATACGCTGGTCGTATTGGATCACGTCCACGGTATGAACGCCAGCATGGGTCGATCAAGTATGACTGCAGAAGATGGCTCATCGATACATGTAGCATTCAGAGCACGCACAGAAAGCGAGGAGCGTCTTAATTTTGTGTTGCACACTCCCGACCTCGCTATCGTTCATCCTGTACCCTCCTCCCACATCTTTTCCTACACTGACGCCTTCGAACTCGACCTCATCACTGGACCATACGCTCACACCTGTTCCTTTGAACTCGACTACCTCTATCCCCTCACCAAAACCTATCACCAGGCCTGAGGAGAAACCCAAGCCAAAAGAGAAATGGTTACTGAACATCGAAAGTGGAAACAAGGGCGTGCACATCAGGAGCTGGACGCCCGACGTGACATACGACGGCATCCGGCGAGGCCTGAAAAAAAGATGCGGTGACGGCTTTCCCCCCTCCAGAATGGCCCGAAAAAAAGCCAAAGCCAAAGCCAAAGAAGTCCACAAGACATGGGGCATGAGCACATGCGACTCGAAAGACTCGCTGTACGACCGCGAATACGCCACCAAGCTCGGTCTGCAGCGCCTGGACTTCGAAATCGTCCAGGTCAAGATTGCATCCAGCTACATCCCGGAGAGCTATGGGCTGAACCTGCAAAACATCTTTATCGAGCAAATTGCAGATATGTTCAGACTGGCTGTCCTGGACGACAAGAATTGCCACGGGTTTAATACCAAGGCGATGTCGTGCGTGTTCTGCATCCCGCATACATGTGTTGCGAAAGTGGGGCCGGAGAAGGGCCACAAGCTAGATCAGAAGGGCTGGACCGGATGGCAAGGAGGTGGCGCATATGAGGGTCGAGGTCAGGATCACTTGTCCGGGTAGCAAGAGGCTCGCAGATGAGGGGTGTATCATGGAGATGTGCAAGTTTGATTGCATGGCTGTTGTGGGTGCTACTGGTGGGGAGGCGAGGGTAAATGGCACGAGGGGTGCAATGTTGAAGAAGGCGACGCAGGGAAAAGACGTTGATGTTGTGGCTAATTGTCCGAATAAGGAAGTCATAGGGAAGCGTCCAAACAAAGGTACGATCAAAATTCGACATTTTCTACTCCTCTCCAGTCTAACACGTTGGCAAAATGCGTATACAGGATGGTATGTTTTGGCAGCAAGAAATGAAAGAGAGAAAAAAAAGGCGAATCGAGATGAACACTCCTTGAACAACACCCAGCCCACCAAGTCGCCATTCTCTGTGCTGAACACTGATCAAGAGTAGCAAACTTCCACTTCCCATGCAAGACGGATTGGTATCAAGCAACGCCCAGCCCACCCACTCGGCAGAATTCTAAACTATTTTTTCAATCAAGAAACAAAACCACTCAAACATTCATCGCATCAGGTCTGGTGAAGCATGGCAGATGGGTGACAACCTGGATCCATCTGTACATTCTATCTTCTCACCCAATACATACCAGTCGAACCTCGTAATACTATCATCCACGATATCGATAGTCCTGGCTTCCCACGTCGCAGCTCAGCGTACATATGTCGTGCTCGACAAGAGTGCGCTGCTTGGCGAGGATACGATAGTGGTCTGGTCCGGTGGTCCAAGAGAGATAGACGAGAATTTTTAACACACATGCCGCCGACGTCGACGGCGCATGTAGGCGACCAGGGCTTGTATCATCCCACCCAAAATCGATCGCACGAATCGTTAGCTATACCACAGAAATCTCCCCCAGATAGGATCAGAAACGTGGTTGGAATGCAATCAACATCGATTGCTTGTATGTCATAACTTTTTTTGCACATTCACACATCCTGCTTCCACTCCTTATTAAACGCCCTCCCAATAACCATGCGTCTAACCTCACTCGTCCCCGCCCCAATCTCATAAAGTTTCGCATCCCGCAAAATCCTGCCCACGGGGACTTCGTTCATATACCCCATACCGCCCATCAACTGCACCGCATCCGCCGCGACCTCGCTCGCTCTCTCCGCCGCGTACAAAATCGCGCCGGCGCAATCCTGCGTCCGGATCACCGGGTCCGCGTGTGATTCGTCCACGGCCCGCGCGATGCTGTATGTGAACGCCTGCGAGGCGCGGAACTTGGTGTACATATCGGCGAGCTTGCCCTGGACGAGTTGGTTGTGTGCGATCGGGTAGCCGAATTGTTTTCGCTGGTGTGTGTATGGCAGGACGTTGTCGAGGGAGGCTTGCATGAGGCCGAGCGGGCCGGCAGACAGCACCAGGCGCTCGAGATCGAGGCCCTCCATAAGCACGCGCACGCCGCGGTTGATGTCGCCGAGGATGTTTTCTTTGGGCACAAAGACGTCGTCGAAGACGAGTTCGCCTGTATTAGAGCCGCGCATGCCGAGCTTATCGAGTTTCTTGGTGATGCTGAAGCCTTTGGATGTGGTTTCGACGATGAAGGCGGTTATGCCTTTGGAGGCGGCGGTGGGTTCGGTTTTGGCGTAAACAACGATGGTGTGGGCGTCTGGGCCCTGCGGAGGTGTTAGTATGCTGTGTCGGTGTCAAGGATGAGGAGACGTACGTTTGTGATCCACATCTTGGTGCCGTTAAGCAGATAGCCGCCATCGACCTCCTTTGCTGTCGTCTTCATGCTGACTACGTCTGATCCAGCAGAGTGCTCTGACATGGCCAGCGCACCTATCTGCTCTCCGCTTATGAGCCCAGGCAGGTACTTCTTCTTCTGCTCAGTGTTGCCGTTCAGCATCAACTGGTTGACACACAGTTGGCTGTGGGCGGCATAGCTCAGTCCTATGCTTCCAGACGCTCTTGACAGCTCCTCCATAACGACGCAATGCGCCTGGTATCCCATTGCCAGCCCGCCGAACTCCTCGTCTGCTGTTATGCCCAAGAAGCCAGCTTCGCCAAACTTCCTCCACATGTCGTTGGGGAACTCATTGTCGCGGTCCGTCTTTGCAGCCACATCTTCTGGAATTTCTCGCCGTGAAAATTCACGGACTGATTCGCGAAGCTCGTCGAGGTCAGATTGTGTGGGTGGTGCGAAGTCTTTGGGGTGTTTCGTGGAGGCATGTCGGCGTGCGCTGATTGCTGCCGTCCGTGAGCACCGGAAGAGCGGCCGCGCACTACGGGCGAAAAGACGGGGAGTTATTGAAGCCATTTTGTGTCTACTAAAAGTTCACAAACGCAGTCGAATACAAAACTCCTTCGCGAAAAGTGTGAGAATGCGGTCTTGTGCGGCTTCGGTTGGCGACGGCTGTAGCCCATACGCCGAGGCACCTGCCAAATGCGGAGCGCGCGGTTGAAGTCTGGGGTAACAGCGGCTTAATTCCGCGACTCTCTTCACTTCCAGAAACATGCATTCGTCTGTTACTTATCGTGAAATACTACAAATCCTCGACCTTTTTCATCGCCCGCCCATTACACTCTCCCACATCTAGCGCGACCAAAAACCTACTGACAGCATTATACGCTGCCACCGTCGCCGTAAGCTCCACCACTTTTGTCTCCCCCAGCACGCCCTTCAACCTCTCCACCACCCCATCCTCCACCTCCACCCCAATCGTCATCTGATCCGTGTACAACACCACCGCCTCCTCTTCCTCGCTCAGCCCTGCCATATCCCCATCCCTTCGCCACCCGCGTCCCGTGACTGGCGTGTCAAACACCAGCTGCATAGTCTCGCGCGTCACGCCAGCTTTGATTGCAAGCGCGGCGTGCACATCCCATTCGTGAACCGCCTTGTTGAGCACGGCGACGCGGCTGATGGCGAGTTCTTTGAGGGCGTCTGGGATGCTGGTCTTGGTGCGGATCGCGCCGATGAACGAGTTCCAGCCGTCGGCGACGGCGGGGTTGTGTAGGAGTGCGAGGTCGAGGGGGATGAGGGGGCGAGGCTTGCGGCGCTCAGCAATTCGTTCGTAGATCGGGCGGGCTTCTTCGCTGGGAGGCTCCGAAGGGGCGTAGGAGACGCGCATGGTGAAGGGTGGTGATGTTGTGAGTGCTCGTGTGAAGTTTGTATGTAGGAGTGGTGGGGGCCGGAAAAGGTATCCTGCGGTGCGTAGGGACATTGGGGTGAACGAAAGGCAGGATGGTACCTTTTATACCCTACAAGTGCGACATGCAGGGCAACGGTCGCATGCGGTTACGGCATGCTCTTCCCCACTGTGTGAGTGCGTTAGACCGAGCTATTTTGCGTTGACGTATGCTACTTCATCACTGACACGTGCTGTTGTGAACTCTTGGTCGATTTGTATAGAACCTAGATTCACTGACCGGAACTTCGGTCTAGGGATTGATGTTATTCATGAGCAAGCAAGAGATCGAAAGGTATCACTATATACAAAGTTCTGACTTTTAAGCCATACACTGCACCATTTTTTACAACCTGCTGCTCTCATCGAAAACATTGGGCAGCCTTGGGATACCGTCGAGACGTCCGGTCTTCTTGCCTGTCGGCGCCAGTGTGACGTTGTAAAGCAAGTCGAGCTTAGCCTTGGGGTCCTTGGTAGGCTCAAAGTCAAGCAGCAAGTCGTCCTTGACCGCGAACACGGTGTCGTTGGTGACCCAAGGGTCGTCGCGGGGGTAGAGCTGGGTGATCAATGGCTTGTAACCTTCGGCTGAAACCATCAAGTGGATGTGTGCGGGACGGAAGGGGTGGCGGTCCATGGTCTTGAAGAGCTGGCCTGCAGCACCTGCGAAGTTTGTTAGCAACAGCTTTGTGAAGAGAACTTGGGTGAGCATACCATCGGTAGGCAGAGAGTACGCAGTTGGCTTGTAGCAGTAGTAGTGGTATTCGCCATTCTCGTTTGTCGTGAACTTGCCCCTCAGGTTGTTTGGCTCCTGGTTCTCTGGGTCCTGGAAGTCGTACTTTCCGTTCGCACTTGCCTGCCAGATGTCGATAACGGCACCTGGAATGCCCTTCTTTGTATCGAGGTCGCGAACCACACCGTGCATGAGCGCAGTCTGGCCATCTGGGTGCGGGTTGCGGATGATGGTGTCGCCGAGATCGCGGAAGGGGGAATGAGGCGACCAGAAGGGTCCGAGAATTGTGGAGGAGGTGGGTGTTTCGCCAGACTCGTTGATGTGCTTGTGTGCAATCTCGTCGACTAATCTATGCAGCCGTCAGAGAACCATTATGCCTTATAAAGGAGATTGCAGACTTACGACTCAACACCGAGAACATCAGAAATACGATGTGCCTCGTTCCTGGTGTTTGTGGTGGTCTTGCCAATGGAGTTGACGAATCGCACACCCTCGAACCACTCCTCGTTGGTCAGCTCGACCTCACGAATGAAGTCGTGGAGATGTGTGATCATAGAAGTCAGGACAAAACGTGTTCGCTCGGGCACAGCAGGCCCCATAGCATTGATGACTGCGGCTGTGAAGTTGGGGTCGAAGCGGTGCTTCGCATCATCACCCTGGTACTTTGGCGCTGACTGTGTGTTTGGATCCATTGTGAAGGATGAATGAGAAAATGAGAGAAGAGAGCTTTTTTGAAGTGGTGTATTGGTGGTATATTGATGCAAGTCTGAATCTGGGGGCAACTCTTTATAAACCTTTCAATGCACAGGCAGTTCAGCCAACCGAACTAACTACGTTGACAATCGCCGTGTCGCTAGCCGGTGCATCAGGCGATGCACTTGGAAGCATAGCGCTGCGGGAGGCCAGGCCGGCTTTGAGAACATTTGGGTGAGACTGCGAGCGTCTGCCGAACGTCCCGCCGCCTGGAGATGGCTTGCCCCGCCATGACCAGGGGCGATTGGCCAATGAGATGGGACACATTGTGGGTGAAGTCTTACCCGTCTCTTTTCCCATGCTTCTAGGGTATGCCCCGCCATCTTCTTGGGTTCCGGTAAGTTTACTAACAACGGGTCGAGATGTGTCGCGCTTTTTGGTTTTGAAAATGGTCGCGGTCCGAATCTTGCTGGCGCATTCATTTCCTACGACGTGAACTCTTGAGCAAAGCACCTCTCTTTCGATACGCGGAACAGTCGAAATGGTCAAACATCATTTGATGATAGGCACGTGGACGCCGCCTGGTGTAATCATTACCGTCGCGTTCGATGATGAGACGTTGGAGCTAGAATTGGTGAAGAAGACGGAGATTCCTGAGGATGAGCCTATCAGTTGGATGGCATTCGACGTACGCAATACCTTCGGATTGGGTCTCGGAGATGCGATAACTAACAACAGACGCGCAGCATCAAAGGAAAAACATCTATGGTTCGTCGATGAAAAAATGGAGCTCCCATGAAGTCAAGAGCCCTGGCGAGATTGTGCATTCTGGAAGCTTCCCGATCGGTGGTCATCGTGTGTACATGCGGTCCTTCGCAGCTGCCAGCTACTGACAAAGTTGAACAGCCAAAGCCAACGGTGCCGACACCAAAACACGCGCCATATTCCTGCTCCCTTCGAAAAAACCGCCGTATGCCGTATACTGTAACCCCTTCTACGATTACGCTGGATATGGCAATATATTCTCCGTCGACTCCTCCGGTCGCATGAAGGAGAACATTCAGAACTTCGAATACTGCGACAAGACGGCTATCCACGGCATGGTCTTTGATCCCACAGAAACCTACCTCTACAGTGCAGACATGTGGGCGAACCGAATCTGGTGTCACAAGAAGATCGATGACGAAGGCAGAGTAGAGACGGTAGGATACACAGAAGCACCTGCACCGAAAGACCATCCACGATGGGTCGAGATGCACCCGAGTGGGAATTACCTGTACGCCTTGATGGAGGCTGGCAACAGACTGTGTGAGTATGTGATCGACCCGCAGACAAAGCTGCCAGTCTACACGCACAAGACGTACCCATTGATTCCGCCTGGTAAGCTCCATCTATTCAGCTTTCATGCGGAAAGCTAATCGTGACAGGCATTCCCAATGCGAAAACAATGTACCGGTCCGACGTCTGCTTCCTCACAAAGTCCGCAAACTACCTCTTTGCAACCTCCCGCTCCAACTCCTTCTCTCTCACAGGCTATATTTCAGCTTTCAAGATCGCGCCATCTGGTGTGATTGAGCGACAGATATGCTTGAACCCAACACCAACATCTGGTGGACATTCCAATGCAGTATCGCCATGCCCGTGGAGTGACGAGTGGCTGGCGCTCACTGATGACGAGAAGGGTGGTGTAGAGATGTACAGATGGCAGGATGAGTTTCTAGCCAGAGTCGCGAGATTGGAGATTGGAGAGAAAGGTTTTGGTATGAATGCTATATGGTACGATTAGACAAATAGAAAGGGCCATAGTACAATATCATCAAAAAGCCTCAACTCGAGACGACTTGAGGCAATTCTATCACGTCTTTCACATCTGCCAAATATGAAAGTTTGTGTTTAGCTGCTCGTCCGAATAATGCTACCGTAATGCTTGCACATGTCAGATCGGAATTGATTTCCGATCTCGGAATGAAGCATGAGGGGCAGCTTGGGGAAACCATGATCCCTGGGCTTCGACACGTTAGTGTCAGCCGGCAGATGTCATCGGGGAAGCTCTCTTCCAAGCAGCTAGTTCATCATGGCGTCCATTGAGGTGCAGAACAATATCATGTTAAACACTGCTTCCACTCGCGTTCTGCTCCACCAGGATCATATTCGCATAGTTCAGTCGATTGTTGTCCCAGATTGAACCTCGAAATTACCCCACATCCCTCCATCATGGCGTCCAAATCAACTCCAGGCATTCTGTACGTGACGATGCAGCCCAAGGATGGTCTGCCAGAAGCACAATTCCACGATTGGTAAGTTGACATCCTCAGTCGGATCCTGTCGAACTCGAGACATCGACTAATACCTCTTCAACCCAGGTACCAGAATGAACACGGCCCGAACCGCCTGCGACTCCCGTTCTGCAAGAATGGCTTCCGCTACCGTGCTACTGACCTCGAGAATTCGCCAGGGAGTCAGGAAAAGCCAGAGTGGATGGCCATCTACGACTTTGACGAGCTCGAAAACCTCACGCGCGAACCATACTTGAAGCTGCGATCGGCACCGGTGCAGTCGCAGAGGGAGCGAGATACCATGAAGCAGATCTTCGTAGATCGACGGAACTATGATTTGCTTGGGGAATGGAAGGGGGACGGCTTTCGCGACCTGCAGAAGGTCGAGAATGAGGGAGAGAAGAATGTCATGATTGCCGTTAGCTTCCAGCTGCAGGATGGCAAGGACAAAGAGGAAGAGCTGGAGAAGTGGTACGTACAGGAGCATGTGCCATTGCTGCAGAAGGTTCCAGGATGGAGGAGGACGAGAAGATTCGTGACAAGCTACCTGGATCTGGAGAGTGGGCATAGGAAGGAGAAGGAGTATCTCGCTCTGCACGAATACGCGCCACAGAACGGCCTTGGTGGGCCAGAGTTCCAGGCTGCCATCACTACCGAATGGTGCAACAAGATCTACAAAGACGTCGTGAAGGAAAGGAAGAGGAGGGTCTACGACTTATACTACACATTCGGTGCCGCCCAACGAGACCTGAAGAGCCTAGCAAGCGACGACACCTTCCCCGCCGTATCAACAGACGGCTTGATCAAAACCCATCCCGCAAAATGCACTCCCGAAAAACGCCCCATCATTCAAAGCTTCGTCACAACCCCCGACGGCGTGTCACTCCCCTACCGCCTCGAAGGCGCCACCGACCCCAACGCCCCGCTCCTCGTCCTGATAAACAGCATCCTCGTCGACTACGCCATCTGGGACGCCTTCGTCACTCACTTTCTCAAACTGACAGACAGCAAATACCGTGTCCTGCGCTACAACACGCGCGGCCGCAACGCCCTGTCTTCATCTGCGGCTTCCCCGGTTACCATTGACCTGCTCACCACCGACCTCCTCGCCCTCCTCGACGCCCTGCGTGCCAAAACCGCTGCCGTCATCGGCGTCTCGCTCGGCGGCGCAACGGCCCTCAACGCCGGTCTCAACTATCCTTTACGCATATCGGCGTTCGTCGCGTGCGACACCAACGCCTTTGCGCCACCGTCCAACGCCACTGCCTGGAACGATCGCGTCGCCATGTGCGAGAAGGAAAACGCCGTGTCCCCCGCCGGCGAAGCGATCGTCGGGCACGACCTCGCCGAAGCTACCGTGCGCCGCTGGTTCGTCAAGGAATCGTACGACGATCCGGAGCTGGCGGGGAAGATCCAGGGGGTGAAGGATATGGTGAGTGGGAATTCGCTGCAGGGGTTCAAGGAGAGTGTGGTTGCGCTGCATCAGTATGATATCCGGGAGAAGATGGCGGGGTATGAGGGTAAAGGAGCGTTTTTGGTGGGCGCGGGGGATGGCGTGCTGCCGAAGACGATGAAGGAGAATATGGCGGAAAAATTGGGCAAGGGGGTGGAGTTGAAGGTTGTGGATGGGGCTGGACATTTGCCGATGGTAGAGAGGCCGGAGGAGGTTGCAGAGTTTGTAACGAAGTTTTTGGGATAGAGGTTTGGATTTGCTATACTTTGCTTTTGATATATTGAAATGTGATCTAGATATTACCGCATATAAACAGTGTTTCCAGAGTTTCCCTGCGACGCCCATCTCAACACAACTTCGACCCGTCATACCCTAATAGGTCCGGCCCAACTTCATAATTGGGCTTGTCCGCCTCCTTTAAACTGTCGGGGTCAATGTATCGACACGTCAGTGCAAACCGCAATTTCCCCGCATGCTCGACAGAATGCTCGTAGTACTTCTGTACGTCCGCCCCATGCATGACTACGATATCCCCGTGCCCCAACTCCATCTTCAGCACTTCCTTCGCCTGCCCGGAGTACTTGAGCGCTAACTCTTTCCGCACTGTCTTGAGTCTCGCGCGGTACGCTATGGGGTCCGACAACTTCAGCGCGTCCAGTTCGGGTTGCAGTGCCAGGCGCGCTTCGTACTGTGAGCATCCGGGGAGAGGGGGCTCATGGTCGTATTCACCTGTTGCGGAGGACACGAAGTTATAATGGCGTGCCTTCATGCGTATGCGCATGGTGCCTGGTGCGCCGAGACTGAGCGTCGCGATGGTTGGGCCGAGACCAGTTTCACCATCATCGTGGTACTTGATCTTCTGCAATTCGAAGTAGCCCAGGGCGAGGACCTCATTGAACTCCAAAGGATGACTGGATCCTTGCATAATTTCCTCCGTCTGTTGGGCAAAGAGGGCATGGTAATTTGTGGAGTCTTGAGCAATGCGCTTTCTGGCAGTTTCTTGCGCAGCGAGGAACTTCGTTGCCCAGTTGAGGCGGCTGCGCGTTGCGTTGATGGGACGGGCTGCGCCCTCGAAGGGGTGGGAGTCGGTGGCAGCGATGAACTTGTACGGCATGCCGTAATTGACGTTGAAGTGGCGGCAGTAAGTGTCGCCCTTGAGCTGGCCGGTGGGCATAACGCGCCGACGAAGACCGATGTCTGTCTTCTGGAGCTCTTCGAACATCGTGTTGGGACCTCCTGCTTCTTCTACGACGGTCTTGTTGGCGACCATGTGCGTGATGAAGCCGTCGAGACCGGGGATCTGGTACCGGTTGATGCGGTATCCATGAGTCAAGCTTACTGACACATCCAAAAGAGGGGAGTTGATGTCTCTGGAATGCGTGTAACTCGCGCTGAGCGGCCAGAAAGTCTCGCGCAAAGACTTAGCAGATATGAGGGAATGCGGATGTTCCAACTTGTAGTTACAGTTCGGAGTCGCGCATTCCCAGCCGGTCCACGCTATGCGTGAGTTACATCTTCCACAGTCCGCGCAAACTATGCCTGACGAAAACGATTGAGAGGTCGCTTCACCAGGAGGAGCATATTCGGATATCTCAGGGCGGTCGAATCTCAGAGGGTACTCCATGTTGTCGTTCAGACATGGTGTCTTCTGCTTGAGGAATCGTGGGTCGTAGACAAGTTCCGCCTCTTCTGGTTCTCTCGATATCTTGTAAGAGCCAGAACCTGACTCTTGGATAATGTGCCAGAACGCGGTACAGCTTGGCTGTAAGCACATCCAGCCGTTGAGGTAGACTTGCATGGACATCTTGCCACAGCAGTTGCAGTTCTCCTGGATCGGTGGACCGAGCGACCCCACTTCGACCTGGTTCTCTTCGTTCTCTGGACTCCACCAAGACCTCTTCTCGGTGTTCAGCTTTTCGAAGCGATATCGAACGATCTTGCTGTTACCGCTCTTCTCGGTCCAAATGTGTGTAGGCTTGAAATAGTCGAGAACACAGTACTGTTGCGGTGGCTGTGATGGCATGTGTGGGTTGTCAGCACCAGTGAGAAGAACGACCGGATTGCAGTGAGCCATGCAATTTTTCAGAGCTGTAATAACTGCTGTTTGTTCGACTTGGTCTCGGCCACTCTTCACCTCACCGGGGTCGTTGTCTTTGACTTGACCTCCACCAGCTCTTGAGATGACGACATCGTTGTCGACATAGTCTCGGGCATGAGCAACCTTGTCAAACATCAAGCCTCGCGCGAAACCTCCGGTAGAATAACATGCGCCCTGGTAGGCGCGGAAGTAGTGCAGAGTTTCGCACAGCTCCTGGCGACTCGCGGCCCAAACCTCAGGTTTGCCAGAGGGCGCAGGCTTCTTTAAACCCGGCTTGCGACTGGCGAAGAGTGTTTCAGAGATCCTGTAAAGCTCCGAACGCTGTTGTGACAGATGTTTACTGTCCCTAGCCACGAACGGCTCTTCTTCCACTGTCGTCGCATTTGAGCCTGCGTCGGAGCCCTCGTAGCCTGGCTTTGGGATTGCGCCGTCCCTAGTGCGCAGGTATTCTAGTAATTATTAGCATGGGGTGATCAGTGGCTTGAATTGACTCGACTTACTGTAGGGTTGGCTCAACAGCTGCGTGGGCTGGGTTTCGGCCTCCTCCACCATTGCTCTTTTTTGTGGCTGGGTTCCGTCGATCAAGCCAGACAATCGACCCATGTGGGAGACCTCCCGGTTGTGGTTGTAAGGGGATGTAGGGAGCGTCCCCTGTGAAGTGACTGTACTGTGCTCTTGTGGGACGAACCTCTGAGAATGGTGCAATGGTTCTGCGCGCAGAAAGCTAGAGCCGTCGGTGGAAGTGGTGTGACTTGACGCCGGTACTGGTGCCCACGCAGGCTGTGCGTATTGCTCTCCATCAAAAACGGCTGGCCGGTCGCTCATACTAGCGAAGCTGGTCTCTGGGGTAGAGGACTTCGCGCGTTGTGAGGTCGTCATTCTTTCCAATGCACCACCAGGTGAGAACCACGATGGGGAAGTCTTCAGGATGATGACTCGCGAGTTCATCTCTGTTGAAGCTTCGATAGAGTCTGCGTCCAACAGTGTCTGTTTCTTAGTCTTGATTCGAGTCCGGGTACTTCGTCTTGGTGTGGTTGAGGACTTGATTGGCACGATTGATGACTTGGCTTTGAATTTGGACGGAGCATCGATCGCAATCGTTTTATTCTTCTTCGGAGAGGGAGTCCGTGGGTCCTCTTTCACAGCCTCGCTAGTCTTCCGCGTTCGCAGTTGACGGGTCGCTACTGGCGTTGCTTGGGGCGACTGGGGTTTCTCATCTGCAAACGCAGACTCGGCAGCAGGTTTAGGCCGAACGCTTTCCCTCTTGGGAGCCCTTTTCGGTCGCTTTGGCTGCGGTTCCGGGGGTCCTTTCCATGACTGCTGCCTGCCGGTTTCGCGTAGAGCGGCGCGCTGGTGCTGGTGATGGTCGCTCATCGACCTCTTCTGTAGCAACGGCCGGCTGCGCAACATCTTGGGCGGTCGTAGAAATCTACTCCAGCACGGGCTCCGATCGATCCTCGGCTTGCTCGTTCAATGAGAGAAGAGTCTTGGTCCTTCGACGATGGCGCTGAGAAGCCGCAGTCTCGCGATTGTTCGGGTCTTCGAAAAGGGCGAGGGCCTGGGTGCTTCTGCTACCCTTTTCATTGTATGTATCAGTATTTACGTCGCTCAATACCGAGGAGGATGGACTGGAGAGCGGAGAGTCGTCGCTGTCAAATATAGTCGAGAACGTGGTGCCCGAGGTGTCGCCCGAGTCGCCTGCTTTCAGCGAACTTGGCGTTTCCATGTTGTTAGGGCGTAGGTAATTACTAAACAACTTCTTGTTTGCGGGCAATGGACGGCACAGTTTGTAGAAGACGGGTAGATGTGAGGACAAGCGAAGGTACAGGGAGTGTATGGGAGGATGGGAAAAGGTGGATTGACAAAGCTATAGTAAATCAATCGGACTGCAGAAGATAACAGAAGTTCGCAGGTGCGCAAACAGAAGACCGACAGACTTGCGCTGCCTTCACCTCGAGGATGTCGAGGAAGTGAGCGCCGGTGAACGTGAAGGCGGGGAAGGCACAAGCCAGGGCCAGCTCGCTACCATGGTACCACATCGAGACTTGCGCAAATGAAGACGCCATACGCGTCTATTGCGGCTCACTGTACGTTTGGTCATCGCAAGCACCAGGCAAATGCGATTGACAAACGATCACGATAGAGATGATGGTGTCGTGTGTAGTGTACAGCGCCAAGGCGGTTAACCGCTTTCATCACCATCCTCGGCTTCCCCAGCTTCTCCACACCAACGACTGCGGCTGTGAGGAGCGGACAGCTTTCGATGCCTGCTAGCGTGTATACTCGCTGAACTTCGGCGAGCTTCCTTTTCCCTGCCTCTTCCTTGAGACCTTGAATCTTGATAAATATATCTTCTCTTTCCTGTCGCATCGCTATTGTCTAGGTACTGTCCGCTGACCTGAGTTGTATTGTTAGTGCGCGGGCTGTTTTGTGGGGTAGCGCATCGCTGATAGCTTCCAGTCCCTGCCGAACATGGTCTTCGTTCCGCCGTCATGGGTGCCGCAGCTGCCCTTCGACCCGCCAGACTCAATTCCTATCTGCGATTTTATGCTGGATGAGAGATTCGGCAGACATCCGCTGGGATATTCGCAGAATCCATTCACCTGTGGCTTGACTGGCAAGACGTACACGAGCTTGGAAGTCAGGGAACGCGTGGACTGGCTTGCACGTGGCCTGGCAAAGGAGTTTGGGTTCCAGCCCAACAATGGCTCCGAGTGGGACAAGGTCATTGCCGTCTTCTCAGTGAACACGGTAATCTCTGCGCATCTACACGCATCATGCGACAAGGCTGACAAGCGATAGGTGGACACACTGCCATTAGCATGGGCGACCCACCGTCTGGGAGGCATTCAGTCGCCTGCAAATGCCGCGTATAGCACCGAAGAGCTCGTCTACCAGTTGAAGAACTCGGGCGCAAAGGCGCTTTTCACTTGCATACCATTGCTCGAGACCGCGCGCGCTGCGGCCAAACAGAGCGGCATTCCCGACAATCGCATATATCTCCTCGAGCTACCCAGCCAGGCTACTGGTGGAAAGAGCAACCCTAATGGCATGAAGACCGTGGACGACTTCATCCGCGAGGGCAAGGAGCTCGGCCGTCTGGAACCATTGAATTGGGCATCTGGCGACGGCGCGAAGAAGACGGCCTTCCTTTGCTACTCGAGTGGCACATCTGGATTGCCCAAGGGCGTCATGATCTCGCATCGCAACGTGATCGCAAACACAAGTATGGAAACCATTCAAAGGTGTAACGTTCGCTAACAACAATCAGTGCAAATCAGCACTTTCGAGAAACCTTACAGAGATACGTTGATCAACGACCTCCGAAACCAGACCGACTACACTGAAAACGTGCTCGGCTTGCTTCCCATGTCGCACATCTACGGTCTGGTCGTCATTTGCCATGCAAGCGTCTACCGAGGAGACGGTGTGATTGTCCTGCCCAAGTTTGAGTTCGCATCCACACTGCAGGCAATCCAAGACTACAAGATCAACACGCTTTTCTTGGTACGTCTGTCGCCGCTCCTACCATAACAGCAATATAACAGCAACTAGGTCCCGCCTATCATCATTCTGATGACGAAGAACAAGCAATTGCTTGCCAAGTACGACCTGAGTTCTGTGTGGTCGCTGTTCACGGGTGCAGCGCCGCTCGGACAGGAGACTGCGGAGGACTTGCAGAAGATCTTCCCCTCTTGGAAGATTCGTCAAGGATACGGTAAGCTTGGATCCTAAGCTTTTGGGACACAGCTGACATGTGCCAGGACTGACCGAGACGTGTACCGTGGTGTGCTCCACGTCCCCTGACGACATCTGGTTTGGGTCTTCTGGGTCGCTTCTGCCCAGCATCGAATGCAAGATCGTGACGATCGAAGGCGTTGAGATTACCGGCTACGATCAGCCCGGCGAGCTTTTGGTCAAGTCGCCTGCTGTCGTGCTGGGCTATCTCAACAACGACAAAGCCAATACTGAGACCTTCCAAGATGGATACATGCGGACCGGTGATGAAGCCGTCATTCGCAAGTCATCCGCAGGCCATGAGCACATCTTCATTGTCGACCGCATCAAGGAATTGATCAAGGTCAAGGTATGTCATACTGCAGGGCGTCTCAATGCATCTCACTAACTGCGCAACAGGGCCACCAAGTTGCACCAGCAGAACTCGAGGCGCATCTCCTCACTCACCCGGCGGTTGCCGACTGTGCAGTCATCCAGATTCCCGACGAGAAGTCCGGCGAAGTACCCAAGGCTTTCGTTGTCAAGTCATCGAGTGTCGGCATCGAGGAGAATGATCGCGTGATTGCACGTGAGATTCAGAAGCACGTCGAGAAGACCAAGGCGCATTATAAATGGATCGTGGGTGGCGTCGAATTCATCGATGAGATTCCAAAGTCGCCGTCGGGCAAGATTCTCCGGCGATTCCTGAGGGACAAGGAGAAGGAGAAGCGCAGGAAGGCTGGCAGCAAGTTGTAGACCTGGATCTTCAAATTATCTAAGCATGTTGTATGTAGATTTTATGTATTATAGCCATGCCGCAATCAACGTCCCGAATCGTGCTTCAGCTGAATGGTCGCTTACAAAGCCGAAAGTGACGTGGAGCGGAGCCCCTCAAACGCCGACTAAAAAAGTCCGCGAAGGAAGTCATACTTGCACATTTCTAAGCAACCCGCCCAGCAACACCGAAAATCTCATAAAAAGCGCAAGACTTGTGTCGCGACAGGCACTCCACCCACTCCACCACTCCACCATCTCTGCGACCGTACCCAAACCGCGAAATGGCAGTGCCAAATTCAACCCCGCCCCACCAAGAGGAAGAGGTCGACATCGACTACCACGATGAAGACAACACGCTAGACGCAGAGGAGGCAGAAGAAGTTATCGAAGATGACGGCGACGTCCCCATGGACTCAGACGAAGAGGAGGGTGGCCAAGACATGCAGATGGAGATTGAGATACAAAACGACTCAATCGCCCACTTCGACGAACACAAGGACAGCATCTTCTGTATAGCACAACACCCAGTGAATCAAGAAATCGTGGCTACCGGCGGCGGCGACGACGTCGGCTACATCGTCGACCTCTCCACTGCTGCGGCAGCGGCAGCACAACCAAGCGAAGACGGCGCGCAAGTCGAGCGAGAAGGACTGAGGAGCGTATTCAAGCTAGACGGCCACAAAGACTCGATCAACAGCATTGCCTTCTCCCTCCCCAAAGGCCAATTCGTCGCAACCGCAGGCCTCGACGGCAAGCTGCGCGTCTGGCAGGGCGTCCCCGACGGCACCAAATGGAAATTCCTCGCCGAAGCCCAAGAAGTCGAGGAGATCAACTGGCTCGTCGCCAACCCGTCGCCCTCCCACCCCAACGTCGTGGCCCTCGGCGCAAACGACGGCTCTGTTTGGGTCTACCAGCTCAACACGGAGAAGGGCAACGAGCTGCAGGTCCTGCAAGCATACTACCTCCACACCGAGTCGTGTACGGGCGGCGCATGGTCGGCCGACGGCTCGCTGCTCGCCACCATCTCCGAAGACTCGAGCCTCTACGTGTGGGACGTGTTTGGCGATGCCGCGTCCCAGGGCCTCACCTCCACATCCGACTCGCAGTACGTCGTCGGCCTCAACGGCCTCGACGAGCGCTTCCGCGTCGAAGGCGGCCTGTACTCCGTCGCCATCCCGCCCACCGGCGCCTTCGTCGCAGTCGGCGGCCCCGAGGGCCAGATCCGCATCATCGGGCTCCCGCGCCTATCCCTCACAGCGCCCGCAGAAGCATCGACGTCCTCGGGCGGCGGCGGCGCGAAGCACAAGGCCGCCGGCGGGAAGCAGGTCGCGGCGAAGGGCGGCGCGTCGTCGGCGGGCCAGTCAGGTCAGATCCTCGCGAGTTTGCAGGCGGGGAGTGATAATGTCGAGTGCATGTCTTTTTCCTCTGCGCCGTTGACGCTCATGGCGGCGGGGAATGTGGATGGCTCGATTACTCTGTTTGACACTGCACATCGCTTTGCGGTCAGGCGGCGCATCGAAGACGCACATGCCGACGAGGACTCGCCGCAGGCTGTTGTCAAGCTCGAGTTTGTGCGCAGGGAAGGAGCGGGTGGGTGGTTGTTGACGAGTGCGGGATACGATGGCGTGCTGAGGCGGTGGGATACCAGGGGTGGAACGGCGGCGGCGGCGAGGGGGCTTGTGGGCGAGTGGAAGGGCCATAGGGGTGGCGGTGAGGGCGGTGGTATTATGGGTTTCGTACAGGGGAATGGAGAGGCGGTTGTTACGGCGGGAGACGATCATATTGCGTTGGTATTCAAGACGCCGCTGACGCAGTAGGATCAGTGAGGAGTGCAGAAGAAAGCAGAGATGAAGCTCTGCTGCCAAAAGTATAGAATACCCAATAAGCCTGCAAGAATTGCAATTGAGCAAGACTCCCTACAGCTACGTGATGCTGCATTGATCCACGAGCACTACGGGGCAACTGTTTCAAACTCTTAAGTAGTGGACGTTTTCCAATGCGATGTGATACGTACGTCTAGCTATCTTCACTTCACTCACTACCAGCATCTTGACAAATAGCAAAGCTGTCCGGAGACATGTGCGCTGTTTAATCTACACTTCAAAGCATTCGCGAGACGCGATTGAACCTACAGAGATCAGACATGACTAGATGCCACTTTTCATCGAGATTCATAAACCTATCTCATCTCTATCAGCTACCAAGCAAGCAGGCACAAGCACGAGCACGTCACACAATTGCAGAAATTGCTGGAGAAGAACAGACAGGTATGCGGCAAGTTCTACTGCGAGATTCCAGGCAAAGACCAGTTCTGGTCTCTCGTGGGGAACGAATCTGAACATGTCTTTACACTCGACGCTATAAATTCGTGGCTCGTGATGCACCATCCACCTCCCAAATACATCAGGCCCCCCCTTCTAGAAAAAAAAACCCATACAGCGATAATCAATTCCACCCTCTCCACAACACCAAACCAGGCATACTACTTCCCACCACCCTTCCGATAGCGGGACACACCCTACCCTACCTTCCAGTCGCACGAGGTGCAACACAAGTTCGAGGACCCATGGTGTGCAGCTCAGACGAAACGCGCCGGCCTCACTCTAGGCGAATGTGCTTCGGTGTGCTCCACAAACTCATGTTGCTGCTGTCTTGGACATGGCAGCTACGTACCGAGCTCCGAACGCGACGGAACATGCGTTTAGTCCCTGAAGCAAAAGTTTGAAGAGAGTAGGTGTAGGAGTTTGAAAAGCCGGCCGTTGTCGAGAATTGAGGAGACGACTGCGGGACATTCAGATCAATGTTGCCGTGAGGCTTGTATTGTGCATGCAAACACAGAGTGTTTAAAAAAAACAAGCTTGGAAAGAGTCATCGTAACATGCGAAGGTCGAATTTTCGCAACCGAGGGCAGGGGTGGATTGTACGAGCGTCCGTCACTGTGCATGTATTCCTCGAGGATCGTGTCAGGATGGGATCTATGGTGTTGTGCTTCGAACTAGGTTTCCGATTGTGAATCGTTCGGAGAACTTTGTATCTCCTGTGCCGGCAATAAGATCTTCAGACGAACACCGGCAACTGCTTCATGGCAGCGCTCGAATTCGTTCCTGGTGGAACATCGGACGAAGCACCACTTCCTCATCATTGGTGGCAGGAAACGCCGAGGTTGGGTTTGCCACTGGGTTGGCAGGCCCCGGCCGACTCCTAGACAGGCTCCCGAGTCCGTGTGCATGGACAAGTGAAATTGCATGTCGCAGCCATGGACATCTGTGAGATCTCGATGGCACAAAGATCAGCGGGGTCTAGTCTCGGACCTTGTTCACAGCATGGCTTGCGTCGGGTATTTTGATTCGGTCCCACATGCTTGTTCGGAGACCAAAGAGGTAGGAGATGGTTAGCAAGTCGATCACACAGAAGGAGCGCAGTATTGGCTTCAACATGGCGCCCAGTGTTGAAATCTGCATAGGTTCTCAAGGACTCGTGCGCTAAGGGAACATCCTTCAAAGTCAACTTAGCGAAGCTAGGCTCCTAGGGGGAGGAGCTGAGAAGAGGTCCGCGGAGGGTCGTGAATCAAGTACGTCACATGCGTAGCTCATATATGCGGGGTGTCGAGCTAGCCATGTGCATAGAAATGGAGCGTACGAGATTGATGGGCAGGCATGGTACGAAGTCTGAGAATCTTTCAATTCGCCACCCGCAGCGGTCTCGATACCTGCGGTTTTGAGGTGTTTCGAGTGTGACAAGTGCTTGCCTTGACGTGCGTTGCCGAAGCGGCGACAGAAGGTTTGTGGCTGCTATTATAGGTAGGCGTTATCTGCCGCATCCGGCTCTACCTCACAGGAGAGCCGGTCACTGCCCAGGTGCAACATGGAGGGGCATACACGTGTGCCGAGAGTGATTAGCGAAGTAGACGATCGGCAGGATAAGTACGCGTCGAGACAATGGATGGTTGATTCGGTGGATTACGTTGCTTAAAATTTGCTCCAGCAAAAATGCTTTCAGTCCGCGTGTGTTGATGTACGGAGTATACTCGGCGGATGCTTGGGCTGTCACAATGGGTGTGTAGCGCAGACAGTGTCGATCTGCCTAGCATCCAGGTACGTGTGGAGAAGAGCGCAGAATGCTGCGGCTACGGACCGTGGTAAAACCAAATGTCCAGTGAAGGAAACATTGATAGCCCGCAATAGCGCTAGTAAAGGTCCAGAAGCCGCCACAATGCTTTCTGTAATACGAGTAGAAGCAATGGTAGGGCAGCGTTGATATGATAGCAGCGGTGTTCAAAAAAAAAAAACAGGTTCAAAGCAGAATAGAGTGCGAGAATTGCTACGATTTGCTCGGCATGGCAGGTGGCGAAACGGCCATCCCGTGTTGTTGTTCTGGACAGCGGATCGGCGATCGCGACGTCATCGGCGATGAGGGAGACACGCTTGCCCTTGGTCCCTGCTCGTTTTGGACATGCGATTTTGCACAGCTTGATCCATTTGTTTGAAATGCGGTCTTGCTAGAGCCGGTAGTGTCTTCCCCACTTTTCTGTGTTTGCCTTAACCTTCGTTCCTCCCCCCGCTGTTCGCTCTGGCTGGCTCTTGATCCTTCTCATCTCTCTGCTTTCAGGCAGTTCTCCGCTCAACACTCCGCATTCCACAGCCCCTCACAACACAACGACACCCTATACAAACACCCTCACACTTCCTTTGGACACCCAATCTGCCAACACAGTCCACTACCACAGTTCACAGTCAATTCGTCCTGGAACCGGTCATTCACATTTTCGAGCTTTGTTGCCCAGCATGATGGAAGTCCAACAACCCCAACAGTTCGACTGGGCTCACGACGTCTTTACTACCCTCAACGAACCGGGCATGCCGAAGCCTGAGAAGTGGGCATCCATGCAGAACAACGCCTTCAGTATTCCGCCTTCTCTCCTCAGTCAGGCCTCAATTGAGCGCTTTGGTCAGATCACTCCACCGGAGGATTCGCCACTCAGTCCCCCTCTTCAAAATGCGCGGGAGAGCTCCATTCCTGTGGAACAGCTGCAGAATGAGGCACCCTGGTTACAGCGGTCTCCTCTCCAGCAGCAGGACCACACAGAACAGCCATCATCCAAGCGCCGTCGTACCAGTCGGCAGACGGCAGCTAGCCAAGCTCAGTCGAACGACGGCGCCCCGCCTCAGCACGAGAACGTCGACCCGCAGCCGCCTAAGCGTAAGCGGGGCAGACCCAAGTCACAACCCCAAATGATCGAGGCCTTCACCGCCGACGGCTTTCCGTTCCAAGTCTCCTCCGCTCGCCAGTCTCATCTCGAGAAGAATCGCGTCGCTGCGCACAAGTGCCGGCAACGCAAGAAGGAGTATATCAACGGTCTCGAGGACCGTGCTCGAGAGTTCTCATCCAAGAACAAGGCCTTGAAGGAGAACGTAGCCATGCTGCGCGAGGAGGTGCTGGAATTGAAGAACGAGGTGCTGCGACACGCTGGCTGTGGCTTCTGGGCCGTCGACGAATACCTTGCACGGTGCGCAGGTGATCTCCTGGGAATGGAGGCACCGATGCAAACGGGCGGAAGATCGATGAACCAGACGAGCCCAATTATGGACACCCAACAGTACATGAACCAGCGACACAACAGCTACGGTTCTGTCCACAGCAGCGTTACGGACGCATCAAGTGCGAACCTCAACGATGAATTTGGCGGCCTCGAGCTACTGCGCGACTACGAAGAGGAAGACATGGGAGACATGGAAGACATGGAAGACAACCAATGATTCCTTCGACTCTGCTTCATCTCGAGCGTATCTGCGCTGTTCTCACTTCTTCGATGCTTCTTCTACGATACCCCGGGCTTAGCCGATTTCCAACCAAAATCTCCTTTTCACTGGCACTGCGCTGTATAATTATGCGGCCATGATTTTCACGACATTGGCGTTTCAATCAAATATTCTGGCATTGCAATGCCATGCTCAGGTAACAATAGCTAAAACAGGACGGGGACAGTCATGTCCTTGTCTGCATACGAATGCATACTAATTACTGCGTTCGAACTATACCTACTGTTCACATTTTCAAATTTCCACCGTGATGGCCTTCGCCACACTTAACATCCCGCCAATCTTTCTTCAACAAAAAACCTTTGTTTATCCCGTTCGATGGTGGCGAGGTACAGCAGCGCCCGCGCGGGAGGATGTTTGCGGCCCATGCTCCGCGGAAGCTAAGCAAGCTAGCCTAGCACCAATTTTGTTCGCATTTGTTCATCCCTTGACCAAAACATGCTTGCAAGGAGTTGCAAATTTTCCCCGCAGCGTCTCACAAGCTCGCACGGTATCGGCAACTAACGTGGGCTCCACTGATACGTCACTGTCAGTCGTTACCGGCGACGTTTGCTACAGCACTTTTCGGTGGGGCTGCCGTGACGAATGATCAAGCTCCCGTGTTCCGAGAGTGGGGCAACGGCTACGTAAAAGATCGACGAACGTGTTGAGAAGTTCGCGCAGCGTTGCGCATGGACTGGGGTCAGGTTCACATAGCTTACACATAGTTACGCCGAGAGTAAGGCCATTCAGGGGAGACGGAGCTGGGATAGAATAGAAGATAGTCGGTGCGTTTATAGAAAAAGTGTAACTACGTCATTTTTTGTTTTGGCAGATGCATGACACCAGAGAGTAAAGCTATCATATCCTCTTCAACACGCTCAACTTCTACATTCAAGAAAATATACAATCATGGCCTGCCTACAGTAATCAAATGACACCAACTTAGCTATTGGCCTTCATTCTCTTCTCCTCATTCATAACGGTAGTTTCCTCCGAGCTTTGAAATGCTCGGACTCGAATCGGAAATAAGTACCCCAACATACCTATCTACCAATGAAAACCTACACGCACTCCACGCAACATCTCCAGCATGACGTAACAAAGCAAGCATAAAGTTAATCGGGCAAAACAACCGACGATTTGTTGCTGGCATGCTCTCGGTTCGCGAACCATGGGCCTGAACATGTCATTCTCCAGCGCGCTGTGGGGTGCGAGTGACGACGCTCCGGGGGCGTTGGTTGTAAAGACTATGTAATCATTACATGCCAGAAGCTCCCATCACGCAGAACGAATGCAAGCAATGAAGAAAGTAATCATTGGTATAATCGTTAACGCCGCAGCTATTCGGTTCGTGGGGGAAAAAGTACTTGTACACAAGCTCCATAGAAACAACGATACCTGGCGAATTCTCATGACCCGCTCCTCCCTCGCACCTATTTCCTTTTATCCCTTTTGCTGGCCCTCGACGAAATCAAGCGCGGCTTCCGTTTGAACAACATCAATACTACTCGTCTTGTTGCTGTAGCTCACACCGTAACACTTGTCTGCGACGAGAACCATTTCAGGCCTGAAGGTAGTGCAGATGAACTGTCCACCGCCTTCGCCCGTCCGACCGCCTTGTCCGCTGAGTTTCTTCAGCATCTCGGCGACGGCGGTACGGTACTGCGCGTCGAGGTTGGCGTCGATTTCGTCGAAGAGGTAGAAGGGTGCTGGATCGCACTTCTGGATGGCGAAGATGAGCGCGAGGGCGCAGAGTGACTTTTGTCCGCCAGACAATTGCGAGATGCGTTGTTGTTCGTCGTGCTTCGAGTTGAATGACACGGCAATTGACACTCCAGTGTATTCCGCGACCTTGCTGCCCTTCTTCGCTTGCGTCTCTTCCTCGTTGTCGCTGCCGCTCTTGTCGTCGTCATCGGTACCACCGCGGACATCAGCGTCGGATCGCCTTTTGATAATGAGACGACCTTGGCCGATAGGCACGAGCTCTTGGAACACTTCTTGGAATGCCTGGGCGACTTGTCGGAAAGTACGCGCGATAGCTTCGTCTTTGCGCTGGTCGAGCACGGCGATGAGGTTCTCAATTGACTTTCGTGAAGTGTCGAGTTCAGCACGGCGGTCGATAAGGGTCTTGCGCTGGCGGGTCCAGCTCTCGTATTGCTCAAATGCCTTTTTGTTGACGTGTGCGAATTGCTTCTGCGCTGATGTGGCTTTCGTAAGTTCTTTGGCGATCTGTTCCATAGTCAGTATTTACCTGTAATCCACTGAGATGTGCCCATACCTTTGTAGCATCCCATCTTGAGTACTTGCGATCGACATCCTCTGGAAGGGTGCCAAGGTTGCGAATCTCTTTTCGCACCTCGTCGAGCTGGGCCTTGTAACGACTTCGATCCGTGTCCTTGCGCGATATTTGCTGTTCATGCTTCTCCATAGCAGCTGCAAGCTTTCGGTTGCTCGACTCCTTCTCAGCCTTGGTCTCCTCCAGCGCTCCGAGCTGCGTTCGAATCTCCTCGATCTGGGCGTCGGTCTCTTCGATCTGCTGATCGATGTTTGCAATAGTCTTGTTGATGGTGGCAAGCGCACGCTTGCAGTCTCGTAGCCGCGTCGACTGGCTGTTCGATCCGCCTGCACCACCATGCTGGGCAAAGAGGCGATCAAGGTTCGGCTGCAGATTCTCGCTTAGATCTAATTCTGCCTGAATCTTCTGGGTTTCGAGTGCAGTACGCTCTTCCTGGACCCTAGCGAGCTGCCGCCTCAGATCTTGTACAGTCTTTGTGAGTGTAAGCAGCATCTGCTCTTCATCTCGTGACAGAGCCTTCTTGAACTCGGACTTGATCTCTGCCTCCCAATCTTCTTGTTGCGCACCCAGCTGATTAATTGCAGATTGCAAGTCTGCTGCCGTCTTCTGCTTTTGCGCCAGAGTGCTCTTGGTGTCTCTCAGTGCATTGATCTTCACACGTAGTTCCTCTCGCATCGGCTCAAAACTATCCTCGCCTTGCCGTCTTGCATGCTCACGCCTCAGCACCTCGCTTTGCGCGGCTGTGATCTGCTGTCGTTTTTGTTGAACTTCTCTGTCGAGCTCCTCCCTGCGTTGCTGGAGTTCCTCGACTGAAGTGCGGCACTCGACCATCTTTCGGTATGCGGCAAGCTTCGAGTTGTTTGGATCGTGGTAACCTCCTCGATATTGCCCCTTTCGCGATGCATTGTCACCATCAGGAGTGTATGCTCGCACGTTGAATTGCTTTGCGTTGCTTTTACATGCATCGAGTGTCGGACAAATGACAATCTTAGCGAAAACATGGCGGATGGCGTCCTCGAACTGCTCGTCATAACGGAGCTTGGGTAAAAGAGGTTGCATGTCGCTCCTTGTTGGAAGATTGAGGTCGGGGGCGTGTATGCGGTTGAGCGGAATGAATGTTAAACGTCCAGCCTTATCTTTTATAAGTCTATCGATGAGTTTCGTCGATACCGAGTCGTCATCTACCACAACATTGAACATGGCGCCCTCAGCTGCATTTTCAACGACAGTCCGGTACTGCTCAGGAACCTCAAGCAAGTCGGCAATGGTGCCGTGTACGCCAGGCAATGGACTCTCTCTCTGGTATCGACGCAGTGCTTCGAGACCATTTGCAGTACCGCGATCGAGCAAGCGCGAGCATCTCTGATCGGCTCTGCGCCACTCATCTTCAGCGGTCCTGAGCTGGGTGCTCACCTTGTTCTGCTCTCGGGCAAGGTTTTTGTGCTCGTCGTCCAGGGCCTTGTGCGCATCCTTTGCTTGTTCAACCTTTGCAGCAAGATTGACGCTGGCGTCGCCCTCACTTTCAATGGTAGATCGCAAGTCGGTGATCTCGTCTTCGAGTCTCTTGATATCGCCTTGTAGCGATTGAATCTCCTCGTTAGTAGACATCAAGACGGCCTTCTTGCGACTCAAGTTGGCGTTGGTCTCCTCGATTTCTGTCTGCAGAGCTTCGTCTCGTTGGCGCTTATTACTGTAGAAAGCGGTGCGGCCTTGTTTCTCCTCAAGGCGCTTGCGGTGGGCTTCTGAATCCCGCAGTTGTTCCGCCATAGCAGCTTCCTCTTCCTGCTTTGCCGTGTATTCTGGTAGCAGCCGCTCGAGGTCAGTTTCGCGGGCACGGATTTGCTGCTGGATAGCTTTGGTTTCTTTGTCGCGCGAGCGCTTCGCTTGCTCAGCACCGGACTGACCATCTTCAAGCGCCTTGAGCTCCAGCTCGATCTTCGCTTTCTCCAACGTGGCTGATTTGCGATCGCCTTCAAATTGCACACGATCTTCACGAAGTACCTCTAAGTCGCCGCGGCGCTGGATGATGTCGCTATCGATTTGTTGGATGTCTGCTTCGTTCTTCATGAAGATAGCTTCATTGTGCTCCCGTGTGTCGCGTCCCTGCTCCTCAAGCATGTCGATGTTCTCGATCCGGCCTTGAAGATCCGCCTCCTCGCGAGACTTCATGGTATACAAAAGCGATCTCCGCTCTTTGTCGTTCTTGCTCCATGCTTCCAGTTCCTCTTTCTCGCCCTCGAGCTCGTCCAAGCGCTCATTGATGGTCGCCACCAGGCTGTCGGTGTTCCTGCATTTGCTGTCGGTGTCGGCTAGCAGCTTCAGACTGTCGGCACGGCGCGTCTCGTATACGTTGGATCCGGAGATCTCTTTCAGTAGCTTCAGCCGAGCAACATCGCCCATGCGCGTGAGGTCCGAGATACGGCCTTGCGGGACAATGTAGTATGGATTCGAGCGCGAGAAACCGGCCGATTCGAGTATCTGTTGTACCTCTGCTTTCGTGGCATTCTTTCGATTGACTGAGTACTCGTCCTTCTTTGCGCCAATGGTCCTACGCAAGAAGAACTCTGGCTTGCCCGTCTGGAAGCGATCCTCTGTGTTGTCGAAGCATACCTCGACATATGCGGACATGACGGCAGATCCAGAACCTTCGTGGAGCAGGTTTTGACGCTGCTCGCGACTGAGCATATAGTAGTCATCGCCCAGGACGAAGCGCACGGCGGCGAAGAAGTTGCTCTTCCCAGAGCCGTTGCGACCAACAACGACATTGCATTTCGGCGAGAAAGGCTCCATCTGCGTCTGGTCCTTGTAACTAAACGACACCAATCAGCAATTGATGATTACTAGTCATCATGTAACTTACCTCTTGAAGCCCTGGATGGTGATCTGCTTGATGTACCCCATTGCGACGGCTGAGCGCGAGCGTGGCGCGCGCTGACTGTAGATGAGGAGATATTCTTATGAAGTGGCCGCACTTGCGGTGTATATGCGATCGCGTATGGGAGCTTTAGGACATAGCGGGGCAACGGCGGTGGTGCGGTGGGCGTGAATGATGGCCAGCTGGGACCATTCGATTCACGACGCGCTTCGCGACGCGACTTCAACGCCAAGCATCTTCGTCACGCTAGTGCCTGCCACCTTCCCCGCATACATCACTGGATGACACAACACTCCAGGGATGAATCATCATAAGCGGACTTGCATGTGGTTTCATTGCTTACACAGCTACAACACATGTTCTACTTCACGTAGTCTTGACTGCCTCCGCTGAATAGTCTCTAATGCTATATTACTGATGCCACGCATGCTTCCCTGCGCCCAACTCCGAAAGCAGCCAATCGCTATCAAATTCTGCTTCACAAGGGGCGCATGGAGTGCAACCAGGAGCAATGGCGCTGCCATGCGCATGTATGCACATCCGACGGAACAGGTCTGCAAATACAGCGCAGCCTGAAGTATGCTTCGGCAGTCATCCGCAAGGCCAGAATGCGACGCCGCATGTTGTGGTCCAATCAAGAAGAGAAGGACACGCGCAGCGCTGAAGTATGCAACAGTGAGGGCCGTGAAGGCATCGCGGAAATGTGTCGTGTTGGTGGATGGTTCGTGCCAGGTCAGAATTTCACCACTTCGCGTAGCTGACTCGGTACACTCGTCCCATAGACTCTTGATCTCATCTTCGAAAACTTGGACATCTTCAACATCGAGTACATGTGTTCGTTCGCTTCTCGCGACCAATGACTCCGCTTTGTTGTTGTAAATATCTGCCAGCTTCGTGAATTGCGTTGTCAGCCGTTGGAAAATTGGTAGCTCGTCGTAGTCCAGCGCGTCATGCAATATCTTCTTCACATCAATAGCCGTCCTTTCCCCATTCGAAGTCAGCTGTGCAAATGCCAACTGCGTGCGAATATGAAAGAAAATCTGGCACAGGACACCCTCTGAGCACTGCCTCGGGTCTGTGACCTCGAACATCTTCGCCGCGCCATATACATGTGACTGATACGCATCCACGTTGGTAGCTTGCATCGCCTCAATGAAACTAAACAACACGCTCGTTGAAATCATATGCAAAGTGACCGCCTTCGCCGCGCTTCTCGATCGAGCGAGGGCTCGACCATGTCGTTGAATAGCCCGGCCGTACAAATCCCACGCATGACGTGCGAGGGCAGGATTTTTCGTCTCGGTAGCGCAGTAGGAAAAGGCAGTAGCCTGCACTGCGAAAGTGAGTGCATCGTTGGTCCCGTCCACAGAGAGTTGTGGGAGACGGTGTAGCCAAGACTTTTTATTGCGTATGTCCTTTCCATCTCCTTCAGATGTAAAGTGTGATAGGAAACGATCATAGAATGCTTCTGTCACAACAGCTTGTTGTGATATCCGGTCAAACTTGACCTGAGGTCTGACCGCTTCGAGCTTAGGGACTGGCTTTACGTCGACAGACAGCTTTCTTCTCCGCTTCTGCATTCCATGGCGAGCTTTCTTGGTCATGTCAATGAACAGTGGTCCGTCCTCCAATCCGGGGCATTCAATGCCGAATTTCTGGCACATCAAGCATCGCGGTAATGTGGCGTCGCATTTGATACGTTTTCTCCGGCAGACAGCACAAGCTCTAACTCGCGAAGTCATTTGTGCTTGTTAAGAACGAATATACAGCTTGGGGTAAAAGAAAGTAAGCTGTCATGTACATCGAGAAGGGTGTGTGAATTGCGGATGTCAGCAACTACACGCTAATTTCTGCGCTAGCAAAAGTTTCCATATCGGGAAAGGTTAGTGCGGAAATACAAAATTAGACACCTGGGCAGGCATCGTCGCTCATGATTAGAACTAGAAACCTTGTACAGGTCTTTGACATATCACGATGAAGGAAGCCCGCGTGGGTCCAAGCATGTATTCAAATCTCTGCCAATTTGCCTAGATAGTGTGACATATCGCAGTCGCACTCAAGAATGACGAGCGAGCCAACCATCGGGACTACTACAGATCATCAACAGCCTACATCATGCAGCATTACTCGATAAGGGTGGTTGTACAAATCTAGTGTCATTACGAGAGGAGCTTATATGCTACGTTTTGATGTTTGCGATCTGTGGTCAAGTGCTGATGGATGTTTCTGCCGGTGCCACTCCCGAGTTCGCGATGGAGCACAAGCGCGGTGGCGGAGTGATCGTCGTTTCAAGCGCTTCATGGCGACGTCATCTTCAACCTTGAACAAATTCAAAAGCGACGACTTGCCCCATCAGGTCAAAGAGCATACCTGAGAACGAATCTTTTCTTGATACTTGCAGCGTTGGTGGAAGTTTTACAGTTCTTTAAGACCAAGTGCAAAGGTACAGCAGTCGCAATGTTACCTCGTTATGCAGCCTCAGTTTCCAAGAAATCAACTCGGCAATATCTCAGGGCGAACGGGAGGTATACTGCATCGTTGACGCTCTCATGGGCCGCATAGGCCCGGTTCTGGCTGTAAGAGTTGGATAAGGTCTACGCATGGGGCCTGGCGTGCTGTGGTGTCACAGCGATGCCCAGCAACGAAGACCGACGGCCGTTGACATGCCTGTTACGTACAATATGACGACAAAGAGACTTGCACTTGCTCGAGAACGTGAAGTAGCTTCTCCGGATTGTAACGGCAGCTCCGTTGCATAATGTTCGGCGACTTTTCGATACGTTGAATGGCCGTTGGAAGTACCCTCGCCATATTGCGAAGGAGCGGAATCTCGAGAAGTTCCCCGTCTTCAGCGACATGGCATAGGCTGTTCCAAGATTAGATTCAACTTTCTACGTGTGTTTTGGTAAGTGGTGGGAAAATGCATCTAAATGCGGGTCGTTACTTGCTTGATTGATCAATTCGTCCTCCTCGGAGTTCCAAGGTGGCTGCCCATCTCAAGGGCGACTGCGACAACGATCCTTCCTGCATCAGGCCTTTCGTAAAAGCAGAACATCGACCATGCTTTGCCACGAAATCCTGCCAGCCTTACGCAATGGTTCCACACAGTCGCGCGTACATGCTTACCTATCGACCTTGTGGAGATTGGCCTCCAAGAAACACGACAATTTGGTTTTGATTTGATCATTCCATAATTACTGATAACGCCTGCAGGTGGGCAGGCGTTTTGCCGCATACCACGTGACCGGATTTCGCTACTGACTTTGCTTCCCAAGGTCATATCGCCCATCGGTGTGCAGCACATTCACGAAACAACATCCACAAAGTAGCAGCATACACACTTTGTAATACCGCAGAGCAACATGTCTTCAATTAGCGGCGCTCCGGGTCATGGAAAAATTGCTATTCCCAGGCTAGAACGAGGTGCACCGCCCCCGCTGCCTGCACCTAAGAATACCGAGCGGAGACCGGAGGATCGTGTGTACGTTATGAAGCTGCACGTCTAAGTATTTTCCGAACACTGATCAGTCCCGAATAGAGTACGAGCTTGTGAGGCATGTCGGAAACGAAGTTGGTAATCCTCGAGGAGTACATTTGACCTATCGCTTACGTCCACAACCAGAAACCAGATGCTCTGGTGAAACCCCATGTATTCACTGCGTATCCAGTGCCACAGATTGTATATACGGGCAAGCTCGGCGCGATCGCCTCAGAGAGTGCGCATTTACTTGTTCCAAGAAGCAAACTCCTTTATTGGTTGCTAACGAGATCTAGAGCAATGGACCGGAACCAAGCATTAGCCAGCCTATTACGAGATATGAGCAATCGCGTGAACGCAGAAGACAGAAGAAGGATCAGAGACGCACTCGATGATGTAAGCTCAACTTTCGCCATTCTCGACCGTCTGTGGTCAATACGATGTTTTTACTTATTGTCATACAGGCAGACGACGACCTCAACTCCCAAGACACAAAGTCTACCCGCAAATTGCTTGGAAAGCGTTCTCGTGTCGTATCTATTCGAAACGTAGGAGAAGAAGATGCAGAAGGCGGAGAGGCACACATCACTGCCTCTGTTGGGTCGAATGAAAATCTTGATCATCTGGGTGAAGATTTACTGCGTAACCGTGAATCAAGAGAAATAGGCTACATCGGGCAAAACTCGGAAGTTCAGTGGCTAAGCAGTGTGCAGCGCCAGACCGAGCACACCAACGTAGAGCCTCGCAATCAGTCGGGAGCATATGGGCCACCCGGTACAGGGCACAAGGATATTAACGCACGCAGTGAAGCTCTACATGAACGCCGAAAGAATGCTGAGGAGCAGGGGGAGGATGCATCGGCCAGGCACGCCGCCGACACCACCTTCTATCTCGACAGTGACGAGATCGATTTCGACATCGTTGTTGACGCATACGCAGACCCGGAAGCTGATGTAGCAAAGCGACTCTTTGACTGTTACATCGATACTGTACACCCTTCCTTTCCCTTGGTGAGTCTCTTTCTGAGCGTCGTTTCATAATGTGACCACTTACTGAGGATGTTCTCTAGGTGCCTGAAAAGTTTCGAGAACAGTTCCACACATACCACAACAGCCTCAAATATCATAGCAACCTTGACCCAGATGATCCGGACAAGAAGAAAGGAGCCCGCGTGCCCAAGAAATGGCGTGCACAGCTAAACCTGCTCTTCGCCATCGGAGCTAAGCACTCGCATCTTGTAGGTGCCGAGTGGGCTGGGCCTGAGCGAGACGACATCATGTACATGCTTAGAGCGGTATATCTACTCGGACTGAAGGACAGTGTCATGTTTGTCTCAGAGCCTACTATCGAAACCGTGCAGGCGGTACGTGATCTATATTGCATCTCAGCGACTAAGCTGCACATACTGACAAACATTGCAGATCGGAACGCTAGCGTTATACTTCCTCGGCATAGGCTATGTAAGTCGAGCGTGGATTATGATAGGAGTATCAATCCGTCTCGCACTGGCTCTCGGGCTCCACCTTCGAAATGAGGATCCAAAAGCAGAGGTCTCGAGGAAGGAGATGCTCGGGCAAACTTGGTGGACGTTACATTGCGTCGAGTGTCTGCTTAGTGCCATCACCGGAAGGCCCCCTACTATCGCCTACGAAGATTGCACAGTCAGTATACCCGGAGAACAAGAGCTATCTCGAGGTGACCTTCCAGCGAAACGAACCAATATCGAGCCAGAAATTACCACAAAACCAAGGCAAAATTCTGGAGATCGGCACCAATCCTATTCACCAGGCCGTTATGCCGTGGATCATATCAAAATCACCATCATCATTCAGGAAGTGCTTATCAATTTGTATTCACCTCGCACTGCGGCCAAGTCATGGCTAGTGGTTCAAAGCCATATGTCAAATGCCCTGGACAAGCTTGCAGAATGGCGCAAAGAGGCTATACCCACCATTTCCCGGACTTACAACAGAAAGAATAAGGCAGTGCATGAGCGCCAACAATTCCTCCTCAGGGCGGAGTTTTGGAGCACGAAGATGCTCATCACGCGGCCTTGCCTTTGCAGGATACAGCAACGTATCCCGAATGAGAGCGCCACGTCTGCCAACTTTAATGCAGCCAATGCTGAGGAATGTGTTGGAGCCGCGATAGAGATGGCGAAGCTGTTCCCGGACGAGCCAGACCTCGACTTCATCTACAGCCAAGGACCATGGTGGTCAGTGAATCGTCTCAGTAAGTCCCCTCCCGATGCATTCCGTGTCTGCAACTCACATTGCTCAGTCATGCAATGCATAGCCGTGCTTTTGCTAGATGTGACTTTCCAGCACAAGGACACCGGAAGCACCAACCCGAGTGACATCGCATCGATCAAGAAAATGATGCGGTGGCTGCGCGCCATGAAGCATAATGACCCGGTCTCTGACAAAGCAGACAAAGTCCTGCGGAAAATCCTCGAACAAGTTGCACCCAGTTTGCAAACTATGGCAAAGGATCTTCTTGCGTACAATGATGGACAGACCATGACTTGGCAGGTCACCACTCAGCGGTGGTTGGAGGAACACTCGGCCATGCAGAACGACGATTCATCGCAGCTTTACGGGTCTATGCCACCTTCCAACGTCCAAGGCATGGGCGCAGACTTCCCCCAGCACCAGGAACAGCGAAACCAGGAACACCAAAATCAGGAACGGCAGCAATCCTGCGACTTTCGACACGGCGAGGACCAGTTTTCGGCAATGCAATCCAGCCCTGCACAAATGACATTTGGCAACCCGTTCTTCTTGCCTTTCGACCAGCATGTGCCGTTTGCAAACATGCAAAATCTGTGGGCAGACTCGGGGTCTTTCAATGAGTTCGACTTAGATTGGGCGAGTTTGGACATGCCACAGGATGAGCAGGCGGGGATGGATCAGGATCAGAATATGGCTTATGGTCATGACAATTAGTGCCGATGTCGCAGAATCAGAGAGCGTGTATCGGGTCAGTGGATTTCTTCCGTATGGTGTGCTTCAATAGCTTCTCTAAACGTATCTAGACTGAAAACCTTGCGCCTGATATTACTGGTATCGTTAAAGTCATTGTGCTTCATTACGCGCTGGCAACATACAGTACCGGTTCTCCCCGTCCCATTCCGTCGCCTCGAGCCTCGCACACCACGCAGACAAAATGCGCGTCATAGCAAGCACCTCTCAAACCCACGCGCAGTCTCCGCCTGTCACTTAAGCCCGTACACTCAGACAGGCGTGAAAACCTCACCTCGCCGTGACATATACAAGTCGCCGTCTCAAGACGATCACGGGGCACGACCCAGAATCCCAAGTGACAAATTAAGATTCAAAGGAAACTAGAAGACCGACCGACGTCATCATAGCGGTAAAATCTCCGATCTGCAGATCGTGTACCGTGCCCAAATGTACCCCACAGACATGGATAAGTGTTTAGGCCCGGCTCAGGCCTACAGATATAGTTCAGCAAGGTGGACTTTTGACATGTCGGTGACAGGCGCCACTTCGGGCGCGTCCATGGGATTAGTGAGAGTTGAACGGTGGTTGGCGGTGAGCGCCTCAGGAAACCGAAGAACTGACCGTTGGATGCGGAGGCGAGGATCGTGATCGGAGGTGACGATCTTGAGATGTTTGAGGTTGTAGACACCGCGAAGGATTTTTGTCGAGCTCCGCGTGTACACCGAAGTGGATCCGGAGAGAGAGGCTCATTGCTGGAAAACGAGGTCGGCAACGAATGCCCAATTGAAGATGCCGACGCGTTGGGTAACAGCGTAGACGTATTGGGGTGATCCTTGCTGCCAAATGGTAGACTAGTCAACGAATTCGGCGAATTGGTATGCTTCGGCAGTTTAGCGCCCCTCCGACAAGCGGTGTACAGCGGTGAACGCCTTAGAATTTGGAAATGGCGAAGAGTTTCGTGTAACGCTCGTTTGATCCTGTCGGTCTGTTGATGTGCCGATAGTTGCAGCTAATTCTCAACGGTATCTGGTGTAAATTTTGAGTTTTGTAAGCGCCCATGATACTACATGCCCGAAGTTGTATAGAAAGACTGCCTGCTGGTATATCACTGGTCATGTATCATGTGATCGCATTGTGTGCAACTGTCATGGAAGGCGAAAGAAGTAGAGCGAGGGAGGTACCTGATGGTCCAGAACGTGCAGTCCCTCATACAAGTCGTGCGACATTGAAATCGACTCAAACATTCTGCAAGATTTCGAAGTTCGCATAAATTTCGTCGCAAATAAGATGTAACTTCATACACCCACAAAGTGAAATCGAGAGTAGGCTACAGATATTCGGTCCAGCTTCCCGGACAAGTAAACCTGGATCACTCCTTTACGCCTGCAGGACGAGAAGGTTCAAGCCACATAACATGAAAGTGACATCGGGCTGGACCGAAACTTTGGCCATCAGGGGTCCAGGTGACACGAGCTGTCACAAGGTTCTTAGTCAGATAGTGAGAGCCGCACACAATAGAGGCGCGGTTTTGGATGATACCAGCCTCAAGAGCCCAATACAGCAAATTCAGAAGAACAGCTTGCGTAAGCGCGAGTAGTGGAGTTTGGGGCTGATGTCAGTTACGACTCGATTTCAGCCTGGTTGCACTCAAAACAGTCCTGCGCGGCGTATTTGACAAGCTGGGTGGGTCCGTTATTTTTGACTTGGTGGTCAGAAGCAGGCCACCCCGACGCTTCAAGCGGCCGGAAACAAGTATTTCTACGAGCGCCGGGCAGCGGGCGCTAGCTGAAGATTGGCGAGTGAGCTTTCTAATGGATCAGATGGTAATCTGCCATGGCGCATCCTTCGCGCACGCCTGCCATTGTAAGGAAGTGCTTGCAATGAGTTTGTAAACACAATATTTGGCAGTCCCGTGGTGGTGTTGGGTGGGCCAGAACCCGTGGCCGTCATGTGAAACTAGCATCCACCGCGGATGTAGTCCATGATCGTTTGAAGGTACTCGAAATGAGCTATTGTGTCTAAATGGTATGGTCAGCCGTCAAAAGCATGTACCAAACTAATGTTCACGCAAGCACGCCTCGTCACCATCCCTGCAGGACGCGCAGGCCGAAAGTGGCATATCCAAGGGAGCTTCGAATCAGTCAGCCGCCTGCAAGGGCACAGGCGAGCGGTGTGGCAGCAGATGCAGATATATGGACACCTAAACGAGGGTGAGGCTGGGCACACATAAAGGTTGTAGAAGAAGGTTGGTGTTGTGATGCAGCCACTTCCCGGGGTCGCGCGCTTGGCGATGCTCATGTAATTTTCTCCCCACCACCTCGGCATGGGTACTTCGCCAGTTCACTACACATGTACAACTCGGGCAATTGTGCTGCCGTTCTCCAGTACAAACCCGATCTTGCCCTTAGGACTGCATCGATCGACAATGGCCTGCATTAACGGCCGTCCTGACTTCCGTGTTGCGGGTCTGGTGGCAAGCCTCGTGCAGCCTAACCTAAGCTAAAATGGCTGCAGATGACCGGCAGAAAGAGGGTGTGGTGCGACTAGGGTGCGATTGGATCATCTGGGTATTCCACACCCACATGGCCAGTCATTCATTCCTCTGCGCCTTGGAATTCATACTCCTTCTGCCCATACTGGACTAAGCTTTCCGTGCTGATCCGCTAATGTGTGTGCCCTGCACCGACAAGGGCCCGGGGTGTGCATGAGGACCGCGTCTTCCATCTGCTCTCATGGTGCATATAAGTCCTGCATGAACCCCCATTGTCACGTATCGCATCCGGAAACCTCGTGGAGGATATTGGAACACTGGGTTTCTTTCTCATAGTCCATCACTTCGTTGCCTCTGCCAGTCCTCCAAACTAGGCAGTCACCCGTTTAGGCACTACTCCTCTATGAGACACCGCTTCTCTGAATCATAGCACGCGGCTCTCTGGTGCATCCCAAGCACCCGTCACGTATAAAAGTTATCCCCCCGCCAGCCTTTTCGCTGGCTCAGCTACTGGAGCTTCCCATCACTACCACCACACGGCTCCTAGGAATAGCCAGCAGTCTCACGCTGTGCTTATTTGGATTAACCGGCCAAGCGCCGGGAGGGAAAAGACCAGTCACTACTAGCGTTACCGTCGTAAAGATCGAATCAAGTCAAAAAGCATCGCTGCCAATCCGCCACCGTTCCCAAGTTCGAGCCATCAAAGATCTAATCGCAACAATGCCGTCTTACCTACGCAACCCTTACAGGTCCTGCTCCTACCCACCCACTCTTGAAGGTATCGAGGAGGACTATGAAAACAACCTACCAGACATTGACGAAGACCCCTTTGCCCACTTCATCACTCCTATCGATGATGAAGACCCATACGACATGTCCTTGAGCGCCGGCATCATGGTCGCCGACGGCCCTCGAGCAAGCAAGGCCTCCAAGTTCAAGTTCAACGTGGCAGACAAGTGGACTCGCTACGTCAGGCAAAGCCACACAGGACTGCACAAGCAGCACCATAACCCCACCATCGTCGAAGAAGAAGAGGGCGAGGACGAAGAAGAATCCTTCATGGGCCTCGACGACGCTCGCCTCAACGAACGACCCTCCCCAGTAAGGCACACCACTCCACCACGAGGCACAACGACAGAGTCAACACGCGGTCGCGCACCAGAGCTCGTCACACGCAAGCTCCAGAACAGACGCCGGAGCTTTCGTACACTGTCTGGCCACCGCCATTCGTGGAGAGCACCGAGCCCGGATCTCTTCACTGTTGACGAGTCGGAGGAAGACGAGCTTCCCGTATTGAGGAGGTCGAGGACGAGGAAGGCCAAGGATGGTGCAGAGCGCCGGAGGTCGTCGACGCGGTCGCAATCGCGGATGAGGGGGGACATGACCGAGCGAGCGAGGCTCTAAAGAAGGTGGAAACAAATTGCACCGGGCGGAGTCACTGGCGTTTTGTCTTTACAGTCTTGCATTTTCACAGCATCGGGCGGCTTTTTGGATTCACGTCGCATCACACACGGAGTTTTGTCTTCCTCATTCGCATTGGGCGGCGTTTTCTTGTTCAGCATTTACACATGGCGTCTAATATCTATTGTCATGCGCTGCGGCAGCATTTTAGGAGCGCGAGATACACACACACACACACACATAGCAGAGAAGCATATCGGTACCAATCAACATTTCACTCTTCACTCTCCTCAGCGCCTCCTTCACTCACTCTCCAGCTTTCCCATATCATATCACGAGCCAACTTCGCAAGCCCATGCGCGCGCTACCCCCACACAAGTCCGTAGCCCCGCCCTAGTCGCGCGTCGTGACCTCACCACACATGCAAACACTGGCCTTGGACTGACTAGGTACTTGTAACTTACCCCTCCACACCCGCAATACCACCGCGTTTACCGCCATATCGTAAATCTTTCCGAGCGCGCCCTCCGGATCCATCACGCTGCATGAAAGCTACACTTCCCCTTCGCCTCGTTGCAGCAATGAATCTTCACGGCGCAGGGAAAGTTGCGGTGTCCCTTGCACAGGTAGTTGGGTCGGGCATGCATCGCTTCTGTCCGTCGAGGGGAATGAATGAACTGCGCTGAAACATACCGCAAAGTCAATTCCATTCCCGTTGCGCAAGCTAGAGAGCTGTCATATGGATCGTCCCGCTGAACCTTTCCCAACTGAGTTCTGAGTCTCGTCGACGGCGGGTTTCACGATAGGGAGGGGTGATGCGGCATACCAGATGTGGGACCCTCGTAACGAGGGTGGGGAGAGTAATCAGAAGGGCCGATTGTATCAGCGAGAAAGTGTGTCGAGATCGACGGAGAGAGGTGCATCTCTCTGATGAAGAATTGAGGTCTTGGCTGGATGTATGTCTGGTTTCCAGATGTTTCCGCGGATGCAGGTGGTCTATAGGCACTGGGGATACAACTGGGTCGTTGCAGGCGCAGACGCAGGTTGAATGCAACGTGTGCTGCGAGGATTGCGTAAGATGGAGCGGTCAGGTCGTGCATTCGCTTCCAAGCTGGCCTGATGGATTTTCTCAATGCACGGCCAATGAGGATTCCTGCCCAGCCTGATATTTCAGACAGATATCACGCTGCGTTTAGTTGCCTTCGTCCAAGTAGCAAAAGGCTACTGCAATATTCGGCTCCTTTTGGGTCGACGACACATGTACAATGACATAGCTGCCGAGCTCAAGCGAAGAGCCTCTCCACCCGTTCCCCCTCATTGGAGCGGCAGCATTTCCCAGCTGAAAACGGGTCGACGTTTTGCGCGCGACTGCAGCCTCATTTCTCTCACCGATACCTGTGGAGATACCTACTCGACTACACTCCGCTCGCGCAGTAGAGGACTACACCGCAAACTCGCCTCCAAGTCCGACCGAAAGGTGCATGCACAGTAAGACGGAAGTAACTCCTGTCCTTCAGGAAGTACCGAGAAAGAAAAACCTTCTCGCCCACGATGCAACAATGCCCAAGATTGTGTGATTGTGCTTGCAGCATAAGGTCGAGCACTGATGCGCTGGCTATTCGGCATCTTACAGACGAGGAAATGTACAATGACATACCCTTCTCTTGTTTTGATCATCAACGACGTACTGTAAGACAAGGCATCCAAACCCATTCCCGAAACATGTAATTGCAGGCAGACCCTTCCAACGTTCCGATCGACGGCGCAAGTTGACAGGCATCTACACACATCACCGTTGTCACCCCACTGGTTGTTAGAGCCGACGGCACTTGCCTGTCGGACTGGGGTGCGACCGTTTGTTTCGATGGACATCGGCTGAGTAGTGCTGTATCTCGATCCATTGCATATGCGATATTGAATGGCGTTCTGGGTGCAGGCGCGCCAACGGACCAGAGTGTGTTGCGGGGGATTTGAAGAGAGCACATGCTTGCTACAGGGAAGGATGACCCAAGGCAACGTGAGGCGATGGGGGGGTTCGGAATTGCCATCAGAGGCTGGTCGATTCAAGGCCGTCGGGAGACGACTGGGCGGTTGGCGGGCTGACTGCCTACAGGAGTACGTATGCTATCCATTGCATGGGGGCATACTGCGAATGTCCAGTTGCAGAGAAGATCCGACCGGGTCTTGCTCGGGGATCGATGGTCTGAAGCTGTACACGGTGTCGCTGAACTTAGAATACGACGGCGATGTTCGGTGGTCAGCTTGAAGCTATCACACAGACTGCCACAAGTCGCACCCTGGTCGCGCCTCGTCGTGGTCGATAATAGGTTGTATATTGATAGAGAGCTCCTGCACGATTGGTCTCTATGGCGAAGGAACACATGTGGTATGACATACCAGCCTGTCCTCCTCAGAGTCAGAGCCCTGAGAATAAACACAGCAGCAAATGCGACACCCTTTACAGTCTGCGAGCACCTGCATCCCCAACCACCCACACTGCACATCCTCTCCACACCCTCAATGTAATCCCATAAAGCACGTATACATAATCCAAGCCACATTCTACCAGGATCCGTACACAATGCCAACTCAGCCCTGAAGCTGTTCGCCAGCCCTCGGCCGTTCTGCGGCGCGTCCGCATGTACAATGACATATCCCCCTTGCCCTCCCCACGATTAAACTTGCTCGAGCATCCGTACGCTCGGGAGTGCCTGGGGTGCGGTGATCGTCATATGTTAAGTAGAAGGAGGGTGAAGGATATAAGATCTCGATCTGCTTATTAGGACTGCTTGGTTTCGCGCCGAAGGACTGCCCGGATGTGGTGTTTGCAGAGAAGGGGATGGGGGTACGTCATGTATACGGCAGATATGTGTGTGGGAGATGTGATGTGTTGTGAAGTTCTGTCTACTGGGTCCTGTCTTCCCTCCCGTCCTGCCAGGACGTGCAGTTGACGCATCTCTTCGCCTTTTCGCTTTTGTATTTACGGCAATACTTGCACTGTTTGAGTTAGTATCATCCCCACTTCAAACCACATGTCGCCACGACTTACCTTGACCTGCTTCTTGACGATATTATCCCCGGACCCCCTAGAATACGCCATGGCAATAATCCACAGCGTCAGCGCAATACATACGAACCGCACAACTTTGTCCAGAAAGCTGCCGTAGGCAAACACCACGGCGCCGTCGTCGAGCGCTTGCTTGACCGTGTTGTAGCCGTTGGTGATGGTGCCGTTGTAGTGTGGGCCATGCTTGAGGGTCGCGAATTTCTCGTCGAGATTGCGGCTGAGGAAGGGGAGGAGGCTGATGATTGGGAGGATGATGTCTGACACGAGAGAGTTGGCGCATGAGGTAAATGCCGCTGCGAGACTGTACTATCATTAGACACAACTTCGAAGGGGGAGAGGATGCTGTAGGTACATCAAGCCAACGGCGACTTCGAGCACGTTGTCGCGGAGCGCAAAGTTGCTGAAGCTGTCCCATGCCCAGGATGTGTGGCGGCGCACACCGCGCTCGGCATCGTGAAGGTATTCTTGTGTGTTTTCGTCTAGGCGGGGCATTGTAGCGTTGTTGATGGAGTGAAGTGTTGCGGGAGGTGTGAAGCTGGGATGGAAGTCGCGACTACGTCACTGGCGCGACGTGTTGTGCATCCTCCAATCATAACGCAGCGACCTCGAATACCTAGAGACGCAAGCTCGACACTTATATCAGGAGCAGCGGGAACTACTTCAGAGACTGAACTAGCAAGAGTCGTAGACTGTGCTGAAGAACAACTGGCGACAAGTTGCAACAGTACATAATATGCTTGATTTCTCTGTAATAATAAACGTCAAACGCCAGAACCCAGGGTATAGTGAGGCACTTCATTGCCCGATGCCAATCTCATATCCAAGCAGTACTTCGGTTGTGGCACCTTCCCAACCTCTATTCCCGCCCGTCGAGATCATGAAGCTGCATGTCGGGTCCAGGTACAGTTGCGATATGACACCCGTTCTATGGCCTGGCACAATCAAAAAGGGTACTGCTGCACCTTTTGCGCCGGCTTCTTCTTTCTCTTGTTGGCCGAGATCGTAGAGGCGCAGGATGTCATAAGATGCGCTTCAGGACGTCAGTGATTATCTGGAGAGGTGAATTGGAGACTTACCAGATCAGATGCTTGCCATTTGGCATTGCTCGGACGGCGCTGACGGGGCCACTCACGTTGGGAAACCTCAAGGTCCGCCTAGGTTCCCTCAAGCCTTTGTGTAAACTGTACTCGTCGACTGAACCGTTTCGCCGACCTGCGTAGATGAAATTGCCGTCTGGAGACCAGCATGCGTTCATGCACCATGGTGGTGTATTTCGTGGCGGCGATATTCGGGCGATAGGGTTCGACTGCCGCCGGTCCCAGATGCGCAGTGTGCCGTCCATCGAGGCGTCGAAGAAGGTCGTCTCTGATGAAATAGGCTGTTCTGCTTGCCCAACCGATGTGTTTGTCGGTTTCTCTACGTCTTCTGCGTGCGGTAGACCGTTCGCAAGAGCCGTGGACTGCGAGTCTGTGGTGCCGTTCGCTACAGTATCTCCCTGCGCAGGCGCCGGGGGCTCCTTCAGCGTCTCTTCCGCATGGTCTTGCGGTGCTTGCACGGGCCCGCCCATGTCCATGATGTCCATATCACCCTGGCCATCCTCATCCGCCTGCTGTATCCCGCTCGCAATAGCTCGCGAAAATTCGTCGTCATCGTCACCGAAAGCAGGTAGGGCGGAAGACGGATTGTTCTCCTGGCCGTCTCCGAATAGAGAGTCTTTATCACCGAAGAGCGAGTCGTCCGGTGAGCCTTGAGCATCTTCGTTGCCCTCGTCCTTAACTGGACCAGCGTGTGCCGATTCTGTGCCGTTGGCAAGACTTCCGTTGGCTCTCGGTCGCACAGCGTTGTTGGATGTAAAGGTGCCGTTAGCATTGGGCAACGTCTCGGTGTCCTGAGGAATGGGTAGCGTCGACAGGGGCCGCTGCTCAATCGCAGAGATCTGTCCGCCGCTCGTCTCGAACTTCCTCTTGACCTGGCCGGTGTTGAGGTCCCAGTCGTTGATTGTCTTATCCCAACTCCCACTCAGCACCGACTGCTCGTCTTGCGCCAATGTGAGCACCGAGACGGCCGATGTGTGACCCTTGAGCGTGTGTATCCGCTTGCCCTCCTCATGCCGTACGGATTGCAGGTTGATGCCGCCCGACTGCACCCCCGACAGCAGCCAGAGCGACTGGTGGTGGACTGCGAGCGAGTACACGGGTGATAGGTTGTCCGAGGTAACCGATGAATCCTCGTTCTCCCAGTACGAGAGAAGCACGCCCGCCTTGGTGACCGAGTCGACGAAAGGGTGTCTTTGAGCGACGGTGAGGGCGAGCTTGCCGTTGGCCGTGTCCACCCAATTGAACTTGCGTATGTAGCCGTCGGCGCCTCCCGTGAAGACCCAGCGCATGTCGGGCGTCGCAGTGATGGCATTGATCGAGGTGCTGTGCGGTGCTGCTATCGAGGGGATGATGTCGTAGACGGGCGCATTTAGGGCTTCTTGTCGCACGCTCGGCCGAAAGGGCAGATTGCCCAGTATTCCTGCTACAGCAGCGGCGCGTGGACTGGGCGACGTGAGGGTCACGGCGGGGTTCGCGCCTGAGGGGCCTGGTGTGCCGCCGTTGGGGAGGCTGCCGCGTGGTCTCTGTGAAGGGCTGTCTGGCTCGTCCTGGTCCTGGTCCTGGTCTTCGTCGTCGTTATCGCCGTCACCGTCGCCGTCCTCGTCGTCGTTGTCGCCCTCGTCTGCGTCATCGCCTTCCTCCTCCTCGTCTACGTCCATGGCGTCGCCCTCCTCCTGCTCATGCTCCTGCTCCTGCTCCTGCTCCTGCTCATCTTCCTCCTCGGCGGAGCCTGTGCAAACATTAGCCTTTCTGTTCTTGACAATTGTCTGGACGAGCACGCACTGTTGCCATTCTCGAATTCGTCTTCCTCGTTCATGCTGCTTCCATGCGTCTAGCGCATGCGCAAGTTGTGGGGTGCTGGATGGTCAAGTCGCTGTGCGCATCGTCGCGTTGGGGCCAAAGCGCGTCATTTGCTCCACGAACCCGACGCGGCTGGCAACTGCAGCTTGCGCTCCAATGTTCACTTTTCCCACGTCGACCACACAACATCTGGCTTATCCTGCTCACGTCCTGTCATCCTCGCAGTCTTCATGGTAGACACTGCGTGTAGTGCGAAAAGTGAGATATTCACACCCCTTCGAGCGATCACCGTGGTCAAGTGACTCCTATCCACGCCCGGTCACATCTCGTCCTCAAAGTCCAGTCTTTTCAGGAGAAAAAATCATTTGTCTGGCCCAGCTAGGCGTCGAAATACTGTAAACTACTTGCATATAACTCTACCTGCCAGAGAAGGCCTGCTTTTCAGATTCCGCCGTCAAAACTAGTCCTTCACTATCCGCGTTGCACATTCAATGTTCTATTTCCTCCATTTGTCAATATGTGCTACAAACCATAGTGTTTTGCTCGGCTCTTCTTCTCATGAGATGCACATGGGACTGGTACATGCCCAGAGGACTCATCAACGTTTCACCCGAAGGCACTAATGGCAATCATGTTTTGGAGCCATACAGGATTCCCGTACCTCGATATTCGATATTTGCTAACTTGACGTCTGTTTGCTGCTTCCCAATGTCGAGATTCTGCAGTTTGTCTTCACCTCTGCAGATTCCGCGCTACTTCCGTTTGTCTGTTTGATCGCGCCTTCCATGCAGCTCAAGTCTGTTGACACTCCCAAACATCGTCGCTCCACTTCAGCATCACCTCAACTTTATTTACCTGCAAGATCACGCATTCCTTTCAATTTCTAACCAGCAACAGTAATAGCTGGCGTCAGAGCTCATGCCATCCCCGAGCACTAAGCCGACCTGATTACCATGGCGAGAAAGCACAGTCGGCAGAATGGGCCGTCGCAGCAGGGCGCTCCCAGCTCAGCTGGCAGAGCGAGTACTTTTGCACAGGCAAACCCAAACAACATGTATGCGGGTATAGCCGACACGGAGCAATATGGTGAGTGTGTTTCCCTAGCAAGCTGTCTCAGACAACGCCGTGTCATATGAGACACTTCCCAACCTACTCTCCGCTCTCGCATTTGACTCGCTTCTGCTCTCATCTATCACATCCCGAAGGCGGCCCGAAATGCGTTTTGCTCACAAGACTACAGACGGCGAAGTCAATGCGCATCTCACCGAGCGCTTTGGGCGCGCCTCCATCCGCGAAAGCAGTGCGGTCCCGGACGACAACATACCAACTTCAGCACCTCCTCGCATCAATAACGACATCCGTGAGTACATGAAGCTGGCGCGGAAGCCAGTCACGGCTGGACCATGGATCAACCGGCCAGAGGTGCCAAGCTCATCCGAGATACTGCCACTGCGTAAGCCTGGTTTTCTCAGCACCGAGCCGCAACCTCTAATCGACGTCGGTGGAGGCATCCGTCCGCACAGAGCTGAGGGCGCTTATGGCAGTGTCGAGGAATACCTAGGCACCACGTACGAACTCCTCAGCGAGGACGCTAACCGACCGCTGCGCGAGGCTGTCGAAGAGGTACGCCAGTCGCCATACAAGGACGAATGCGAGTACGAGAATCAAAGCATCGGCATATACGAGCCTGTATACATCACAGGTGTAGTGTGCCCTCTACGCGGCGGGTTTGCTACTCGTGTCGCTTTCTCACTCTCGCGGGTGAAGAAATTCATTCGATGGGAACAGAGCAAGAGACTGATTACGGGTAGTCTTGTTGCTCTGTCACCAGTTGATGATGCGTTTAAGACCACTTGTGTCCTCGCCACTGTCGCAGCTCGCCCACTGTCGGCTCTTGGCCAGAATCCACCCGAGATCGACTTGTTCTTTGCGAGGCCAGAAGAGCAAGAGATTGATCCCATGAAGAAGTGGATGATGGTTGAGTGTCGTTCGAGCTTCTTCGAGGCCAGCAGACACACGCTGATGGCCTTGCAGCACATGATGCGCGAGCCATTTCCATTATCGGAGCATTTGGTCCAAGTCAACAAGGAGGTCGGGCCTCCAGCCTACGTCAAACACAACCCTTCCGTCAACCTCAGCTCTTTGGTCAGCATGGAGGAGAGCGCAGCTTTCGAGAACATCAACGTCCTCGATGAATGGCCAGCACCCTCGCTATTGTCGTTGGACAAATCTCAGAGCAAAGCTCTTAACCACATGCTCACAAAGAAGCTCGCAATCGTTCAAGGCCCTCCCGGAACTGGAAAGACTCACGTCAGCGTTGTAATGATCAAAGTCCTCCGCGACAACTTACGGCGAGACGATTCGCCAATTATCATCACCGCTCAGACGAACCACGCCGTTGACCAGATCCTTCGGCACACCAAGGAGTTTGAGCCAAACTTCATACGTCTTGGAGGACGAAGCAAAGACCCGGATATCAAGAAGCGAACATTGTTCGAGGTGCGACGCGATGTACCACCGCAGAAGCAGCCTGGCAGTCAAAAGACCCAGGCAACCAGTGCGCTCCGCAAACTCGCAAACGAGATTCAGATGCTCTTGACGCCCCTAGAAGCCAACAAGGCTCCACTTGACCATCGCGTCTTGTTACGACTTGGCTTAATCACCCCGGAGCAGGCTAACTCACTCGAGGTCGATTCGCAAAGCACTATGGGCATGTCGCCAGCAGACAACCCAGGAATTTTGATGGAGCAATGGCTAGGAAGATGCCTTGTCCCATGCGAACGGCCAAGTCAACCTGATGACTATAGTTGGGGCTATGAAGAAGAGGACTTTGAAGTTGAGCAAATCCTAGAGATGGAGGCAGAAGCTGTTGCTCAGGATGATGATGATATTGAGGCACTTCGCGGTCCGTACATCCTACTGAGCGACAACTACAGGGGTAAAGGAGACTCCAAATTGACTGCGGATGGGATTCGCAAGCTACTCCAGACGACAGATGATCTCACGACTATCCCTGCTATGGATCGCGGCGCCATCTACAACTTCTTCAAGCGAGAGGTCAAAGCTTTCCTACTCACAGAGGTACGAAAGCTAGCCAAGGTGTACAACGAGCAGATAGAGCAACGTAAAATTGGCGCATGGGAAGAAGACGTTCGAATTCTGAGTGAACAGAGGATCATTGGATGCACGACGACAGGACTGTCCAAATACCGCGCCTTGATATCTGCTCTGCGCCCCCGCATCATTCTAGTTGAAGAGGCAGCAGAGACCATGGAGGCTCCGGTCACTGCAGCTTGCTTGCCCACACTCGAACACCTTATTCTTGTGGGTGATCATCAGCAACTGCGACCGCACACCCAGGTCAAGGCCCTCGAGGATGAGCCCTACTACCTGAATCTGAGTCTGTTCGAACGCCTCGTCCGCAACCAAGTCACTTACAGCACGCTTACTCGTCAGCGACGAATGATTCCTGAGATCAGACGGCTCTTGGCTCCCATCTATGAAAACACCTTGAAGGACCATGAGAGCGTTGAGGATCTGGCCAACCGACCTCCTGTCGAAGGTATGGGTGGTACCAACTCATTCTATTTCTGCCATGAATGGCCGGAATCGCGCGACGGTAACCAGTCCGCTCTCAACGAGCAAGAGGCGAAGATGATCACGGGCTTCGTCGACTACCTGGTTCTCAATGGGGTAGAAGCTCCAAAGATTACGCTGCTTACCTTCTACAATGGGCAGAGGAAACGCCTACTTCGCGAGTGCCGTGATCACCAGAACTCTCGAGCGTTCGCTGGTATCAAGGTCGTAACTGTCGATGGTTATCAGGGCGAAGAAAACGATATCGTCATTCTCAGTCTCGTGCGTAGCAACCGCCACCACAAGATCGGGTTCCTTTCTTCTGACAACCGAGCTTGTGTTGCTCTGTCGAGAGCCAAGCGTGGCTTCTACATCTTCGGCAATGCTGAACTACTTGCATGCGAAAGCCGTGTATGGGCACGCGTTGTTGATATCATGTACAAAGACTTAAAAGTCCAGGTAAATCAGCATGTTCGGGTATAGAAAGATGTGGCTTGGCTAACATTACATCTAGGTCAAGAGTGGTCAGAAGCGCCGTGTCGGGTACAATCTCCCACTCCAGTGTACGGCACATGGTCGTAGGATCTGGATCGAAGATCCGTCCGATTGGGCACACGTTCATGGCGGTTGTGACAAGGAATGCGGCGGGCGCCTTCCTTGCCAACACAAGTGTCCATACCGCTGCCACCCATTCGGTCACGATCAGGTCAACTGCATGATGACATGTAATCGTCGTCTCGACTGCAGGCACATTTGCTTTGCTCTCTGTAGCGATGCTTGTAGGTGTCAGGTTTGCGAGCGTCGTGGCAACGGCACGAAGGCGATGCTGAAGGCAGTTCCAAATGGACGACAAGCCCCTTCGGCGTCGAACAACCTCATTGCCAACAATACGTACCAGATGCCAGCAACTCCGTTGCCAGTCTCGAGAACTCTAGCGGCTCCGGGTGGTTCAAACGAGAAGTGGTCGACATATGCCAACGGAGGCGTTGCTGCCGATGATGCTCGTTACATGCAGAAGAGGAAGGACGAGGCTCAGAATCTGGAGCTTATCCGTAACACCCCGCCTACTGCCGGTCCATCTTCGAATCCGACAAGACTCATCGAAGTTTCGCCCGAGAAGAAGGCCATATCAGGAAATGCCAACCTGCTCATTGATCTCGACCTGGATCTTGGAACGGCGCCTGAGCCTAGCCGCGCGCAGCATTCGTGGGCAAAGGCTGCCTCCTCGAACAATAAGGGAAAGGCTCCGGCCAAAGCGAATATGAATTTGCTCGATTAGATATGGGGACAGCGATGGTGGACTGCGCACTGAGAAGACGGGCTGCTTCTATAATGCAAGCTCAAAGGACCGCCTCGGGAGCAACATGGCCTGCAATGCTCAGAATCTCCATGGCAACACAATCACATAAGCTTCGCCTTGATTCCTTTGACATCATCACATGTGAACACACCGGTTTTGGCTGATTCTAAAAACAGATCGTTGTGTCAGAAAGTCCTTTATGGGATACAGCTATCTGGTGACAGGAATGAGCTGCCTCGCTAACAAAATGCACAAGCAATGCCTCCCAATCATAGACTCGTAATCGGAGCCAGCCTATCCCAAAAATGCCCAAAAGTATAACCCGAACGCCACCGCCATGCAAAATAATCCCGATGCCAGAACCGCTTACGATGCAAACCCAACAGCCACTACCAGCGCGACAACTACGGCCAGTAAATCCCCGCTCTGCCTGTCTACACCACTACTCTCCTGCGTCAGCGCCACCGCCGGCAACCCTTGCCTTCCCACGGGACTCGCGACCCCATTCGCCGCATCAACACTATCAATCGCCGGCCCCATATTCGTGAAATCCGCCATGACAAACGTCGGCGGCTTGCCATACACGGCCGTGCAATTCTCGATCTGCGTGCCCATACTGCCCAGCCCTTGCTGCGCATTCGTGACATTCGCATACGTGGCATTCGTAATCTGGATCCCGAATGTCTGCTGATCGTACAGGAAGTGGTTCATGAGGAACATGCGGCGGCTCTCGAGGGCGGCAGCTGGTTGGTTACGCAGGTTTGTCGGGCGCGAGGGGTTACAGGAGTAATTCGTGGGGCTAATGTTTTCAAAGTCGTTTTCGAAGATGAATGTGAATTCATCCATTAGGTAGGGGAATTCTTGGGATGGGGTGGGTAGCGTGGCGATGAATGTCATCAACCGCGTGCCGTTGCTGATCAGGTTGTCGAGGGTCGGCCAGGTCTGCGGGACGGAGGTCAGGGACGGCGGCGTGTAGGCAAGTTTATCGATGCCGGAGGAGGTGAAATGTGCGGCGAGGTCGGAGGGGGATGCGTTGTCCGAGTTGACGAGCAGGAGGGTGACGACGTCGTTTGTGTTGGCGTCCATCCAGGTCTTGATCTCGGTGAGCCAGGTCGAGAGCGTGCCGGCGTCGAGGAGGCTGCAGCTGGAGTGGCAGAGGTGCCAGGCTTCGGTGCCGGTGTCGTTGGTTTTGTGGACTTGGGCGCTGAGCATGCGCACACCCGAGTCGAGTTGTTGGGTCGTGTTGTAGTAGTGGTTGCCCGAGGTGGAGAAGGATGTGTCTTGGTTCCGGAGGAAGGGCGAGTCGTGGGCGCCGAGGTAGGTGATGTTGTTGTATGCTCTTGAGCAGAGTGATGGGGAGTTGTTGCATGCATTCTGGGCGGAGGTGGGTGTTGAGAGGAATGAGAGGATGGCTGATGCCTGTATCAGGCTTCGTAGATACATGATGATGCGTGTGTATCGATGTGGAACGAACGACCAAGGTAAACTCTAGTGCAGGCGAGCAGTGAGAACTTTATGCAAGTCGAAAATCGTCAATCGTTAATTATGAGAGGGTATGCAAGAACAAAGAAACTTTGAAAGCGATTGTGTGAACAACAAAAAAAAATATCAAACGTCGACGTAAATAGCAAACTTCACAACGTGCGAATATAGCCACCAAGTCCTCAGGGCATCAACGCAGTCATATACGTCGTCGTGTCAGCCCCCGTAACCATGACCCAAGACAATAATACAGCCATAGAAACATCTCGGCGGTGGCCACAAGTCGTAATCGACGTGGGCCATCCTATCCTCTCACGACGAAAGAGTGGAGCTTTTGCGTGGCTTCGGGCTGTGCACTGGCTGGCGACGAGTTTCAGAGCGCGTCGTCAGCTGCGAAGCCGAGGGTGCCGACACATTTGCGAAACACGGCGGGTGTCTTGCTGAGCCCTTGCCCAGCGATCGGCTTATAAAGAGACCGTTCACTTCGGGGTCTCGAGTTTGCCCTGAGTGCGAACGCGTGGAGAGGCAGTTGGCCATGTGGGATGCGTGGTGGTGATGTCAAGCGATGCTGTTTTTGGAGTGGCGTGGGTGCGGGTGTGACGATCCCGGGCGATCTTTCGCGTGTCGCCAGCCCTGCATCTATCGACGGGTGTGAGACGCGGCGGGACGCGCCTTCCTATTCTCTGTTCAAGGCTTCCCGGACTTGTTGAGAGTGTTTCCATGGTTCGAGCGACTTTGTAAAAAGTGTATCTGCCTTCCTCGTCTACTTGTTGCAGCTGTCCACGCCATCAAACCATCGTCGCTTCGGCCTTCATTCAGCGCTCTCACTGCCACGAACAACCTCACAGCAGCATCCGACGGCCCCCAAACCTCAGGTCTCAATCTGCATTCACCTCTACCTCACTCTAATCAACCCCAACCTCAACCAAAATGGTCACCCTCCGCGCCCCTTCGACCCTCCCCTCTACGGAGGCCTCCCCAACCATACCCCCTCCCACCCTCTCCTGGCTCTCCGGCTCATGGAATGTCACGCACTCCACCCTCCCCATGTGGAAGAAGAACCGCAATGTCGTGATAACCTACACGCCCATCCCCTCCACCACGCCGCCCCAAATCGACGACCTCGTAACCTACCAGCCGCTCAACTCCACCTCAATCAAGACCGTCAAGGGCGTCGACAAGCCCTTCTCCGTCCCCAACACATCCACAAGCGTCGAGTCGGACCCCGCGAGCATGGCGTACAACTGGCGTGGAAAAGGGTGGCTGATGATTGCGAGTAGCAAGTGGGAGATACTGGGGTATGGGGAGGAAGAGGGCACGGGGAATAGTTGGGTCGTGACGTACTTTGCAAAGACGCTGTTCACGCCTGCGGGAGTGGACTTCTACTCGAGGAAGGGGAAGTTGACGGAGCAGACGATAGAGGGGATTAAAGCTGGGTTGGCGGGTCTGGGTGGGGATGTCGCTAAGTTGGCGGCAGACTTGTTCGAGATCAAGATTGAGGGGGAGTAGTAAGGGTCGAAGGGTGTGGCGGTGGTTATTTGCTTTCTTGAGATACCCTGAGTGTATAATGACTTTTTGCTGATCTTCGAAGGGCACTGGTAGCAGGCAGATAATGTTTAATAATAGTTGATGTATCAGCTCGAAAAGTGTGTGTTAAAGGAACGTAGTATTAGTTCCAAGGTATGGCTTCTGAAAATCATGGATAAGTTTTTACGCCGTAATGGCTGACGCTGCTGCCTACCCTGGGTTGGACCTACACAAAGTTGATGTGCGCTGGCACAGTACATCTTCAGACCTATTACAGACTCCTCATTGGGTATATATTTTCTGCCATAGACCTTGTGTCTATCACACCAACACAACCGCCAATGTCGAGTGATTCATGCACTGTGCCTTGCTCGTCTGCCCAGGTAGCATCGACTCTCGCAACCTCGCCCACGTCGAACTCAACATGCGGCGAGGATTTCGCTCCGAAATACCTTCGGTCGCATATTCAGGCGTGGATGGCGCTTATTGACATGCCATGCTGCTATTGTGAGAGTCCGAGCCTATGTAGTGACCTCAGGAGTATATGTTTATAACTCCGGTGACCCTAAAATACTGGCAAATACTCATTACTACGCTGCACCATCTTCAGTTCCACTACGAATCAGCACTCGATAAGCCGAACCATCTACTGTTGCATGCTGGCTTCTGATAGGATCAGAGCGCCTCTCTCAGTATTTCCACCATCTGAACAAGATGCTCTCGTACAGCTTAGCCCGACTTTTTATCACACTCTCAACACTTGTCATAATTACACCGTGACCGCTCAATAACACAATCGATGCTCGTCAGGACGACGTGTGGGTGGAATATAGACTTCATGGATTTGTCGGCTGCTCCAAGCAGGAGGAGACACAGATATATTCCGCATTCAGGGAGAAAGACGATATCGTAGGATCAGACAGTATTCTGAATGTCAATTGGAATAGCCCTGCTGCTGTTGACTACTTTGGGTAGGTTTCCCTACATCATAGCGAGCTCACAGGCAAAGTTTACTGACTCACCACCACAGGCCACCATCACATATGGTAAGTATAAGTGGCTTCAAATTCGCATCTTCGATTGACTCGTTGTAGACACGGTACCGAAATAATGTCCAGACCAATTTTGGTACATTTACTACTTCGGAAGTGGATGGTGGTTCAACCAAAGGAACACCCAAATTTTCTGTCACGACCGTGCCATAGACGGCGACCAGAAAGAATACTGTAGCAGTAGCCCTGGCCACATCGCCTTTGTGATTGACTATGAAGACGGCCACGATGCTTTGATGTTCTGTCAGTCTCTACTTTATCTAGGTATCTCCGCACGTTACTTTTCAGATACTCACAATATTCCAAGGCGATTCATGGTTCGGACTACCGACTTTGGACGACGCGATACGCACTGGTGCTAGATCACACGAGCCTTTCGACGTATCCCAACATGATAATCGCGCGCTGTATATCATATCTGCCGTCTACCAGAAACGCGATGTATGTCCATGGCCGGCAAGTGATGGGCGGGGCGCACCGAGTCCGGCTCATCGGGGTTTCGATTTTGGGGGGCACACAGGTCGGAAGTATCTCAGCACACCTAGTGCAGTGAAGTATCATAGCAAGAGGCGCGCTGACTTCCGCGTCGTCAACACTGTAGCAAACGTGGACGGGTACGCGTGGTAAATTATAAGCCTTGGCTATGACGAGACATTGACATAACCTTTTGACGCTTATCGCAGGTTTTCAATGGCTTCGCATGTCCAAAACGCAGGAAATTTGGGCGAATATTCACTATACCCTTATGTACCTCGCGACGTACGCTTCGACGACTGGGTACCAGGCATGAGTACGAGTGCCCGCACAGATGTAGATCTTGGCAGCGTCGTAGCTCCCCCGCCTCTCAAGCCAGAATGATTGAGACATGAGCGTGCCTATAGTTCGTGCGGGCATTTCTGTATCGAAGGAAAGCAGCATGGGACACTGTTGACAAGACTCTGGGACACGAGCACAAGAAGTGTGGATGACGAGTTACGTGGCTTACATTATAAGGAGCACATCTATACCTCTCCATATAGCTTCTCAGCGCGAGAATTTCATTGAACTACACTAAGCTTATCCTGTTGTTAGACATCTGTAGCATTCTAATGAGTGCCTCCACTTACATTTTCCTTGAGCTATTATACAATACACTCCAGGTAACACTTCTAGTCACTTCACATCATCTTACGATATCTGAACTATTCCTAATGAAGTTCATGTGCACAATGTTGCACCGCGGCTAGGCCTAACATACTAACTTGCAGACACTATCAAATCAGGTCTTTCAGCAGGGTATCTAGGTAGGTGTAAATGCATCGCTTGCATCAGTAGCGGTTCCTCTTGGAACTCTAGAGAGATGCGGTGCGGCCATTATCACGCGCTTCGCCTGCGAAGCGACCAGTATAGCAGTCTAGATGGGATGCCTAATGCCGTCTTCAAGGTTTATCTTGGGCAGGAACTGATCCCTCGCGAGAAGGCACTTTTTCATTGATCTTCCTTGCTTAAATAAATGCATGTCAGAGTAAAAGTTATTGAAAGCAGATTGTAGGAATATCACGATAGCGACGCAATCGGTTCGCAGCGCGTCGTAGCATCGTATTGCCAGTCTACCAGACGCTTAAACTCCCAGAAAAGCTGGGAAAGCATGCAAGCGTTCAGCAAAAGAAACCATGACGGCAGGACAACTTTTACCACGCCTACACGAAACATTTGCCCTGCGGTTAAGCTTTTCCGGCTCCGGCTTAGTGAGCCAATGACGCCAAAACTAAACAAGACGATCACAACCTATCCTCGCGAAGACACGACCCACAAGAACAAATGCCACAGAATTTCTCCGCAGTCTTGGATCTGGGGGATTCATCCGAGCACACGCGAAGTGGGTTGGTGGCGGAACCTAGGCTCATTGTCTCCAGCAATGTGGTCCGGGGTAACCGCACGCTTGCATCTCCATGGTCGGATGGTATTTAGGATGATGCCGATCCTTTGAATTTCACCATAGAACTTCATTGCTAGTGATTTTGACATCTCGGTCACGCAGAGTTTCGAAGTGTGCGCAACATGGCAGTCACGCATGATGACAAGGCTGAGGCCTCGCATATCGAGGCCGTCGACAGCTCAAACACCTCGGATCAAGGAGAGAGAAGACGGTATAGCGGGGAGGACAGCGCGAATGAGGAGATTATAAGACATCTTCAGACGACGGGCGAGGATGTGGGCATGACCTTTAACACGTTCATGGCTGCAGTGAGCATGTAAGTCGTTGGCAGCGAATCATTTCCCACATTGTGCTAACCTCATGCCTCTAGGGCTATGTGCTACAATGCCTATCTCTTTACCCTCCTCATCCCACCAGCGATCCTAGGCTTCATCAACGCAGACCTCGGACCCGACCCTCGCTTCACATGGATTACGATATCGTGGAATCTCGGCGGAGCAATGCTCGTGACAATCGGAGGACGTCTCTCTGACATTTTCGGACGCCGCTGGTTTTTCATCGCCGGAGCCATTATCCTCATCATCGGAAGTATCGTATCGGCAACAGGCCAGAGTATCAACCAGATGATCGCAGGAGGCGCGCTTTTTGGAATGGGCTCCGGCTTTCTTGAAATGGCGTTTGGTGCTGTGCAAGAAATCGTGCCGAGCAAATACAGACATGTCACTATTGGTTTGTTTGATGCGGCATCGATCGTTGCGCAGATGATGCCTTTGATTTCATGGTAAGTGGCATCCCCGAGACGCCTTGATGGTTACGCTAACCTGACAGGGTTATAATAAAACAAACTGGCAACTGGCGCATATGTTACTACATCATGATTGCATTCCAGACGCTCAACCTCGCAGTATTATGGTTCTTCTACCATCCGCCTTCGTGGAAGGAGAAGAGAGCCGGGCATGGCAAGTCCGCCATGCAACTTGTCCGCGAGTTTGACTGGCTTGGTCTTTTCCTGTTCTTAGCTGGTTGCACACTGTTCATCGTCGGTGTGAGTTGGGGTGGTTCAATGGCACCTTGGGTCAGCGCAACAGTGCTATGTCCCATCATCATTGGCCTCTTGACCTTGGTTGGACTGGGCTTTTACGAGGCTTACTATCCCCTTACCGCACCACTATTTCCACCACGTCTGTTCAGAGCTCTACGACACTTCACTGTCCCTCTCCTCGTCATGGCCATCGGCGGCATGCAGTACTACAGCAACGCCACGCTCTGGAACCGCTTGTCTCAACTCATCTACGCCAGCGATGAAGTCTCCAAGGGTCTCTATGCCGAAGTCCTCCCTCTCGGCACCATCATCGGCGGCATAATCGTTGCATTCAGCAAAGTCATCGGCCACCAACGCTGGGTCATCATGTTCGCCGTCGCTCTGCAAACCGCCTGCGTCGGCGCAATGGCAACAAGCACAATGGACAATCCCGCCAAATCCATCATCCTAACCGTCATTATCTCAACCTGCACATCAGTCAATCTGCTAAACGGCATGGTGCTGGTCGGCTTTGGCATCGTTTACCAAGAGGTAAATTCCCCATACAGGCATATACTGAGGCACAACCCCTGACTTTAAGTAATAGGACATCGGCACCGCCGCCGGCCTCGCAGGCACATCCCGCCTCCTCGCCGGCGCCGTCGCAACCGCCATCTTCTCCAACGTCACAAACAACAAGTACGCCAGCACGCTCCCTTCCGCCGTCCGCCTCAACCTCGCGCCCTTCAACCTTCCCGCCGCCACAATCGCGCGCCTGGTCGTCGCTGCGCGCGCCAACACCGCTGCTGGATATGCCGCCGTGCCGGGCATCACGCCGGCGATTCGCGCCGCGGCTAGTCTGGGTAACAAGCAAGCGTATCTTGAAGGCGCGCATTTGAGCTATCTGGTTGCGCTTGCGTTTGGGTTGTGTGGGGTTGTCGCGGCGTTCTTCATTCCGTCGGTGGATAAGAGGAAGTATACGGAGAAGACGGTGGCGGTGCAGAGGGATGATCGGAGGGCGATGGAGGAGAGGAAATTGAGGGCTGGCAATGCTTGATGAGTTGTGTATAGACTAGGCTAGAGTGAATGAATGGTTGAGCATAGGTTTGCAGACGTTTTATTTGAATAGCTGTGAAGCTGAGATGATTGATGCGGATGCATGTTTGTGATTTCTGAATAAGATTTGCATCCCTCCTCGACGATTAAGGAGGATATACATGTGATACATGTAGAAAAACAAAGTCAAGTTGTATCGAAGTGAGGTGAATACTAGTATAATGAAGTGAATGTACAGATCTAATGTAAATATGAAACGACATCAGAAATAGATGTTCACATTGTCACGTAAGATATGAACGAAAATAAAATCCAAGCAGAACTTATGAAGACCAAATACGCAACTAAGTCAACAGCAGCAAGACGCGAAAAAATTCAAAGTGCAATCCGGACAAAGGCAAGAAAGAAAAGACCATGCACAACCTACTCACTTACATATCCTCCACGCACCCCTCACTCTCCCCATCCTCCTCCTCGACCCGCCTCCTCTTCCCCACCCCCTTCTCATGCACAGTCCTCACATGCTCCCTCATCTTATCCTCGCGACTCCCAAAGCTTCTACCCTTACTCCTCCCACCGCCCGCAGGTCTCTGACTCCGCGCACACCCATCGACCGTGCAGAAATACTCCACTTTCTTCGCGGCGTGCGCGTGTTCGTAGTGCCGCCGGAAATCTGCTTGCCGCCCGAATGACAGGTCCGAGCAGGTGGTGTCGGAGCAGCGGAATTTACCTGCTGCGGTGACATGCCCGACTATAGGGTCGGAGGGAGATGTGGGTGAGAGGGTGGAGGGGCGACGGCGTTTTCGTGGGGTGGGGGGAAGGGGGAATCGAGATGCGGTTTGGATGGTGGTGGGATGGGGAGGGGAGGGCGTCAGACTGCATATTGTGTTAGCACTTGTACGAAGCGGAAGTGAAGGACATAGACTGACAGATCATCGTCATAGAAGACATGCTGAACGAAGGACTGAGTACGTGGACGAGTCCGAAGTGGGGTTTGGTGGTGTACATATGGCATTCTGTGGATGAGGTGGTTAGAGATTGAGCTGGTAATTGCGGACCAAAGCTTTGGTGTCGAAAGCAGTTTCCTGTGATCGAAATGGGCTGTCCAGTGGAGACATCAAATGTGATGTTTGATGTGTATTTGTACGCCCTGACGGGATTACCGGGATCTTCTGTGCGCAGGTTGCAAATGGCATGGGTCCCAAGCTTGGAACAGCTTATTGATTCGTGATCTGGTCAATGAATCATAATAAGAGCAATTGGTATTGCCATAACAAGGGTAGTGCAGCCAACGGGGTTGCGAGGCGGTCAAAGTCGATACCAACGTGAGGTTTTACTATGATGTGATGACAAGGCACAGGTCGATGTAGTGAGATCCATGGAGTGAACAAAGCGCTGGCCACGGGTACTTTCATGTGTATTCTTCAACACGGGTTGAATGTCCACGGCTCGAGGTTGGATAATATAAGTGTCTTTTTTGGCTACTCGTGGAGTATCCTTATAATCTGCTATCATCTCTATTTTTTCATGGTCGATTTGACAGAAATAGAAAGACGAAAGAAAGAGTGTAAGAAAGGAACCCACCTGAATTAGAGTTTTCGAGATCCGGTTTCAAGGCAAGACGGATCCTTTGTTCTGGGCCTGGGCAGCTTCCAGGTTTTGGTCAGGTCCTGGGTATAACGCATGATCTAGCCCGTGGAAGAGGTCGTCTTAGTAGGAAAGTCGGGCCGTGATAAGGATCACAAGGGTCTACTGTGGCGTCGTTCACAGTTGTTACGGTCGCTCGTATGCTCAATGAAGTCGCAGAAGGGCGTCTCGAGCTTGGTATGCGCACGTCGATCTCGATAGGTCGAATTAATCCACGGAAATATGGAAGGCGTGATACAGGCTTCACGGAGGACCGGATTCTGTTGGGTCGACTCGATCCTGGCTAGAAAGTCCATTGCTCTTTGGTACCATAGTCTGATATTGGAAGCGTGTTTTTGAACGGTGCAAAATGTTACGAGTCACGGCTGGCAGTTTTCGGTCCGGATGTAGGTCAGAATACCACGATCCGCAGGTGGCTTTGCTTGTGTCGTGAAATGTCCGGGTAGGATAACGGCAATAACCAGGGTCAGACTGTATCATCCTCGACAACGGCAGCCAAAAGGCCAGACTCCGGAAATTCCCTAGCAAGGTAACTCGCCAGTATCTTGTTCCACCTTAGTATAGTATGAAGATGACTTACTCGCTAAATGTAGAGACTCCAAATGCGCCACTTCTGTTGCCACCCTGATGGAATGTTTCATCAACGCCACCAATCTCCGCCATGTGTTCTCTTCCGTTAGATGATAGGGCGTGACTTGATTCAGCCCTGTCCGCTGTATTTAGCCTCGGCTCATAACGTGATATAATCGCAGCTGATATCGGTAACGCGTACTCTGTATCCCACGGGGTGTGACCGGTGAGCTCGGCTGGTGGTGGGCGGACAATATCTGGTTGAGGCGCAGCCAACCACATCTGATAGGCTGTGGGATTCGACGACTGCTGCGTCGATGTCCGTGACATACTGCTGGCTCCGAATTCTGAGCCATGCTCCAAGGAAGCACGATGCTGGCCATATTGTGTCTGCCGGGTGGAATCTAAGGATTGCTGGGACTGAGACCGGCCCATGGCCATGGGATGTGACATCTGGCCTCGTTGTGCCATTTGTGCATCCGACAGATAAGGCTGGACGACAGCCTGATATGGCGAAGGGCCGCCTGAAGCCGAGGCGCTCGACGGTGAGCACGAAAAAAAAGAGTCTTGACGCTGATGGCAAGTTCGATGAGTTGGCGACAGATGCTGAGACTGGATGTAGTTCTGTACTAAGAGTTCGTGTTCAAGAGCTTGAGGATGATTGAGTTCAGGGCTCAGACGGATAGATGTAGCGTAAGGCTGTTCGCCAGCAATGTCTGTACTGAAGTACCGCGGATCCATTCCCGGCATATAGCTTATGGACTGCGATGCAGACTAGAGGCTGGAGACTAGCACGAAGGTTTCGCAGTTGCAGCCGTGGCAATGTTGTTTGCTGGGTATGAATGGACTGGGACGCAATGCGTACTGGAAGTTGGCCTTGACCACCAGAGTAAAGAGAGTGAAGCGGAACATATAGCGAACCAGTCCCAGGGCGTCAGACGCTCTGAGGTGGAGCTTTGCTGTTCAGACTCGAAGGACTACTCCTTAGCTTGTAGGCGTGCAGCAACAGCATCCTAATGCGGTCGTTTCAATCATGATGCATACCGGACAAGAAGCAGGCAAATAGGCAGACACGGCTGGCAGGCTGTGACGAGTCGGGCGCTGTGCGGGCAGATATAGCGTGGAGAATACCCCGCTCACGGCGAGTAAACAACATCCGCTGCACTCATTCGCAAGATTAGCAGTGATGGAGTGTTGTGCTTACACTTGGAGGTCAGAGGACTTCCTTCTAATGGGCCGCAGCCACGTGAGAGAGGACCAAATCGCACGATCATAGCAACAATGCACGGCACGCAAGTATGCACGACATAAAACTAGGTGATGCACGGGAAATACGCCGCGGTTTACAAGCAAGTGTTGGATTGGTCTACCAAGTGTTGCGACTTCTGCGCCTTCACTTCTCAGCAAGCCACGGCAGATGTAGGCGACTCGCCAGGGTCCACAACCTATCAATGCCGATTGCCTTGTCCGCCTCACACTTTTGCAGAGCCGCACTCGACGTCAGGATCCGTCGTCTTTCTCGCAACCTGCTCCAGTCGTGGCCGCGGCCCTTTATAGTTTGGCACCTCTGTGCATGTGCTCATGGCGCTTGCTGGGGTGCAAGCAATCATGGCTTCATGCTCCATACCTTGATGCTCGCATCGCCTCCCGCACTGATGACTTTTGCAGCCTTCAGCCAAGCGACACCGGTAACTCCATCTTTGTGGGCGTTCAGAGCCTTGATCCGCTTGCCAGGGTCTTCGACGCTCCACACCATGACATTGGTGTCCAAACTACCACTGGCCGCATACTGCTCGCCCTCGTCCCATGCCAGGCAGGTAATACGTGCCGTATGCGCACTCCACCGGTCCGTAATGATCTTGAAGTCTCCGGACGCTTCAAAGGCATATACTTTGCCGTTGCCGGCACCGACTGCAAGCTTCTGTCCAGACGCGGAGAAGGCAAGTGCAGAGATGGCAGAAGTTGCACGGCGTAAAACAGTCTCGGTTTCCTTGAGTGCTGTGCCCGACAGCGCGTAGACGTGCACTAGTTTGTCGTCTCCACCAACAGCGACAGTCGAACCATGCGCGGCAATAGCGGTTGGCGCATACTTGACGGGAAGTGAGCTCTCTTTCGAGCCGTTCTTGTATACGTTTATCGAATCGGAAGACAGGACCAGTACGACGCCTGAGGCCGCAGCAACACCCTTGGGCTGAGAGCCGAGTTCGCTGGCTTGTCCGGTGAAGATTTTGTTTGTCACTGAGATGGAGCGCAAGGTGTCGTCCCAGCCCACGCTGTGTAGTTCAGCCTCGGCCGTAGGCTCGGCGGTCGCTATTCCGGCAACGTAATTGGAGTGGGCTGCGCCTTCGACCTTGTCCGCGAGGCCTGTGGACAAATCCCACGCGAGGACGCGACCTTCGTAGCTCCCCGTGGCGAAGGTCGAGCCAGAGATGGCGGCAGCGGTAATGTTCTTCTGGTGGCCGCGCACTACACGTGTTGGCCGTTCGCTGCCCTCGACCAGGTAGTTCAGGTTGCCCTCGAGGTCTACACTGACTACCAGCCCGTCACTACGGCCCGCGGGCCATACAACGCCGACTTGCTGATCAGGGATGCTGGCGACGCCCTCTTCGCCCATGCGCCACGATTGCACCGCCTTGCCTGCTTCTGGATCCCATATCCGCACCGTCTGGTCAGCGCTCGCGGTCACAAATTTCTTCGAGTCTTTCGCCCACGAGATGCCGAAGATGCTGCCGGTGTGCACACCGTCGCCAATTTGTCCTTTGGCCTCGCCGGTCTTTCCATCGTACAGCCAGATGCGCTTATCAGCACCCACACTGGCGAAGACGGAGCCGTCTGGGGAGAAAGCAGTGCCGTAGACGAAGCGGTTGTGCTGGCCCCTCAAGCTGGTGTTGAACTTGAAGGGGGCGCCGTGGTAGAAGACGATGCTGGTGTCGTCGGAGCCCGTCGCGGCTCGCAAAGGTCGCTGCTGGCGGATGGAGACGCTGTTGACCTGCGACGAGTGGCCTGAGATCTCGCCGACGCTGTTGCCGCTGTCGGCGGTGATGCAGTGGCCGAACCGCTCCTTACCGTCACCCACGGCGATGATGCGCTGCGAGTCGCCGTCCCAGGCGATGTCGTTGATCCGCCCCGCGATGATGTGGTAGTCGCCTGTGTTGGCCGTTAGCTTCACTTTCCCCAGCTGCGGCTGTCTCACGCACCCTTGGTCGCGCCCTCGCCCGCGCAGTCCCACACCTTGACGGTGCCGGCGACGTCTCCGCTGGCGACATAGAAGCCAGAGGGCGAGAAGCGGGCAACGGTGGTCTGGGCGGTGTGCTGGGTGTACTGTTTACTGACGGCGGGGTCGTCGATGGAGCGCAGGAAGATGGATTTGCCCGACTACGCAGTCCCGTTAGCTCTCGCGGGCGGTGTCACATGACCGGTCAGCGTACCGCGTATGCGATTCGCTCGCCCTTAGGGTCCGACGAGAGGGGAGTCGGCTGCCCGCGGGTGGTGGTTGGGGACGCAGCCCAGATGGCGTCTGTGTGGATGAGCGTGGGACACCGTGGCCGTGGTGCAGCAACTCCTACCTGAGACGAGAGACATGCTGCTGCTGTGCAATGGCAGCGCGGTGGGATAATATCAAAAGCCGGTGAGGATGCTCGCGTATTGGGCGTATTGGGCGTCTTGGCTCAGGCTGTCACCTTCACTGTCACCTGTCACGCACCGTCACGCCTGGGCATGCTGGCGAACGCCCGTCGTCATGGCGCAAGCACAGGCCGGCGGCTGAGCGACGCGGGCGGGGCAGCAATGCTCAAAAAGCATTGGTCGCGGCTCTAAAGACCGAGCAAGTCCCCGGTGCTCTTGGAATCGGACCGCAAGACTCAAGCTTCGTCTCACATCGTCGATCGACCGCACGCTCGATTCGAATTGCTCCTTGCAGCACTGAGCAGTCGAGTTCACGTCCGCTACTTGCTTTAGCATTGCTGTGTAGGGCTATTCTCGCGCCAAACCTCGTCTCGAAAGCCGATGCCATCATCTGCGTGCTTTCAGGCGTTGCGCCGTCTCTCCTCGTCCTATCTGCTCTCGCTCTCCATGACCCACCCATGCATACAGTGAACATGAACCCCAGTGCTCGAATTTCGTCTAGAAAGAACAGCCGTGCGCATTACCCTTTTTCTCTCCCATCCCATGGCGCGCAGAGCCGAGGCGGGTCACATTGCGGACCTGGTGGATTACAACTTCATCGCACCCGGTCAGATCGCGATGCACGCCAAAGCTTCTGATCCGAGGAGCTCCTCATTGGCGGGGTCTGTCCCGACCTCTGCGTCTCTCTGCTGCATGCTCTTCTTGTTCTCCCATGAAGCGACGTACGCCCTAGACATCGAACTGGATGGTATAAGGCTGGCTCCCTGTCGTCATGTCTAAACCTCCCTCAGACGACATGCAAGACCAGCCCTCCAGAGACCAGCCGCCGTTCCGCCCACTTTTACCCGCTCCTGCGGGCGCACACAAAGAGGCCCATTCACGCAGACCTGTGCGTGTCAACGCGTGTGAGGTATGCCGAACGCGTAAGTCGAAGGCGAGTCCTCGCCCACTGCTCGCTGCTGTTCTCCCTTGGTCTGACCGCTCGACAGTGTGATGGTGTGCGACCACGTTGCAGCGCCTGCGTCGCCCGCGACACTGACTGCCGCTATGGCGAGACTGAGGCCCGCCAGATCAGACGCAGGTACCAGGAGCTCAAGTTGAAGCGAACTGCCGAAGAGGAGCTGTTTTACATGTTGCAGACTATGAACGAGCAAGATGCAGGCGATGTCTTTCGTCGCATACGCACTGGCGCCAAGGCTGAATCCCTCGTTCGTCACATCCAAGAGAGCAGTCTCGTCCTGGGCCTTTCTTTGGTTCCGGAGACGCACATACGATACGAGTTCCCCTACCTCACCACCATACCACCAGCTCTCCAGGAGAGCATTTACTTTCGCTCCCACATTTTCGATGCCCTCCAAGCTTTGGACCGGGCACCAGACATGCCCCATGCGAATCTGGTCGCGCGCCAAAGCAACTACAGCAAGCCACTCTTCGCCGCTGAAATGGCCGATCCATTGCTGTCCGACGTCAAACCCTCGCAGTGGACCGCAGTCAGTACCAATGATTCACTGATGCGCAAGCTGCTGGAGGGATACTTCATGTTCGAGTATCCGTGGGAGTTCATCTTCCACAAGGACTATTTCCTTGAGGATATGGCATCTGGCGGGACCAGGTTCTGTTCGCCGCTGTTGGTGAATGCGCTTCTGGCAAAGGCGTGTGTGGGTGAGAGTCCTTCGCCGTGCATTATCGCTTACTGACGCTTCTTAGACTTGTTCCCGAATAATACCAAACAGTCCAAATTTCTGGGACCCTGACACTCTGACCTACCGCTTCCTCGCCGAAGCCAAGAGACTGTGGGAGCTCGAGGACGAAATCCCGAAGCTGACCACTGTCCAAGCTGGTTGCCTCATCAACGCTGCCATGGACGTCAACGGTCACGACAAGCCGGGCATTGCTTATGCGCGGCAAGCTCTCAGTATGGCGCACGAGCTGGGCGTGTTTCGCGCGCCTTTGACCGGTGACTCAAAGCTCAACGATGCGAAGGCTTTCACTGCGTGGGGGGTATCCACATGGCTGACGTGAGTGATTGTGACACCGATACCCAACGATTTCATCGCCGTGCCACTGACCTCGGATGTTGAATAGTATGCAGAGTTATTATTACTTTAAACCGCCGCATCTTACGCGCCCTCCGCCCCACAATCTACCGAAGGTCGAGAATAATCAAAGATGGTATAGCGAGGTCTGGCTTCGTTACCCTTCGGACGAGCTGCTGTATCCACTAGGATTTGGCTATACCATGAAAGCTCTGAGCGAGCTGCGCATAATCATGCGAGACATATGCGCAGTCAGTTTCATTGGTAATGAGGCACCGCAAAAGATGCCCTGGAGCCAGGTTTTGGCCTATCAGCAGCGACTGCAGGCTTGGTTCGAGTCTTTGCCCTCCGTTCTATCACATCGAGCTCTTCTATACCCATCCCACATCAAGCTACAGTGAGCCACCACAGCACCCGCTGAATGTCTATGACTAATTTAAACTCAGCTGCGAATTCTATGGCGCCATAATCATGCTTTTTGACGCTCAACTGTCCCCATTACAGAATGACGGAAGCCCCTTGACAGAAACCCAAATCACCATAGCCAAGGATATCACTGCGCAAGCAACAGCCCAGCTCGAGAGTCTTCTGCGCATCTACTATCTCCGCCATGGTTTCGAGGCCTACGATTCAATGCTGATTGTCCATCTGGTCCACCTCGCCAACGTTACCCTCACGCGCATAACTTTCATCGAACGGAATCCGGACATACATGCAACCTCAACCGAGGAGATCGAGACTCTCCGCTCGACCCTCATACTATGTCTGAAAGGCCTCCACGATCAGTCCAAAAACTTCTTTCTTTCCGGCGTGGTGTTCGACGTCATGAAGAACCGTCTCAGCGCCGAGAATCGTAACCTGGTCGGCAAGTTTGTGGTCTTGCAGGATTCCGACAAGGATCAAAGAGAACGCCACAGATCGCAGAGGATCATATCTGACTATGTAATCCCTATCGTAAATCTCAATGAAGATCCAGAAGCTGGAAGATTGGTCAACATGGTACAAGAGTTCGGGCGAATGTCGCAATTTGGGTGAGGCGTGGCTTTCCATGGCTTTGCCTTTGCAGCAAGGGTTAAAAGTCTGGAATGGACTTAAAGAAGAGGTGATGTACGCTCTGGTGCATGGAGAACCGACCGTGCCTCTGTGGTGGAAGAAATTATGATATGTAGAGTGGTGTTCTTTGGAGAGGACATGCTGCGCACTCAAATTTCAAGAGACGGCTCAAGTTGCTGCAAGCGATTCAAATAGAACGACCAACTGTTCGCATTAGTACACATGTTTTCAAGAATGAGTTTTATATCAGGTAGCGAAGGAACAATACGACACGGATCAATGGATGCCCAGTCATGACTCTAAAACGAGAACTCAATATCAATAAGACTTTATCAACATCACATCTTGTCCAGGGGTCTTCACTTGCCAAATATTGGTTCGTTATATGCCACATTGTGCAGCCAAGATCAGCAGATGTGTTTGGTGGGAGACCAAGGTGAAAGATATGGGACATCTGACATGTAAAACAATGATTATTTCGTGTATTAAGCAATCGCCCCAAGGGCCCAGTTCCACTGTGATGGAATTTATCCAACGGCTGTTCTCCTGAGGTTCTGTCAATTATGCAGTGAGCCCTCAGTTCAATGTCCTAGCGTGCACGCTTAGCGAAGTTGGCTAGACTCACTCAAGTCCACTTTAGGACTACGTGCCTACGCGACACGGACGCGTTCTATCCGATGTCCCCACAGCAACCCCTCCAGCCTCTACAACACCACGAAACACCAATTCTGTCTGTATAGACAGCCCAAGCTATGTCTTCTCCAGGGCAGCGTCGCTCACAGCGCACATCAGCCTCGGCGACTCCTCGTCGCAGCGCTCGTGGTGCAATTCCCTCCAGCAGCCCCGCGCCTGTAGGACCAGATGAGCAACTGCAGTCTGAGGCCTCACAAGCTTCGCAGCGTGGATCGCAAGCGACGCCACGGAACAACAGACTTCAGTCTGCTGCTACTGCGACAGAATCGCCATTGTTCTTCCGCTCATCGCCCGCCAACCCCTCAGGCTCAGGGGCAGCAAACGGTGCAGAAGAAAGCGATGATGGCGGAGCAACACCAAGAGCTAGTGGAATGACCATTGGAGGTAAGGCGAAGATGACAGGGGGCCAGTGAATGTGTTATTAACCGGTCTAGATTCCTCTCCGATCCACTACGCATCCAGCTCTAGCCCTGGCCGTGCCCGCAATGCGCAAAACACCGACATCAGGAGCAGTAGCAGCAACCTCTTTGTGCGTGGCCCCGAATCGGCTGCTCGAAGCCGACGGAGCGATGTTCATTCCGACGTCTTTGGAGCCAACTCAAGCACGAGACGCCGCAGACTGTTCGTTGATGAGAATGGCGTGCCTGTCCCCCAGGCCGCCTCGGACACCAATACATTTTCCAACTTGAACCCCGACACCTCAGACGCAGATGTGCTTGGTGGTAACTCCTCCCGAGTCATCTGGGGTACCAATGTCTCCCTTGTGGACGCTCGGCATGCGATGAAAGACTTCTTGATGAACTTCCAACGCAAGTACCGCATGATCCAAGACGGCGAGCTCGAAGAGCGTATGAACCTACCGGCGGATCACCCTGCCATGGCTCGTGAGTACGTAGAGATGATGAAGATGATGCTCGAACTCAGCATCACCCCTCTAAATCTGGACGCACGCAATCTAAAGGCATACCCGCCCACGAGGAAACTGTGGCATCAGCTGCAGGCATACCCAAATGAAATCATTCCTATTATGGATGTGGCTATCAAGGATGTCATGCTGGAACTCGCGGAAAAGAAGATGGCCGAGATGCGCCTTCAAGTCTCTCAACAACAGCGTGGTGCGCCAGCGCGGGCCCGAGATTCGAGTTCTCTGCCTCCAATGCTGAGCTCTGATGCGCCTACTCCTGGCGCTCCATCGCCTGCACCATTCCCCGACATCCCCAATTTGGCCAGTGAAGTCGATCAGTTGACCTACAATGTCCGTCCATTCGGGCTGGACAAAACGATTAATCTGCGGGAGCTTAACCCTGCCGACATGGACAAGCTGGTCAGCGTTAAGGGACTGGTGATTCGAACCACACCCATTATTCCAGACATGAAGGATGGTAAGCATACTCCGTGAAAGTACCCAACGTGTATACTGATCAGTGTAGCGTTCTTCAAGTGCTCTGTTTGCCACCATGCAGTCCGCGTTGACATCGATCGTGGCAAGATTACCGAGCCCACGAAGTGCCCTCGTGTGGCCTGCGAGTCGCCGAACTCGATGCAAATCATCCACAACCGATCCGGCTTTGCCAACAAGCAAGTCATCAAGTTGCAAGAGACTCCAGATAACGTGCCTGATGGTCAGACACCTCACTCCGTGTCACTGTGCGCATACGATGAGCTCGTTGATGTGTGCAAAGCTGGTGATCGTGTGGAAATTACAGGCATCTTCAAGTGCAACCAAGTCCGCATCAATCCACGCCAGCGGTCCGTCAAGAACATTTTCAAGACATACGTTGATGCATTGCACATCCAGAAATCCGACAAGAAGCGCATGGGTATCGATGTCTCGACCATTGAACAGGAGATGGCTGAACACGCGGCTGGTGACATCCAAGAGACACGCAAGGTTTCAGAGGAAGAGGAAGAGAAGATCAAGGCCACCGCAGCGCGGCCTGACGTTTACGATCTGTTATCACGCTCGCTGGCTCCCAGTATCTGGGAGACAGACGACGTCAAGAAAGGTATCCTGCTTCAGCTTTTCGGTGGCACCAACAAGCAGTTCGAGAAGGGTGGAAGTCCGAAATACCGTGGCGATATCAACATTCTGCTCTGTGGTGATCCTTCTACTGCCAAGTCACAACTGTTGCAGTACGTACACAGGATCGCGCCCCGTGGTGTCTATACCTCTGGAAAGGGGTCGTCTGCTGTTGGTCTTACAGCATATGTCACCCGTGATCCAGAGACCCGTCAGCTCGTGCTCGAGTCTGGTGCTCTGGTCCTCTCTGACGGTGGTGTCTGCTGTATCGACGAATTCGATAAGATGTCCGAAGCCACCCGATCAGTGCTTCACGAAGTCATGGAACAACAGACAGTGTCGATCGCAAAGGCAGGTATCATCACTACCTTGAACGCTCGTACCTCGATCCTCGCGTCTGCCAACCCCATTGGCTCAAAGTACAACGTCAATTTGCCCGTGCCTCAGAACATCGACCTTCCTCCTACTCTCCTGTCTCGTTTTGATCTCGTCTACCTCATTCTGGACCGCATCGATGAGCAGAATGATCGCCGCCTAGCTCGCCATTTGGTCAGCATGTATCTCGAAGATAACCCTGAGAACGCTTCGAGGCAAGAGATACTACCCATCGAGTTCTTGACCGCTTACATCTCTTATGCGCGCGCCAACTGCCAGCCCAAGATTACGGATGCTGCACAAAAGGCCCTCGTAGAGGCTTTTGTCGCGATGCGCGCTCTCGGTGCCGACATACGATCGCAAGAACGCCGTATTACTGCTACTACTAGACAGTTAGAGAGCATGATTCGTCTTTCCGAAGCTCATGCCAAGATGCGTCTCGCGGAAGAAGTCACTGCTGACGATGTCAACGAAGCCGTTCGCCTAATCAAGTCTGCGCTCAAGCAGGCTGCGACCGACGCACGAACCGGTCTCATCGACATGTCACTTCTCACCGAGGGCACATCGACTAGCGATCGCCGCAGGAAGGAAGATCTCAAGCGTGCTGTTCTTACTGCTGTCGACGAGCTCGGCTCTGCAGGTCAGAGCGTCAGAATGACTGATCTGGTCAAGAAGGTCAGAGATGGCTCGAGCGAACAGATTGAGAATGCAGAGTTCTTGGAGGTACTGAGGAGTGCAGAACTTGAAGGACAGGTACAAATTAGCGGCGAGGGTATGAGGAGGATGGTCAAGAGGGCTGTCGGCGCACTCTAGAACATAGTTAGTTCTCTGAGTCGTGTTGGTAATGGGCGGGTCTGCTCATACTTTTACGTTCTTGCCACGAGGTAAATGATTGAAATTTGAAATGAAGGATACGGAACGACGAAACTTCCACAGTACAATCAACGCATCTTATTCCCCGATCCCTTTCCAGAACTTTGCAATGTTTTCCGCAACATCCGTCGCTTTGTCCCGCACCACACTGTGCCCTGCTCCTTCAACAACCTCGACATCCTGATACCCTAATGCTTTAAGCTGCGCCTTCGAACAAACATCATCTGTCCCACCCAAAACCACCAAATTCGGCACGCCCGTCTCTGCCGCCTTGACAAACACCTCATCACTATCCATCACCCCTCCATCCCTGAAAATCGCTACCACAGACGCCGCATGCCCCCTATGCTCACGCGTCTGCCACTCCCTGACCGCCTCAGCAACAACCTCCCCCCTCTTTACCCTCTCCTCCCAATCCTCCGGCACAACCAACCCCCCACCTTCCAGTACATCATTGACAATAAAGTCCCTCACCACACCCTCATCCTTCTCCCCCTCCACCGCCAGCAACACCTGTCCCCTTGGATCAAACCCCTTACGTCTAATCAGCCCCGCCGGCGCAACGAGCGCGAAGCTCTGCACGCGGGATGTGCGTGTCGCCGCGTATCCGACCGCCAATGCCCCGCCGAACGAGTACCCCACGACGTGCGCTCGGGCCCAGGATAAATGGTCCAGCAGGTCGTCCATCAGGCTGTGGAATAAGCTGGGTACGTGTGGCGAGAGCGGCGTGTCGCTGAGGCCGTGGCCCCAGTGGTCGAAGAGCACGATGTGGGCGGTGGGGAAGTGGACGAGGAGATTGCGGGCGAGGGGCAGGAGGCCGAGGGCGGGGGTTTGGATGCCGTGGATTAGGAGGATGCGGTGGGATGGGCTTGGTGGTGCAGGGAATTCGTAGTATGCTGCTTTTCCGGTTGTGGTGGAGAGGTATTGGACGGAGGGGAGGAGGGGGCCGAAGGTGCGGGTGAAGGATGATTCTAAGGGGCCGTGGATGGGGGTTTGTGGAGGGGTGGATGTGGATTTGGGGCGGGGGATGACAAGAATTGGTTTAGACATTTTCTGGGATGAGTTGAAGCGGGAATGGTGGGGAGTGCTGGGCTGAGTCTTGAGATATATGTAGTCGATGAAGCGACATTAGTCTGCGTTTCGAGCGTGTACTAGCGTACTGATACGAATGCAAGCGTAACGAAGATGGAGATGACAAAGGGAAAATGTTCATGTTAATGTTCATGTTCAAATTCGTGTCATGAACAAGAAATGCCCAAATTGGACGACAAAACTCCGCTCGCTCGCTATCCTGGTATCGTGCCACAGCCCAAGCGCCAACACTAAGCAAAGGAAACCAAAGCGCTAAATGCTAGTCATATCTCGTAGAGCCTTCGTCATGCTCACCACTTATGCACAGGCACCCCCGGATGCATATTCAGCAAATACTGCGGCCCCGGCATCGCTCCACCGCCATACACACCCCTCTGCTGTTGCTGCCTTTGCCCATCAGCGCCAAACTCCACCGACCCATCACTCCCCTTCCTGAAGCTCGCATTGCTGCTACTCCTACTCCTCAACATCTCCACCTGATCGTCATCTTCGCCCAGTCGTCTTCTGTTGTTCGCTCGTGCGTGCGCCGACCCGCGCCGTCGGATGCAGGATTGCACGACGGTGTTGAAGACGAAGACGAGCAGTGCCACGGCGGTGTAGCCGAGGATCACGGGGCGCGCTTGCGAGGAGAGATGTAAGCCGAGGCCGCCGGTTAGGACGAGGGTGATGTAGGTTGTTGATACGAGTGGGGTATGCATGCGAGGGATGTAAGCGTGAAGGCGGGCGATGTTGGGGATGGGGAGAAGGCTGATCAGAAGAATGGGCGCGAGAGCTAGGAAGGCGAAGATTTGGTGGGGGGTTTTGTAGTCTTTGGACTGGTGCGGTCGTTAGTATTAGGTGTTGGTAGAGAGGGGGGTAGACTTACTCGGTTGAATTGTGATGAGGTTGATATACCAAGGGCATACGCGACGACCAGGAAGGACATGATGACTACGCTGACTCCAATGTGGATGCGGATATTCTTGAAGAAGCCTGCGATCAGGACGTTCAGTGGCCATATGACGAACAGCGCTATACATCCGATGATGGCGTGGGCGAGGTTTGCGCGATCGTGATCTCGAACCATCGTTCCTTGCAACTCCACACCCTTCAAGATATTGCTCTTCTCCGGTACACCACCTGACCCAGTCGCAGCAACCATGTCCATCTCAAAGTGGCCGTAGCGGATATGTCGCTTCAAATCCGCCGAGCGAGAATTCGAATACAGTCGAGTCGCATGTCCAAAAGCATACATCATCGGCTGTTCCATACTTAGAACATTGAAAAAGGCGCGGCAGTTATGGCACACAGCCTTCAGAACAAGCATCGAGTCGTTGACAGTCGTGCCAGGCAGAACATCCAGCTCGATTTCCGGCGAGAAAGTCGGTTCAGCATTCTTGCTTCCAATCCGCGGCGAGACGGTAACATTCTCACCATTCTCGCTCGGATACATGACAAACATCAGACTGTCTTGCATCTTTTGCCCAAAGCCCACGCCGACCCACGAGTACGCCGGACTGGTGAAGTAAAGGAACACATCCTGCGAGTCGTTGGCGATATTGATTGAGAACTGTGTCTCTGTCTCGTCGAGATAGAAATTTGAAGCCGACACAGTCGATGTGTTCTGAGCATGCGCGACGAGTGTGAAGACTGCATGGATACCTGGGTCAGCGAAACCGTTTGAATAAAAAAACGCCTGGTACGAGCGCGCCCTCGGGACGATCCCGAGGAGGATCTGGTAAGGACTCACGATTCAAAAGCGCGACCAGCGCACCAAATCTGCTGCAAAAATTCATCATCTTCGCCTCTAAAGTAACCAGAAAGAAGGCTGGAAGAGAAAATAACTGGCTGGATTGATGGAATCTCTAACAGCGACAGCGACACGCAGCGCATAACACACCAGCAACGCCCTCCCCCCAACCCTTATACTCGCCACACCACACCACCCTCATGTGAAACAAACACCTCCTCCTCTCCAATAAGCACTCGGCGCCTCTTATTCCTGTCCTTGCATGCGTTGCGTCTCACTCAGCTTTCGCCGTCCGTCCCCCCCGCGGCGCTTAACCACCCCAAGCCCAAGCCAGGGGTTTCACGTTTCGCGCCCGCCATCCGGCGCGTTGCGGGCGGATCGGGCTTTTGGCGCCTGCCGACTGGAATGTGCATCTGAACGATATTTTTAGCAAAACACGCGAGATGGCTTTATTTTCGTCAGGCTGCTGTGGGATGTGCGATAAAAGACGTCATGCGATAGGGTTACGGTGGTAGATTTGCATCTTCATCGTCGATTTTTGAGTGTTTGCATTTCATCGTCGATTTGTTGTGTATTGCGACCAAGTACATAACAGCGTGTCCGACAGGGAGACGAGCTGAGAAAAGCAAGGGCATTGGTATTGGCATCGCGAGGTCAATTTGCGCCGCCGTCGAGTTAAGTGCGGCCATGGGGCGCAGCATCACGCTGCACCGTCTGCATCTGGTAATCGGTAGTTATTGGCCAAGTTTCTATTCGTAACCTGCTCCTCGCTTCAGTGTCACAATCTTGATGATTCGCGAGGAATGTTGGGATTATAATATTGAATTTTCGCAATAGAATAAGGGAAGAGAATTATGTACGCCCGACTCGCTTCGCCTCCAGCTGAAGATCGAAGCCTGTCAAAACCCAGCAATCCACCCTTCCAAAAATTGCCCTGCTCAAGAATAATAGTGCAAAGAAAACGCAAACCAAATCCTCCTCTTATTCGCTCCGCCCATGCTAGTCGTATTCATAATTGTCGTTAGGGTATGCAAGTCCGCAGGCTGCGAAAAAGGCCGTGATGAATGCCACAGACCATAACGTCGTGAATTCGTCTGGTATCATATTGAAACTTGCGCCACGCGGAAAGCTATGAGCCCTTGGTCTTGAAAACATTTGATCGTGGATGATCGAACTGGATGGTCCTCTCGCCGACACAAGCGCGATGTAGAGTCACAGAATAAGACCTGCCGCGATGTCTCTCAAGTCTTAGATCTGGTGGCGTCGTTACATTGAGCCCTGCATCTGGGGGTGCCGGGAATCAAGAATTTAACGATAACGCTGGCGGCGACTGTCGTAAGATACTTCGCGTTCGTAGAACTTCTCGTCGTAGCCACCAGATGATCTCGGGGGATCGCGGATGCTTGTGCGCTCAAACTCGATTCGAAGCTTGCGCTTGCGACGAAGCTCATCTGACAATTCCACAAGCTGCAGGACATCCTCCTACGAAGAGTCAGTCGAGGTTGTTGCTGAGGTATGAGCGATTACGTACGTATTTGAGGTATTCCATAACATAGAAGAAATCGTCGGTCTCTTCGCATGAGTAGCCCATCTGGTCGATGGCTTCTCTTATCACCAAGTCCTTGGTGACCTCGGTCCACATGTCTTTGTTCTTGCGCGGCTTGACGTTGAACTCGCCTGGACGGGGGTTAGTGCCATAACTGGATTGTGTTTAATAGTGGTGCTCACCATTCTCGCGGTTGATGTCGATTTCAAGGCTAAGATCCTCGTAATCGCGACCACGCCCAGGTCCACGGCTACGGCTTCTGTACAAACATTAGTCGCGTACTTTGTCACAGGAGAATTTACATACTCTCTCCGCCTGATATCAATCTCAAGTGTTTCGTTGACGGCGCGAGGGGGAGAAGGAGGCGCTGGGAGAGGAGGAGGGGTTGGAGAACGTGCTCTCTCGACACCTGGGCGATGTTTAGCAGCTGTGAGAATGTGTTGACTTATGCAATCTTACCGTGATCAATGTGTCGATGATGCGTGATGATCTCCTGGATGATCGGGGGCCTGATCTCAGGCTCTAGCGGTGGTGGCGGCGGAGCCGGAGCAGGTGGCGGGGAAGGAGATGGCGAGGGCATTCGCTCTTCTTTACGTCTAATAATGATCTCGTCCTTGATGACCTCGCGGTTGTGGGGGGAAGTGTCGCGGCGTCGGACGGTGAACTCTTCGTGCTCTCGCGCGACCAGCTCACCACGCGAGGAGCGCGGTGGGGGAAGACTGCGCTCCCGACCTCTTATTGTCAAAGAGCTCCTCTCCCTGCTGCTGTCGCGTCCGTCCCGACTGAACTCGCGACGGTTGGTGCGGAGCTCAAAGTTGCCGTCGCGCTCCTGGAAGCGGATGGAGCCTCGCTCAGCAGAAACGTCCCTGCCGTGACGGCTGACTTCACTGCGAGAAGCATGGATGTCGATGTTGTCGCCATGCCCACGGCCTCGGAAGCGCACGTCGTCATCGTGCATGTCAGGTGAACGGGAAGGGGGTGGGCGAGCTCCGTCACCACGACGGAAAACAATGTCTTCGCGTTCGACTGCGCGAAGTTCCAAAGGCTCTCTTGGGCGCGACTGCTCGCGCCGGCTGATTTTAATGTCGGTCTCTTCTCGCTCAAAGTCACGGGTTCCACGACGAACAGGGGCATCGTGGTCTCTTATGCTAGAAGGCGGCGGAGGTGGCCGGCTGCTGCGAACAGAGCGCGTGTCGTCGTCGAAGCCGCCACGGTGGCTTCGTGGTCCAGCTCTCGAGTGGTCATCTTCCCGTCCTCGTACCACGAGGGGTCCGGCAGTAGGGCGGTTGTAGTCCTCACGGAAGAAGTCGGGAGCACTGCGCCTGGGATCTGTACCACGACGAAGCTCGAGGTCAAGCTCCTCGTAGTTGCGTTCGCTGCGGTTGCCGCCGCGATAGAAGTCGCGCTCGCGCTCCTCATACAGCTCGGCGGTGGGATAGCGCCGCGCCGACATGGTGGCAGTAAGTGACAGGTGAGGGGCAGCTGGAGTGGTGGAGGGGATGATCTGCCGCGCTGCAACAGCGCCGGAAGAACTGGCTGGCGAACAAGTAGGTTATAGAGGGGAGAAGGAGAAGGATGAGCAAGATCAGAAGAGCTGCAGAGCCGGTGACCTGACGTTATCAAGTGTGCAGGCCTTGTTGGCTCCCCGGCATGTAGTGGGGTTGTAGGACCTTGGAATGGGTTGGTCTGTCGAGTTTTGGGCGGCTTCCGATGACGTAGACGCTACGATTACCCCAGTTCGACATGACCATTCCAGCCCGACTATTCGCCCAATAATTGCGCAGACGACGGCCTTTTCGTGCCCAGTGAGCAGAAGCAAATGCGCCGCGGTCTGGACGCAGGACCGGTGAGTAAGTGCAGTATCTGCTGGTTTGCAGCGGCTGTCGCTGCGAACGCTCTCGCTTCGCCCTCTCTGGCAGAACCGCAGCAATCGTCTCGTTTGACACCAGACGTGTGAACCACAAATTTGACACCTGTCTCAATCAAACTGTGATATTACTTCAGACCAAGGGAGCGCACGTTGGGCGCATTTACCCTCTCCTTCCCGTGGTGTAGGCCTCGATGTAAACCAGGGCACACCTTGGGAAGAACTACCCGACTTTAGCCCTCCGCCGAGATGGCGCCCCAGAGCCTAGTCATTCGAGAACATGACCTGATTGATGCGGACCGACTCTCCCAGCCACCTGCTACTGCTGCTCTCCCGGCATCAATGTGCCGGCGATCTTTGTGCCCGACAGCGTGCTGACGGGATCTCGAGGCGACCCGTTGTACCACTTTTGATTGCGGCCAGGCATTTGCGTCTTGGGTACGTCGTGCTGGATCATATTGTGGCCATGTTTCGTGAAGCTTCGGTCGCATGCGCAATCGGGCATCTTAACACGCGTGCTATGGTTCAGCCTTGCTGCGCGATGACGTCTTTCTAGGGCTCCTCTGTATCGTTCGCTGGGCATGCACCAGATCTGGGGTTCTCCGTTCAATGCTTGCATGCTTGCTAGAAACGACTTTTGTGTTCCATGAAAAAGGGTTCTTATTTGCATCGAAGTATACCCCTTCTATGTAGGATGTCAATAGGTTGGATAACCTGTTTCTATATGAATTTGTACAAGATTCCCGTGAAGGACAGGGAAGTCAGCATGCGTGGTCGAGAAGAAATCCGTGCCCGTTCTCAGATCCGCTTTTCAGTTCCCCTTCCACCTACTCATCGTCCACAACGACATAACGAGCCAGGCGTGTTCCAGCAACCGCGCGATTATTCTTTGCGTTGCCGTTGCCGTTCTGCCCCTTGTTCGCACCACCAGCGGCCTTTGCATTTGCGTTGCCGTTAGCCTTAGCATTTGCATTTGCACCGCCGTTGGCCTTAGCGTTTCCGTTGGCCGCGCCGTTGTTTGCTGTTGCATCTGTAAGTAGGTGAACAGTAGGATCTGACTGTGGGAACATACCTGAAGCAGCGTTACCTCCAGCGCCAGCAGCAGCAGCTCCTCCTGCAGCAGCTCCGCCACCAGCACCCTGCTGGACGACGACGCAGTTACCGAAGCCACCGGCTGTCGTGAAGGATGCCAAGCACAAGTCTCCAGAAGCGCCGCCGTTGCAGGTAGTACCCGCGGGAAGAGAAGCAGTGACCTTCTGCGTGCCGGTCGTAGCTGGAGCAGCATCTCCATTGACTGTCACTTGACCGTTCACAAAGTTGGCACCAGTACCGGCAGCATCGACCTTCATGGTGACTGAGCGAGATCCGTCCTTTCCACTAGAGGAATGTCAGTTCTCTTCGTATCGAACGATACAGTGGTACTGACCCGTTGAAATTCGTAACATCGACAGTGAAGGAGCCAGAAGGATCAGCTTTGACTGCAGTCGAAGAATCGATGGCGGTCAAAGCCGTGTTTCCACACGGCTTGTTCGCCGATGGTCTCTGCGCATCATTGCGAGTCGCAGCGCCATTTACACCAAGTGCTGGGTTGATAGCAGCATGGGCCCAGACTTCGGTCGCCGAGAAAGCCAGGATGGCACCAGACAGGAGGACAGACTTGAAAAGCATCTTGAAGAATGGATAAGGTCTTGATATAATTAAGCACCACCAGGGAAGCTAAAGAATGAATTGAAGGTGAGAAAGAGTGGATACAAAGCGCGCTGGGCGACTGGAGTGCAGAAGAGAAGGTGTAGATGTGGAGTGAAGTGAATACGCAATAGAGCAGCGCTACACGATGCTTATAAGCTCAACTCACCTTCCACAAGCACTCCCCAGTCCCTTCTACGCTGCACCTGAGGCATTCATCGTGCTCCTGTCACGGATGTCAAAACGCACGCCTCCCCGTTTGAGCGTTGCGCCGGTGCAGGACCAGGTACTCGGGCGAATTATCCATTGGTGGAGCAAGCAACAGAAGGCGAAGGCATGGCGGCATCTGAAGACGCATTCGGACCGCGGGGTAGGAACATATGTGATTCGAGATTTAGGAGTTCCTTCATGCTGTCGCGAGTGTGTTTGATTTACCAAGGCTAGGCCAAGACTAAGCTAAGACTGGGCGGCAAGGGGGCCGTGAAACGTCGCAGGTCGATAGTGAGATTGTAGATGACCGAGGGAACGATGACAGGCTGACAGGAGGCTGTGCATGATGCTCGCGACACAAGTCCTTCGACTCGTAGCTGGAGCGATTATTTGCAGGAAGTGCCAGGACGTGTTGGAGGTGGTTTGCTCAAAGTGCGAGAAGAAGGGCGTCATTGAGCAATTAGAGCGCAACGGCAGCAACGGAGCTATCGTCCGACCATACAGCCCTACTGCTGAAGAGCACGGTCCGAACGGCCTTGCAGTCCGCTTTCTAGATGGTAGCTGTGTGTTTGAAGCTCCGCTGTAAGTGCCAGTGCTTTTCATGCAGCTCGGGAGGGCTAACTCGGATAGGACTAGCGGCCCAATCTCTCCAACAACAGTAGCTTTCCAAGGTTCGTCGCGAATGTTGGTAGTAAGAAGCTTCACGAACAAGCGTCTCCTCCCTATGCAAGGCGAAGCCTGCAAAAAGCGTGTCTCTGCAAAGTTCTCTGTGCGACTACATGGGCTCAGAAGCGGAAACAACGCGCTATGCCATCTTGTCACATTGGTAGCGAGACGAAGAGGTTCTCTTTGCCAATATGAATGGCGGCATCACTAATCTGCAGGCAAAGAAGGTCAACTCGAAGCTTCTAGTATGTTACAGGGTCACGCTAAAGTATTATGTGAGATAACTCTGGTGCGATACCTGCTTGATCGACAAAAGATCTAGTACAGAATTGACCGAGAGGATCAATTCCGTGTACGAGTACTAACCGAGGTTGAAAGTATGCCTCACATGTCTGGGCAGCATTAAAGATGACCCCAAAACGATCCGTATCTCAGCCGCGCCACATGATTCTCTACAGACTGGACATTACAAGACTTTGATTCATTCGTAAGGCCGGGGAAAAGTAACCAGATATTGCTCAGATGGCTTTATGCTTCAGCAAGAAAGAAACTCACCTTCTTGAGCATGCGATCGATCGAGCCGCCAGATTCCGGTCTCGCAATTTTCTGTACAAACCTCGCACGTGAAAGCGCTTATGGTGCCATAAACTACTCGTCAACAAGCTTCACCTGGATATTCGAATTTAGATGGTGCTCCATCGAGTACATGACTAATCCGGATCTCGCGAGCAACGACCTTTCAGGACCTCGGGAGACAACCAACCAGCTGATGCTTGAAAGTTTGCTCGGAGCCCAGATCTGTGGTGGCGTGCATCGATAAAATGTCTCAACAATCAGCCCTCGAACTCAATTGACTAGTTTTAGCGCGACTACTGCATGTCTTTCACTACATGAAGGGTTATCCGGTTACTCGGTTACGCCCTAGCTTCAGGCTAGTGACAAGCTCGGCCCTAGGTGCAGCGGCGGCGCCTTTCACATGAGTATCTCGTTCTGAAACTCCAGTCTGCTACTTTCACAATGTTATCAACAAAATCTCACCAATTCACCTCGCTGATAACACTGACCGGGCCAACACAAAGCATTTGGCCACCATGGCTGCGCAATGCGACGCGGCCATCAAACAAGGCTTTTTGTGTTCACTCACAACGATCTGCAACTTCGAAGGTAAATAAAAGGCATGATATGCTTCCATCATTTGCTTCTCGACCTCACCCTCGGCTACAAGCACATCCAATACCACAACTATCGCGAAGCAAAGCAAGCCTTCACAGGTCCAGCATTCCCTCGTCATCTCACAATACCCAAACAGACATATCTTCCGCATTAGAAGACATGCATCCCACAACAACCCAAAAGCTACCCAGCAGAGGGGCCCCGGCATGGGACTACAACCTCGACAATGGTGGTACTAACACCTCGATACTACTCACTCCCGCAAACAGTCCATCGACGACTCCCGACTTTGCAATCAAGCTTGCCAAGCACAACCTGACGGAGGCCGATTTGCAAAATGTGCATGATCTTTTGATAGACATCGCAAAAGCAGGAGGCAAGATCATGATAGAAGCTGAGCATGAGTTCTTGGTCGGTGCGGCTACGAAGAACAATACTTCAGATCTTGTTACCCAGTACGACAAGCAGATCGAGGAGATGGTCGAGCACCGTGTTCTGGAAGCATATCCCACCTTCGACTTCCTGGGCGAGGAGAGCTACAAGCATGGTCAGAAGCTCGCGAACCGACCGACATTTGTCGTAGACCCAATCGACGGAACGCTCAACTTCTCCAAAGGTGTGCCGAACTCGGCCGTATCTTTGGCTCTTACTGTCGACAAGAAGCCTGTGGTTGGTGTTGTCTACAATCCCTTCCGAGGTGATATGTACACCGCTATCAAGAATCGCGGCGCTTTTGTCACCAAGATGCATTCCGGCGCTCGCTTCAAGCTTCCACTGCAGCCAGTGCCACCTCCCATGCCGTCTCTGCGCTCCTGTCTAGTCGCAGTGGAGTGGGGCAATCAACGTCATGGTCCCAACTGGGAGTTGAGAACCGATGTTCACAAGAAGCTCTTGACGGATAAGAAGGAGGATGGTGCTTTCTGCAAGTCCATCCGTTCAAATGGCTCTGCAGCGCTTGACTTCTGCTATGTCGCTCAAGGCATGCTTGATTGTTTCTGGGAGGGTGGAGTGTGGATCTGGGACGTAGCAGCTGGATGGTGCATTCTCGAGGAGGCTGGCGGTATCGTTGCATCCGCCAATCCTGGAGATTGGGACCCGACTCTCGAGGGTCGTCTTTACTTTGCTGTTCGCCACGCTAAGCGCGATGAACAGGAGGCCATTGTTGAGGAGTTGTGGGATATCATGGGGGAACGTAAGTTCGTCTACTAGGCGAACGATCAGGTCTCCTCGAGCCCCACATTTTCACATCTACGGCTGCGTTCAGTTGCAATGCGCAGACAATGTTTCTCGTTTTCTGGCCTCGATTTCTCTGCTCCATGGCTTTCGATCATGTTATGCTGTTGGTGTAATACTGCAGGATACCCTTTTGCTTGTCCGTTCTTATCGCTCTTGGTAGCAATTCACAGATCATTGATCCAACTCATCGTGTTCTCTAATCGTGTACCGAATTGCCGTCTCATGTCTGTGTGCGTTGTATGCTTAGATCGTGGCTGCCTTGATTGAGCAGTTGGTGCTTCCTCCACAAGACGCTGGACCGACCCTTCCTGCCACGAACCCAAGAAATTGCACTATTGGGTGTCGTCTAGCGTAAACAAACCTCGCTGTGCCTAACCCTTCTCATATCAACCTTCACTAACATCATACACTTCACAACATCACCGAGCATCAACACTTCAGCAAACAGCCTATCATTCTTGACAACAGTACCCTTTTCCAACAAACCACACAGACGACACTGTTCCAGCACTCAGCCCACTTTTGGTACATGCCTCTTGGTGACTCCCTTTACTATCACCGTCGACTTACACCTACGCAGCAACAACAAGCTCGACTTCAAATCCGTCCATACCCAATCAGCCATCAGACAACCTTTCATCCATCAAGATACCCGACGACTTCTCGTCACACTCGAGCAGCACATCAGAGCCGTCCCAGAGCAGTCAGACGCAGAACCGTCTTTCCATCGAGACAACGATCACGAAGCCAGAACCTGCCTCTAACCCCTGCGGAGAGACTACGTGTAGCGCGTATGCGCGTGAGCAAACTTGAAAGACGGCAACGCCGAACTGAAGCGAAGCTCCGGTCAGGTACAAAGGCCGTGATTGGAGGAAGGAAGCGCGACAAACTTCGATACCGCTTGAACAAGATCTTCTCTGGCCGCATCCACATCTAGAGCAGGCAAACGGTATTCCCAGGATCATCGAAACATTCAAGTTCCAGGGTTCCTTGGCTTGCGAGAGTGGAAACTGTACATCAGATATTTTCACGCGCTTCGCACCACCGCTTGAAGAAACTACAGCCAATTCTCCGACGATCCACACACCAGAACTGCAGCAACTTACGCAGGATAAGCGAGCAGCCCGGAAGGAACGACACAAGAAGAAGCGAGAGGCTTTGAAGGCCAAGCTGAGGGGCCTGTTGCACTTGTCCATCACCAGACGGGCCACCTAAGCATCTCTTGAATACTTCCAAGCTCAGGGCTGCTTACATGTCGTTCTGTGGAACATCAAGCGCAGCTTGTGGCTCCAGTTCTGCGGGCTGTGGCGGTATCTCAACAGGCGAGGTCAGCTCTACCACTACCGGTGGCACATCCTCTTCTGTCATTGGCAACCCTGGAGGGGGCGTGAACCCAGGTTCGTCTCAGACGAAGCCTCTGTCACCGGAAGAAGTTCAAGCCAGGAACGAAGCACGCGAACGAGCCATTGCAGAACACAAGCAGAGGTCGGCGGAACGCACAGCGAAATTGAGGGAAGTGAAGAGAGACGTGGCATTGAAAGCAAAGCAATTGTTGACCAAGACGAAGCTTGCGATAAAGAAGATTGCAAAAGGCAGGTTTTGAGCGGAATACTAGACGACATCATAACAGCCTACCTACTCTGCAACTTCCTTCCGGCTGGCACTTCATCTTCGCACCTCTTCACAGCAGCTGCCGGGCCACGTATTTGTCTCATATGAGCACTTGGAGTGGCTGTTTCTATTACCGGGTCCGTGGCACACGACGTTTACACACCCGACGTGCACTCACACGACCTAGACGACTGCGGCGTGATCCGTGGCTTGAGAAGATCTTGTTCGAAATTGACCAGGCTCGCAAGAGGAGACAAGGAGAAGTCACTCAGCTCCGCGAACAACAACGCAGAACGAAGCTTGGCTGAGGATCGACCTGAATGGTCGTCAGCATTCGGTTTTCCGAGGCCACTCGTCTGCCACCAGAAACGGACTTCAGTCGTTGGCCAGGAGTCCACGTGCAGCCTGGCAAGTTCAAGTCACCGACAGACAAGCCTGGGGATTCTGAAGTCTGGGAGAGATATCGCGATCGATTCAAGAGACTTCAGACTCGTCGCGAAGAGAGTAAGGACGGTCACGCGACGTTCACTATCGTGCTGAAGTCATTGGTGAGGAAGCTCAAGTCGATAGCGAGAGGCCAGAAGCATGAGTGAAACCCAGCGACGACCTTTCACTACTCATCGCATTAACCCAGCCTGGACGAAACATCGCGAGAGGTTCTGGCGGTGGCGCCGGCTTCGCTTTTTTGAGAATTTAGCGAAGTGTGAGGTGGCAGTGGTCCATGGTGGCACTGGCATCGACTTGGTTCGGAAGTGAGCTTGGACCATCCGCAGCTCATGGGCGCATTCGTCTGCAGTCGTCATACCTCACACCATGTTCGCCAACAGCACCCGCAATGCATTCGCAGTGGCATCGAGGAGACCTTACATATGCCGGGACTGCTTACGCCGGGCTCGTGGTGCTCAATTGAGCCATAGTCGAACCCCTACAAAGACTTCTTCGCGAGGCCTTCAGACGGAGAGTCCCGCAGCATCGCAAGATGGCACTCCCTTTCGCAAGGCCCTGAAAGATGCCGCCAAACAACAGAAGAAGGAGAAACGCACGGCATCCAATCCATCGGCTTCTTCCGCAGAGGACCCTAATCCACGACTAGACAAGTGGGAGCTCACCGTCGGCATCGAGATACACGCCGAGCTCAACACGGCACGGAAGCTCTTCTCCAGCGCTGCCACTTCAGTCAGCGATGCGCCAAACAGCCATGTCTCTCTCTTTGACGTCGCCTTCCCTGGCAGTCAACCTCACTTCCAGAAGGAAACACTGATACCTGCGCTCCGTGGTGCCCTAGCCCTCAATTGCACGATACAGCGCAAGAGTAGCTTCGACCGCAAGCACTACTTCTACCAAGATCAGCCCGCTGGCTACCAGATCACACAGTACTACGAGCCCTTCGCCCGCGATGGACACGTCACACTCGACGCCCACGACTTCCCACCTGGCTCTGCACCGGCAGAGTGCCCAATCACCATCGGCATCAAGCAGGTCCAGATGGAGCAAGACACGGCCAAAACCGTACACCAGCCTCCCGCAACCCACCTACTCGACTTCAATCGCGTTTCGCATCCCCTCATCGAGATCATCACCCTCCCTCAAATCCACGATCCTACGGTTGCCGCTGTGTGCGTGCGCAAGATACAGGCCATACTCAAGACGGTGAATGCCTGTACGGCGGGCATGGAGATGGGCGGACTACGTGCCGACGTGAACGTTTCTATCCGCGAGCGCAACGCACCGATATCGGATGATGGCCAATCATACCACGGTGTGACTGGTCTCGGCCAGCGAACAGAAATCAAGAACTTGGCAAGTGTCAAAGCTGTTGAAGATGCCATTGTTGCCGAACGCGATCGTCAAATCGATCTACTCGAGAGTGGAGGTAGTGTCGAGGGCGAGACACGTGGCTGGACACTCGGCAGCAAGACGACGAAGCGACTGAGAGGCAAAGAGGGCGAGATTGACTACCGATATATGCCCGACCCAGACATCGCGCCTGTGGTGCTTGGAGATGTACGTGCTCGTCTTCTCTCGCGTGGATATCTTGCTTACACAATCCAAGGATCTCATCGACCATCTTCGAAATTCGTTACCCAAGCTGCCGGACACGATGATCGACACTCTCACTGCTGAGTACGGACTCACTACAAAAGACGCCGGGACACTTCTTTCGCTCGACGACGGCTATCGCTTGGACTACTTCTTCGACGTCTTGTCACAGCTGCGAGAGAGCCATCTTCCAGAAGTGGATCAGTCAAGCCTTGGCAGAGTTGTTGGAAACTGGTAGGTAGTTTATCCGAAGGTCCTAGCCTGTTGCTAATCATTTTCAGGGTCCTGATGGAACTCGGAACACTGTTCAAAGATATCAACTTTGAGCCATCGCGGGTCCCCGCGGGCGAACTCGCTTCCATCATTGCCCAACTCCAGCGCAAGAAAATCACCTCACGGTCCGCTAAGAAAATCCTTCTCATGAAATTCGAGAGCGACGCTCGATCAGCGGAACAGATTATTGAAGAAGAAGACCTTGTACTGAAACCACTATCCGACACGGAATACGTTACGCTAGCTCAGGCGCTACTGGAAGAGAAGCCAGACATGGTTAAGGACATTGTCGAGAAGAAGCACGACAAGAAGATCAAGTGGTTTGTTGGGCAGATGATGGCAAGAAGCGCCGAGGGCAGTGTGGAGCCTGATGTTGCGGAGAAGGCACTGAGAGAGCAGCTCGCACTTCAAGAAGCCACGTCGTAAAGTCCTATGAATACGATACATTACTACTCATGGTGCGTGCTCTGATTATGTGTTTTCTTCTTTCGGGTGCCTACGGACTTGCTTGACCCCATTCCATGGTGAAGTACGGTTCGGTTCGTCTATCGTCTCCCAAAGTTTGAGAAAACCACGCACCCAAAGGAACCAAAACCTGTCAAAACTCTGCAGCCGCACCATGCCCTTACACCCTTTTACTCACTTTCTCTCAATCATATTATGTACGCTCGCGACACCCCAACAATGTCCCCCTTCTTCCCCCAACGCAACATGACAAGCCAAGCACAAACCCCACCATCCCTAGGCGCCAGAACGCAGCACAGAATAGACAGCGGCGTCAGCATGCCGCGGCCAAAATACGAGCGATACCAGTACTACTCGCAGAACTCACTCAAGGAAAGAAAACGCATCCTAGCCAAGTCCGAGCGGGAACTCGCTCAAAAGCTTGATGTAAGTTTACACCTACTCAAACACAACGTACATTGCGTTGATATTGATGACTTTATAGAGAACCGGCTTCGTCAGTACCGACTCCCTGCCAAGTACGCATCCATTCCATGGTTTGCGGACGGTGCAGGAGCGGCGCGGATATTGGAACACGCTGCCGACGTATAGTGGGAGTTCGCTGCCTTGGCCGCCGGCGACGCCGGAGGGGCAGAAGAAGAAGAAGGACGTGAGAAGTGCGTTTGAAGGCGATGTGCAGGAGAAGATTATCCATTTTGATAGTCTATCACTGGCGAGGGGGAGGAGTGAGGGGAGTTTCCGCGCGGAGAGCGTGACGACGTTTAGTACTGCTGCGGCAGAGAATGAAGAGGAGGATAGGAGGGTGGTGTCGCCTCTGTCGGCGGTGTGGACCATGGAACATGGACGGTATGTGGACAGGCGAGCGGGCACGTCTGCCACGTTCGACACGACGGAAGACGGGGAGTATGCGCGAAAACGCATTGTTACTACGCCTGGCATGTCTGTCGCGACGCTCGATACGGCCAATGACGGCGCGTACGGACGCGAGTCGAACAGAGCTGTCGTGCGGGACGGGGATGAACGGCCGATTATCGTCGTTCCGCAGCACGAGGCGGAAAGAGGGGAGAAGGCGTCGCTGCTTAATGGCTTGTTTCGTCGGCCTGGGGAGAGTCGTATGCCGCCGGCCACGGTGCCGGTGCCGGGTAGGTTCAATGTCAAGCCGCTTTGGGGTAGGAAGGAGGTGCTTGAGTTTAAGATGCAAGAGAAGGGCAAAATGGAGAGTGGTAAGCCTATAGTGGAGAAGGTGGCGAGTAAGACTCCTGCTGTGGAGAAACGTCTTCCAACTCTCTCGCATCACAAGAGAAGATCCGGAAGCTCAAACGGAGCGTCAACACCTCTACCGACTCTCCCGTATCGCAAGAGGGGACTTGAAAGCTCAGATTTGTCGTCAACGAACGTGGTGGCTGGATCGTCGTCTAACACAGCTAATAGACGTACCCCAACGCTTCAGCATCATAGCATGACGTTGCCTTCACGCTCGTCAAAAGCTACTTCGAAACCGTCGCCGGCTGATGCGAAATCACAGCGCCCTCGAATCTCTGATGCAGCGAGTTTCGAAGAGCGCCTGCGTTACACTACGCTCGATGACCTTCCGCTCGGCGAAGGGGGTGCGAAGCGGATTAGCCAGTTGATGCGTGAGGTCGAGGGGGATAAATATGGCACCTGGCCGCAGCCGAAGCCGAAGCGTGCGGGTGCAGACGATGAGGTATGTATGATTCCATTCATAGGGGAGACGAAAGATTAACGCGTGAACAGGACGAACGACACGCACCTCCAGCTCAACAAACGCCAAGCAACTTGTCAATCACTGAACAGGTCCAAAGGAGACTGGCGCAGCTTGACGATGAAGTTGCGCGGCAATGCGAGGAGGAGAGAGCGCAGAGGAGACGGGAGGAAGAGCAACGAAGGCGACAAGAAGACAGGGCGCACAAAAGACGACGAGATGAGAGAGAGCACAGAAGACGCGAGGAGACTAGATCATCTACCATCTCCACAGGAGAGATGGTGATTCCACCATTCAGACCTGGTGCGCCATCACGATCAGCTCCTCCCGCCCACCGATCTCCACCAGTACACCCAGCTCTTCAAAGCATCCCAGCTCCACAAGTAGACTCACCACCATCACTACCACCACACCGCTCATCCTCCCCCCCCTCGACCCTCAACGTCCTCTTCGCCCAATTTGACGGACCACCAGCGCCTCCTCGTCCTCGCCCTGCCCAACCAACCTCTCCTCCAAATCTCGAAATCCCATCTTTCGTCCCACCGGCAGTTAATCCCTATCTCGACGCCGAGCGCCCGCCGACGAGACGGGCCAAGCCGCGAAGAAGATCTCGGCGTGCTGGTTTCGTCGATTCGAGCGGGACGCTTAAGCCTGCTGCGAGGAGTTCGCTGAGACATGTCTTGAGTGCTGAGAGTGTGGCGAGTGGTATGGAGTCTATCTATGAGGGACTATATGGGAGTGGGGGCGGGGATGAGGTGGCTAAGGAGGAAGAGTATGATCACCCGTTTAGTCCGGGGAAGGGGGAGGGTGCTAGTTAGAGGGATGTTTGAGTGATGAGATCTGACATGCGTGATGAGGAGTATTGGAATTGGTCAAATGAAACAACGTGCATATAGTAAGACGAAGAGTTTGACATTGATATTGTTACTATGTGATCAAAGTGTAATTGTACTTACCGTCAGTGGACGTGAAGAGAAGTTAATTTGATGAAATGGGGTTTTCTTCAGGCAAAATTGATTTGGTTGGCGGACGCTGGAGCGGACAGTCTGATTGGACTTCGCAAGCCATTGTCAACTCAAAGAGACCGGGGCAGTCATGCAAAAGGTATCGGAATTGCTGCGAGGCCAACGAAAACGGCAGAGGCGAGCTTAGCATCACGCAGTACAAACATCACAACATCACTCAGAGGTGACAAAAGTACCCTCGGCAGCACAAAGCCACTGAACGCTCGCGATGAGCGCGGGTCCCTTGCGGAAGCCCCAGGCAACACAGGTTTGTTCAGGAATAGATGAATTCGATTGAAGACACTATCCCTCAGCCACCACGCTGACAGCCGCGGACCGTAGTCTGCGCTGCGAGAGTCGACGTGCGCCTGCCGGCAACACGGACCCCAATGCCCATCCCAATGGTATGATAGCAGCTTTTTATCCTGATCTTCCGAGACGCCATATAGTCATGCATTTCGTTCCAGACATTTATGCGACGAGCTGGACAACACCACCAGCCTCCTTGATCTTCTTCTCGGCCTCAGCAGAGACGTAGCGGGCGCGGACAACGATGGGGACGTCAGGAAGGCGGCCTTTTCCGAGGACCTTGGAGTAGCCAAAGTCAAGGAGGTTGAGGACGGGGGCCTTGTCACCCTTCTTGGCGAGGTAGCCGTCGCGCTTCTCAGCGGGGATCAGGGACCAGAGCTTGTCGAGGTTGATGGTGGGCTTCCAGAAACCGTTCTGCATCTTGTGGACTGCGCCGTATTAGACTGCGATTGCGACCGCAAAGACAAGTGTGTACGTACAGTAACGCATTCCGACCTTTCCGAAGTAACCAGGATGGTACTTGTCAATGTTGGTCCTGTGGTGGTGCTGACCACCAGCCATACCACGACCACCGGGATGCTTCCTCTGTATGGGTGTCAATGAATATCCTCTTGCGATCGGGCAATAGGAAGACTAACGTGCTTTCCGACACGTCCGTGACCGGCGGAAACGTGACCGCGGTGCTTGCGGGTCTTTGACAATCTGCGCAATAACTATTAGCGATTTATCTTGCGATATTTTCATCGTATGTACGAACCTGGAGGGCATCTTGACTGCTGTTGTGAGGTTAGTAGTGAGATTGTCTGGATCGCAGAATGTTGAGTTCGAGTGGGCGAAATTCTAAGCGAGCACTAACGCGGGCCGGGAATTATTCCGATCGGGTCACGTGCGCAACCACACCCAGCGGCGATTGACACCACGAACTTCAAAATGGTCAGATTTTGTATATAAGCATACTCGGAAAAACATTCAATCACTTGCTCGCTTGCTCACTTTGCGAGCCAAAAGAAGCTCTCATATCGGATCGTCCACTTCCAAGGTTCGCTGTCTCCCACCCCGTACACAATTGCAGCGACAAGCGAAGCATACGCGCACAAGTATATATGTTCATTCGTGGATATCGTTTTCATTCCGCTGACCATGCTTCGCTTCATTCGAAAAATGTACTTTGTTCCACCGCTATGCAATGTACTGCGCAAACGCTCAGCGTCATCATCTAACCCCAGTACGGTGTCCGCAACCCAACAAACGTCGATCCGACTGAGTCACCTGTGTCCTCCTTCTTACGCTGACCCGCGAGCTATAGGGTTGTTAGTGTAACCACTTTCAGCGTAGAGGCTCATTTTACCTCCAGCTGTATGTGCCTGTGAACATGCACCAGCCAGTCCACATAGCTCTGCGCCTCGTTGTTCCGGTCTTCATACAGTAATCGAGCAAACTCGTACTCCGCACCATCCAGGCCTTGTCGCGCTAGCTGAATTGTGAGAGCCTTGGAGGCTCGGGTGCCCTCGAGATACTGTAGAATGTTCCGTACTTGCGCGTTGAGGTGGGTCTCGAGAATAGGTAAGGATGATAGGAACGGATCAAGTGCTTTGAGACTGTTTAAGCCAGGGCCGAACAGATCCTCGAGCAGGTTTGGTGACACTTGGGCGTGGAGCCATAGGAGGCAGATCTGGCCGTTGTCGACAATGTATGCACCGCCTTCTTCGACTTTCGAGAACGATGCCCGTACGCCTTGAGGCATGACTAAATGGCCCTTCTCGTTGGCATAGCCATCTTTCTCATCCAGGTCGTGTATCGAAATGATTCGAGGATACAAGTACAAGGACATCTCCAAAGCGCCCATGGACTTGAGCATGCGCATATCATGCACTCTTCGGTCTGGCGGCTCCTTGCCACCCTTGAAGGCTCGAGACTTGATCAAGCCGAGAATGTACATGCCAAACTCTTTGAGGTTCTCCGGCAGAACAAGCTGGCCAGGTGGGCTGTTTCCAGTGAAGTTCTTCCTGTATCCAGCGAGAATGTCCACCGTCTTTTCGGTCAGAGCGCCTCTGATGTCCTTGAGATTCTTCTCTGTCATTCTTGCGGCAGCCTCCTTGGCAATAATGCTAACCACGGCATCCTGATCTACAAACTTCATGCATTCGCCCGTGTTGGGACTGACGCTTGCGACAATGTTTGTGCATCGCACTCTCCGTTCTCCATTCGCGGTAGTGTACAACAGCGCACTCTGGAAATGAGCATCGAGTTTAGGGTCAAGCTTGCCATCGTAGCTGAAAAGTACTCCAACAGCTTTGTCGGCATCAATGACACCAAATTCAAGATCCGCGCCGAAACTATGGTGGTAGAAGTTGCCATGGTATCCAGAGACTTGTAGACCGGTCGAACAGCGAACTTTCATTAGCGCCTGGTAGCCAGTTTCTCGTGTGACTGTATGCCTGATCTCTTTTGACAGCTTGAGGATGTCGCGTGGCGAGTGGAAGGTAGGGTAATAGAACACCTCCCCTCCTGTTGTCGCTGAGACATGGCCTGTATGGACTTAGCATAAAAGAACCGTTTCTGCAGAAAAACTTACCAATGGTTGCGATGTCAAGATAACCACCGCTAGGCGCTGCCATGAAGAAGTCGATACCAACGCCACTTTGCACCATCTTCTCGGCGACTTTGATGAAGCCAGGATGTTCGGTTTTCAGCAGTTTCTTCTCAGCATCTGTGTTGTGTGAATTGCCATCGTCACGCAAGAATAGCCGGCCTGGTCCCCAAGTTGGCAGCGCGGCTAATGAACACACAATCTTTCCGCCAGTAGCTGCGAGCGCTTCCACGGCCGAGTTCAGTGTTGGTAGCAGGGCAGGCTCCGGATGTTTAACCTCTGAGAACATGCGTGGTAATTGTGTGAGAAGGGACGTGATGACCGCCTTGGACTCTGAAGGATTCACGAAGAGACCTTCAGTAAATGGCAGGAATGGTTCTTCGAGATCTGGCATGACCAGCATCTGCGCGGATTGCAGACTTGAACTCAAGTTGTAGAAATGCATCTCCTTATCGAACGTGACGATGCCGACCTTTGCGCCGGGTGCTAGACGCGATGTCGATTCGGACTCCTCTCCATCCTCGCCTCCATAGAGCGCGTCCAAGATGCCTGCGCAGAAGCCATCAACGAATCCACGATTGACCGCTTCAGCCGAGACATCAATCAGGAAGAGCCACCGCAAGCCGACTGGTTCCCTAGACCAATATTCCTTGGGAACGGTAAAGTCAACAGTGCCGAGCATCAACTCAGGTCGCTGTAATCTGTCCGTTCGTACACCAGCATGGTCCGTGGGTGCAAAGTACTCTCCTGGCGTTTCATTGGGATATGTACACATGTTGCAAACAAACTTGTTCCCACCGCCCACGAATTGCATGAAGGGATTGATGTACGCTCGACATCTGCGACACCGTGGCGGGCCTGCGTCGCCGAAGTCCATTACAGGTATTGGTTGTTCGCCTTCTTGTAGAGGGGCTAGAGGTTGCAGTACAAGCCCCAGTGGTAGAGCAGTAGCAGCGAGTGCGTCATTTGATATTGGGATGTTATTCATCGTCAATCTCGCATATTTGGGGGACGAGTTGCCTTGGTCAAATGCGACAAAGGGAACGGTAGCTGGAGGTGGCAGATGATGTTCCATTGTCGGATATATGTTCTCTAAGTAGTACTTCGCAGGCGCATCTCGAGATCTCGGCACACTTGGTATTTGTTCTGGATCGACACGACCTTGCGCTGATCCAACTGGTGTTCCAATCTGATGCGGTGCAGCTGGCATCCTCGCAGCGTGCTGTGCAGGCGATGCTTGATTCGAGGGACTGAATATTGGATTTGCTGCCGCTGGAAATTGCGACATGGCTGGTGTGATCTGAGGTTCTTGCTGCCATTTTGGACCACCGACATGTGGAGAATTCGCGTGCAGATATTGCGGGGGAGTTCCGGTCTGCGGTGTGGCATTGAAGGCTTGAGTACTCCCACCCGGTCCTTCGAGATTGTGATATGCATGGCGGTTTTTCTTCTTGTTCCTGGGCTGCCCTGCTGGGTCAACGCCCAATCCGATTGTTCCCATTTGAGACGCAAGAGTGTCTACGTCTTGTTCACTAGGATGCATAGCTTGAGTTGGTTGTGGCGCTTGTGGTGGGAAATAGCCTTCTTGCTGCACTGGGGTACCGCCATATTGTAAAGGTGTATTTGCGTATTGGGTTGAAGGTTGACCGACAGCAGGGCTGCCACTTTGTTGGTAGCCCGCAGGACTGGCTGCGACATGTGGCCGGTATTGATTCGGCTCGTCTTTTCTCCCAGGTCCGATTGCGTTCGGGGAGCCTGTGCCTAAGGCGTGATACATCGCGAACTCGGATATGTATGTGGAGCGGGGCCACCAAGGTTGCAGTTGTGGTCAAACGGTGAGATGTGTTTATGCGGTCGGAGATCGAGGTAGGGTATCGGTAAGCAGCGGAGGCCTGTATGAGGGCTTGAATTAGGGAATTAACATGCTGTAACGTGTTCGGCGCGGCGTAGACCACGAGCAAAAACTTGATGATCTGGCTCCATGTTGCACTTTCCCATGCGCAGTGTGGTCTGTGCGTCTGTCCCTCACATGCAAGTGATGCTTGACCGGAGACATGACAGGTTTGACGAAATCGACTGCTAATCGAGTATACGCGATACGAGTATATTGCCTCAAGACATGATTTAGACTTTGCCTGACATCCAGTAAAGTGGTGTTCATTTACATTGCAAGATTCCACTTGTACCACTCCTTGCTTCGATCTGTAGCCGAACCGCCTATGCCAGGATGGTCCTCGAAGCACGCATCTCGTCATTACGTAGGACTCGTGTGCACCAATTGCAATTGTAGCCCTATCAGCACTCCCACGCGACCGGTATGGCTTGTTAAATAGGCAATTGCGCCAGCCAACACCGTTCTGCGCATGTATTTCTCCAACAAAGCGTCATCGCTCATTCTAGCTTGTCCAGATGTGCCAGTCTCGTCAAAACCACTTGTTTACTCGTCTCCTCAATCTCACCCGCAAGAAATACTTCATCGAGAATCGCGTACACCTGTATAATCCGTCAGCTTCCGACCACTCTCCTCCACCCATGTTCCCAGCATACCTTGTAGAAGTTGAACACCAAGTCCAGCTCACAGACATTACCGAAGAAAGCATCTAGAACCTCCACAAAAAAATGTATGGCTTCAAGGTATGCGAGCTCGTTATCGTTGGTGTCGACGCATGCGCAGAAGAAGAGACCAGCGTATCGGCGATATATGATCTTCGACATGTTGCGGAACTCGACGAAGTTGGACTGGTGCTTTTGGTCGCGCGGGGCAATGAGGCGGTGGACCTGGGCGGCGGTCAGCAATGAACGTGAAGTACATTGGGATGTATATCGTCGATTGGTATGCGTGCGGGTTCGATGCGCTGCAAGGTGGCAGGAAAAGGGTGTCAAATACCTCGCCCTTAAGCTTGATCTTTTCTTCATCCTATGTCATGTAAGTATTGCGTCTTGCCATCAATGCCTGACCTGTCAACCTACGCTGTATGGCGCATACCATTTCGCCAACCGCGTCTTCCCTCTATCAAGCGCTGATTGTCAGCCGGGCGCAATTCTTCATAAGGATTCATTCAACATACTGTCGGTTCTGAATCAAAATGAATGACAGCACCATCTCTCCGGGTGCCTCACGAAGTCAGCGAGGTGCTGTCGGCGGGAGGGGTGACAGCACTCGTTCCTGAGCAACTGGCTCGTGCCTAGCGCATCCCTGCATGACATGTGCGGTGCCCCACTTTTAGCCGCAGGGCATCACGGGGTTGCAGATCACCGTTTACGTCTTTCGACTGATCCAAAGCTTTGTATGAAGAGCTCAAGTCTGTATAATTATAGCATCAAATTCTCTCCGGCAGACCTATCAAACATGTGTGAGACTGGTATACTTCTTCTGCAGATCCATGTCTGATCAAAGTCATCTTTAGCCATGACCATCATGCACGGTGCCTATACAATGAAGCCGATGGCCTCAATTGAAAGGGCGAGTGTTTGAACTCCAGATCGCCTGAGTAGTATTCAATCGTCCTATGAACCGCGTGTTCGCTTCTCTATGACCGCTTTATCATCCTTAAAACGCCAGGGTGACATCGACTCCAAAGGTGTTCAAGGATCTGCAGAGTATATCCGTTGGACGCTTTGGTCAAGGCTCGAGTCTACTGTAGGACAGCCCAATCCGTATATCAAAATCCACAGATTGAGTGCACTTGAACAAGGCGCGGGTATCACTGCAAGCACTTCTCTGAACGGTGGAGAGCCATGCAACGTAGCAATGGGGAAAGCGACCACTGCCTAGTCCAAGATCACGAGCCATGTCGATTATAATAGACACTCCAGCGAGGAGCCGTGTCGCTGCCCAGATGAATGTTGCAAGGACGGCTCTGTGCTTGCCAAGTGACGCACCTGACGTGTTGATTCGGAAGATTGCAATATAGCGCTGACGGTTGCAGGAGTCTGTTCGATAGCCTAAGTCGGATACAACCTGAAGGATTACACGAGTAACCGCTACGCGTCTGTGGAAGCGCTGTATGTAGTAGCAATGTATGGCGCGCTTGTGATGATGACCTGACTGTCGGAAAGCTCGAGTCGAGGCAAAATGACAACTTTCGCTTGCCGGCATCCGTTCACATTGTCAGGTCTTTTCTTAGCACATTGGTAGTGTTGTGTCTCACTGCACGCTTGCGTGGATACATCTGGTTGTCAAAACCAGCGCGCTTCATGGGCACAACGTCGGGGAGCAAGATTGTTGACAGTAATCGGCGACGAACGGATGCATGCATGTTATGGCCAAGCTGACTCGATGTATTTCCAAGGCTTGTGTATAAGGATCTAAGCTTCGAGTGCCTATCGGAGAATTGATAGGGCGCATCTTACCAATGGTACTGCGAAAGGTTACTCCAAACCCGCAGTCATGGTCCGAAGCCGGCTGCACGGCTATTGGTCCGGCGCGTCTTTTGCATTGACAGACGTGGTGGACGTGCGGATATCCGAATGTCCAGGTAAAAGAAAGACGTATCCCACCAGGCCTGATACCGTGGCGCAGCAGTGCCAATAGTAAGCTTCAGGCATTATTGAAATGAGTGAGCTGTTGGTAGCCAAGGGTTCGGTATTACATCGCAGCTGCCCCACGCTCGATGTTGATGGAGTACCTGGGTGACCTCCGTAGCCCACATTCCTCACCCCACTGCAGGCCTGCTCACATGTTTTCGCGACGGCGTCCGGTCCAGTGCCGCAACGCGGTGCGGGAAGCCATGTCGACCTGCAGGCGCCCACTCCACCGCATGCCACATTCGCACGGGGTTGTCGTACGAGAATCATAGTGTTACAGGTGCCCATGATACACAGGCCGCTCCTTAGGGACGAGAATTCTATTTTCCGTTGTCGCGTGTCAGTTGCTGTGCTCTGGGACCGACGCTGTGCATTGCTTCTGGAATATGATCGCCCACTTTGGGCCAGCGTGGTCGACCAGCGGATGCTTGCATGTTGTTTATGGCAAGGGACCACTTCGCGGCAAGCAGGGTCCTCGTACGCGATAGGGTGCAATGGTGCCTGAGCACTGCGACCAAGGAGGACGAATCTCTTTGTACTTTCCAGTGCAATCTCGATACACTTCCTCGAGACAAGCTGAGGGCTGTTCTCTGCGTCAAGGTTTAAGATTCTCAAGCTCGACCATTTTCACGTGATAGTCCCTTGCCCATGGGATGGCGTACCACAGTGAGCCCAGTGGTGGATCCTCCCAGACTCATGGGACTGAGGCCCAAACAGAACTTGACGTCGGTCGGATGGCTGCTGCAGAGGCTGGATCGCCCTGAGCACAGCCGAAAGCATTCCCGCGGTACTTGAGCGTGTCAGTAGTAGGGCAATAGTCGCGGTTTGTGACGTCGCTAAAAGACGCCGCCGATTTCGCCCAGCTGCTGTGAACTGCTGCGGGACGTCAGCGTCTGACGGCCAAGCGTTTTGGCCAGCGGCCGTCGAGCTTATCGCCTCAACATAGGCAAAGCGCGTATGTAATGCACCGGGTGGACAGGGTGGCGCACGCAAGGTGGACGGTTGAGGACATGGTGTCGGGCTCAGCACGGCGGTAGAAGTCAGCACGGTCGTGGATGAATGGGGCTAGGGTGCCTATCACCGCAGCTGGCCAATCGGCACGTCGTCGCAAACTCCCTTATCTCTCATGTTGAACATCTGGTTTGCTAATCTGAACACACCACGCCAAGACCCTCCGCTGCACTCTCGAAACTGCGACAGTGCGAAGGTTCTATGCGCCCATGGTTGCGATGCCAGGGCGTGGGCGTGCACGGTGTATTGCTGACAGCCAGACGAGGTTTCCCCTACCAGAAGCGCAGACGTAGCATCAGGGGGTCGCGAGACCACTCTTATCTCTGCATCTCCAGCAGCATTGGCCGGACGCGGCGAGCGTCGAGATAAGCTACATCGAACAATGACGCATCCAGCGTCCAACCAGCACGCGTCCCGTCGAGCAGCAGAACAAAGCTCCAGATCGCACGCGCGACCCCACGGCCTCGCGGCTGTGGGTGATGCACCTCGTTTATTTTGCCTCAAGTGTTGGCCCGTGGACCAGGATAGATAAGAGTAGCACCAAGTAGCCATCTCCCATAAAGCGGCCGGCCACGCTACCCTAGACAGCGATAGGCCTCCGAGATCTCCCATTGCGGGTGTATATTACTGCACTGCTCCAGCTTTAATTCAATCCTCTTCTCCCTTCCCCAGGCCCAGTTCGACATCCACTTCCCTCACCAGCGGTACATCACCGTTCTGACTCCTGCTCCATTGTCAATCAACCAGGAACTCGGTCAACATGTCCTACGCGTGGATTGGCCCACCGGCCCAGTTCAATGGCACTGACCCCATCACAGGCGGTGACTCTAGTGAGTACATTCCATCACGTCCTCGCACGTGTGAATCGCTACATCCGGTCCCGCACGACCAATGCGCCCTTCATAACCCCGGAACCTCCAAAACGCAGCAAACTGATAAACATCACCAGGAACCGAAAACTTGAACCAATGGTACGATGCTGGTGACCAGGCCTTTATCATCGTGGCTTCGGCCATGGTGTTGGTCATGGTTCCAGGTCTAGCGTTTCTCTACTCAGGTCTTGCGCGCAGAAAGTCCGCCCTCTCTCTGATCTGGGCCTGCATGTTCTCCGCCTCGGTCATCACATTCCAATGGTACTTCTGGGGATACTCGCTCGCCTTCGGCCCAAGCACAAATGGCTTCATTGGCAACCTCGACAAGTTCGGTCTCAAGGGCGTGCTTGGTGCACCAAGCCAAGGCTCTCCGTTGATTCCTGAGCTTCTCTACGCATTCTACCAGGTACGTTAAAACATGTTCTCTGCTTCTGCGCCACGCATTGCTAACACAATGCATAGATGCAATTCTGCTCCGTTACTGCTGCCATTATCGTCGGCTGTGTTGCTGAACGCGGTCGTCTGATCCCCATGATGGTCTTCATCTGGCTCTGGGCCACAATCGTATACTGCCCTGTCGCATATTGGGCTTGGAATGCAAATGGCTGGTTCTTCTTGTGGGGTGGACTCGACTACGCTGGTGGCGGTCCTGTCGAGATTGTTTCTGGATGCACCGCTTTGGCCTACTCCATGGTTCTCGGACGTCGCCAGGAGAAGATGATGCTCAACTTCCGTCCCCACAACGTTTCCCTGATCACCCTCGGTACCGTCTTCCTATGGTTCGGCTGGTTGGGCTTCAACGGTGGCTCTGCTTTTGGTGCCAACCTTCGCGCTGTCATGGCCTGCTGGAACAGCAACTTGACTGCCATGTTCGCGGCGATGACTTGGGTTCTTCTCGACTGGCGCCTGGCGCGCAAGTGGTCCATGGTCGGATGGTGCTCAGGTGTCATCTCCGGACTTGTCGCTGCCACTCCCGCTTCTGGTTTCATCCCACCATGGGCTAGCGTTGTTCTCGGCATCACCACTGGTGTAGTTGCTAACTTTGCTACCAAGAGTATGTTCTCCAAATCTACGGTCTCACTATGCAATTGCTAACAAATCATTAGTCAAGTTCTGGATCAGGATTGACGATTCTCTCGATGTGTTCGCTGAGCACGGTGTTGCTGGAATGGTTGGACTTTTCTTCAACGGCATCTTCGGTGCCGACTACATCATCGGACTTGACGGAGTGAACGCTGGTCTTGAGGGCGGTGCCATCACCGGTACTCCCGCTGCTATCTACAAACAAATCGCCTACATCGTCGCCGTCACCGCCTACTCGTTCGTCGTCAGTGCTCTGCTCGCATTTGCCATCGACAAGATTCCCGGCCTCAAGCTCCGTGCTTCCGAAGAGGCTGAGCTTCTCGGTATGGATGATGACCAGCTCGGCGAGTTCGCCTACGACTACGTTGAGGTCCGCCGCGACTACCTCGCATGGACCCCTGCTAAGGGCGAGCCCATCGACGGCGAGCACTCCGTTCCCCAGGGTGACCGCCACGGCATCCCACAACACAGCCAAATGCTCGAGGGTAAGGCACCGAGTGACAACGACTCTGGACACGAGCACACCGGTATTGGAGGAGACCGTCACGCAGTAGCCATGGGCGCGGAGCACGAGAAGCAGGTCCACACTTAGGATGTGTGTTTCCGCTCTGCTCTCTCTGCTTGATTTTTGTGTTTCAGCACTTGCAAAGTCACACTGTTCTGGATTTTTTCCCTCGAGATACCACACCTGCGTTTGCCACGTCCATAGATCGATATAGTCCGCGCACTGAACGCTTTTCCCACACACACTTTTGCATATTTTATCTCTTTTCGGAAAGTTTATACACTTGATATTTCAAGATCGGTACATATAATTCAAAACATGATACTCAAGCATTGTCTCGCCTGTGATTGTGATTGTGATTGTGCATGTTGCTTGCAGGTGTGCATGTGTATGCTGCAGTCTTCCCAAGGCCTTCCATCTTGACTGTCACCAAGCCGGGCGCTCAGCAAAGCATACTCTCCTTATCACACGCATGATCGACTTGCGCATCAGCGAAGGTGGCGCACTCATGGACATGTTCCTTCTCCCAGCGCCAAGACGGTCCTTATCTTCCTCCAGTCCGCTTCACTCCCACCGTGACCCAGGCTCTCCGATCGATCACATCTCCCCAGCATCTGCTCGCAAGAAAGCCTAATGACAAGAACCATGCTTTTGACACTTGAATCGTCTACGGATGTAATCATCATCACCCCAAACCCAACAAGGCGTCTTATCTCCCGGGCACCCTTTCAACACCTACCCAGTCCAGCTCCCATAGCCGTGGGCTGGCCAGCCACGATTTTGACAGCCATCCAATCTGCTGCCCGGCCGTTGGATATTTGTCAGGTCCCCAAGCGCGCTGCCTGCGACTGTTCGCCGATCTGCTTCGCTAGCTTAGATGTGGTAACCACTCGCGTGGTATGCCTTATCGGTGGGCTGGTGTGGGGGAGGCTGAGGCGCGGGTTGCGTGTGACGCCGGGGGTGTGGTGCGGTGGGGCAGGCATCACAAAGCGGCGACGAGGGATTGGTTTGTATGAAGTTATTGCATTAATGGGTCATGGCTAGGAGATGTCTAGTCTATTCCTACAAGAGTCAGCTGCTAGAGCTGTGGCATGGAGGTTTGAGTCGTTTGATTCGTCGTTTATCGACCGTAACTTCGTTTCGTCGTCACTTCTTTTAGAACAAAGCGGTTCCCAGCATCGCTCCACCGAGGAATCCAGCGGCAATGGGCAATCCAGCTCCACCGCCGTAGCCATAACCCATCGGACGGCCGTAGGGTCCAGCAGGCCTGACTATCCTTACATTCGGGTTGGAGTATGGGCCCTGCGCATACGGGTTGTAGCCGTATGCACCACGCGGCGCGAATGCTCCCCTAGGAGGCTCGATGTACACGTCGCGGCCCTGCTGGTCCTTGCAGAGGAACTGAGGTTGGCCAGTCTGGATCGCCTTCATGAGCGCCTCTCGAGCGCGAAGGTGAGCCATGTAAGCCTGGCGCTCCTGCTCTGCGCGACGGGCACGGCTTTGTTCGCGCTGCTCATGTGTCTGGCCCGTGATCTTGTCCTTGAGCTTGCGCGAGAACTTGCTCAGGCCTTTCGGTTGGTCAGCACCAGCAGCGGCCTTGTTCGTCGGTCGCTGAGGCAGTTCATCGTGGTCCGAGTCTTCTGCGGCGAGATCCTCCAGCGTCATTGTCCTATGCATTCTGCTGTGCTTCTTGCGCTCCTCCGGACTCAGCGTGCTGAGATACTGTTCGTCGTCGAACGGATGCACCCATGTACTACGCGGCGGATTGGCTGTGGTGTCGACGAAGAACTGGTGGCCCTCTTCAGGGTCGAATGAGCGCACCCATCCTCGTGGAAGCTCGCGCATTTCGTCCTCCATGGAGCGCCTGCGATCGGGAGGGATGCCATTCCTCTCCGTGCGATGGCCTGGACCATCAGTGGAAACTCGACTGATGCCAGGTTCGGGGGCGGAAGATGAAGATGAAGCTGTGGCGGCCTCATACGACGGCGGCGGCTCGCTCGGTGCTTGGGCCGCTGACATGTTGGAAGGTTTCGGCGAATTTATTCTGAGTAGGGGATAGTTTCAGGCGCAAATGAAATTACCGATCACTGCAGGTGCAATTTCAAGTAATGCCGTAGGAGTAGGGTCGTGTGATGTTGGTATCGAGAATCGTGGTCACAGAAACCAGTGACATGTGCATGATGGAAGTGTGGCGCCAGCTTAGCGCCACGATGACGTGCAGGAAACGCTGTGGCTCAGTCGTCCCGTTCCGCAGCTGACGCCCGTGGACATAGACTCAACGTTCGAGCACCATCCCGTGACAGTTTGCGAACGCCGTTCTTCCTGGACCATACTCAAAACTTGAAGAAGACCGTGAAGTACACGTGCTACCAGAGGCTTGACAAACCTCGTCCCCTTCACATGAAAGTAACTACAATAGGGCGCATGTCCGCCCCGCTGCTTGACCTCTACAACTAGGCCTCGGATCTCGCCGAGCGCGTGCCATCCGTCACACGATGTTCAGACTTCACTCTATCGAGGCGTATGGCGTGAGAAGCTCCGGGTCATGAGCTGGAACAGTGGAGAGGTTTCGGCAGTCATGGGTGCTGTACCTTGCATCCTCGTACGCCTCAACATCTACTCGGTGTACTACTGCATCCAACACCGCACATGCTTTTGCTGGGTTTAACTCCAGCAAACTCCCTCATTCGGCCTCATCGGACTTCTTGAGGGTTTGCTGGCATCAGTTCCGCACTCCAATATCTGAGCAGTGCTTGAATACGTCATTCGCTTTCCATCGACAACTAAGCACGGGATGCTATCGCGGCTTCTACAACACTTTTGTTATGGTGTTAGCATTCAGCCTTGCAGAAGAAACTACGAACATGGTCAACCCACGTACATGGGCGTAAACACAAGAACTAAGGCTCCACCAGCAAGGGATAGTGGACGGTCATTCGCATTCAACGGCCTTCCACATCGGGTGAATCAACATTGATCAGACTGACTGGGCCAAGAAGCCTCGCGGACGATTACATGTCTCACGATCACCAACACCTGCGCTTCCCCAGATCCAGTGTCCGCATCTGCCACTCGACAATCGGGTTAGAGGTCCCGTCCTGCGTCACTATACTCCCGTCAACTCATGTAGCTGTATCCTGGAAATTAAATCTACGTCTCGACCAGATGTGGACATCCCGCAGATTTTCCAAGTGTGGCAAGCCATTTTCGCAGACTTTGGCTGATGTGTCTTGCGTAGGTCGACTGTCCACCCTGTGGCAAGCAAAGCAACTCTACTTCTACTGCGACGGAACTCATTCGCAATTTCGTCCTAGAAAGAGCCGCAAAGTGCCATGTCTTGAATTCGTTCCGGAATCCGCGCCTTGCGGTCTGGCGCATCCCGTTGCATGTACTCGAAGGGACTTTGTGACTCCTTACACAAGTACCTGCATAGTAGCGATCTGCCTTGCGTAGCGTCGCCCAGGATTACTGCCACACCTCCACATCACAGCATCATGTCTTATGCACGCGACCAACCTGCCCAATTCGATCGTAGACAGCGCCGTTCATGTGAAGCATTCTTCACAGCCCAACATTAGAATTCAATAAATGGGTATATAGTCTTGGTGGAGATGCCGGGGCAACATGGGGCTGGCAACTCTGCATTCCGAGCTGCATTCCGTCAACACGTTGATAACTTCTTCATTTACGCAGACACGCCAATCTAATTTAATTGTCTGAGACTCTTGGTTTGGTCTCAGACCTGCCGTTCCTTCTCGCTCTTTACCGTCTGGTTCGGCGATCATGACGCTCTTGTTACTGTTTTTTGCGCAGCTATCCACCGTATACAGCCTACCAGCTGGAGACCTGCAGCCAAAGGACGTTGGCTTAGATCAGCGAGATATCTCAACACTTACCGTCCAGCCACCAACGACCAGTTACAGTACTGCCATTACTTCACTACAGTCCTTGTCGATAACCGTACTACCATCCTTGACAGGTGTATGTACGCCCTCAACGCGCAATATTAATTCTAAAACAAGCTTTACTGACGATTGTGTCAGAGTATTCTTACTGCGCTCCCTTCAAATGGTGTTTTCACGGAGGACCCGGTCCATGGACCTGGTGCTACGCAGACAGATAAGCCATTGTGTCCGCTCGAAACACCGCTAGTTCCTGGTCCGACTGTCCCTTTCCAGCCCGTATCAGCGAACATTTTCCAGCCCATCGAGTCCGGGAAGCCCGCACAATCTATTCCGTTCAGTGGTGGCCATTTTGTAAAGAAGGAGCACATTGTTGACGGGAGTGTACCAATTCAAACAAACAAATTCTACGCCAATTTCTTCCTTGGGGGGCAAGGAAACCCTGTGTGGACACACCCATATCATCTCGTCTGGGCGAAGGGTGATGGTGAGAGTGGCTCCAATGGCATGGCTATCAGCCACACAGAACGCACTCAATTTGCGTATGGCCCTCCTAACTCCGGTCCCATTCCGCAATTTTTCATTTCCCCGATCGGGATCCATCATATAGTGCTCTCCGCAGAAGAGTTGCGTAACGACACTGTTCTATCAGTTGAGGAGCTGAAAGCCTTCTCCGTCTACGCAAACTTTGCACCGTCCGCCGACTCTCCAGTCGTAATGACTCTACCCGTGGTGCAGGGCATGGGAATGATCACGGCCATATACAACAAAGCAAGACCTATGATTCGAAGTGGTGTCTTTTTCCGCTCCTTCGACTATGTCAAGACTGTCAACCCCGGAACATTCAAATGGCGTGTCAAACTCAACGATAATTCCCAGTGGCTCTTTTACGTTACACCGCTCAGTTCTCAGGGCATACCGCCATTTAAATTGGAAGACAGCTCCGCCATTTCAGGCCCTTCTGACTTCAAAGGGATGATTCAAGTCGCCAAGAACCCGGTCGGAGCTTCGGGGGAAGATTCTTTTGACGCAGCCGCCGGAGCTTATGCCGCGAGTGCAACTATCTCTGGCACGGTAGATGGAACTAGCGGTAGTTACACACTTGAGTGGACCAAGGGTGGTGTTCAGAGTAAAACCTTGCTCATGTACGCGCTACCACACCACGTGGAGTCCTTCGATCAAGAAACAAAAGGAGCTTTGACAGACATCAGGCTTGTCACGACGACAAAGGGCTACGCGCGGGCTGTACTTGCCGATAGCATCACAATGCTTGAAAACGATCTTCCAACCAGTATCGGATTCGCTCCTTGGGCAAAGAACCAGAACGGCGGTGCAGGCGGGACTGAGAATGTCGATCTGGGTACGGCAGCACTTGCCCTTGTCAACAGTGCCAGCCACGCGGAGCTGAGTCAGGACTTCATCGCGCAAACCAAACTAAACAGCATGTACTACTCTGGCAAGGGTCTCGCCAAATTCGCTGCTATTTGCTATACTGTGAGCAACATAGCTGGCAATCGCAATCTCGCAGCATCTGGACTACTCAAACTCAAAGACGCTTTCAATGTCTTCGTTAACAACACTCAGCCTGAGCCTCTTGTCTACGATACTGTCTGGAAGGGTGTTGTTTCCAATGCTACGTATAAGGCACCTTACGATCCGGGGCTCGACTTTGGCAACACACTGTACAACGACCACCACTTCCACTACGGGTATTTCCTCTACACTGCAGCGGTCATTGGCTACCTCGACCCAGACTGGCTTGATGAGGGTAGCAATAAAGCCTGGGTCAATACGCTTGCTAGAGACTACGCCAACCCTGTGACAGATGAGTACTTTCCTTTCCAGCGCTCTTTCGACTGGTTCCATGGACACTCCTGGGCCAAAGGTCTTTTTGAATCTTCCGACGGCAAAGACCAAGAATCTACTTCCGAGGATACGTTTGCGACATACGCACTCAAAATGTGGGGTAGAATCATTCGCGACTCCAACATGGAGGCGAGGGGTAACCTACAGCTCGCAGTGCAAGCACGCAGTCTCCGCAACTACTTCCTCATGACTTCGGACAACCAGAACCAGCCTCCGTCGTTCCTGCCTAATAAGGTCACTGGCATTCTTTTCGAGAACAAGATCCATCATACGACCTATTTTGGATCCAACGTAGAGTACATTGAGGGCATACATATGATTCCTCTCAATCCAACCTCTGCATATACTCGTGGGGCGAAATTTGTGAAGGAAGAGTGGGATACGTACTTCAGCAGCGGCCGGGTCGATCAAATCCAGGGCGGCTGGAAAGCTATCCTTTACGCAAATTATGCACTCATCAATCCGCAAGCCGCATACGATTTCTTCGCAGACCCAAATTTCAACACACAACTGGATGGCGGCGCCAGCCGAACCTGGTACCTTGCGTACACAGCAGCACTACTTGGTGTGCAAAATGGTAACGTTCAGGCGGACATGCGTTACAACAACCCAGCGTCGAGCACGCCGAAGAGTTCGGATGTTCCTGAGAAGATGGATTTTGCCTCTACACCATCACGGGTGAAGACTTCTACCGTCAACGCACCTGCCTCTACACCCTCGCCGGCGAAGACTCTCTTTGCCAACGCAGTCATACCGCCGGATAACCGACCATGGCCCCATGGTTTCAACTGGCCGAAGAAGCCCAATGCAGTGAAGACGACGTCCACGTCTAAGCCAGCAAAGGCAACAAGCACACTATCAAAACCTCAGGGCTCGGTGCTGCCAGTACGAACATCTGTCAGTGCTACCACTGTAGCCGCGGTTTCGACACCACGGGTCATGCCATTGCCTGCACCAGTCGGACCAGTGAAGCCTAAGCCAACGACTACGGTGCGCAAGTATGATATACCGGACATGAGCTGGGCGTTCCAAGACGTACCGCCGGCACCTTGAGCTGTCAATTGTCAAGAGGCAAAGGATATAATGATTAGCTGAAGATGGGATGAATTTTGGACGACTAATGGATTCAAATCAAGGCTTATGGGTTATGTTGATATTATTGGTGTCTGATTGCACAGGGGTGGCTGGGTTTCGCTGGAGGATTTGTGTAAATAGATATTAATTTGTGTATAAACAATGGATACAATACGAAGCTAGTACGCGGCGAGTCCTTGTTGCTTCTCCATGTCACAACCTCCCTCAAGTGCTTACGAAGGTGGTTTCACTGCGATATCCGCACCGGCTAATCATTTGCAAGACATGTTCCGATGACGGTGTGCCGGTGACATATGCACATGCACAACTTACTCGTACTGGCGTGGTGGCTAATGCAGATGGCGCATGCGCACGACCGTGGTTGACGGCCCAAGACATTGGACCCTCAGCTGCCACCCGAGTTTTCTCTCGGCGAAGGAAGAAGTGCGCAAGACGAAAGATAAGACATGTGAAGGCTTGATTGTCTTGACCCAAGCCACGATGGGTTCCTATAATGACCACAACGAGCACATGGTGGTGGATGCGACAACACACCTTGTCATCAGCGATCACACAACAAAGGAAGTATTTCGAGCACCTTTGTTTGGTACGGTAGCATGCCATGTGACAAACGACACGCCCGATCCTCAACGACCTCCCAAAATCCTGCGTCCGCCAAGCATTCTATTTTTACCCACGAAAAGGGTTGCACAGCCACAAGATGCGACATTTTTGGTAGTGATTAGCCCTCCGCTCGGTGTCGCGTAACCAGAGCCGCTATTGAGTACGTCATCCGTCAAAGGAGCGGATTGTTGCAGCGACTGAGTTCTGCCGCGTGGACTATGAAGCAGCGAGATCTTTGATGATGGAGGATTGAATTGGAGGAGCTGGCACAGGGAAATTAGACCCGCGCCGTTGTTGGCTGAGCCACGGGAGGTCTGGAGCAGGGGCTGTGCGCTTTGTTTATAGGCCGGGCGTTGATGGTAGCATTCTTGAGCTCGCGGGCCCTTGAGGGTTCATACCGGTAGCCAAGCAGAGCACGCGAGCGTAGCGTGTCTCGTGGCGTTGAGTAACCAGCGTAGCAGTGCGAGGTATACAAAGAAAGCTGCTGCTGCTGCTCAGTTGTGCGTTGCCAACAAACGGTCCCCAGAGTCGAATCGGCGCAGCGTAGATCCGCATCGCCCATCCCTAGTGCTCGTGTTCTCGACCACATGGAAGCTCAACGATCATCCTTCGATAGCCTCTAGCCCACCATCTGTGAACCGAGCGCCGCGCGTCGCTGCCTAATTGGGTCCTCCGCCCGTCGCCCCTGCCCGTCGCAAATGCCAAGGAGTAAGGTTTCAGGACCATAGCCCCAAACCCGACCTTTTCCCCAGTGCTGCTCGATTATCCTCTCGTACAACTTGTTCGGCGCCTCTGTCGTCTGTCTCTCGTTTCACCTCTGCCAGCTCTGCGACACCTCCGCATCTTCCGTCTTCCATCTTCCCAGCAAGCCGACAGCGTGTTTGCATTCCGCACATTGTTACCAGCGTTTGCCTTGTATTCTGCTTCCGACCAGGCACGAGAAAGGTTGAACCTGCGGCCAAAGCACCTTTTAATTAGACGTTATTTCCTGCTACAACCCGACATACCATCAACCCTTTAGACGCATTCCCATTGCACACAACACCCGCACTTCGACGTCACTACCGACGACCGCCCACGGGCGAAGACAGCCATCATGAGAGCGCACACAACATATTCCGCCATGCTGGCACCATTCATATTACTCGCGTCCGCGCCGCTGGGAGTACTAGCCGGCGACGTCCTCCAGACCAACGGCTACAGCTCGTGTCTGAACGGCCCCGCAGAGATCAAGGTCAACAAGCTGGATATTCAGTTCGACCGGGGCACGAAGAAGGTCGTTTTCGATGTTTCGGGCACCAACGAAAAGGAGCAAAAGGTCATGGCAACCCTCATCGTCAACGCCTATGGCAAGGAGGTCTACAAGAAGCCCTTCAACCCATGTGACGAAGGCACCAAAGTCGACCAGCTGTGTCCAGGTACGTCTTGAAACAATCATCGTAAAATTCGCGTCTGACATGTAAACAGTGCCATCGGGTACCTTTGCCGCCAAGGGTGAACAGACCATCGACGAGAAGTACCTCAAGGACATTCCCGCCATCGCATTCACCATCCCCGATATCGACAGTCAAGCTACCATGCAGCTCAAGGCAGTAGATGGAGGACAGGACCTTGCATGCATCACATCACAGGTCACCAACGGGCAGTCTCTTTCGACCAAGGGCGTCCAATACATTGCAGCCGGTATCGCAGGTGCTGCGCTTCTTCTATCTGGTGCCTCCGCTTTCGCCAGTGCGGGCACGTCCGGTGCCACCGCCTCGAGTCCCACTTTCGGCGACATCATCGGCTGGTTCCAGGCCATGGCTCTGAACGGCATGATGAGCGCCGATGTCCCCGGTGTCTACCGCAGCTGGTCCAAGAACTTCGCCTTCAGCACGGGTCTGATTTACTGGGAGGACATGCAATTGTCCATCGACGGCTTCCGTAAGAACACCGGCGGTAACCTCACGCAGAACAGTGTTCCATTCCTCCAGAACGCCACCCTTGTACACGTTGATCAGAAAGTGAACTTGGCTAAACGCGCCCTCCTATTCGCTCGCGACGAGCTGAACACCGACCTCAGTGGCAATGCCACAGAAGGCGCAGACGACGGCAAGGTCGTACACATGGTCAAGGGCATCCAGGGCTTTGTCGAGGAGTACACTATCCCAGACGGCAACGCTTTCATGACCGTCTTGCTCGTTTTTGCCATCGTCATCGCAGCCATCACCGTCGGTATCTTGCTCTTCAAGGTCATTCTCGAAACCTGGGCTCTCTTCGGCAGCTTTCCCAAGCGCCTGACCAGCTTCCGCAAGCGTTACTGGTGGACTCTGGCAAAGACCATCACCAACTTGGTCCTTCTCCTCTACGGTATTTGGGTGCTGTACTGCGTTTACCAATTCAAGAACGGAGACTCCTGGGCCGCAAAGACGCTTGCTGGTGTCACCCTGGCCGCCTTCACCGGTGTGTTGGTCTTCTTCACCTGGAAGATCTGGAGCATTGCGCAAAAGTTCAAGAAGCTTGAGGGTAGCCCATCTGCTCTTTACGACGACAAGGAGGTCTGGCGTAAGTACAGCCTGTTCTACGAGAACTACAAGCAGAGCTACTGGTGGCTCTTTATCCCAGCTATCATCTACATGTTCGCTCGTGGATGTGTCATTGCTGGAGCAGATGGCCATGGTCTTGCACAGGCTGCTGGCCAGCTCATCGTCGAAGCTCTCCTGCTCAGTGTTCTCCTCTGGTCTCGCCCCTACGCTCGCAAGTCTGGCAACTGGATCAACATTGTCATTCAGGTTGTTCGTGTGCTTTCAGTTGTCTGCATTTTGGTCTTCGTTGAGGAGCTCGGCATGTCGCAAACTACCAAGACAGTCACCGGTCTCGTACTTGTCGTTGTCCAGGCTTCGTTGACTGGTGTTCTCGCCATTCTCATCGCTGTCAACGCCATCATCATTTGCTGCAAGGAGAACCCCCATCGCAAGAAGAGAAAGGAGGCTGGTAAGTTACACAATCCACAACAGACCAAAATATCCACTAACAGATACACAGAGAAAGCCCGGGACATCGACACCCTCACCCCCCTCGATGCACGCAACTCGCTCCTCATGGACCCACAAGAGCATAGCAACAAGCGCAGCTCATTCCCCGTTCCCTTCGGCCCCCGCGCTGGTGGTTACGACCAAGTTCCGCTCTCAGAGCAAAACACCGCCTACAAGGGTGGCTACAGCGACCAGGGTGTCCTCCTTGCTGATGCCTCGACATTCGGCAGGTCAGGTTCTCACGCTCGCAGCTTCAGCAGTCAGCGAGATGACAGTCCTGCGCGACTGCAAGACCCTGTAACCTCAGGCTACCACACAACCGGCTACAACTCAAACGCCCCATGGCAACCTGCGCAACCGCGGGGAGCGACCGGATACTAGAAACCACCCATACCCCTTTTCTCATCAAAACGATCTCATAGTGTAAATTCCGGCCATCTTTAGCCGCCCTTCGATGGCCGCTTGTGTATATCGCGCTCTCCTTTGTTGTTATTTTAGCATGGCATGGCATGCCAGATCTCTCGTCTTGTATCTAGACGAACCGAACCAGCACAGTCTCAAACTTGCATATAGGGCGGTGTACACATCTCTTCCAGGGGGTTTCAACGGTGCAACAACTTCTTAGATAATGCCAGCTTCCTTGATGCGCGAGCCGCCCAACAACAACTACCCTATATTTACGAATTTTTCCTTGCTTGTTGGAGAAAGATTGGTTTCTAGAGAGATACAAACTGATTGTAATCGCGATGAAAACGCATGTGGGCCTGTGGCTGCTGCGATATGTGGATATTTTCTGTTGGTTGGTTGGGTACTGGAGGATTGGAGAGGGTAGATGAATCACATACAAATTATTACAAAGCAAACGAGTTTCATGCCTCTTCTTCTCGATGTGTAAGATGATAGTTAGAAAAGACCTGTCCAAAGCATGTTTCGTCTGCCGAGTTCCTGTCGATTGGGTCTGCGAAAGCACGTGCGTTTCCAGAACTTTTCGTTCCCGGAAGCCGGATTGTTGGGACTTGTCGTGCATCCCCTGGAAAAGCAATAAACGCCTGCGTCTGCAGTCAGATGTAGGCGTGGCTTGGTACGTCCTTGTCAACGGCGCCACGATGAGCCCCAGAGTTTATCATAATTCTCGCGGCTTCCGTTGCCATGATTTCTCTCGTGGCACTTGGTCGAATACCTGCCGAACGCATCCGCAAATAGCGAACTACAGTAGATCTCCCGCCGATTCGCGCGCCGTCGCGCCTTGGTGGCGCGCTGAAAATGGCCATCGTGGATGCAGGTACCCAGTAGACAAGGCTGGAAACAATAAAGCTAAGATGGGTAGTGCGGCTGAGGCTGAGCTCAAGTGTGATAAGAAATTGGGGAGTAGATACCTAGGGGTCCTTCGCTCGTCTCTTCTTTCTCAATTCTGTCGACTTCTTGTGTCGTTCGATTTATCTCGCCTTCTACATCTGGGAGTTTGGGCGTTTTTGGTGGCACCACTGGAAGTGACGAGGAACCTTTTGTACCTGCTTGAGTCTCGTCGTACCTGAGATTGCGGAATCGCACTTCAGCTCCTGGTTCTTTCGATCATCCTATCGCTATATTGGTTACGAGGATATCCACGATTCGCTATCGACTCTTCACGATATTATTTCTACAGCCTTCGCTGTATCCTTACTCCAACGGCATCGAACATCTCTCGCCATGCGTCGCTCCATCCTGCTCTCGGCCACGGCCACTCTCCTTCCACTGACAGCCCTCGCACAATCCTCTTCATCCAAACGCGGTCTCTGCCACGTCAAAGAGAACGGCAATACAGCTGACGACAAGATCTGGACCTCCGGCCCCAGCAGTCCCACCTGGTACTATAACTACGGAAAAGACCCATCCGCCGCCTACTCCTCTGACAAATCCCTCCAATTCGTCCCCATGCTCTGGGGCGCCAGCCCTCAAGATAGCGGCACACCTTTCTACGACTCGGTCAAGCGCCAAATCGACTCGGGCGCAAACATCAGCTATGTCCTCGCTTTCAACGAGCCCGACGGCACGCACACCACCGGCGGCTCCAACCTCGAAGTCAACCTCGCGGCCGCGCGCTGGAAAGCCGAAATTGAGCCGCTGAAGCAACTCGGCATTAAGCTCGGTGCGCCCGCAGTCACCGGCGCTCAAAGCGGCTGGAACTGGCTGGACAATTGGTTCAAGGCGTGCAACGGCGGGTGCAATCCCGACTTCATTCCCGTCCACTGGTACGGCAATTTCGAGGGCATGATGAGCCATGTCGGGCAGGTTACGAATAAGTGGCCGAATCTGACGGTGTGGGTTACCGAGTATGGGTATCCGAATAAGGGGCTCGAGGAGACGCAGATGTTCTTCAATATGAGTGCGCAGGCGTTTGATCGGTGGCCGTAAGTTTTTGACCGTGGAGTTGACGCAAAGATGGGGACTGACACTCGACAGCAACGTCACCCACTACTCGTACTTTGGCGCTTTCCGCTCCTCGGTATCGAACGTTGGTGCCAACGCTGCTATGCTCACGCAGAACGGCGAATTGACGGATATCGGATCGTGGTACATGGGCGGCGCGGCTACTAACAATATCCCAAAGTCGTCCAGTGCATCGCGCAAGACGTTGTTCGTCTCTCAACTCTTCAGCGAACCGGACAACTGGAAAGTCTGCTCGGCATTGTTCGCGTGTGCGTGGTTATTCCTGGCCTAGTCGTACCAGCTTACCGGCACGGCTGACGTGCATATGAGCAACTCTGCAACATTTTGGTGGTTCCACTTGTACTTTGTGCTCTTGCTCCTGTCTGGACCAACTGGTCAGCTGAGCGTGGGTGAGAGGATGGGTTGGGCGAATAATGTGTTATATGCTGTGGGATTGACGAATCTGGTTCGATGGTTCACGGAGGGTGTGGAGATGAAGTTGTGGGCTTGATTGTGTTGGGGTGCTACATCTAGCAGATTGGTCGACGAGAAACAAGGACTAGGTGGAGAGCAGATGTGATGCAGAGTTGTAAATGTTCAATATTGTTGTACGTTGCATCTGGCCTGCAGATAGTATCGCGAAAAGGACTAGCACATGTACATCGTTCTACGAGGTAGTCATCTCGCTATCTCTCCGACTCTCGACCCTCTCTAGTGGCGTGAAGTCTTCGTCTAACAATGCTTCAGGGTCAACAGGACCGATGTCCTCTTCCGCTCTCATGGCCTTAGTCTTCGACACAGTAAGCATGGACACAGAGTAAGTACTATTCTCAGAAGACACGGCCTGACGAACTCCCCTTCCACGCCTCGAAGTACCCCGCTTCATCAAATCCTTGAGCATATCCATCGCCCTAGACCCGGCGCTCGCACTCTCTACCGCCGTATCCATATCAACATTGCCATCGCCATCACCATCCTTCACCTCCGTCTTCACCTCCTCTACCAACGGCGAACCCCCCGTCAAACTCTTCCTCCTCTTCGCACTCGCCACAAGCGCCCCCCAAAAATCCGCCTTCTCGCCCCCCCCAACTCCTTACAATTCTCGGGCCTCAACACCCCCTCGCTTTCCTCCACCACCCTCTCGAACACAGGGAACTTAGGCGTAAGCGGCGTGTGCACGCCAAATTTCCTGCCCCAGCGACACTCACTCGGATAATCGCAGCTGGCCCAGCAATTCTTCTTCTTGCCGATGCCAGAGCCACTGCCGCGGCGCCAGCGGCCCATTGCTTTCCATCCCGCGTAGTCGAATTCGCTGGCGCAGGCGCGGTGCCGCTTGGTGCGCCGTGAGACGGGCTTGCGCCAGGCTTTGATGGTCGTGGTGCCGGAGCAGAAGTTGTGGCCCTCGTCGAGGCAGCGGCGCGTGGCGCCAAGGTGGTATTTGCGGTGGCATTGATGGCATTGCCACATCCACGATAGAGGGGAGTCGGGGGCAGATGTCGAGGGTTGGAAGGGAGGTGAGGGTTGGGCGGCGGAGATACGGTTTGGTAGTGTGGCTGGTATGATGGGTAGGAGTGGGGAGAATGGAGATGGTGGGATGGAGAGAAAGGTTGGCTTGAATGGCGTGGGGTGGATGCGCAGATGGCTGCTACTGCGGGTTTGGGTTTGTGACATTTTTGGAGTGATATTTTCGGGACAGTGCAGTATATGCGCCGGGATGTTCGTCCGTGGTAAGACCTGCTTCTGCAGAATGAGAAAAGTCCTGCTTTGCTTTCGAAGTGAAGTGTTTTAACAAAAGTCAAAAGAAACGATAAGAGTGACAGTCGAAGTCGATTTAGCCTGCCTTAAGCGGACACTTTACTCAAAGTCAAATGAAGCACATGATGGTTTCACGTGCTCCCTACATAGCCATCGTTAGTGATATCTCTTTGTGAGTGGCCGGCGAAGTCGTGACAAAGCTATCCGGTCAAACCAGTCTTTCTTTGTACATATGATACGCAGAGTCTGCCATACTAGAATTGCGATGGAAGTGTACTTTGTTCGAATATACATAAAGCAGGCGTCGCAGAACCCGTCCACGGCCATCTAGAACTTTTCCTCCTTTGTCTCGGGTGATCTTTTGGCGTCCTCGAAGCTTTTCAATTTCTCCCTGAGCTATTTTTGATTACGTGGCTGCGGCGTTTTGACCAAATGATCATTTGAAAACTATGCTATAGCCATCCGTTCGAGCAATTCGAAGTGATCGGCGTCATAGATCGGCATTAAGATACGGGTACTCCTTTGGGGTAAATTGCGCCTCTTTGACTGTCTTTTCGCATGCTGTGTCCTGCACAAGAACATTTCGTGTCGTGAGATGTGTCATTACTTTGCTATGCTCTTTTGTTTCGCATCTGTGATTCAATGTGATTGTGCTGTAAAGGTTATCTCTAACATTTTAAAGGCTGTAACAAGTCGAGATGTAATCCGCGCTTCCGGTCGTACAAGTCTTCTATTTCCTTAACAAGAGTATGTGTATGATAAAAGCTTCAATGTTCTCGAATACGCACCAGTTCGTGCGCGCTCTGCTTAACCTCTGCTACGAGGAAGAGTAATGGTGTTTTACGTCAGTTCGAACAGATCTAAAAGCGCATAAGTTAACATCGGTTTTTGAAAAAGTCCCTGGCTATACAGCCTTAGCTATAGCTGAAGTGCTGTATGTGTCCAGTTTAGGAGGACAGGCACGAATTGCTGAGCCACCTGGTGACGCTGGCTTATTCTAGCCAGCCTCATACATCCTTTGCACACCTTCTCCTATCATGTAGCCAATGGCTGATATATCGCGGGTATCCGAGAGGCGTGTCTTTGGGGCGCGCATCAGGACGACATCCAGTAGCTCAGATGATTGGTCTTTGCATCCTTCTCGACTGCAAGAAGACGTGCGAGTCGTGCATTGCGTACGCACTTGCGTCAGAGCCTGAAGTACGAGGAGATTACATTTCAGGCAACAACATTGAGGTAAGCTTCGCCATCTTTACACTCTCGTGTCATGCCGCACGATTGGGGACGTCGGACGGTAAAATAGTGCACAGCCGCAAGGCACTAAACCTAATCTGGTAGACCTTGCGACGAAACAACTTCAGACTTGCGCTTCTCGGACTGCAATGGCGGCCGACGGAACGCCTGTTTCCCCACATCCGTCTGAGATATGCATTTCTCGTCAATTCCACGACCATCCTGCACCCCTAATAGGCTCGTCCGGCGCACAATACTGCTCATTGGCAATCTTGTACGACAGCAACATCGACGTCCAATCGAGGTTCTAGTTGCGAAATTCATCGCCACAGCCGCGGCAGGAACAGATACCCCCAGCAACTACGTCAATAATTGAGAGCACCGGCATATCGCGTGGCTCGATTCGTACGACTGGCGTCCCGTCTATCTTGAAGTCGGTCGGAAGTTGGAAGGCTGAAGTAAAGCCCTGGAGTCATACGCGGACTTCTCCAACAGGGCTACATGGTGGACGTGTTCTTTAGAGGCGGTGTTATTTCAACATCTTGGTACCGTCATTCTTGCTGATATTTGTTTATAAGTTGAGGTGGAGATATTGAGAGCGCTTGGTGTACTAGCGGTAAATTGTTCTTTCTTCTCTTCTTGCACTCCTTCACACACTTGTATATTATCATGGTGTACACTGGAAAACCGAGTCGCGGATGCGGCATGTGTAAGAGTCGGAGAATAAAGGTACGTCTGAAGCGTGCGTCTAGCAATATATATGTGGTGTGGTCGATCGACTGGCTTACACTTCGCAAGCTTTACCTAACTCGATGCTAACGTGTTGCAGTGTGACGAAAGGCGACCAACATGTGGCAACTGCAAGAAGTCCGGACGAGACTGTCCAGGCTATCCGGATGAATTCGATCTGGTATTCCGAGACGAGAACAAGGCTATGGCCCGGAAGGCGAAGAAACACTCTGGATCAGGTCCGTCTAGGAGCAGTACCGGAGCCTCAAGCTCGCATACTTCTCCACATCTGTAAGTGCCCTACAGCTGATTGGTTCACCCTATTCCGAGACAAGCTTTGGTAGCTTTTGTGTACTATCATGCAATCACACAATCGCATGAGGCTGATGACCAGACAATCGCCAAATTGCGACAGTAACTAACTGTGACCAGTTCAACAGACCAGAGCTTCGAAACATTGTCAGATCCCAGTTCTTCCTTGGTTGTGAGCGACAGGAAATCTCGAACGCCTTCAGATCCCACGGAGCAAGGCCAACTAATATCTTTTGCCCAAGAAATGCAAACACCACTCTCACTTGATCAAGTTTTCGACTTCGAGTCGTTTGAGTGGAATTTGAACGCGGTCCCTGCCACCATAATAATGCCGCCCGAATACGAAGCTGTACCATTCTTCTTCAAGAACTTCATAGCTCTGCCACAACAAGCCGAATCTACCCGTGGCTTTCTAGAATATCTTGTTCCACTGTACAACAAAGCGCGTCCTTCGTCTGTTCTTCATCTTGCAACCACCGCCGTCGCAATGGCAACATGTGGCCAGTACCCTGGCCGGCAAGACCTCCTCCGCGAAGCAGTATCTACGTATGGCAGGGCTCTCAAGAAACTCAACGATGATCTCAAGGATCCTGTGATGTCGAAAAGCGATGAGACGGTGCTTGCTATTCTCATGTTCTCTTTGTATGAAGTGAGTAAAACCTTTGCGTCTGCACAGTTTGCAGTGGCCTTTTTTCTTGTTTGTGCACCCCTTCTCGTGCCGGGCTGACTATTTACAGACAATTATGAGTACCGACGACACAATCACAGCATGGGGAAACCATGTCGATGGCGCCGTGGCCCTGACCAAGCTCAGAGGCACAGATCAATTCAAGGATGAAATGAGCCATGCCATTTTCCGAGCTGTTCGAACAATGATGGTATGTACTCGCCCTTAGCACGGATATTACTCCACTAAGCTATCTCAGATCACAAGCTGCGTCCAGCGTTCCAAACCAGTAGTCGAATTCCCGGGAATCAAAGGTTGGGTCGGCAATGGCGAATTCGACGACGAAAACGTCGCGAATCGCCTCACGCTTATCTGCATCGACCTTCCAAGTCTTCGTGCGCGAGCAAACGACCTTACTACAACGCCCCACGACTCCAGCAACGAGTCTGAGGCAAGGCAGATCCTTGAATTTGCGCAAATGGTAGACGGAAACCTCGCCGAGTGGTACGCCACGTTGCCAACAGAATGGAAGCATACTACCATTGGCATTGTGAGCGAAGTGCCTGGGATAGAAGATCTCGCGGTCACTGAGAAGTGGCCGGGCGAGCAACACATCTATAATGACGTACCGCTGGCCAGTATCGTCAACGACTACCGCGTGTGCCGCATTTTCTGCAGGCGAGTCATAATTGCTTGCCTTAATTGGTTAAGCATCTCTGGTGACATCGACGAAACGGGAGAATACAACCAGTCCCTGTTCGTCATACAGAAGATGGTAGACGACATCAGTGCATGTGTACCTTTCCACTTGGACTACGAATTGCAGGTCGTGGCGAAGGAGATGGGCCAGGAGCAGAATGGTAAGTCGCACCGATCGAATGATACAATCAACTCGACTGACATTTACGTGTTGTAGCTGCAGAAGCATTCGGAGGATACTCACTTGTTTGGCCCCTGTACGTCGCCGCAAATGCTGAAACAGTACCGCAAGCACAGCGCGATTGGCTATTCGGTCGCTTGTCCGTCATAGGCACAAAGTTTGGGCTTAGCAGTGCACAGGTACTTGTACTGGCGAGGCGGCATGTACTCACATGCTCGCCTATATTCGACATGCCTATGGTACCCGTCACCAATGCGTATACCGTTGTTTGAGAGTTGGAGCTGTTGATGTCTTGTTAGTAGTATAATGGCGGTCCATACGAAAACTGGGGACACCATCAACATCAAGGAAGGAAAGAAAGGAATAGCAAACCTCGAGGTCTAAGAGCAGCTTTTCGATGAGTAACGATTGTATGATAGCTGTACAGAAGCATGATTGTTCATAACGTAGTATTATATAAGTTCATCAGCGACACACAGTAAGGCATCTGTATCATCACATATGTTGCTCTACTACTATTCAAATGGGTATCATTCAAGGAATACTCGTCTCTGGATGCCGAAAAACATATTAGCTACCGAAATCCCCTGTTCATTCAGCATCTGCTTCTTCGCCCACGTGCTTTCGTCATCCGCTCACAAGACATAACAAAAGGAGATATGCCCAAACCGCTTCCTGAAAGAAATGCTAATACCGACAGCCATAAACCAAATCCTGCTGTCACACACTCTCCGAGTATCGCGTAGCTTAATATCGGAAGATCATTCGCTTATTCCACGTTTCCGGTTTATTTCGTTCGGGACCGCGCATTCGATTGCCTGGGACCATGTCAGCATGCAACACCGCCAGTATTTACAGCACTACCACCTACCCTTCTTGCGCCGCATTCCACGTCTTTACAAAAGCCTTTTGCGTCTTGTCTGCATAATTCTCCGCGCTTATTTCCTTCACGCCGACTTTTGCGCCATCCTTTGTGAAGACGACGTTCTTCTTCTCCAGCTTGTGGACGCCGCGCTCGGCGAGTTCGTTCGTGTACAGGAAAATCTGGAAGCGCATATGCGTTAGGAAGCCTCATACATGATATGCACGAGTATGCTGACCTGATATCCCACCCACGCGACAACTCCCACGACGGCGAACAGGACGACAAGTGGTAGTAAGTTTGATGCGCCCATGGTTGCTTATGACGTAGTGCGGTGGGGTAGGTAGATCGAGGAGTAGCGAGTGGAGACGGCGCAGCGTAGATATTGGTATGTATAGCTGCGAAGTAAGTATGCGGATGTGCAAAATCTCCCCTTCGAAAGTATGGCTAGTGGTTCAACAGCTGCAGGGTAGGTGGCTTGCCGCGTAACACGTGAAACGGTCCGATGCAGGATCGTCTTAGCGCGGAACGGGATCAGGGTCCGCCGATCAAGTTTGATCCGATCTTGTGATGGTTTGGAAGTGTCACGCTCATGATCTTGAAGAGGATGTTTATCCTGCTGATGTCCTCTATGTACACTCCATCAAGTCCTTTACATACCGAGCGTCGACATTGTCGCCACAGACCTCGGGATGTTTCATCGTATATTACAGGCGCATGTGAGCACTTGCTTCTTCGAGCAAGCATCATGTTCGCAAGAGGACAGGTAAAACGAGTAAAACGAGAATTAACCGGAGTCTGGCCGTCGGTCCTGACGTCCTGCGATGCTGCGTATACCTTCAAGTTGTTCAACGAGCAAGCTGCTAATACTACGTATACCTTCAGGCTGTAAAATCAGCAAGGTGTGTAGCACATGTCCGCTTATTATTGTCAATCAACACACGCAAGTCTCGGAACATGGGATAGGATTTGAACTGTAATTTTTTCAGTTCGTATTGCGTGTTGTATCTACAGCGAGCTCCAGCTCTACAATCCCAAAGGCTGCTGGTTCAATAGTTGTCATGACCGCCCGTGGTAGCCCGAAGAGTTTCTGCTATCTTTACGCCCCTCTTCTTGTCGCTGAGCATTCGACCAGCGGCTTCTCTCCTCCAGATTTGGCAGCTTCAAGCGCCTGTGAAAATATTGGCAGAAAGCGGCTTTGCCTTCGCCAACGAAATCGTCTCGCTCGAAGCGATATCCAGGTGGTGGGGGTCCAGTCCAGTGGTCATATGACCCAAAGACTTTGTCGATGCGGTCCGGATACTTAGGCAGCGTTGGGTACCGGCTACGCGTGAGGTCGTGCTGCATGTGAACTATCTTCAGACCCAGAACTTTCTGGTTGCGCTTGGTGTGGGGTTCCCTCTCATAGCAGTTGTAATCGTACTCTGATATCCGCTCGTCTTCGATGACGTTGAGCTCAACTATAGGAATAGGAGCGGGCTCTTCAGACTCCTCTTCTGGGAGATTCTCCTGGAAATACAGCTCATCTGGTGTTTGGGACGGAACTGGCACCGGGATTTCTGGCTGTGCTGGTTGGAGGTTTATCTCCACTTCGAGCTCATCAAGAGCTTCAGAAAAGGCACTTTGTAGGTCGGAAAATACCACAGGCGTAGGAGAAGACATCTTGGACTTTGATATGTGTGTTGAGGTCGTGAAGATGCCCAGGATATTGTATGGGTTGGACTTGTATGAAAAGATGATAAGCTTGTGAAGATATATAGGATATCACAAGAGTCAGATGTGTATAAGAGTGTGATAAGGCTGTGAAGATATTCAGGATATCGTAAGAGCCGGAGTGAGTATTTGTGAGTATGAAGAAATTTGAGAGGCGTAAGATTCTTTTATACTCCGATTCACTAGGACAGAACCAGAGATTATTGCAAGTTCGGAGCGATAATGAGCAGGTAAATACATTCCGTGGTACTGTGTCTAGGAGTCACTGGGAATTCTTAAATCCACGGTTCGTTACAACTCGCCATACCATCTCGAGTACCGCATTGAGCAGTTGTGAGGTCAAGATTCACAGTACTGACCCAATCTGTTCACTCTTGCCTTTTAAAACCTGCCGTATTGAGTATTTTAGAGCACAAATATAAAATACCGGAATCCATGGAAACTTCAAATTCACAAAAGTGCGTGTTAGAGTGGTCGCGGTCCGGCTCAAAAGTTTGGTTCGGAGGAGATAGACCAATATTGCTAGTGTCGAAATTGGCGTCGTTGTCGACTATTCTCGCAACCTTTGCCATGGTTTCGTTCCAATGGTCGCGCAATTTCGGTAACCACAGCATTAAAGAACACATTTTCCTCAGTGAATTTCAAAATCACACATACGCCAAAGCAGTAACAGACATGCACTCGAATTTCGAGAACTAACCTGGTTCCTGGAGATGAACGCGACATCAGAAAGGCAATGCATTACATCAAAACTTCACAGAGACACATAGGGAGCATAGTGATTCATGATCTGTTGTTTTATCTGACTAATATACACACACGAAGCGCAACTCGTCCCAACACGGCTGGCCCTCAGGCTTGCTCAGAGGTACCTGTAGTCGGGCGCCCTCGCCTTCTTATTCCGATTCCTGTTATTCACCGGCTGCCGCTCATACGCATCGTTCTGCTGCATGCCGTTGCCATTCTGCATGCCGTTGTGCATGCCCGGATGAAACGGCATACCCTGCGGGCCCTGAGGGAAGCCAGGCTGCTGCATCTGATTCGGCATCATGGGCATGCCATAGGCCATTTGCGGGTTGAATTGCTGTTGTTGTTGGTTGAAGGGCATGTTGAAGCCCGGTTGGAAGCCCATCTGCGGGCCCATGGGAAAGGGCATACCAGGCATGCCCATGCCACCCATCATGGGCATATTTGGCATACCGGGCATCATGGGAGGCATTTGACCGTTCTTGAGAGCCTCCATTTGCTGCTTGAAGGTCTCCTCGAGGTCTGAGGTCGGGTTTGCCTGCTCCTTGGCCTGGCGCATTGCTTTTGGCGCAGTAGGAGGCATGATGTCGGTAGGAGCGTCTTTGCGCTTCTTCGAGGTCGTTGACCCTTCAGAATCGGAGCCCGCACCAGGTGTAGCAGTGTCAGTTGCTTTGGCGGATGAAACATTATTATCGACATTTTCAGTAGAAATTGCTTCATTTGTTGATGTGGCTTGCACAGCCGCTTGCGCCTCTGCCTTGGCCTTCTCGTCCTTCTCTGCCTTTTCCTTCGCCTTCTCGGCGTCATATGCACGAAGTGATGAAACCATATCCTCATCTGAAACAAGATCATCCATGAGTACCTCCTCCTTGCCACAATTCGGGCAAACTAGATCTCCATCTGCGAGTGCGTTGTCGATGCATTCGCGACAGTATGTCTTACCACAGCAGGGTGTTTTGACCGGATCAACGAACCTCCGCTTGTCGATCGGACACTCCAGTCCCCGCTCCCGAATCTCCTTGCTTGCTGCATCTGCGCTGGCCGCCTGTGCCTTTGACGCGTTGGCCTTCTCTTGGAACTTCTCCCATGTCTTTGTGTCTGTCATGACCTGCACGTACTCGCCATCGGCGTTGAGCATGACGCCCTTGGCGGCTTCTTCGTCGATGGGCTTCTCAACAGTCTTGAGAAACGATCGCGGGATACCGGTTGTGCGTTTTGCTTGGAAGACAGGCTTGAAGTCGGGGTCGTCGTTGGTGGGACATGCTTGGATCCAGTGACCCTTGACGTTGCAGCGGCGACAAACATAACCCGGAGGGGGGTCGTGATTGGGAACATTCACAGGCTTTTTATTCTTGTTGTACGTAGGCTTTACATGTGACAACGACTCCTTCTGTGCATCCCAAACCTGTGCTGACTCTGCTAAGAAGGCTGCTTCGGCATCTGCCTCGCTCAGTACGCCGCCGGCAGCAGTACCCGAGGGAAGAGGCGCGGCAGGCTTGCTCGTATCCTTGGTAATAGCACGGACCGGCGCCTTGCCTGAGATGTACCGAGCAGCGCGACCCTGGCCGCGTGGTGCTGGCCTGCGCTGGCAGACAACGGTTGCAGATCGCGGGATCAAGATGGTGTCGTCCTTGTATTCGTTGTTCAAGTCATCCTCGGGGTACATGAGGAGGTTGAAGTCGCTGCCATCGCCGAGGCCGGAGGCGATAATGATCTCCCGCTTGAGCTCAAAGACGCTGATGCCCGTGCCGTTGAACGTGATGCGCTCAGGCTCGCGGCTGTTCTTGAAGCGGTAGAACACAGACGACGACATGACGGCGTCGTGGGGGTTCTGTCGCTAGGTGTGTATGTGGTGTGTCGCGTGTGTGTTATGGGTGTTGTGGGTGTGCAGGCGGTGGAGGTTGGTGGACAAGGAAGGGTGAGGGCAGCTACTTAACGGCTGCAGGTCCGATGGTCCGTGCGCTTACCGCAAACCAGACCGTTGACACTCCGACTCTCACCTCCACCCATCAAGCGCAAAATGGAACACATGCCCTCACTAGCCGATCACGTCAGAACAGCAGGCGCAATCACCTCTGGAGCTGCTTGAGCATTCCTCTTCGCATTACCTGAATGAGTCATGGATAAATAAGGCGACTTCGCAAACCCAGTAGATGCAGGTGCAGAAGATGCGTCCCATGCTACCAGAGTGCCCACACTTTGTGTTGCTACATCTTCATACACATTATGCCGTTTGCATCGTGGGTGCATGATTGTCGTTGGTAGTGTGGCTGTAAGCATCGCTTTCACCTCGCCGCTACTGCCCCTTATCGGAGGGAACGCTGGAGTAAGAGGTCACAAAGTCGCGGTGACGGCGACTTTGAGCAGATTGTCTGTTTGCTCGCGCCATGGTCGCTGTATAAGGAGCTCTCAGCCGGCCCCACTCCTCTTCTCTACCTCCTCCTTCGCCAGCAGCCCAGCATGTCAATTGCACACCTCGACGCCTCTATTTTGTAGCACACCCGTCAAGAGAGTAAACCATTGATCAACAGGTCAGACATAGAGCAGAGGAACCCGATCAAGACCGGTGCCAGTGGCGCTGCTTGGTCAGATGCCGAGAAGGTGAGCTTGCCGATTCAGTACCTGCGATCTCAACTGACTTTAACAAGATCGCAGTAAGTCGGCCCAAGCATGCTGTGTTTACCGCGTACTAATTGCGACACAGAGTGCTCCCATCCCTGCGGGCCCTAGCATCGTCTCCTGCAAGAAGCTTCTCTGGCGTCTGAAAGAGAAGCACAGAGACGACATGGAGAAGATCAAGGCCGGCCAGGCCCTCACGGCTGCTCCTGCTACGCCAGCTAGTGGAGGTGCTCCTGGATCCGAGATGCCCAAGACTCCTCGCAAGCGCAAGTCCAAGGTCGACACTGAGGGTGGTGACGCCGACGAGTCGCCCAAGAAGAAGGCTACTCCGCGCAAGAAGAAGAGTGAAGCCACCCCTGCCAAGCAGGAGCCCACTGACGACAAAGACGAGCTCGAGGATGAGAAGGTCGAGGAGGTCTAGTTGACTTGGTGACGGTCCAGTCAGAACGTGTTTGGAACATGTTCGACTCTGGATCTGGGAGTGACAGGCAAGCATCGATGTGCGTTCACTACGCAGTTGTGCATCGCAGGCTGCTTGGAGATGGAATATATTCCTTGTCTGGCGTCCCGTCTGACGAACAAGGGTTATCATAAGTAGTAGTACCCTACCAAGGTTGATGTCCATCAAGTGACGATCAGGAATACCAATCCGTCTATCCACCATATGTAACGGAAAGTTCTTCAACAATAAGCTTGAGTTGCTCGTTTACGTCTGTCAGCGATATGAATGCATCGAGTTAACTGAGAATGACGGTCGACCATGGCCATGGGTGAAGTCCTGCTAGGGCAGTTTCGGCAAGGCTGACAAGGTTTAGTCCGCGATGATGCACAGGGACACGCCCGCAGCGCGACCTGTGCGGCTGCAGGGCCAGGAACGCCTTCCGATCTTCGACTGCGACCAGGTTTCCGTCACTGTCACTGCCACCATCCCGCCTGTACATTTTCCTCGGCCGCGTACTGACGGCAACTGCTTCTTGTCACGTTTAGCGCTTTTTTCATGCACTTGCTCGGTCGGGTCTCTCTCGCCGCCTGCAGAAGCCCTTTTTTACCCTTGCCTACCTTCACCACTCTCGCCTCACAGCGCCCATTGTACTCACCTAGGCTTCTACTCTCCCGAACAAGCCCAACTCTCACCTTCCGCAAACGCCTCTCAACGCTAGATAAACCCGTGCCCATGGACCAGAATGGCGCATCGACAGAAGCTCGCAGCAAGCGCAAGCAACCTCCAACTTCTCCCTCAACCGACCGACCTCTGAAACAGATCAAGCCAGAAATGGACGCGCACACGCGCAATGGCGTGCCCAAGTCGCCGGAACTAGAAGTGGTAGACGACGCGCACAGCGTGTACAGCCTCGAGGAGCCCATTGCGCCAGTCGCCGGTGCGGTGCACGACACGGCGGAATGGCAGAAGACGATCGAGGGCGTAGTCAAGAGTGTTGTATCTATTCATTTCTGCCAGACTTGCTCCTTCGACACAGACCCGGCCATATCCTCAGAGGCGACTGGCTTCGTCGTGGACGCTGAGAAGGGCTATATTCTTACCAACAGGCACGTTGTCGGCGCAGGACCCTTTATCGGCTACTGCATATTCGACAACCACGAGGAGTGCGACGTCTACCCCGTCTACCGCGACCCCGTACACGATTTCGGCATTCTCCGCTTCGACCCCAAGGCCATCAAGTACATGTCCGTCTCCGCCCTGCAACTGCGCCCGGACTTCGCCAAGGTCGGTGTCGAGATTCGCGTCGTTGGTAATGATGCGGGAGAGAAGCTGAGTATCTTGTCCGGAGTCATCAGTCGTTTGGACCGCAATGCGCCAGAGTACGGCGAGGGCTACTCGGACTTCAACACCAACTATATTCAGGCTGCGGCAGCCGCAAGTGGAGGAAGTTCTGGCAGTCCGGTCGTGAACCGGGATGGGTTTGCCGTGGCTTTGCAGGCTGGTGGACGAGCAGATGGCGCGGCTACCGATTACTTCCTCCCCCTCGACCGACCATTGCGAGCGCTCGAACTCGTCCGACGCGGCGAGGCCGTCACACGAGGCACGGTACAGACACAGTGGATTCTAAAACCCTTCGACGAGTGCCGGCGGCTAGGTTTGTCAACAGATCTGGAAAAGGCGGTGCGAACACAGTTCCCGAAAGAGACGGGCATGTTGGTCGCTGAAGTCGTGTTGCCGCAGGGCCCTGCGTCAACCAAGGTCGAAGAGGGCGACATTCTGATCAAGGTCAACGGCGAGTTCATCACGCAGTTCGTGCGTCTGGACTCGATACTTGACGACAACGTAGGCAAGACCATATCTGTGACCATCCAGCGCGCTGGTGAGAACCTCGAGGTTGAGCTCGACGTAGGCAATCTGCACGACATCACACCTGACAGGTTCGTGTCGGTGTCAGGAGCATCATTCCATGACTTGTCATACCAACAAGCCCGCCTTTATGCTATCTCATTGAAGAATGCTGGCGTGTTCGTTTGCGAAGCAGCAGGCTCATTCAGATTTGCGGACGGTTATGCGTCAGGTTGGCTGATACAAGAAGTGGACAACCAGCCCACGCCAAATCTAGACACGTTCATCGAAGTCATGAAGAAGATTCCTGACCGCAAGCGCATTGTCATCCAATACAAGCATCTCCGCGACCTTCATACAGCTAACACCAGTATCACTGCTGTCGATCGGCATTGGCATGCAAAGATCCGCATAGCTACCCGTAACGACAAGACCGGTCTGTGGGACTTCAAGCCGATTGCGGATCCTGTCCCGGCCGTACCGCAAGTGTCCAGGCGTGCGAACTTCGTCAAGATGAGCTCGAACTACCCGAATGCGGTCGATATTGTGCGCAGTTTCGTAAGGGTACATGTCTCGATGCCAATCAAGCTTGACGGCTTCCCAAAGATGAACAAGCAGGGTTATGGTCTCGTCGTCGACGCTGAGCAGGGTCTTGTTCTTGTCTCAAGAGCCATCTTGCCCTACGATCTTTGCGATATATCCTTGATCATTGCCGACAGCATTTTCGTCGATGCCAAGGTGGTTTTCATGCATCCACTGCAGAACTACGTTATCGTGAAGTACGATCCTGCGCTTGTCAACGCGCCTGTCAAGACACCCAAGTTTGCGACCGAATTCATAAAAAAGGGTGACGAAACAATCTTCTTCGGCCTCAACCAGAACTTTAGGCCAGTCGTGGCTAAGACCGTCGTCACCGACATCACCACAGTCGCTATCCCAGCGAGCGCCATTACGCCGCGCTACCGTGCGACAAACTTCGACGCCATTACCGTCGACACAAACCAGGCGTCACACAGCGGCTCTGGAGTTCTCATCGCTGAGGATGGTACTGTACAGGCTCTGTGGTTATCCTACCTCGGTGAGCGGACTTCGCATAGTGGCAAGGACGTTGAATATCACCTTGGTCTGGCTACGCCCAACTTGTTACCTATCCTAAACGAGATCAAGAGCGGCAAGACACCCAAGCTTCGCATCCTCAACGTCGAGTTCCAGACCGTCCAGATGAGCCAAGCGCGTGTCATGGGTGTGTCGGAAGACTGGATCGAGAAGACCGAGCAAGCCGACCCTGAGCGACACCAACTGTTCATGGTCCGCAAGGTCGACTCGGGCCATGGCGGCGACGGCATGCTAGAAGGCGATATCCTCCTCACCCTCAACGGCAAGCTCGTGACCCGATCGCCAGACCTAGACGTCATGTACAACAACGAGTTCTTGGAAGCTGTCATTGTACGGAAGCGCGAGGAAAAGGCGATCAAGGTCACAACCGTGGCAACTGAGGAAATTGAGACCGACCGTATGGTCAGCTTCTGCGGCGCCACCCTCCATCGCCCACACCAAGCTGTGCGTCAACAGATCAGCAAGATTCACTCCGACGTGTACATCTCCAGCCGCGCCCGCGGTTCGCCGGCGTACATGTATGGCGTAAGTATACTCCCTTTCCCTTTACAATACATCGAACTAACAATCATAGCTCGCACCGACAAACTTCCTAACCCACGTCAACAACATCCCCACACCGGATCTCACCACTTTCCTGCGGGAAGTCAAGAAGATCGGCGACAACGAGTACTTCCGCCTCAAGGTCATGACCTTCGACAACGTGCCCTGGGTCGCCACCATGAAGAAGAACGAACACTACTTCCCGACGATTGAATATGTCAAGGACGACACTGAGGCGTTGGGCTGGAAGAGGATTATTCATGAGTGCGAGGATGGAGGCGCGAGAGAAGAGATGGCGATTGATAATGAGGGCGGTGGGGATGAGGAGTAGATGTTGCTGATAGAGAGAGTGGTGAGACGGACAATAGAAATAATACCCTGTTAGCATGGGAATGTGTTTGGGCAGTCCGAGTGTAGGATATAGAAGAGTGATAGAATACGGCATTATTAAAAGTATTGTCCAAGTTCATAAAAAGTTACATATTTTACACGCATATCTTGTGAAGTTCTGCTGAGATATAACGGAGACACGCGTGTTTGGGCACTACAATCAGGGTGGCGATCATTTGCATTGTCTATAAGGACTGGACACATTGTAGATGGTTGACCTGAATAGGTTGACGTCACACCCTGACGGATATGAGAACCGTTCTGTCGCTCCCTCGCCTTTTCTGCCTTCGCCGTCGCTTTGGTCTCATCCTCGATGATGCTGCGTTCGCATCTACGCTTTGCTCGACATCTGCTGTTTTGTCAGCTTTCCGGGCTGTGGTTGTAAGATATTCTTGAATCACCACGGGATGGTTGTCTACGCTGCATATTTCGCCAGCGAAGGAAGCATCTTGCACTAAGTACGAGTCAAGGTATGATTATGGCGACTAGTATGGCCAGAAGTCCGAAGAGTGCTTCTTTGGACCATGGAGAAGAGAAGATGGATTCTGCGAGTGGGGTGTGGCTGGATGCGACATCTCTGAAGGCGCGGACTGGATCAGCATTGCGTTTGTGTTGTTATGAAAATGGTAGACTTACTGCTATTATATGACTTTGATTGCATGATTGTTAACGCAGCTGGATGTTTCGGGTGTAGAAGAGCAAGTTTTGATTCAGAGAAAAAGGCTGGAAATTATTTTAACTGGGAGCGAGCGAGAGACAAAGTCTGCATCAGTCATCTTGAAATACCTGGGTACGCTTAGGTAAAAGACTTCTGTTGTCCCGAAAATGCCTTCTGCGACGGTGCGTTGCCCAGATGGTCAGCCACTCACACCTGCCCAACGAACCCCTGCACATCCACAATATCCTTGTCACTCGCAAGAAGGCTTGTCTGTCGGTGCCTCATACAGCATCTGCAGGCATTGGTGGAGGCGCAGGATTTGGAACCTCATTGGTCTTGTATGTAGTTCAAGCACGGAGGATCATAGCAGTGAGTGGAGTCGCAAGGATGCCGACCTCAGCTACCTCCCCGGCGAATCATTTCTCTGGAACTGACGTGCGGGATGAAGCGAACGGTTTCGGGTGAGAAAGAGTTCGGCAGCCTTATCGTAATTCCCAGAGCAGTAAGCTTGCCTGGCCGGCCTTGCGAGTTGGCGAACACAGCTCCAGTCGTCCGGCCATATTTTCTACTCGTACTTCAGCTCCCGCCTCACGTCACCAAGTTCTCAGCGTCACCAGGTGCCGCAACCATTCGCGCCCGCTCTACTTAAATTTGCTACCTCCTTAGACACTGTCTAGTAAGCTATAAACCAGCTTGTATAGCTTTAAAGGGTTAATTAGACTGTGATAAATCTATAAGGGGGCATTAGAGATAGACAGATTTAGGTATTGCGATTTATATCTTGTTCGTTGTAGTGCGTAAGAACGGGCACGAATTGTTGCTCCACCCGGTGGCGTGCTGTTGGTGACACTGCACAAGGCTCGACACGGGCCTTTTTTAATGTAGACCTCATGATTCTCATCTCACCACACCTCACGGCGCCAATCATATGGAAGAGAAAAGAACAGAGTATTCTAGAGCCAGTCGTCCTCTCTTCGTTTTGGTCTTAAAATCTCTGGGTAGTGGTGTAGAGGCTTGATGTTTGTCGGCATCCACAAGGCTGAAGCTAACCTACAATTAGAAAAGCAGCTGTCAAATACGCAACCCTCGATAGACTCGACAGCTTACTAGTACGTTAATAAGTACTACAACGGCCTCAGAGTTAGACAGCTTGACTGGACTGCCCCTAGATAGCGTCCAGAAGTTGACTTCATTGTTTACACATATGGAGAATCGTGTTTCGTATGTTTTTGTTTGCTTGACCTAGCAAGACTAACCATATCCCGCGAATCTTCTAACTGCTAGCTGTAGGTAACCGCTTGTGTAGTTACCCAATATGACACCAGCGCTTTCGCTAGAGCATGGCTTGGGTGACGTTGTAATGTAGGTCAATCGAACACCTTAGTCACTACCCGAACCGCAAACGCCATTACCATTACTTTAAATGCATAGCTTTTAGAGCTCGTTTAATTATGTTCCATCGTTTCACCACCGAATGCTGGCTCCCTTTATCCTTCTACAGCGTGGTATTCGTGCCCGCCGCGATGCAGACGGGGATCTGGCGCTTACCACTGCCTAGCAGGCGCTTCATACGAGCGATGTAGTATTCCTCCGGACTCTTGCTTGGGTCCGTGTTGTACTCGTCATGGGCCAGCTGCTCAAGGCGAAGGCAGATACGCTCGAGGCCATCCTCCACATCGTCAGCCCAGTTGCTCTTCTCGGTGACACCGTCGCTCTTGAAGCTGACGCGGCTACGCAGACTGTTGGCGTCGAGAACGGTCGTGCTGGTTGACTGGGCATGCTGAGCTAGCGTAGCTCCCGTGACAGGAGCAGGGGCCTGGTTCGGCAGGTCCTTAGAGGTGAAGGAAAGGTACTCCTCGATACGTGGGTTGATCGTGGGAGAACCTAGAGCAATAGGAACTGAGCCTGTGCCCAGGGGAGAGGGAAGCGGGGATGGCAGGAACATACGTGCATGGTCAGGACATTCCTTGTCCTTACAGCCCTCGCTCACAACCTCACTGATGCTGCCCATCTCACACTCGTCACACTCCCCAACTACTGAAGGCTCGGCGGAGCGAGTGCTCGTGGTCATGTCAGTGCCGCCATGGTGGTGGTGTCGGCGAGATACACGACCTTCGATCTTCAACTTGGCGAGCCTATCACCAATGCCACTGAAGCCGCGAAGTCGCTGGGCGACAGGGCGGAACGTGACTGACGGAGCAGGGGAGCCAATGACGGGTGTGTTGAGTGGCGGAGAAGGAAGGATGGCCTCTTCAGCCTTTTCGTTGAGAGACTCGGTGATGGGTGCGAGGATCCTGGTGACGGCTGCAAAGTCCATGGGCGGGGGAGGGTTCATGACTTCGCTGTCGAGCGCTTCCGTCACTGGAGTTGGAAAGGGTACAGTGTGGTTCTCCGAATGCGAGCCCAGAGAGGTCACCTTGGTCAACGTGGAAGTCATAGCTAGGTATGCTCTGCTGGGACGTCAGTACTGTGTAGACCGCTCGTAGACAGTTTGTAGACGTGCCTGAGGTGGAGTGTCGGGTGAGTGTCGGGGCCGCGCAGCTAAGATGTTGAGACAACCAGAGCGAGGGTGATGGTGAACAGGCGCGCGACGTCGTTGGCTATGGGTGCGGGAAGGTGCGTGGGTTGAAGTGTGGAGAAAAAGGTCGTGCGCCTGCCGGAGGTGTAGACTTGGGAGCAGCGATCGGGTGACGCTGAGCAGGTGAAAAGAGCAGCAGCGGAGGATGGCGTGGAGCAAAGGCGGTCAGCTACAAACGGTTTGCGCGTGCAGAGCAACAGCTATGACACGATCGCTGGCTGTTTGGCAATCAACAACAACACGCGGCGCGGAGCCAATAAACATTGAAGGATACTTGCGCTTGACACCTTCAATCAAGTGGACGCGCCGCGTCGCGTGGCCTCTCCCGACGGCGTCCTAAACACCGAGGTGCTTGAAGGGAGATCGTGAAGTGATATGCCAGGAGCAGACACAGACTCCCCTTCACTTGTCTCTGTTGCTGCCATCACACCATGGTCTGCCCCCACTCGCTGAAGTCTGATCCATGGACCGAGATTATAGTAGGCACCGCACATGAAGATGCCAATCCAGAGTACTAGCTCCGTAGCATAGATGACCACGCCAAGAATGTCCAGTGTAGGCTGGAAGACGACGGAGACCAACGAGAAGACGTCGCCGAGCGCATCAATACCAACAAAAATGAAGGAAATACCGCGGACAGTGCGATGTATGTAGACGTCAAGGTAGTGCCTCAGTACTCCGGTTGCCAACAACACAGCGGACGCAACCGCCGTGAGGATAGCAGGCCATTCGATATCTCTCTTCTTAGCTTGCCGCACGCCGATGATGAGCCCAGCTTGCACTGAACCCATGAGAAGCGCAATTGGAACAACTACTGCAAGGGCGCGGAGCAAAGTCCATTTCTGTCACGTTCAGCTTCATACTCTATACTGTACATTTCAGGTGAATAAATACGCGTTCGTAGTAGAAGCACTGGATCCACGTGACCAGACTCAGCAATGTGAGGATCTGTGGCTGGATCCTCAGGGCGATGTTGAACTCTTCGGCAATGTTATATACGCCCAGTGGCACACCGGCCCACGCCCATAGCATCATCATGGTAGGCTGAAGGCCAGTAGCATTGTGGCGGCGGTAGTTGATGACAATCTGGGGTATCAGCTGCGACAGCTGTTAGCATTTCAGGGAGCTTGTTTGACGGGAAAGCTTTGTGTATACCTGTATTGTCCAACACACTGCGCCCAAAATTCCAAGAACGGTTGCGACTATCGGATTATCCATGACCTATTATGGTATGCTTTTGAAGTTATATTCCAAGAAGTGGCACTTTTGAAGCAAACAGTTGGAAACGAAGAACTGGAACCAATGTGCATTGGGTCTACTAAAGGCAGCTGAACAGCCAAGTCATCAACGAAGACATGCTCTGGCACTGGAGCCAAAAGTGGTGGATGGCGGTTGTGGACAGCGACGCGATGCTGCAAGGAACATCCCAGCCGCTCTCTGCCCGGGGCTCTGCACGGACGGAATCCTCGTCCGCAAGCTTTGAAATCGTCACGTCTGCGCCCGCTATGTTGCAACCACAACGCAGCAAGTCGCCGGAGGCAACATGGCACGGGATCCTGTAGAAATGGGCGAGAAGCAAGACACGGAGCAGGCTGTCCCCAAGAAGCTGCCCAAGGGCGTTGTGCTCGGTCCCGATGGCAAACCGTAAGTCTCAACCTCGTCGAGGCCAACATGTGCAGGGCTCAAATGTATATACAGATGCCGTACGTGTACCGACGTCGCGTCTTGGTTCGCCATGACAGGCAACAAGCCTAAGAAGGCTGCGAAGCCCGCAGACACCACCACAGCCGCCGCCGCTCTCACGCTCCCATCAGACTGCCCTCCCGATGTCGAGGCCCTCGGGCGCAGCTCGTGGACACTTCTACACAGCATAACCGCTACCTATCCCACGCAACCCTCGTCGCAATTGCAGTCCGAGACCAAGTCTTTCCTCTCTACGTTTGGCAAGCTCTACCCATGTTGGGTTTGCGCAGAAGATTTCCAGAGCTGGATGACCAAGAATACACCAAGAGTATCTAGCAGAAGCGAATTTGGCACGTGGATGTGTGAAGCACATAATGCGGTGAACGAGAAGCTGGGCAAAGACACCTTTGACTGCACGAGGTGGGAAGAGCGCTGGAGGACGGGATGGAAGGATGGGCGCTGCGATCCGTGAGAAGGGAACGCGTGAGAGCAAGAAAGAGAAGCGCTACACCATGTACGATACAGACGACCGAGAACGTTGTCATGATCTCACGCCTAGCGAAGACACCACTCTGTACGATAAACGATATCAACGTAATAGCTTTGGGCGGCGTACAACGGCTATCTGGAGACTCCACTAATTGAAGAGCCTACGCGGAACTATACTTGTTGTTGCATGCATCTGGATGTGTCTATTGAGTCAACCCCTCACACAAAATCTGGCACACCAACCATCGGGCCCAGAGCCCATATATCTGATGCGACAACATTGCATATCCAGCACGCAAGGTGATATCACGGTACCAATTGGCCCATCAAAGCTATCAAAAGAAGCCTGTGCCTTGCATAATTGACATGCTCTCACATGCATATGCGCTCGTCACACGGCGCTGCCCACGATGACAACCCATACTGACACAGTCTATTCCACAAAACTCGAGGACAAGCATCATCACACATCCCCATTGCCGTCTGCCGTCACCGCAAGTGTCAGCCAGGTCGAAGCCCCGATCGTGCACCACGGCATCTCCCACATCGATCGCGACTCCGCCATCGCCCTGGGCGCCATTCTCATTCTCATACTCATCGCAATTGGATACTACGTTTACCTGCGTCTCCAACACCGACGGCAGCAAGATCTAGAGCAGCAGCAGCGGCGCCGATCCAGCGTCCCTACCTTGCGATCCTACGGTAATAGAGGGCGAGAACCAACCCCGAGCTTCCGCATGGAGAGGATGTGGAGTCGAGCTGCGAGGCAGGACTCTGATTCATCAACACTACAAGGGAGCGTGAGCGGCGAGCACAAGAGTAATGGAAAGATGGGGAGTTGGAGCTCTTCGTCAGAGGGATCTGTGTCGACTAGAGTCGGAAGCGTCGATACAACCTCCAACGACTCCGACGGAGGGCCAAGGTCTCGATCGCCGTCTCCCCGCAGTCACACTCGACGCAAGTCCTCTCACCGGCGAACGTCTAGCATCTCGTCCATCCCTGCGCCAGTCCTTAATTCGCTGCAAAGACACGCGGACAAGTCGTGGTGGGCGGATGTTGCGCGACGAGGTTCGACCACGAACGCGGATCGCAGGTTTTCAGTCCTCGAGCCGATTCCTGAGCCCCATGAGATGGACATTAGTGATAGTAGAAGGAGGAAGAGCGAGGCCGACTGGAAGAGAAAGAGGTCAATGACCGACAGGGGCGGGTATGATTGGACGAGGCCATCCGTTGCAATTTACAGAACCGATGACATAGATGAAGAAATTGATGAAGACGTTGTTGCAGAGGGAAGTGTGCGCACTGGGATAATGAGGCAAGATGGATTCACACACATCAGGTGGAATGTGGAAGACAAAGGCAAAGAACCCCGCCATCAGGTACAAGTTTCGGAGGGCGTGGATCGACATGATTGGGCGAGCAGAATGTAGCGCGACGGTAGTGAACCAAAGAGGCATGCATGTAGAGGACATAAAAGAAGCAATGCATTCCTAATTGTACTTTGAGTTTATGGGTCCTTGATGTGGAGACCGAATACCTGACTCGTCCTTCTCTTTCTGTCAATATCTTCCCATATACTGGTCGTCAGTGGCTGATCTAGCTTGACAACTTGATTGAAAACCTCGCCCATACGGCGATCGTATGAAGTCAGAACAGGACAATATAACCAAGCACAGTGGTATCATTCGTATATATCGCGCAGGTGGCAATCGAAATGCTTATCGCATGATCTCCTGGTAGATGAGGACTGCGGCATATTAGTACAGAGCACACGAAAAGAACCGGGAAATGGGGTACTCACGCTTCAGTTGCTCCTTGGTAAGGTTGTCCTTGTTCTTATCGAAGTCGAAGAACTCCTCTGGAATCGGATCGGCAGTCGGCTCATCGTCGGGGTCATGGTATGGCTCGAGGTACGGGTGCTTCAATGCCTCCTCGACTGTGATACGCTTGACAGGGTTGAAAGCAAGCAGACGCTCCAAAAGGTCCAAAGCCAAATCGTTGGTCTTGGGGAACATGGCCTTCCATGGGATCTTCTTCTTGAAGGGTAGCGATCGGATGTATTCGCGAGCGCGGCGCGACTTGATACCGTAGTAATCCTCCATTGTGGGCGTGCCGAGCACGTCGAGAATGAGCGTCAGCTGGTGGTGGTAGTCCTTTCCAGGGAACAAAGGCTTGCCGCTCAGCATCTCAGCCAGAATGCATCCCACACTCCATACATCGATGGCCTTGGTGTATTCTTTGAAGGTAAGCATGATTTCCGGCGCACGGTACCAGCGCGTGGCGACGTATTCTGTCATGAACCCCGAGTTGTCCTCTGTTGAGGCGGCCGATCGAGCAAGACCGAAATCGCAGACCTTGAGATCGCAATTGGCGTTCAACAGCAAGTTGGAAGGCTTGAGATCTCGGTGGAGGACGTTCGCAGAGTGCATGGCCTTCAACGCGCGAAGAGTCTGGTAGATGAAGTACTGGCAATGGTCGTCAGAGAGTTCTTGGGTACGAATCACGCGATGCATGTCAGTCTCCATGAGTTCCTAGCAGCTTGTTAGTCGTTGGTGAGCTCTGAGGAGCGGCTTCTTCGTACCTGAATGAGGTACACCTCGGTGAAGGTCTCGTAGTTCCGCGGCTTCTGGATGTCGAGAATGGAGATGATGTTCTCGTGGTTGAAATATCTCAGAAGCTTCATCTCTCGGAGCGTTCGCAGACAGAACATGGAATGGTCGAAAGGCGTGATTTTCTTGATGGCGACCTTCTGGCCCGACGGCTTGTGCAGCGCGGAGCTGTTTCTTGGTCAGCGCTTGCTCCATATTCGCATTGACGAGTGCGTGTGAACCTACCAGACGACTCCGTAGGCGCCTTCGCCGACTACATCCTGAATGTCGTACTGTTCCGACACATTGAAGGAAATCTTCCGAGAGCTGCCGCTTCCTGCGGGCGGCATGTTTGCGGGTGTTGTATGGGGAAGCGCTGTGCGCTGCAGCAAAGTGGCCGTGGAGCAAGCGCGTGGATGCGGGGAGCAGGCGGCGTGTGGTGGGGGCGGGCTATGAGGTCAAATCTCAATGGCCAGGCTGGGAGACGGGAGACTGGACGCGGCAGTCGTCAGTAAAGAGTTGAGAAGACAGAAGAGCGTGTTTGCAGAAGGGAACATGTGTCTCGGCGCTTCCAGCCAGGTTTGGTAGAGGTCATGGTGAAACAGTAGGACGTTATGACACTGGGCATGGCCCCACGCTCCTTTGAGCTGCAGGGCAGCGGATCGCGCCCTGGCCGTCAATGAAGGACGGCCGTGCTGCAAATCGACAAAGAAAGACTCTTCCATAGGCGGCCACCAGGCGCACTGCAGAGCGTGTTGCAAGAGTATTGTTCACGTACCAATGGCTCGGATCAACTGCTCGTCGGTCTCGTCCTAGTCGCCGTTGCAAGTGTGCACGGTGCGATGGCTGGTATCCCTGTACCTCGGCGATGAGCTGCGCGCACGGCGTGTTCAAGACGGGATGTGCCGTCGAGGGTCGCGTGGTCGGAGAGGGCAAGACGTGAAGCTGGCGGGGTAGTTGGCGTCGTCAAGACAGTCGCGCTGGACGAGGAGGAGGCGTGGCGGTGACAGCTGTAGGGATAGGGTGGAGCCGAACGAGGGGCAGGGTTCGTCTTCGTCCGTCAGGGTCTGCTTCTGCGTCTGCGTCGAGTGAATCCCAGTCAGCCCTCAGAACATCAATGTGGAATGTGAATGCTTTGTACGCATCCAAGGAACGTGGCCTGCACGTGGAAGGGACATTCACTCACTGGCAGGGCGCTCTTTCCTTCTGGGCTGTTGGTGTTGCTGCCCGGACGCCAGTCGCTGTCGCCCTGGTGGGATGGGGGGTGTGGATGGCGGGGTCAATTTGATCAACGGCGGCTGCGCGACAATGTAGCACAACAAGACAATAACAGACAATGCGGCAACAAGAGAATGGAATCCAGGAACAGAGCAGCAGAGTGCCTACGGCGCGCAGATATACCACTACCACCGCACCACCACCATGCCCACACTGCCGCAGACGCAGCCCTCGTTTGGTGTCCGCATCGCCCTAGCCGCCGGAACAATGGTCTGGCTCAGGTCGAGAGCTCTGCCGCGCCCCCATTGGTGTGACTCTGTGGTGACTCGCTGTGCAGCTCTCCTGTGATTTCTGCTATATGCACCAGACCTATCTCAACCCAAAGACACCTGTTTGGCTAGTCTTGCCTGAAGCCTGGTGGATAATCCGACCAGCTTTCCTTGTTGACAAGCCTCTTGCGTGCTTCCTTCTCTCGCCATTGCAACCCAGCTGCAGCTTCGGCCATCCTCATTCGGCATTCCTGTGATCTGACATCTCCCCGTGCCGCCAGATAGTCGCTAGGCCGCTCAGTCTCAAATCCCGCGCTACTGTCGCTCAAGGTAAACCTTATAGGGTAGTGACTGAAACCGCCAGGGGCAGGTTACATCTTTGCAACACCTATACTTAGTGGGCCGACTCTGCGGCCGGCATCCAACACCAACATGCGGGTGAGGCATCCTCCGAGCTATTGGCTGTACTAAGCGTTGCCGCGTTCCTTCATCTCAACGCGTCACAACCATCCTACAAACTACGCTTCTCTGCTGCTTCAGCACAAGACGTCACACAAACGAGCTCAAATCTTATCGTTGTGGTCTCACACCAATCGTGTGTCCGTCCTCACTAGCCTTGTCGGTACCTGAGACTTCTAGAAGCGTTTCACCCGCCAGCTTGATCTGCAGCGCGCTGGAATGGATTTGCATTCCAGCAAGCTTCTAGAACACGATGCTAACCTGCTGGAATCCATGCTCGAAAAGTGCGTCATGACACTTATAAACTGGTCGTCTCCGCGTGGGAGAGTAGTCATGCTCAATACGTCGATCACAGGTAGCGGGAGCTGACGTTCACTCTTCACACAGTTTCCGGGCCTTACACCATAGCGCCGAGATCCAAGGCACCGGATCGAACCTGCAATCACACCTGCAAGGACCCGCAAGGTGCGATGGCCACATCAGAGACCTGGATGCACACGTAACGTTTCGCCATACATTCTCCGCTTCGCATCACGTTGTACTGAGAGTGACTGCGCTAGCCTGATGAGCACAACGAAATGTGCTAAGATCAAGATGCGATTGTCGCTATGTTCTTTATGTTATGCAATATGGTCATTATCGTGCAATTCGTTACGCTTAAACAATTCGCAGCACCTAGTACATGTCTCCACTGCACATCGCTCTCCACTGATGAGGAGCTACAGCTCCTTCTCCGTGCTTGTATATTATCCCTGCTTCGCCCAACTCCGCAGGAAGGTTGGAAGTCACGCCGACGAAAGCGTGCCCATCGGTGGGTATTCGTGTCCTTCTTGTTCGATCCGTGGCCCACATGTACACCATTGTTCTGAAGGGACGTTCGACATGACACCGGCAACGTGCTTGCCACAGCCCCACCACGTGGTCTTGTCTGATATACGTCAGCAATTGCAAGGACTGAAGGCGTTGAATGAGCTGATAGACTTACGGCACGAGTCACAGGCAGCCTTCTTGCACATTTTGAAATCGTTCAAGCTGTGTCTGATGATGGGATAGTGTGCGAGCTTGTTGGAGAGTACAATATCAGGAGATGTGAAGTGGCGTGACAGAAGTGCTGTGATGTATGACACAATTGATAATTATGGTTCTTCTAGCCCAAGGCACCGGAGCTTGCTTGCGGACTCGATTGCAGATGTCAAAAAAGTAGTGTCCCAAACTTTCCTTCACGGCAGAAGCGTATTTATACGTCCCCCTCGAATCCTCGAGAAATCTAATTTCGAGCCCAACGTGCGTGTCCGTCTCCTTCCACCTCGCCGCGGCATCTCCCCTTCCTCACGACGTCGCCGAACGAACGTCGCCGACCTAGTTCGGACAAATGGACAAACCAATCACAATCCTTCATCCATGTCTCTAGTCCCGCGTCCACCTGCATCCTCGCAGCTTGGCAGCGGGAAAGGCGCATACTCGAACCTGTAGTCCGGGACAAGGGTGACGGCATCCGCACGGTGGGTAGAAAGTTGTGGGTAGAAAGTTTTGGGCATGGCGTTAGTGGGCTTCATCGTAGAAGGGCCGCCTGAGAGTCGCCGAGCTCTTTAAGCTTCGTGGGACTACGCGGTTTTGAGTGGAGATGATCTTTGCAAAAACGGTGTGTCTTAAGCGCAAATGGTGATTCCGCGCGTGCGCACGTGGTTCGTCGTGGAATTTGGAATTCCCTTGGTGGCTAAGATAGTCAGCTTGCGGAAGATGATCAGCACACTATTTCGCCGGTTTCATGGGCACAGTCTGTCAAATACAATACATTGTCGGAAGCAAGATACAACTTTATGTGCAATGATTTCAGCATTCGGAAACAAAATTACAGTAACGAAGATAAAGATCCTTCAACTGCGGACCGCTCACTAGGCGCTCTGTGGCAAAGACGTCAGTTTGTCGGTTGCAGCAATCTATGTATGTCTTGACTTTTGAGCCAACGCCGAAACGCCTCCGCTATGTATGACATGTTCTCACAGATCACCGCAGACACTACAGGCAAGCTCGCCGACCTACTATATAGCAGGGTAATAATGCCGAAGTCCGCAATAACGAGTCCAATTAGCAGATGGATTAGTCAAATGTGATCTTGGTCGCCGCCTTCGTATTGTCAACATCTTTGTAAAATGCTCCGTAAGCACCATGCTCCTTCTTCTTGACGGTGGTGCCGAACTTGAGCAATTCCTCAGGAACCTCCTGATTGGCTGCTTTGAGGACATTTATCAAACTGTCACAATTGTTAGCAAGGTTGCTGTGGAATGGGCATAGCACAGAGGGAAACACTTACGATCCTGAGAGTGCCTTATCGTGTTCCGTGAAGAATGTGATGGCCAGACCCTCTTTACCAGCACGGCCCGTCCGACCAATCCTATGCACGTAATCTTCGGCAGTCAACGGGAAGGTGACATTGATGACAAGCTTCACGGCAGGAATATCGAGACCTCGTGCGGCGACGTCCGTAGCCACGAGCAACGGAACTTGGCCTTCCTTGAAAGCCGCAAGCGAGGCACTGCGCTTCTCTTGACTAAGATCACCGTGGATGCCGCCTACACGGAAGCCCTTCATACGGATAAAGTTTTCGATACGCATAGCCTCCTTCTTGTACAGACAGAACACAAGGATACGGTCATCTTTGTTTTTCCCAGACTGGTATTGCTTTAGGAGCTGAAGGAGACGTTGTTCTTTTGCATGGGGGTCTAGAACTTCGACGAGTTGCTTAATTCGCACATTAGCGCGCAGCTCGCCAGATTGGTTATCTCCAATGGTGATTCGGACCGGCGAGACCATGAAGGTAGAGGCAAGCTCGCGCACCGAGGGCGGCCAGGTCGCTGTGAACATGAGAGTCTGGCGCCTCTTGGGCGTCTGCGAGATGATCTGACGAATGGGCTCCTCAAAACCTTTGTCAAGCATACGGTCTGCTTCGTCAAGAACCACGTAGTCGGCATTGCTGAGGTCTGCTGAGCCATCGCCGATCAGGTCGTTCAAGCGACCGGGTGTAGCTACGACAATGTGCGCCTTTCGACAAGCAGCGACCTGCGGATCCTTGGGCACACCGCCATACACGCAAACGACCGACAGCCCAGCAGGATTGGCCAGTGCTACTAGTTGATCGTAGATCTGCACGGCCAGTTCGCGTGTTGGAGACACAATGACCGCCTTGATTCCCTTGCGCTTGTCCTTGGGCAAGGACAAGATAGCTCGCACACATGGCACGCCAAAGGCGAGCGTCTTGCCAGAACCCGTCTCCGCCACACCAACCATGTCCCTGCCAGAAAGCAAGAAGGGCCATGTAGCTGCTTGTATAGGCGTGGGGGCAGTAAAGCCAGCAAACGGCGCTCGCTGTGATTCGTCGGTCACAGGTAGGTACTTGAAGTTGACGATGGGACGGAGTTTGCGCGCAGCGGGCTTTGGGTCTTCGATGGTCATGGTGTTCTTCGTCAAGAAGGTGTCAATTTCCGATTGGGGGAGCTTTGCCAACTCGGCATGCTCAGTGTAGGAGCCTGCATTGGAACTTGACAATGTCTGCGCGGGAGCAGACGAAGCCTCTGTTGGTGCAGAGCTCGCGCTCTTCTCTGCCTCCTTGAGCTTCTTCTTCTCTGCCTTGCGAGCAGCTTTCCTTGCGGCCTTTGCAGCTTCTTCGTCGTCTTCCACGGTCGGCACATCGACTTTGCCATCCTTGCTCGCCTCTTTTGCTTCCTTCTTGGCTTTCTTTGCTGCTTTACGCTCTGCCTTGGAAAGCGCTTCGTTCTCAGACCCGTCTATAGTCGTTTCTGCCGCTGGCGCATGGCCATTTTTGTTGGCGCCTTCACTTGTCGCAGACTTTTTGGATTTCCCACTCTTCTCTTTCTTGCTCTTCTTGCGCGAAAGCTCAGATGACGCAACCGCGTCGTCTTCGATAGGTCGTTTTCCCATTGTCGCGGGAGTTCTGGTGAACGAGCTTTGGTGCACTGGCGTGACGGACTTTTTTCTTCGCCAGTACCTGCACTATCGATAAGGGTTGGCTAGACTCATGTGGGTCTAGGGCAGAATGTATCCTCAATAGCCTTGACCTCGGCATGCTGCCATTCTCAGCAACAACACAGATTCTGTAAGGCGATTACCATTTCGATTCTGAACACTACATGTCATAAATCACGCACGCGATGGCCAGGAAAAGTGTAGAGAACTCGACATTGGAATTGTTTAGGTGACAATGTCAGACGTGACCGAGCTCAGGTGCTGGCCGTCGTGCATTGACGCGCTGGACTGGTCCCAAGATGGTATCATCGCGCTCGCTTCCGACGAACGCGTTGAGTTACTGGTAGGATTATCAACAATGAGAATCCCCATACTGATACTGATCAGATGTTAGTTTCCAAACACAATCTCATATGATAGAGACCAGGAATTTGCACAATGGCAACACATACCCTTGCAGGTCCCATGGTTTACCAACAAGGAACTACCCATCAAACGCCCTGCGCCTTTAGCGAATTATTCTCTAGGTGAAGAAATCTCATCTAGTGCTCCCATCGCCATATCTTGGTCACCCCCCGGCCTAGCGAAGTACCGGCGATGTGCTCTTGCTGCTCTCACAGCAAATCTGGTCCTATCGATATGGTCAGCGGAGGGCAAGCATGAGGAGGCGTCAAGCTGGGATCGAAGGCTTATCGTCAACAATGCGCTTGCCAAGTACTTCACGAGTCATGCAAAAGAAGAAGTAGGTCATGTTGCAGCGAGCTTCAATGAGCGCATGCGGTTGCGGGCTCGCGTTCGAGCCTTTACATGGGCACCTGCTCTGCCCAACTCGCACACCTCTAGCACCCTCGGATCTCGGCTTTCATACGGCCAGCACATCATAGCAGTCTGCAATGACGACAACCACCTTGCTCTCGTAGCCATCGATTCCTCTACTACTTCTTATGCCGCAGACCCCGGCTGGCATGCTGAAGTTCTGACACACGTGTCCTTAGTTCCCATCTCTGACAGCATCTTCTCGGCACCCTCGTCTTTTGCCGACAGAATAAAACAGCAGAGACATATCTCACATGTGTCGTGGAGTCCTTGGATTACTCGAGGGGACTGTCATCGTTCCATCCTGCTTTATGCCACCAACGAGGATGTGCGGGCCAGGATAGTCACTTACATGTCCGATGGCATAGGGCTAGGAGATGAAGTCGTGTATCCAAATATCGAGATGCGTTACAACGGCCCCATGAAGTGGAGCCCAGAGATCAATGAGAACATCCTTACAGTCGCGCTGTTCACATCCACTGGCTTGATCTGTCTTACGATTTCGACCCAAGATGCTTCAATCACTGAGCAAGTCACCCACGATCTAGACGGGCGCTGGGATCAGGTGTCTGGCGCGGTCTGGGAGGTGGATCGAAATTCTGCGCCTCGTCTACATGTCAGCTCAATTTTGTCGACGATCCAGAATCCAACTGCTCTACTCGAATCAAAAGACGGCACTCTTGTGCCAGCTGGCTGTCCAAGTTGGCGCGATCAACTAGAGAACAGCGCCTCACTCTTCAGTGCCAAAAACGACCTGAAGGGTAACGTCAAGATGAAGGTATGGGGCTTGGCCATCTCGCCGTTAGGAGACTTCGTTGCGACTTGTCATAGTGTACATCCATCAGACATGATAGAGTATGGATCGCCAGCTGATCGGCGTGGTACAGTAGCTGTGACTGCTCTTCAACAATACCGACAATTACGCGAAGGCTTCCCAGCTCATAACGCAAACGCCGAGGGCGTCCTTCTCACTCTCAAGAAACTCGTGGGGAACACGGTCGAAGACAGTAACCAGATGCCCGCCTTCATTGAAGAAATTGCTGATAAGCTTCTGCGAGTGTATGGCCCTATTGAGAACAAGGGCGACAGCGTTGATGCCTCTATCTCAGTCGACTCTGAGATCAGGCTTGCAGAACTCCTCCGGCATGTCAAACTCATTAGCTTCTTTGACACACAGACGCTCAGAGATCGCTATGTAGTTCTTGCATCTCAGGCTTGCAATAATGGCAGCAATGACGACCTCCAGAGGACGCTAATCGCTTATCGGCTCGCCACGAATCTGCAAGTCCTCTCAAGTACTCTTGTTGATACAGCGTTCAGCGCCGAGATTCGCAGCCACCACCGACAGATGATGAAACTCGTACAGAAGCTCATCGAGCCCGAAATCACACCCACACAGCCAGTGGAACGTCGTGCTCCAGACGACGTAGAGGAGCAAGATCGACCAATCTTGATTACAGCTGCGCCACCCTCGCCTACAGCTTTGACGATAGATCTAGACATGAGCGAGGCCATAGTGGACGCATGCGACTTCTGTTCTGCTCCAATTCCATTCGTGGACCTCAAGACTGCATCATGTACGAACGGACACCAGTTCCCCAGATGTGGCCTTAGTCTGGTAGCCATACAAGCACCTGGCATAACGAAGTACTGTGGTATTTGCAGTACACCGTTCTTCAACGAAGAATTTGTGGCTGCTCAGGAGATGCAAAAGCAGTCAGGGGCAGCAAAAGGGTGGGGCAAGAAGACCGATGGGGATAGTTCAATTGGGCACGGTACTACAGATCCTCAATCGAACGAGAACGACAACAACGGGCCTGAAGCTGGAGACATCCCCGTGGAAGATACTCCTCTCTCGGTAGACCTAGAACAGAACATGGAAAGAGAACGTAACCAAGAAGCTAGCCGCGATGGGCCCGAGAATGTCATGGTCGAGCAAGAGAGGGGGCAGCTGCCCATTACCTTTGCGAGGATCCTTTTCTTGGCTTGCGACGCTTGCATCTATTGCGGTGGTAAATTCGTGGGCTGACACATCCTCGAAAAGCTGTAGCAGGGATTCTAGATAAAAGCAGCTGATACACGATGACGTGCCTGACGCTTGCACACCTAAATAGCCTTTCAATACATAAATCAAGATTATCTTGATGTCCGCTGCCGAATGTTGGCAAGAGCTTTGTGTTCTGCCTATATGGCGCGCAAGATCACGTTACACATCATAAATGTTATCAAGACCCGACCATCAAGAATAAGCATGCAAGGAAAAGGGTATCATTATGCATCCGTTATAATAACAATTACTCCCTGCACAGATCTAGTCATTCCTGAACTATGAAAAGTCCCGCTTGAAGCACTTTCAATTAGCGGTCAGTACCAACTTTCCCCTGCCCCTTGCCCATCTTCTTGCCAACGTCCAGCCCATCGATTTCCTTTTGTTTGTGGTAATGCGGCGCCATTTCCGTCAGCCAGGCGGGCTCAATTGGCGCACAAGTGCGAGCGAATTCTTTGCTCGTGAGCACAAGCTCGGCGAAGACGATGAGTTTGGGTCGTACGTCCCTCAGACACGAGGAGGGGTGTATGTTGACTGATAAGCCCTGTTTCAGTGTCCGGTACGTTTGTCCGTCACGATTGAGCCGTGCGACGTTGGCGAAGTATCCAGATACGAAGGCCTTCAGGATCTTGACGTGCTCGTGTACTCCGCAGGATGATTCGAAGATCTCTACGCGCTCGCAGAGTTTCACCAGCTGATCTCGCACGTCTCGAACTCGATTGAGACATCGGTATTGCACGAAGTTGTCTCGACACCAAGTCACAGAGTAATCGTTCTCGACGAATTCATTCCAGACATTCAAGAAGGCAATCAAATCTCCCCCCGTGCCAGCGACTGATGAGGTAAATCTTGCTTTCGCATGTTCCGCAGCGACCTTCTTGTCTTTGGGCGCAAAGAACAGAGTGCCGGCTTCTTGTACCATCGCGACGAGGGTGACGATTTCGTCGACACAGCCAAGGCTATCCGCCGATAAAAGAACCTTCGCCAGTCGTGGATCCAAGGGCAGTTCACTGGCTCGCCTGCCTAACTTGGTGACAGCACCGTTACTGTCTAAATATCCTAGTGCATAGAGCGTTTCAAGTGAAGCTGCAAGAGCTTCCACGGGAGGTGCATCCTAAGGATGATTAGCAAACGTTCCAATTGTACATGGGGATTGGGGGGTGAGGGGAATACGTACCATGAAGTCGAAGTGTAGAACATCATGTATACCCATGGCCTTCAGCGTAAGGACGGGCCCATCGAGGCTGATTCTTAAGATCTCCGGTAAGCTCGACTCGGGGAGCTCATGATAAAAAGCATACTTGGTGTACAACCTGAAGGCCATGCCAGGTCCTGTGCGTCCAGCACGACCCGCTCTCTGTTCGGCGCTGGCTCGCGAGCAAGGGACGGTGACTAGTGATGCCATGTTAGTCGCGGCATTGAACGAGTTTTGTTTCTCGAGACCGCAATCGATTACGTAGCTGATCCCATCGATTGTTAAGGAAGTCTCAGCGATGTTGGTGGCGAGCACAACTTTCCGACTACCAGGTGGCGCCGGGTTGAAGATAAGCTGCTGAGCCTCGGACGGAAGTGCTCCATACACGGGAGCTACGATCAATGGAGGGCTTCGACTACCAAGTTTCTTCTGAGTATCGTTAATGTAATCCGCGGCAGCTAAAATCTCCTCTTCTCCCGTAAAAAAGATTAAAATGTCACCCTTGACATCGTTCATGGATCCATTCGAGCCTAAGTGGATCTGGAAGACCGTGGTCACTGCCGCTGAGAGGTAGTTGGCTTCCGGTTGAGTCGAGTGTGCCTTCGTTATTGGAAACGTGCGCCCAGGAATGTTCATTATGGGTGCATCATGAAAGTAACTAGAGAACTTCTGCGCGGCCAAGGTTGCTGAAGCAATGATCAAACGAAACTCTGGTCTCGCTAGGCATATCTCCTTCAACAGGCTCATTAAAATATCCGTAGCCAGTGTCCGTTCGTGGGCCTCGTCGAGAATCATGACCGAGTAGTCGGATAAAGTAGGATCTGTTAGACATAGTCGTAATGCTAGACCGTCCGTCATGTACTCTATCTGCGTATCGTCCGACATGGCGCTTTCGAAACGAACTGAGTAGCCTACTCTTCGACCAATCTTCGTGCCTACTTCAGCTGCTACGCGGTTTGCGACGGAAATTGCGGCGACTCGACGGGGTTGTGTGCATCCAATGCGTAGACTGTTCTTCGCATAGCCGGACTCGTTCAAATACTGTGTCAATTGTGTGGTCTTTCCAGATCCGGTAGCGCCAACGAGGACTATGATCTGATGTTCGGAGACAGCTTGTACGAATTCGTCCCTATATTTGTAGATCGGAAGGCTCTTCCGTGTGTCGTCGATATTCTTGGCTTTGACTTCTGCCTCGTCGAGATTCGCCTGCAACCGTTGCTTCTCAAGATCGATCACGGGCGCATCGAACTTGATGTTTTGTTCTGTATCGAAGACGAAGTCGTAGTCCTCCGCAGACACACGTTCTGGCTTCTTAATCTGTGCGCGAACTTTAGACGTCTGCTCTTCTTCCCATAGCTGCACCTCCGACTTCTCGTAGCCCTTCTCCTTGTGTTTGCGCGCGAGTATTTCGGACTTGGTTGTGTAGTCGGCATCGGGTAGAATGTATCCGTCCAGGTGTTCGTCGATGGCGTTTCGTTGTTCAGCGAGTCGAAGTGTGTCGCGATTCCTGGCGAAGTCGGCACGCTCTTGTTTGGATAGCCGGTCACCAAGCCTCTCCTCTTCTTCTGCCTCTTCTATTACTTGCTTCCGGAGTAGCGCCAACTGTTCCGCCTCGCGCTTTTGCAGATATGCTTGTCGAGACCTCAGGCGCAAATCGCCCACGTCTGCATCGCCCATCTTGCGGCGCTTTGAGTCCATTGTGAATGTAATTTCGTGTACGTTTGCGCCGTAGGATTTTGGTTTAGTGTAGCAGGCGCTGGTATTGCGTAATTATCGCATCTGAGACTCTGGCGGATTGTGGGGAGGGAGATTTTGTGGTGGACAGGCGTGGCTGAGCTCGCGGTACTTGTGAAATGTTGTGGCACGGACCAAGTTCGCGCGTGGGGTCACGTCTGGGCAGCTCTTGTCTGCAACTACATTTGCTTGCCAACAAAGTTGAGTAACGTTGCAATGTACTTCATCAAAGTTTTTGCTTAGGAAAAGAGGCAAACGTGGCACAAAAAAAATCTAGAACATGGGGACAAATGGATTTCATTCCGACTTCATGCTAACGTCCAACGGGTATCTAAGAAGACCATCAACGTGCTATAGAAAACGGCATTCTTGCCCTAAACGCCGCTCGCAGTGCCATGCTTTCCTGCTATATATCCAAAGAATACGCTTGTCAATCATAACAATACTGCCTCTTCAGAGTCACGCGACTAGTGACTGATGTACTGGAACACCGCACTAACATCCCTGAGATCGTTCGTAGTCTCTTGTCTCAGCAGCAAATCCTGTATCTTCCCAAGCGGACCATTCTCACCGTCGTTGACAAAATGGTTCCATGTACTCGTGTCACCATATAACATCGCTGGTGCCTTGAGAATCTGCCTTCCATCTTCCTTTCTGCATCGCTTACACTTGAAGGTGTCGTGTGTATCGCTCGTGGTGTTGTTGCGGTATTGAAAGAGTTCTCGCAGGGAATCGAGGGAGAAATGGCGTTCGACATCTTCTGCTGAATCAACAACACATGATGAGAGAGATTGCTTGTGCGATTGACGTTGGAAGACTTTCTCCTCAATTGTGCCAGTTGTGATGAAGCGGTACACGAAACAGTCCTTCTTCTGCCCATCACGCCACACACGGGCAAGAGCCTGTTGATCAGCTGCTGGGTTCCAATCGGGATCGAAGAGGACCAGGCGATTGGCGCCGATGAGATTGAGACCACATCCTCCTGCCTTGGATGAAAGCAGGAAGACGAATTCTGGGCCTTCTGGGTCGTTGAATTTGTCGACTAGTTTTTGGCGCTTGCTTACGTTCATCGTCCCGTCCAGACGAAGGCAGCCGTATCCACGAGATCGGCACAGTGCCGCGAAAATATCCAGCGTTTGTGTGTAGTTGGAGATAAGAACGATCTTGTCGTTAGTCTCGGCTCGGATGCGCGCGAGCATACGGTCCAGCACCAGCATCTTGCCTGAGTACCATACCTTCACCTCACGATCTCGGCCTCTTGCATCCTTCGGTACGAAGTCCTCGGGCAGCGTATGTTCGCAGCCTGGCAAATCTTGAGGCAGTTCGAGAAGATCGGGGTGGTTGCAGAGCTTCTTGAGCATGCCAATGACTTTGAGCGGCTGCGAGCCTTTGCCACGAAGCAGACTTTGAACGTCAGGCGATTTGATGAAATGGTTGTACAACTCCTTCTGGAATGGTGCGAGGTTGCAGAACACTACGTGCTCGTACTTGACGGGGAGATACTTGGACAGAATATCGTTTGTTCGCCGGATGATGAATTTGTTGACCAAACTCAGTAATTCTGTGAGTCGCTCATTGCCCTTCTTGACGTCTTCATCCGTGCCGTTGGCATCACGGCCACGCAGAATTGGAATTTCGTAATGCTTTCGGAATTCCATACGGGTGCCAAGATAATTTGGATTGGCGAAGTTGAGCAAAGCGAAGTATTCCGAGAGATCGTTCTGAATAGGTGTACCTGACAGGATCACCCGCCTCTGTACATTGAGACTATTGAGAGCTGTGAAGGTCAAGCTGTCACCGTTCTTCAGACGATGCCCTTCGTCGCAAAGCATTAGACCAATTTGCGTCTGTCCGAACTCTTGGACATAGAGACGAAGGGTTTCATATGAGACAATCAGAACGGGGCGAACCACCGACCGCCCACTTGCAATGGACCACTGTCGTATTTGCTGGATAAGCTCTTCTTTCGATGCCTTTCCGTCGATCGCGAAGGGGGTGACTGCGTCTGGGCCAAGCCATTTCACCAGTTCGTTGGCCCAATTCCGTACCAGACTGGAGGGACAGGCAATCACACACTTTTGTATCGTCGACTTGCCGGCGTCGGGTGACTGTTTCAGGAGTGTCCACATGAGCGCAATGCATTGTAACGTCTTGCCAAGACCCATCTCATCTGCCATGATGCAGCCGTTTGCTTTTGGATCGATCATGCCGGTGGTAGCTCGGTACAGGAACTTGACACCCTCGACTTGATGAGGGCGAAGGACCTTGCTGAGTCTCGGATCAATAACGACTGGCACGCGCGGTCGCTCATCGTCGACCTTCTTTTTCAAGCCTAGAATTTCTGCCAGACTCTTGTGCACGAGCGGAGCTTCCAGTTCTTTCTTATCCTGCTGGCTGAGCTTCAGCTCCACTTCTTCTTTTGGAGCAGGTTTATCATCCACGGTTGGATCGTACAACACGATGGCGAACTCGCCGCTTGGATCGTGAAGAGGCCGCGCAACGAATACGGTTCCTAGTCGCATTCCTAGGAGAGGAGCAGGGCGATTCGCGTTATAGGCGCCAATGTCCTTCTTCAGGAGAGGCACTGAGAACCTTTGCTTGAACAAGGTGTCTCTGTCCTTTGCCTTGAAGATTGGGAACCTATTCGCGTCTCGAGTCGCCAGCGCTAGGCGGTCGTCGTTTGAGTATGGCTTGTCGCTCTCTCCATCTTCACCACCTGCGCCGGAGTAGTCGACCTTCCGTCTCTTTCTAGCGGGCTTTTCTGATACACGAGTTGAAATTGCAGAGCCTGGACACTTGAAGGGCTTGCGAAGACTATCTGCCGATTGTGGTGTGCCACCATAGAGACGTGCTGCAGGCTTCGCGGGTGTGCATTCGCCAGCCGCGACAGCCTTTGGGCGATGCATCGCGAACGCGAGGAGGCTATTCGACTCTGGAGAAACTGCGGTGGTGCCTAGGAGCCACGTTGGGAGACGAATCGGTAGACAATTGGAGTGGTCGATTGTAAGTCGGGATGTTGATCAATGGTGGCGGAAGTGTGACGCGTTAAACATGCAGGGGCGATCATTGAACGCGCCATCACGTGCTCTTCGCCTCCCCCATGACGCCCACGACGATCAACTTTTGCCCCACACATGAGCGGACAGGTCCAGCCTGGAATAATCTACTGCTTTCGGATGCCTCCTGCGCCGTGTGTAGCAGCTAGGTCTTTTTGATATCGGTCCGGAAAAACCCATCACCGAGACCCCCGAGCCTTTCTCCGCAAGCGCATGCATCACAGAGCGCATCATCGACAATCATCCCAATGGCGCGCAAAGCAATAGCAAAAGATCAAATTGTCAAGCTGATAGTAGGCGCAGGGCAGGCGTCGCCCTCGCCACCCGTCGGTCCCGCATTGGGTAGCAAAGGTGTAAAGAGCATGGATTTCTGCAAAGTACAAATCACAATTTCAAATCTGCTCCAGCAGTTTGCCTAACTATACCCTAGGAATTCAATGCACGCACAGCACATTATAACCCCGGCACACCGATACCCGCGCGTATTACTGTCCGACCCGATCGATCCTTCCATTTCTCGCTTCGCACACCTCCCACGGCGACTCTCCTACTTAGTGCAGCCGGCGTGCTACCCACCAAGAACAAGGTTCGAGGCGCTGGAAATGTACCGGGACCAATGAACAACCATGACGGTCAAAAGGGCAAGACTAGCACTAGCAGCCCGACAGTGGGCAATGCGACCAAGGGAACAGTTGGCACAGTTAGCTTGAAGCACGTCTACGAGATCGCAAAGATCAAGCATTCAGAGACTAGGTTGAGCGGATTGAGTTTGGAAGGTATCGCAAGAAGTGTGGTCGGGCAAGCAGGAAGTCTCGGAGTAGTCATCGTGCCTTAGGCTCATGCTCACAGAGCGAATGGCAGAAGACATGAAGCCGCATATATGACACAGGAAGTCATTTTGAGAGAAAGTGGGCATGCACGAGCTATTACGATTGTGTCAACGAATGGCATTTGGGGCAGAAAACACGAAAGGTTACAAACGGCTGTTAGTTTTCAGCCATGGGCCACATAAGATGCTGCGTGATTGCATGAAACGGAATGATACTACAGAGCCTGGTGGAGGCATCGGACCAAGGATTGGCGGCTCGAGCAAAGCAAATACACCCTGTCCGACTTCCGTTCGGTGTGTAGCGCAAGGAAGCGATTACGAGAAACCGTAGACACCACCCTGCTCTTGAAATTTGAGTTGATGGTCCTTCAAGTCCGCCCAAAGCCTCAACTCTGTCTCTTCGTCCACGCTGCTGGCTGCAGGATCGCTAGTCTCAGGGCTGACTCGTTCTAGCTTGCTCAGGATGTCCAAGAATTTGTAAAGGTAGTCTTGGTGTTGAAGCGCCACACTACCTTTGCGCTCTTTGGGCACTTCGAGCAAAGTTTTCGCAATTGCCCGAATCTTTTGTGTCTGTTGGAACAAGTCGTAAGCATGTGATTGGACTGAGGCCTTGCGAGCTGAAGTGCATATTGGTCGGACAGAAAACAAATAGGCCGTCGCCGGCTTTGTGAACAAGGTCAGAGTCTTATAAGTAAACGTAGTGACTTACGAAGGAGTCGCCATTTGGCTCCATGTTGACCATGTCAATGCTTCCTAGCACCACTAGTAGGTCCTTCACAACTTGCTCGCGTTCCTCTGACATCATCTTCTCCAGGGCATCACTATTGGTAATCGATGGCGGCACTATCCTGTCCAAACCGGCAGCTAGTCCTGTAGGCGGGCTATGTAGGTCGGCTTGCTCTTGGGCCTTTGTGAACTTCTCCAGCTGTATGAAGTATTTCTCGACGAGGTAAGAGCGTGTCGCAAGATGGCTAGCATAGACATTGGCTTTCTGAATCTCGTAACGTCGCAAGTCTTGAGGTTCGGTACCAGTAACATTGGCCAGTGCTGGGTCTCTTAAACCCGAAAACTCGGGCATTGGAGGGTAGTATGGCTGTCTTTGCGGAAGGCCGCTCTCTCGCCCAGGTCCCGGCTGCACCTGCAGAACTTCCGGTATGCTCTCCAGGATCATGCGACAGCGTTCCAGACTCTGCTCGAAGATACGCTGTTGACGATCCCAGTCGAAGATCTCATCGACGCCGAACGCCATCTCTGCCGTGGCAAGGGAGGAATACGATAAGAAGACGCGTACGTTGAGATTGAAGCCGGTCATCAAAGAGACGACACCGGCTTGTTGTGGCTGGATCTGATGGGGGAATATGTATAGATCGTCTACTTCAACAGGTAGTGGAGGGAGAGGTTCAGTTGGTGTAGCTGGGGCGATGGTCAATTCGCCAAAAGACGCGCCCAGCTGTTGTATAGTCCTGCCAGTCGAATTAGTATATCTGCCGCATTGACCGGTTTGATAGGTGCTTACCGTACGCCGACGAAGACAGTCCAAAAGACTCTCCGTCCTATCTGCTCCGTGATGTGATCCAGCTTGAACTCCCGCGAGCCGTCGAAGTTGGGTCCGTTTGAGCCCCAAGCGCTTGGTACGCTGCCAAGGTAGGTATAGCCCTGAGCCTCTGATTTGTGCAGGCCTAACGAGCGGATGATAGTCAGGCACTCGGCGAAGTAGAGGCGAAGCTGCCGCCACTGGAAGACATAGGCGCCGGTTAGACCCAGGAAGTAGCTCGTACACGCATCATACACGTTCAGAGACGCCCGGTCGAGGTAGCCGGGCCCGCGCGCCTGGGTGCATACCTCGCGGCATTTGTCGACTAGGGACAGATGTGAGGGATATTCGTAGCGTGTCTGTGTCTTGAGATGGAGGCGAGGCTTGCGCGGGAAGGAGGCCACAAGTACAGCAATCATGGACGCCAGCAGTGCTAGAAAGGACGGGTTGGTGAAGTCCTCTCGGCGTTCCCATGCCTCGCGGAACGACGGCTCGTGCGGGAAGGGACACAGCGGGTGGATGTACATGAAGAAGTCGTCGATGAGGGCGTTTATGGTCGGCAGCGGGCAGATGGTCTCGGCAGACAGCTGCTGCGGATGGGACGACTGCAGCTGCGCGAGAGCGTGGGCGGCATTGGTGGGAGACTGCGGCGACGACTGGCCAGAATGCGGGTCGCTGTGGTTCAGGCGGCGCTTCTTGATGTCTTCGGCGTGCCTGTTGGGCGGCCCGCGGCGGCGACTGGGACGGTCAAAGGTGCAGGGGATCTCGAGGGAAATGCAAGCTCGACATGGCGGGCCCGTCTCGTCGCACTTGACTTTGCGGATGCTGCACGAGTCGCAAGCTTTGCGCAGGCGGTTCGGCTTCTGTTGCTGTTGTTGCTGTTGCTGCAGTGTTGGTGGCTGTGCCAATGGCGGCAGCGCATGTTGTACGGGCACCCGCTGGTCGTTCAGCGCGTGGTTGGCGTGCAAGGCGTGCGCCTGCAGCACGTCGAGGTTCTCGATCTTGGTGTAGGGCGGCTCTTGCACGTAGGGCGCGCGCGGTGGTCCCTGAGTGTCGTGGAGCGGCGCATTGGGAGTGGCATTGGGACTGGGCGTCGCCGGGTAGATGGGCGTGTAATGCGCGTCGCTCGTCGTGGGTGGGTCGGGGTAGCTCATGATATGATGTGTGCTGGGTTGCAAGCAGCCCGATGATAACCCGTCGCGAGGGATAAGTTAGAAGTCGTTGGAAGCGGCCGCTCGTACAACCCGCATGGGTCAGTCCACAACGAATGGTTTTCGCACGCGCGTCCTGCAATCACGCTTAGTTGTAAACATCATCTGCTTGAACATCCGCCTCGTCCGCTCTGTGATGACGCGCGGAGATCTCCGGCGCCAAGACCCCCGATGGTCTGCGCGGTGCGTGCAGCAGGGAACGCCTGGGGTAGTGTCTCCTAGAAGAGCCCGGGGCTGCTCACAAGACTGGCCTCGCGCCATCGTGCAATGGAAGAGCCGCGTATAGCATCAGGACGCGTCTTGAATCATCTGGATTCTACTTAAGTGGGTAATAATATACTCGTTGGATATCTGACCATCCCCAGTCATGCACAGCTTAATTCCATCCACCCTCAAAAACCGTCTGTCAGTCCGAATCGTCCGACTCTGGCGCATTTCGCACAGGTGGTCGACACGATCGTGTCAATGAGAAATCGAGCACATCGGACTTCGAGCCAGCATCCACGAACTTGCGCAAACACCACGATATCTGCACGGCTGTTGACTGCTCGTTGCCGAGAGGGTCGACTTGCTTCCCCTTGACAACTACAGGAACTAATCAGCAAATTACTTCCAAGGCATGCAAATATAAAGACCTACATATGATCTGATTCTGGCTATCTTCACGGTCGTATACCTTGTCGGATGCCCCAAAAGCGATGATAGCCAGTTTCGATGTACGGTCCTGCTCCTTTGCAAGGCTTGAGCTACGCTCGAAGCTCTGCTGGGCAATATTAGCCAGCAGGTGCTCATATATCTTGCGTGGCAGTCTCGTTGAAGAGGGGCTGTTGGTAGGCCACGTAGTGATGTGGAGAGTTACGAGGTTTGGAAGCTTGGCCAGACAGTTTTCGAAATTGATGAAGCTCTCGTTCTTAGTGCGAATCATGCTCACTTGCGGGAACGCCACAGAGACCTGCTCCAACAGTGGGCAGTCCTTGCAGATTTGCGAGAATGAGGCATAGTCATACACGAGCTCATCGTCGCAGCTGTCGGGACTGATGCTAGCATGAACATTGAGCTGCTTCAGTGTCTTTCCGTGTCGAACGATACTAGAGGAAGACGGCAGACTCTTGGAGTAAGTGAGATCCAAGGCCATGACTTTGATGCCGGAGACGAGACACAGAAACCCATCTAGGGCACCAAGACCATCGTTCTCCGTGTTGTCCTCATGTTTAATTTCCAAGGTCTCCAGCTTGTTGGGCAGCTTTGTGCTCTTCGACAGCTCGGCTAACAGAGCATCAGCTCCAGGACACCCAAAAACACGGATGCTCTTAACCGAGCGGAAGTCGATGAGCTTGCAATAGGTTTCTGCTGCGTAACGCAGTTTAATCTTCTGCAATGTAACCCGTTTGAGCGCAATTGGAGTGCATTTAGCGAAAGGCTGCATGTGAGCGAACATGGTCGATGTGATAAGTCCAGGCTCTGTCGACGAGTCATGGAGGTTCCGCTGCGACATAGGCGAATCGAGTTCTTCGAAGCTGGCATGGAGCGTCATCTTCTCCAGCGTCTTGTTCGCCGTGTGTTTCAGGAGGAAATGGCAGAAATCCAGCACCTCCCGAGTGTCTGGATACAAGCCAATTTTGCGTACGCTCTGGAAGACCTTGTCAAGATCTGGAAGCTTTTCCAGCTCTTCCACAACATCTCTGTCTAGGGCAATGCTCTCCATCCACTTCATGCGCTGCTGCTTCTTGTACAGTAGGACCAGATTATCACCAGAGAATGGTGACCAAGGGTGCCATGAGAACTTCTCTAATATATTTTCCGGTAGGAACTCCAGGATCATTCGGATAGCAAAGTCCGCCTGCTGCTGCTGGTTGCATTTGTCTGGGACATCCGCTAGGTACAGATCAAGTTTCCTTATATGAGGCAGCCCAATGTTTTTAGGGTTGAGGAAGGCACCAAGGCGCGTATCTTGAGGCGACCCAACATCAAGCGTAACCTCGTAGTACAACTGGCGGACGGCGATTTGGTGAAGCTGTTTGCAGGCAAGGCAGACGTTACGCAGGTCTGTCGGTCGATTGATCTGGGTATCATGTCAGCTAGGACGTCATCAAGCAATTCACGGACTATACGACAAGATGCAATGCGGAGCAGGTTACTGCTACGCCAGTCTCGTCAATAGCAAATTGGATTTGAGGTCCAGGAACACCAATGACTTACATGTTGTATGACCAAAGTCTTGAGGTCCACGGAGAGATCCATAAAAGTTAAGCGTGGCGCCATGCTTGCGACTTTTCCGACAGCAACCTGATGGTCTCTGAGGAACCGTAGCTTCTAGATACGCAGCAGATGGCTCTATTAAGGCCCACACGAATGCCAGAATGCTGAAGTTGTTGCCTGGTGGAGGTATGAGAAAGAGGGTGCCACTGATGCGACCGGTCAGCACAAGCGAGAGCGGTGGAGTGTCGGAGAGCGTTTGTTGAAAGGCAGCCAAAAGTGCAGCTTAGCTTCAGCCTCACAAACCAGGGTCTAATGCATGCCCCACGCTGGGATTACGCTAGTCGCTTTGGAGAGCTGGGGTAAGCTTGTCGTGGCTCGCCGTAATTAGTCGCCAAACGGCGATCCCGGTAACGAGAAAGGCACTGGAGGATTGCTTTTCCAGATGCAGGTCTCGTGTGACATGAGCTGCTGAGTAGTCACCAAGCCCATCACACCTAGGTTCAACTCCAGGCAACATTCCATACAATGTTGTCGGTGGAAGATCTTGTATCAGCAGCGCAGTCGTAGCTCTAGGTCTTCGATATGCTGCACATACGTCAGCTCCGCCAAGGGCTAGTGTCCGTCTTTTCACAGGGACCATGTCTTTGCAATAGGTTAATTTGGTAAAATCTGGCTAATATGCAATGCTTTGGAGGACGATCCAAATGTCCACTAGATATATCTCAACATGTTACAAAAGAACGCCGGAAGCCGAACACCTCGCTATGCAGGCAAATGAATCAAGATACGTAAGAATGGGATCAGCCGGCAAGAATCACGCATGCTCATCGTCGCTATCCCCAAAGCCTGCCAGTAGCTCTGCCTCCAAGCCATCATCATAGTCCTCTTGCAGATCCGGCGCAACGCCATTAGTTGCGGGGGCTTTTTCTTCATCGTCTCCCTGGCCTTCTTCTGGTCCGGTGGTTTCCGGACTTGGCAGGCCAGAGGACTTGTCTGCGCTGAGAACGTTGGTCAACGATGTAACCCGCTCCATGGTGCGCTTCTTCCTTCTTTGAAGTTTGGAAGCCGAAGCCACACTACTATCGCTCTCATCAGCTTCGCTGACATCAGTGGAATTGGCCGCTCGTTTCCGCTTCTTCTTATTCTGCTTTGCGTCCGAGGCTGTGCTATTGTCCGAGCGGACACTATCCGAATCTGATTCGTGGTCATCGTCGGTGTCGGTTTCGTTCAAGAAATCCGCCAGCTCATCGTCCACGGAGGCCCAGTTGTCTGCCGTTAGCTCCAGCTCGACTGGAGATTCCGCGGGGTCTTCTGGCTCTTCGTCGCCAGTCGCATTGATGCTCTCGTCCTCGAGCTCGCCGAACGGAGAGCCGCCGCGCTCAGCAGGGTCTATTTCGATGCTGTATGGCGTTTCGTCGACATGTTCCCACCGTGTGCAGCACTGGAACATCCATTCCGGGTTGACAATCTTGATGTGCTGATATCGCGCAGCTTGCTTGACCTTTGTCGTTTTCCGGTCCGGGTTAGCTATAACGTGTGTAGTCCGGCGGTTGACGCTTGTGGTAACTTCGGCGCCAAAGCTCCTGATCCAAAGCGCGTAATCGGATCTGTCTAAGTTAGCATGGATCTTCGAAACTGCCGCTGAGTTCTCACGTCTGAACATCTACGCCTAGCGGGATGATTCCCGAAAAGACGACGACTACACCATCAAGCACCTCTTCCTTGATGCGGGGCATAATCTCAGCAACGTCAGGGATGATGTCACTAAGCGCACGTTTTTTCGGGCTCTTCTCCCCCTTGAGCTCCGCAATGCGGCCGCCAGCTGGTATTGCTTTTGCCTTTACATATTCGTCGTAGAATGTGCGGTGCACCTGTACCAGGTGCTTCTCAATAATTTCAAGGCCTCTGTCGTCATCGTTGAGAACACTGTGCCGTGCCTTGGGTTGCTCTCCGTGTTCCGTTTCGCCATTGGGGGCCTCGGGGGAAATATCTGCGTCTTCTGCTTGAGCATCTTCCTTGTCTAGCATGAGTTGCTGCTGTAAGAGAGGCCGCTCAGTCTGTTGTGCTATGATGACCTTTTCTTGTTCTTTCGCTTGCTGCTCAAGAACTTCCCCGCCTTCGCCTGCTGCCATGGTTAGTAATTGCTGGCCGATGTCGTTCAAGTCGCCGTTTAGTGCATCTGCGGGCGCAGGTTCCGCGGGCTTACCAGCAACTGGGATAGGTGCATGCAGTGCTGTTTCTGTTTGCGCTACCTTTTTGGGAGGCGTTGGCGTCTTGTCCTTTGATTGTGTAACGAGCTCCTGCTGCTTTGGCAGGAAGGCTGCGTTGATATCGCCCGCACCCAGGAAGAAATTGAACACGGGAACACGGACCAAATGCGGGCTGTATTGCCAGACATCTGCTCGGTCATCTATAATGACCACCATGGCTGTGTTTTGATAGAAGAGTCGCGTAAGGTTCTTCAGTTTGTCTGTGTAGTTCTCGTCTCGACTGAGGATGCGGTCGCCGAAGTATTTGCGGTCGGGATCGATGATCTTCATGATGGCTTGCGCATAAGCGCGGGTCGCCATGGTGTATACATGCATCTCGTACAGCTTTGACATTTTGTCAAAAAAATCTTTGAGGCCGGGGCGCATTTTGACGTAGTACCAGTTTGCGGCCACGTTTGACAAGTTGTCGTCAGCCAATTGGAAGCCCTTGACATCTTTCACGGCCTCGTAGTTGGGGTTCTCGGGATCTGCCTGCCACTCGGCGACTGTTCGTTCGCAGGTTGTGTGGATTACGGTCTGGTCGAGATCGACGATCAGGGTCAGCTTTTTCGAGTTCAAAAGCCGCTTCTTGGTATCCTCCTCGGCGCGCACCGCTTCGTTGTGGCTGACGAGTAAAGCCGTGTTATCGTGCGTCAGGTTGACAGTCGCGCGGTTTACGTCGCGCTCCTTGGTGAGGTAGTCAACCTTGGTCATGTCTTCGCCGCAGTCGACGCAGAGGCCGCCAAATTGCGTTTCGTGCGTGCATGGCTCTTCGATCTCGACGAGCTCGATCCTGCGACTGTTAGAATCACTCTGTGCCTGCGCGCATCGCATTGGGGCAACCTACCCAGGCCGAACAACGACCGTTCCCGGCTTAACGAACCATCGTGTAATCTTCCCGCCAGTCGTCGCATCGAAATGCTGCTGCCACCTCTTCTTGACCTTCTCCTCGACCCCCCACCTGTCTTCCTCGGTCACAGTCTCCTCGTACCAGCACGTGAACAGCTTGTCGGAGCGTTTGACATCCTCGTCCTTGCGCTTGTGTAGCGCCTGGATTGTGTAGGGATAGCGCAGTCCCGGCGGCGATGAGAGTTTCATTCCGTGTGCGGGCGCCCATGCGACTCGCTATGTGGTGTTGTGGCAGTCGCGTCGCGCTGCTAATCGGCGCATTCGGCACGGCCGAGCTGGAGCTGGAGCTGGAGCTTAAACGGCAGGCGCGAGAGAGCTATGACGCTGCAGGTCGTAAATTCGGACAGGCGCAAAGTCGCCGTGGCAATTCGCACGCGCTGCAGAAACAGCTGCGTATAAGAGCGGATCGTGCCTAGGTATGCTAAGCAAATATGGTCCTGGTTGACAATGACAGGGATTGACGTCGGGCGGTCTCCCAAAGAGTTCTTGGCATTTCAAGCCCCCCAAAAGTGGCGGGCGTCTTACTGTTAAATAGTCAAGCCGCCCTGGCTAGCTTTGTCACGTGCCCTCAGCCGCGCACCTCAAGCATCCCGTCGCCTGCCAGAGACAAAGAACAACCACAAAGTCGCAACCTGTCATTTGTCTGATGCGGGCTATGAAAGGATACAGATGCCCATCACCCATCCGTCGTTGTAATGGAAATCCTGTCTGACATGTTCCTTTGCAAGGAGAGCAAAAGGTCGCGGTATAGACAGGCTGCAAGCTGCCATCTGTTCACACAACCGGCGCAGTGAGTCAAGCATACCTAACTAGAATTTGCAATAGGTCATATTTCTGGGCGTCATAATAGATACCTTTGGCTGCAGCAAGTGTTGCAATAATTCGTGCGCGCTCGGTTTTAACTCAAACTAATATTAGGGAAGGGGCTTTATCTTGTACATAAGGCTGAAAAGAATTCATGATTTATCAGCGCGGCATAAAGTCCTGAAAAGGCCGTGAAGACTCCCAGCTTTAGTGAAATCCCTGGGACAGTGATTAGGTTTTCTAGTTACACCGCACATTTATACCCGGTGACTGTGAATTCTAGGACTAAACCAAACCAAAGTCGATCCATATTACCATTCCATGCCCTTGTGGCCCCAAGAAGTACAATTTGCGCCGGTTTGCTATGCTCATCGCCAAATTACAATACGCTCAACCTCTATAAGCAGACTCCGAATTGCGCTTCTGCGCCCCCTTCATCACCATGCTGCCCAACACCAGCGATCCACCACCGGTGCGAGATGCGTCCTGGCTCATACCCACCACTGGTGATTGGGCTTCAAAATGATGCGCAGACACATCCACGTCTTGGTCATCTTCAATCATCGTCCAATCTTCTTCGAACTCGTCTGTCTGATCGTCGTCCTGCTTCACATGCTTCTTTACAAGTGCTCGAGCTCGGTCTAGCTCGCGGTATATGGTCTGGATGGCAACTTGTGGACCATTGTCCTGGGTCATATTAGTGTGGGCTTGTGGAAACGATGTACATGCTGTCTCTTACCTTGCGAATCTTCTGACCTAGGACCTTCGCCTTAATGATCATACGCTGGCTGTTTGTTGCCTCCCATAGTGCACGACTGAACACGCTGGTGTTGACCTTCTTTAGCCAGATACCCACGCCCATGTCTTGTACGCGTTGAGCAAAGAAGAATTGGTCACCGAAGAAGGGTTTGATGATCGTGGGGATACCAGCTCGGAGGCTGGCTCCGGTTGTGCCTGAGCCACCGTGGTGCACAGCTGCGTCCATCTGCTTGAATAGCCAGTCGTGTGGCGCAGCCTGTATCTGGAAAATCTCCGGCGGCAGAGGGATTTCAGGCTTCGATGCATCCTTGGTCGCGAGACGGTCAGACCAGCCTTTTGAAAGCACGCAGCGCACATCTGCCTTGAGCACAGAATCCACCACAGTCTTCGTAAGAGCTGCTGGATCATCGATGACTATCGAGCCAAAGCCTACGTAGACCAGCTTCTTTTCATCCTTTCGCGCCTTGGTGATGAAAGCTGCCAGTTCCGGAGGCGGTTGGTAGCTATCGCCCTCGTCAAGAAACCAGTAGCCGGTGACTCGAATCCAATCAGGCCAGTCCAGGGGCGGTGGAACAACATGAGGGCTGAAGTTGTACAAGAAAGGTCGAAGGTTGGCCTGCATCTTGGACTGAGAAGTGTTTTGTAGCCCCAGCTCCCGCCGGCGCCACCTGTTCACCTGCGAACTTATCGCCGCCCAGAACAACTTGTCAAATACCCCGTAAGTCATGCTGTTGTAGCCTCCACCCATCTTGTTCTCCAGCACCGTAAAAGCATGTGGATAAGCTCGAGTACGCGACCAGGGCATAGTGAAGGCGCGAAAGTATGGGATCTCAAGGGCTTCTGCGATGTGGATGCCAGCCATTGTACTAGGGCTCTCGATGAGCACATCCGCACCCTGGCAAGCGCGCCATGACGAGCTACACACATCGTCGAGCCATCCGCGAAACTTTGAGTTCGCTTCTTTCATGAAGCCGTATGTGAACATCCCGTGTTCAACACAGATTCGCATTAGCTCAGCGGGGTCGCCATCGACAGGGGCAAAGTCGATACCATGCTTCCGAACCCATGGCTCAAACTCAGCATGTGTTGCGATGCGTGCCTTGTGGCCTTCCTTGAGCAGCTCTTTGCAGAGTGAAATGTATGGTTGAACGTCTCCGCGGGAACCGATTGTCAAACAAACAACTGTTAGAGGCTCAGGCGGCTTGAAGTCGACGAAGGATGCCAGTGGATCGTCAAATATCAGTGGTATACGATCATAGTCCGCAGCGCGTGCAATCTCTGATACATCGATCCGTTCGTTGGTGTCGGATTGCTCTCGTGCCTGCTGCAGGAGATTGTGTTCGGCTTTGGCAGCCTCATCGTCGCTGTCGATACCAGAAGACGAAGACGCTTCTTCGATGTATTTGGTATTTTCCAGAATGCGGAGTACTGTGATGGCACATTCGTCTCGATACTCAGCCTTTGAAAACTCGAAGAAGAGTTCTTCGTGGCCACGTATCACAATTGCTAAACCGTGGTACCCCATGCGGAAGCCTTTCTCCTTGTTGACGTTTTCTATGTCTTTCATAGGTAAAATGATCTATAATTGTAAGTACTGGGCTCGAGTGAGGTCAACGAAAAAGCTTACCTTGGTCTTCGACGTGGGCATCAAGCTACGAAAGCAGAAATACCTTCCGCTAATGTATATCTTGCCGTAATTAGGAAGCATTCGTTGCAACGAAGCAAAGAACGATGACTGTAGTATTTCAGATTCCGGAAATGCAAAGTGTTCGCGAAAATTGTCAGCGGCCTTTGCTGCATCTTCGTCATCTTCGATGCCGTGTATTTGATCGTGAGGCTCTAGACCATCGGCAGTGTTGTAGTGCTTGCGACCGCCCGCCAGCATACCGGAGACCTTCTCGTAATAACCCATAGATTCAGTAGCTAGCAAGGAACCCATTTCCTTCGATCGCATCCTAAGGAATCCTGCAATTCCCGACGCTTTTTGAAGCGGATATGAGGCCATTTCTTGAAGGGCAGAGGATGAATTTGACAAACGAGGGAGTGTTTGGCTGGGGTTTGTGTCGTCCTCCGCCTCGGTTGAGGCAGGCAACCGGGAGGTGTTGGTTTGCTTTGAAGGATGAAGCAACGATTTCGGGTGTTGGTCGGCGCCAGAAGATCGCGTTGTATCTTGTGAATGCCGTGCTGCCTGTTGCGATCGCTCGGAAAGGGAAACGCCCGCTGAGTGAATGGCAGGCGCACGGAATACGTCCGAGCGATTCAGAATCTGTGAAGCCGATGCGCTGCTTTCATCCATCGATTGTATAGCAGCCGAAGATTCAGTGCCGGGATCTAGTGAGAGAGTAGCGGACTCAGCGTCTGCTGCTGGGGACAGCGGGGAACGGTCAGGTGCGCGACCTTTTGTAAGCTTTTCACTGCGACCGCCACTGAAGCTTCGTTGTACTTCATGACTTGAGCGACGGAGAGCGCGGCTAGCGTCCATGCTGCGTCGTACATCCCAGCTCTTTCGAGGCACGTCGGTACTGGAACGCGCAGAAATATCGCTTATACTCGATCGTCCAACGTGTGGGTTGGGCAAAGGTGAAAGCGTGGCGCGCACGTTCTCTTTGATACGTGGTGCATCATCAGGAACTATTGGCGAGGCAACAAGACTGCGGCGATTTGAAGATTCCAGAGGTGCGGGTGTTGGTGTGGGATTGACTTGCTCCTGAGTAGAGCCTTGGTGATGTTCGTTGTCGTTGATCATGATGCGCAGGACATTGAGAGCATCTTGCCCTTTGTTAAAGAATGAGAAAAAGTACTGCCTATATTAGCATATATCGTACAAAGACATACACAAACATACCTCGTCGATGGCGAATGTTTCGCCGTTGTCGACAACACGGACCTTGACGGTATCCGCAAAGTCCAATATGGAACTTTCTTCGATCTCGATTACGTTTTGAATCGGCATTGATATCTTGACGCTGTTACCTTCGTTGTGTGTCCGGAAGATAACTTTCTGTATAGACTTGACCCATTCTTTGGCACTCGCAGCGCTGTCAGCCTTGAATTGGTACGTTCTCTCGTCCGTGGTGACTGTGAAGATAGTCTCATACTCGCCCTTCTTCTTGTTCTCGAGGACCTCAGCAGAGATGGCGTATTGCAGATTGATACGGTTCCTCGGAAAGTAAAGCTCCGCTGGATTGGTATAGTACGACAGCACGTCACCGCGCAAGACGAACCAGTATCGATTGTATTTTGACCGACCGCGCTTGTAAAGGTAACCCGTTTTACTGACATCGTGCTGTAAAAGTCAGACATAGTTCAATGTATAACTATGAATTAGAAAGTCTTACATGCTTCTTTGGGATGTAGGCATAGAAACAAATGTGTTTCTGGGTGATATACATATATCCCTGAAGGAGTATGCTTTGGAGCAGCCAACATGGATATTCAGAGATCACCTCTTCAGCATGCTCAAATTCGAAAATCTGCTGTATCCTAGTCGCGAGTGATACGGGGCCTCTACTCTGAGCTAGGCCAACCGAGCTTCCCTGTGCGCCCCTTCGATCCGATTTCCTTTGTTTCTCTACGTGAATTCCATCGCCTGTGGTGGCTCTGGCCTTCCCTTTCGAGGCCTCGCCGGTCTTGGGCGTCTCTGATGGTGTTTCTGTGGATGGCCGAGGCGGCAGAAATTGGGAAGAAGACATTTGCTCGGTGGGTTGGCCATCGGATCGCACGTCTTTCCTGCTTGATATCCTCAGCTTGGGTAGGGACCGCAGCAGCTTGTTTTCGGACAGTGCTCTGCGATGCTTCCCAGACCCTGTCTTCTCTGTTCTAGAGTCTTCTTGTGGCGGTCGGAAGTCGTTCGCGGTACGCAGTCTACTGAGTCTCGCAGCACCATCCAGGCGGCCATGGAGCGTCTTCCCTTTGCCATCGTCGTCGCTGTCACCCGAATCCACCTCCTGCATGGTGCCTAGATCTACTTGTGACTGCCCTCCAGCGCGAGCGATTATAGAGAATATGGACTGGTTCATGGACATGGTGTCGCTGCGCTTTGGCGCGGTCACATCTTCCTGCGCATCGTCGCCGTCCTTGAAGCGCTCTGGGATGTCCAGCGACAAGCCGCGTATGTCCCTTCCGATGTCTTTGCGCTTCTTCGTCAGCCTACGGCTGCTTCTATCTCGCCCTCGGTCTTGTGAAGCCATGATGAATGTGGGTTGCGCGTGTAGCGTCAGGGCTGTGGTGGGATGCTTCGTTGTGCTCTGGGGGCCTTCTAGGTTACGAGCGGAAGTGCTGCGGCGAACAACGGGGCTTGGGCGCAGGGGATGCTCGAACGAGGCTGTACAGGCAGAAGCGGTCACTGCGGTAGGCAGTTAGAGAGCGACGCCGTTACATGGTGAACAACAAGATGACGAACGACGCGCTGACAGCTGGTACGCTCACAAGACAGTACTCTCGAGTGCTAGCGCCGGGACACTTGCATAAGCACCTGCAGTACGTGGGGTGATAAGACACGTGCCAGACTGCCAGTCTATCCGTGGACCTTCACGCTGCGGCTCAACGGTATCTTAGAGCCCGCCTATTGTCGGATATGTCTACTGTCTCCAGCACTGTCATAATGTCCTGTTGCTAGCACTGTCAAGGGAAGCTAAGCTCGTGCGTCATCAGTCCGCCCTATCGATAACGTTCCGTACCCTCATTGGACAACATACTGGTGCAGCGCACAGTTTGAGCAATGGATATGTCCTCCTGCAGCAGTACGTGGTTATTTTAGTAGCATAACGAATCAAATTTGGGCCTTCAAATATCTCCAGGCATTGCTGTCTTCGGGTAGGCGTGTACGCCGGCCTGAGGTCTTTGATGGCTTCATTGTCACTTCAGTACCAACAATGCGACACTCGAGCTGCTTCATTCATGATTTGATTCGCGCTAATTTACATATCCATGTATCATACCAATGACACAGATTACTGTGTATACGAACAATCTGACCCAAGAGCTGTCACCCGGCAAAACAAAGTACTTCAACGTGCAGGACATACAGTATCAGAACCTTTACTTGGACTTGGCAAGACCAACGGCGTTGTTGCCGACGTCATAGACAGAGTACCACTTCCTGAGGAACGCATCACCGAGAATAGCAAGGGGTCCTACTGGCTCTGGGAAGTCCATACCCATGAAGGCAGAGATGCAAGATCCCTGGACCTCAAGAATGTAGTCGAAAGCGCTGATGGTGAAGTTGTGGCCAGTGAGTGTGAATGTGAGATCGGGCAGACCGTCACGCTTGTCGCACTCAACGGTGTACTGGCCGTTGAAGCCCTTCTTGGCTCCGATCTCCTTGTTCCTGTGGATAGTCAGTAACATGTTCAGTTTACTTGTGACTCGAATAAACATACAGAAGCTCGGCGATGGTGGAGGGAAGAGCAATGAGCGATGTGCCGGTGTCCAGGATCACACCGGTGTCATCCATCTCGGCAGTCTCCTTGCCGAAAGTAATGGCGTCGAGGTCAACCTCCCAGTAGGCCTTGCGCCTCAAAGGAAGCTTGATCAGCTTGCCGCTGTAGTGGCTCTCGTCAATACCACCAAAGGTCGCCTCAGACTCCTGCTGGGCGTTGGTGTCGCCGAGGTAGAAGGCAAAGACGGGCTCGTCAAGGAGGCCCTGCTCGAGCATGTTGTAGAAAGGTGGGACAATCTTGTTTACACTGATGGTGTCGTAGCCAAGGCCCATGATGCCATCGAACCTGCCAAAGGCGAATGCGAGTCCAGGCTCGGAGGTGGCCTCGGCGAAGTCCTGGTTCTTGACCTTCAGATCGCCAATCTGGAAGACGTCGTTTGACACGAAGCCGCTCAGCTCGCCAGATCCGTAGCGGATCTCGAATGAGGTGCCGTTCTTCTTGTATGTGGAGGACGACGACGAGTCGTACTTAGTGTGGAGGTAGCATGCAATTGAGTTGCATTCGGACGACGGCACCCAGAGGTTGGAGCTGCCAGTGTCGAGAACGACCTTGAACGTCTGGGGTGGCGTGCCGAGGGAGATCTCGGAGAAGTCTGGGGCAAGTAAGTAGCTGTCACATGTGGCTAGGGAGCTTCCAAGAGCTGTAAAACGTACACTGGGCGTTCAAGAAGTTGCTGACGGGCACTGGGTGGCTGCCGTCGGCGATGTAGGGCGCTTTGAAGACCTGCTCCATTTGCGACTTCGCCTGGACGCCCATGTACTTCTGGCCAAGCGCAGCAGCCTGCTGCTGGATGTCGGCGTGCTTCTGTCGCGCATATTAGATTGCTGTTATCGCATGATGCGTCAGATGCGAAAACTGGGAGATGACTTACAAGCTGCTCCGACAAAGGAACCTTCTTCAGCGGCATGCGGTGCATGCCAGCAGTGGCGCCAGCGACCGAGGCCGCGAGTACCATCGCCGTCTTCATGTTGGCGGACGCGTAGGGAAGCTTGTGGGGTGAAAGAGAGATGTGAGTAATAGAGGAAGGATGGATGAATGAAGTGTGATGGGGGAGTAGATGGAGTGGGTGAACGGAGAGGGTGGGTGACTGGGGAAGCAGCTGAGCTTGAGTGGAGTGGCTGGCACGGGCAGCTTGCAAGACACGCTAACGCGGCTATCATTGATGACGAAGAGGCGGGCACGTGCGTGCGACACTAGCGCGTCCTGACATGCAGGGGGACAAATCCGCACTTCTGAAGCAAGTGGCTGGCTGCGCACATTGGCGCCGTGGTGAGCATCTTCAGGATAGGACTACTTCAAAGACTATGTAGCTACATTTTAGGTGCAACCGAGCGACCATCACACGGTAGCATCTGGCTCGTCCGTGTATACTGGAGACTGTGTGATCTGCGCCTCCTGCTCCCTTCGTGTTCTCTCCAGGTCCGCCGCCCACAGCCCTGAACTGACCGCCGCTGTCATCAAGAAGAACATACTAAAGGGAGGAACCAGCTGCATAAACAGATAAACAGTACCGTACCTAGACCATCTCGTCAGCTGGACACTTCGTGTAGAATCAGCATGCTTACCAGGTGTACTGCCACCGTCTCTGTGACACATGTCCGTTCCGTTGCTTGCGATCGTAGCCAAGTAGCTGAAGATACCTCCAGTGTTGGAACGGCCCCGCACGATATCCTGTCAGCAAGAGAAATATTGGAACCCCGACATATGGAACAAAGTTGACTGGCAATAAGAGGATGAACTCCGCAATCTGGCGAAACGAGAAAGGCGCATAGACACACGACCGCGCAGGCTTGCCGAGGCGGCGGACAGGGTCGTTCAGAGAGTCTTCGGAAACAGGTCGATGTTGGCGGACCAGATCCTCGTAGCCCTTGTAGATCAGAACAGCATCAAAGATGTCCACCTGGGATTCGTCCTGCACACGTCAATATGCCTGTCAAAATCGAATAGTCGGATTGGAGCACTCACGACTAGGAATGACTCAAACAGTATGGCTACTACAGCAGCCCCTTCGCCCAAGACCAGAAACGTTCCGTTCACCCATGCACTCCCATTGTGCTGGAATAGCGCAAGAAATGCGACTTGTGGGAGATAGGTCCAAAAGAACAAGTTCAGGATGATGAAAGCACTCAGCAGGAAGGCAGGAAGAAGGCGAGCCTTTAGTAACGGGTAGAGGAACGGGTGCGCAACGAAGAATATGACCCCCTAATGATTGTTGTTAGGCCTTTTTTGAAATCTGATATTGGTTTCAAGCCAGGTCGGCAAGTGGACGTACCTTTGGCAAGTATGAACAAGCGACAATGTTCTCCCAGGCTGGACGCACCACTACCTTGGGTATATTTTGCAATGCTGTCTGCGGCGGAGGGTGTGCGTGTGGCATCGTTTGGTGCTAAAGAGTAGCAAAATTGAGAATCCGTTCAGCATATGTAAGTCGTGGTGTGCCTGGAAGGGAGCTGTCGCGGTGACGTATGCGTCTCGCCGCATGACCTCGGTCCGCTTATCGATAATGCACCGGCGAGATTCATAAAGTCGAAGCGGACGCGTTGAAGCAGTTGGTGACAGATCAGATGCCGTGATGCATTTCAGGGCCATAATTCTGTCTCTGTTGGCTCTTTGGAGACGACATGTGGATTGCTAATCATCCCGTCAAGCTCTAGATTGCACTGCAGCGGCCTGCGCCCTAGGGCTGCATGTTTTCCATCGGGCAATCCGACATCAGGTCCCAAGTTACCAACACGGCCGCGAGATCGTGAGGCTAACTCCCCAGCGTACAGGTACGCCCTTCATCTATAATCGTACATACCCCGCTTCAGACGCGAAAGCATTAAAAGTCGCCTGGATATTGCTGCTAGACACTTACTACCTTCGCAAACCAATTAACAGTGTTATTTCTCGCTTTTATCATGTTTTTTAACTCATCCGCTGCCTCCTGGGTCTACAACGACATCAAAACTAACGTAGAGGTCGAGCTCTTCCATCGTAAACTACCAGACTATGCAGTCACTCCGCTCATACCTCTACCGAGCCTCGCGAAAGAACTCGGACTTGGTCATGTTCTGCTCAAGGATGAATCCAATCGCCTAGGATTACCCGCTTTCAAGATTCTTGGGGCATCGTGGGCTGTATTCAAAGCGGTCGTCGCAAAATGCGATCTCCCGCCAACCAGCACCCTAGAAGAAGTAGGTACGGCTGCAGGGCAAGCTGGCATTCGTCTTGTCACTTGCACTGAGGGCAACTGGGGAAGAGCTGTCTCTAGAATGGCCAAGTACCTGGGAATCACAGCCATCATATTTGTGCCAGACTTCATGGACGAAGCTACACAGCGGAAGATTGAGAGCGAAGGCGCCAAAGTTGTCGTAGTCGACGGAGATTATGACTTCTCAATTAAGAAAGCGAGAGAAGAGGCGGATAGAGACGGTTTGCTAGTCATGGACGTGTCATGGGAAGGCTACGAGGAGATACCGGAGGTAATTCAATGAGCCTGGCTAGAATTGTAGCTATGCTAACTGGAACAGTGGGTGGTGGAGGGATACACAACAATGCTCACCGAAATAGACAAGCAGCTGGCGGCCATGAGCATCGATTCAGCAACTCACGCCATAGCCTCGGTTGGTGTAGGATCGTGGGCACAAGCTGTTACTATGCACTACAAAAGCAAGGAACCTATTGCAGCTGTGATCACGGTGGAGCCCGACACTGCTGCAAGTCTGAAGGCAAGCTTGGAAGCTGGAGAAATCACTCCTATCGCGACAGGCCATACCATCATGAATGGTATGAATTGCGGGACAGTTTCTACGACCGCTTGGAAGGTTTTGAAAGAAGGCGTTGACGCAAGTGTTACAGTTTCTGATGTCGATGTCCACCATGACTTGCAATATCTTGACAGTCAAGACGTCAAGGTTGGACCATGTGGTGCAGCAACTTTGACCGCCCTGAAGCAAATGTGTCGAGAGAGCAAGGGGGAATTGGGTTTGACCAACAACTCTGTGATCGTTGTTTTCAGCACTGAAGGCGCAAGAGATTACGCCGTGCCTGCTTGAGAATCCGGAAGGCCTAGTAATGGTCCGTGGTTGCACTTGGATCTTCATACGTGGATGCAATAGCTCGAAGTCCTTCGAGGCAATATAAAATTTTGAATAGAGGCAGCTTAGTATAGCGACATGGACCTCAATGGGTCATAAAATCACGTTGGCTGACACAAGGGTAAAATCCTCCAGGTTAGCCATTCCTCGACCACCAATTGTTGCTAGTGTTAGTGCATTAAAATGTACCATAGCTACAAAGCCTATTGCTGTATCAACCCAGTGTCTTCTTCTTCTCCTTCTGCCGCTCCATGACATTGAGCACGTCCTCTGCCTTGTTCTTATCGCCGCGCTTCTTCTTCGTACCGCGCTTTCTCTGCTTCTTTGCATCTCTTCCGCCGCCCTCAGCATCCTCTTCGTCGTCTTCTGCACCAAGTCCTTTCCATTGACTAAATTTGACTTTCTCGCCCTCCCTCTCCATGTCGTCGGCATCGTCAAATCGTGATGCACCAAAACCAAGGTCCATGTCTTCCATGTCCCGATCTGAAGCCGCGAGCTCAGCAGCACGCTTCTTGAGGCGGGTTTCTTTCGATTCAGGATTATTGGGGTCATTTGAAGATAAGTTCTGAAGTAGCGTAGAGCTTTCGTCGAGATTACGCACTTTTGCTAAGGCGGCGCGTACTGTGGCATCGGCCGCAGAGAGGTTGGAGGCGTCAGCGGATTCGCGTGTGACGGACTTGAAGTAGTCACGCTTGGCTGGCGCAGTATGCGCTGGGCTTTTTAGAACAGGTTCGCTAGGCTCTCGGTGTGGATCCTTGGACTCTTCAGATTCCGTCCCTGTTTTAGTCTTCGTGGTGTCGACTGGTTGCTCCAAACTCCCGCCCTCTTCTTTAGAATCGTCTTCGTCATCGTCGTCATCGTCGTCATCGTCACCGAGGTTAGCCAGGGGATTATAGTTTGAGCCGACTCCCGCGAAAATGTCTTCGTCTTCAGATTCATCCTTCTTAGGCTCTGGTAAGTTGTGCATATTGATGGGTTTGTTCGGGTCGTCTATATCATTCCGGATTTCGGGCGCTGGCTGCTCGTCAGCCTTCTGTTTCCTGACTTTCCTCTTCTCCTTGCCATCGATGCCAGTGATGATCAAGACTTCGCGACCCTTTTCATCGACCTCAATTCGCGATGTCTCGCCCTGAGGATTGATTTTGCGGAAGCCAGGTCCTAAGCTTGGAAACCTTTTCTCGCGCTCAGCTGCGGCAGCCGCGACGGCTTCCTCTCGTTGTCTTTTGAGGTCCTTCAAGATGTCGTTTCTGCTTCTCTTTACGCCAGCGACTGGTGGCAGAGGTGATTTCATTGTCTCGCCCTTTTTGTCTGCTTTCTGGCGCACGATCGGGCCAATGTCTTCATCGGCCAGCTCATCGAAAGCATCCTCGACAGCTGGGGACTCCTCTGGTGCCTCGTCTACCTCCTCTTCCGCCTGTTCCACTTCAGCAGCCAAGACGTCCTCCCCGCGTCGGACTCTTTCTAGCAGTTTTCGATCCAACCCTTTGACCAGATGTGTAGTGCTGACATCTCCGCCTGTGATTTCCTGGACCAGCTTCTCGAAGGTCTCGCGGTCGATCTCTGCTAGCTTCATCGCCTCTTCGAGGTTCCTGACCCGTTTTGCAATCTCGCTGTCCTCCAGATCTGCGCGCTCTTTCGTGCGGTCGGTGTAGCCCGCGGCGAGTTTGGTCCCCTTGGGAGCGGAGGCGCGGCCCTGTTTCTGTGGGTTGGCTTTGGCATTGCGTTCGGCGAGCTGACGCGCAAATTCGGCCTGTACTGAGCCCTTACCGAGTTGGCGGCTATGTGACTGTCAGCGAATATCATGCAAAGACGATGGCTGGCAGCCCTTACGGTGTCATGGGGATGCTTGAGTGTTTGCGGGCGCCCAAGACAGACTTGGGCGTGCTGGCAGCAGGAGACTTGCCCTTGTCTCCATCCTGACGCGGCGTTTCGCTCAGCAACAACCGTCGAAACTGTTGGTTGTTCATTGTGAGGGTGATGGCTTCACCGCAGCCAACTACAGCACCGGCTAGCTGATGGAAAAGTCCCGCCAAGCCCACGTTGCGGCTGACTCGCGTGCAGCTCCAAAACGCGGGGAGCTTGAGAGCTCCACAGTGAGCGACGTCACTCAGGAACAGCCAAACTCTTGACTACCTTGAAGCGAAACATAAGCCTAGACGACTTCGCATAACGATTAGCACGTCAAATTGCGTTCAAAGCATTCTGAACATGTACAAGCATATTAAAGCTGATTCCAAGCTGGTGAGCTCGGGGCTACTCTCGCTGCTCCACATATTTCGTAGATGCAACTCGTGACCATCAATTCCATACAAAGCTTTGGTATGAGATGTGTTGACGGGATAATCTCTGGCGGGGCCCGTACAAGCACGCCCATTCGGGTATACTAGCCGCTTCCGCCGTAACTTTGCACCACCACGCTGGAGGAACCTTAAGTCGTGCTTTGACTGTTAATTATACATACTCGCCCGCACTGACCCCGGACGGGTCTCCGCACAAGAATCCTTTTGGCTCCCCCCTCCATTAACCTCCTTTCTCCATCCTGAGTCCCCACATTTATACTCATCTTCAATTGCCAACATGTTCAAACTCTTCTTCATTGCAGCTCTTGCGGCCGTCGGTATATGCCAGTATTCCTCGCCGTCTAACTCATTCAACTCATCCATCTACGGGAACCCCATCTTGCAGGGCGTGGGAGCGGATCCGTACGTAGAACGGTCCCGGGAATTTACTTGAGCCTAACCGCTACAGCTGGGTCTTCCGCCACGATGGCCACTACTATCTTACTTACACCAACAATTTTAATATAACTATTCACCGTAGCGACGTATTGACCGACTGGAACAATGCCGAGTCCAAGCTTGTCTTCCAGCCTCCACCAGGCATGAACTACTCTACCGATCTGTGGGCACCCGAGATTCATGAGATCAATGGTAACTGGTACGCCATCTTCACGGCTGATCCTCGCAACGATTCTCCTCCTCCTGAGGTGGAGATGTGGTGTGAGTACAACTGCCCTGCCGTTCACCACCGCATGTACGTGGTGGAGGGCAAAGGCTCCAACCCTTGGGATGCCGAGTGGGAATTCAAGGGAGAGCTCAATACGTACGATCAATTCGCAATTGATGGAACTTATTTCACCTACCCTCCGAATGGGGGTGATTTATATCATGTCTACAGTTGCTGGTATCGCCAATACGACGGATGGCCAGCCAACCTTTGCATCACGAAAATGGAAAATCCATGGACCGTCTCCTCGCCGTTCTCAGAACGTCAAATCATCTCCGTCCCAGAGTATCCCTGGGAGAAGACACCGTTTGGTCGCGCAAGCAACGATCGTCTGTCTTCCAATGAAGGCCCCCAGCAACTCACCAACCACAAGACTGGCCAAAACTTCATCATTTACAGCGCCGGACGCTCCGATACCCGCAACTACTGCTTGGCACAGCTCGAGTTGGTCGGAGATGACCCAATGAATCCTAGCGATTGGCGCAAACACCCTTATCCCGTCTTTTATCAAAACCCGAAGGAGGAGGCCGTGGGAGTCGGACGTAAGCCATACTCTGCAAAATGCATATTCGTGGAACTAACCAGTTTGTAGATGCCAGCTTTACTACCTCTCCAGACGGTACGGAGGACTGGATCGTCTACCATGGAATGCGGGATCCCACTAATGGCTGGGGTGCACGAACGATTCGAACGCAGAAGTTTGAGTGGAACGAAGATGGAACGCCAAAGTTCCCAAGGCCGGGATACGGACCATATCAGGTACCGAGTTCAAAGTAGGCACTGCACATGCGTGGTCTTGGTGCGCTCGTTCACGTATTACTTACTCGAAGAACCGGATGGAGGAGCGTACATAGCACCAACTAGGACCTTTTCGACTTCTGATAGATCACTCTAGTGACTACATTCTCTCAAGTTTCGAACTATATGCCTGCTATGTCACGTCGCGTCATGATCGGATTGCACGGAGTTAGTACGGGGAACATTGACTTTGACGTGGTAGAAATTTCGAGATAATGCTCTAACATCGATTACATATCGTGAATCATCAAAAGGCCATGTCAGTAATAATGTCCGCAAGTTGGAAATCTCTTCAGACAGCGCTCTTCTCCCTCGCAAGCCTTCGCAGCCGACTCTTCTCAGTTGCCTCCTCCACTTTTGTCTTTCTCCACGAGCAGGACTCTGCAAAGTTGCATATTCTGCACTTGAACGCTTCCTCCATTTCGACCCCTTTTGCCTCCCTTGTGCCCTTCCACCAAGCCATCTCCTCGGAGATGTACCCGTCAATGATATCAGTTTCATATACAGTCAGCTCGCTACCAATGACATCGCCAGTTTTCGCGTAGCGGAACTCAACACGTAGTATGAGAGACAGGCTGGTAGGTGGAAGCGTGGCTTGCATTTCAGTGACAAGCAGAGCCCACAAGGAGAGAAGATTCGGGTAGTGAGCGGCTTCGTTGTCAGGTCCAATGCCGCCGATCTGGTCCATGAAAGTGGGCGTGAAAGACTCCAGTGGCATCACGTCGTATCTTGCAAAAACAGTCTCCGCATCGACTGTATTCAGAGACAGTGACTCGAGCAGCTTGCGGTAGAGCATCAGCTGCATCCATGTCGGCCGCAAAGAGGCACCCGAGGGAACTGAGCGAGCCGAGCGTGTCTTGACATCTGCAATATAGACTTGCCGATCTAAGTAACCGCCGTCGCCGTTGTGCGATACAGTCTTCCCAAAGGCTTGGGTGATGCTCAATTGGCCAGGAGGCAGCGGGACGACACCGCCATCGCGTTCTGCCCGCCCTCTTTCCAACTGCTCTTCAAATACAGGATCCGGACACTTGTAAGACAGCTCGTCAATGACACCGTTGACGACTTGGCCCTCTAACACGCCCCAGACCTCTAGCTCACGAGTAAGACCCGTTTCGCGTAGACACCGCAGACCCGATATGGCGTTCCACATTCGCAAGCCAAAACGGTCTTCTTTGGTCTGCACCTGGACTGGCACTGTGGTGTGCACCTCATCCTCGAGCTTCTGGTGTATCTTAGACCCCGTCTTCATTGCTTGCGTGCGCGGTTTGCGTCCGAACTTGCTGAGGGTGTAGAAGTACTGCAGCTCGCACCATGCTGGCGATACGAGATCTGTGACAGAAAGCGGCTTCTTAGGCTTGGTGCGAAAGCGCTCGATAGGCGGGCGTGTGTCGTGTCCTGCGTCATCTACCGGCTGACCCATGGGGATGGGTCGGGACCGCTCTGCACGCGAGGGCGTGGCAATGGAATTGAAGCGCGAGGATGTGTGAGTGGGCGATCGTGAGGAGGGCTCTTCAAGCGGGACTAGGCGCTGTTAGTTGTCAGTCTGTTGATATCTACCATGTATTTGCTTCCACGTACCACTCCACGTGCGACGCGATCGTTCGTCGTACTCGACTTCCAGCGTTTCGTGTCCTTGAAGCGGCAAGCTTTGGATCTCTCGCCGTGTTCCGGCGGGAGCAATGCTCGTGGCTTTGTCCCTGGCCTTTGCAACGCGCAGCAGCGTGGGCCGGTGGACCTGCACGAAGCCGTCCACATCTTGATCTTCGTCCTCGCGCTCTCCCTCTTCAAATTCTATGCTAGGCAGTACGCGAATTTTCTCGGTCGGCCTGGCCGTCTTAATCGTCTCCAGCACATCAGCGAATATGGTGTCTTCGTCAATGTCTTCGAAGCCCGTATCTGATCCGTAGTCGCTCACGGTAGCGACAGAGGGTATTTCAACGTCAGAGCCATATTCGCTGGGCGGCTTTATCGGCTGGGCGGTGGATGCGGCCATGTCGCCATTATTGTCTAGCCATGAAGCGGGCGACGTGATTGTGTGGCGACAGCCTGACGCGCTCCCTCTGCTGGCGCGCTTCCGCGTGCAGTCGTGAGGTCATGTGCCGACGCGCGAATCGAACATTGATTCAGCGTGTACATTACGAGACATGAAGACCTGCAGATATAATGATACAGACATGTCAGAGCCCATTGTTTTTCTCGATATATACACGTGAGACCAAATATGGCGGTCAGGCTTTAGCCCTGCATTGCTTCGCCAACACCAGAGCGAGTGAACTTCGCCCCAAGTACAGCGTCGACGCCCTCCTTGAAATCTGGCATGTCGTCCGCACGCTCGTCCTTCCTACTCCATTTGACTACGCCTTGTCCATCTACAGCGAAATTGCCTGCCGTCTGCCATCGATTGCCGCTCTCGGTTGACCGCACCTTGATGCCGTCCTCTTTGTCCAACTTAGACACACTGGGAATGCTGCCCAGAACATGCCACAGGCTTGAAGTGCCCAGACCCCATGCTGCATAGATTTCTCTTTCCGCGTCTACAATGACATTAAGATTTGGCTGTGTGTTTCGTGATGGCTCAGGCAAAGCTGCAAGCCATTTGTCTGTTGCGGCTTGATCGCTGTGCGAGACAGCCACGAACTGAACATCTGGGTGCGCCGGGGCAATTGCGCGCATTTGGAGGAATGTCTTCTCAGCGACTATAGCAGCATTAGCAGACGCGCGTATTCCATCTGACATGTTTCATGTACATGGACACCCGCAGTGCCTCAGGAAGCTGACGACTGTTGGCTTGCCTTCAGCCGAAAAGCTGAGTTTGGATGTAGTCGGCGCTTTCTCTTCCACCGCTGGTGTTGTGCCCAGCTTCACGCTCGACGGCGACATCCACGACCAGAACTCGGTTTGCCAGGTCATCTTGAAGTGTAAAAGAATTACTGCATCGTGCTGGCCGAAGCCTGGCCCTTTGTATTCGACACCATCTACACTGGTCTGGTCATAGCCCCATTGAAAGCGTCATATGCGGGGTCTCGGATAGCAACCAGCAGCCTCGGGCGTGGGCTGATCGAGCTCAGGTAGTGCAACACTATTCTAAGCCCAAGATGCCAGCCTTGAACTGTATTCTGGTTTTGCGAAGCGAGAATGGGGATCACATGTCGACATGATTGGTACAAACCTGAGTAGTCCCAAAAGGACATGGCTACTGCCTGTATTAAGGGCACAGTCTGCATGGATGGCGCCGGCGATCAAGTCGAACATCAATACCGTGCAGAACAAGACAGGTCACAGTGTATGGGAAGGTGGATTGAAATAAGAATCAGTTGATTCGGGTGAGATCGTTCAGTGACCTTCACTGAGAGACCGGATATACTACATGCTCAGCATCATTCGATGCGCCCAGAAAGGCTGAAAACCGTAAACCATGATTAACCACAACGCCTTAAGACCCAACCCCGGAAACCATCATCAACCCGAATGTGTTGTCATGTCGAGTCGTGCGAGAAGTGAGAAGCTTAACCGCGCTCACCACGGAGGCGGCGGGCGAGCTGGATATCCTTGGACTGGATGGTGACACGCTTGGCATGGATGGCGCACAGGTTGGTGTCCTCGAAGAGGGAGACGAGGTAGGCCTCAACGGACTCCTGGAGAGCACCGATGGCAGAGGACTGGAAGCGGAGGTCCGACTTGAAGTCCTGGGCAATCTCACGCACAAGACGCTGGAAGGGCAGCTTGCGGATGAGAAGCTCGGTGGACTTCTGGTAACGACGAATCTCACGGAGAGCGACGGTACCAGGCTTGTAGCGGTGAGGCTTCTTGACACCTCCGGTTGACGGCGCAGACTTGCGGGCAGCCTTGGAAGCGAGCTGCTTACGAGGAGCCTTGCCACCAGTGGACTTACCTGAGAAGAGTTAGTATCGATGCGAAGTGAAGTGAGGTGCAGGCGTCGAGCAAAGTCGTGATGCGACGCAATGGTGGCAACACCAAAGCGAGCTGCAGCGACGATCCAGGCGATGCGATGCGCAGATGAGGTAGTACTTACGGGCAGTCTGCTTGGTACGGGCCATCTTTGATGGTGTTGGTAGTTGTTGTGATGAGGATGTGTTGTAGTGTGGTGTGGTAGTTGAGGCTGTTGGGTGGAGCTGTGTGGTGGATGAGAGAGGGAGAGCGGCGGGTGGGCGAGGTATTTAACAATGGGGGGCGGGCGGCAGCCTGGAAAATCAAACCGAAAGCGCGCTCAGAATCAGCAGGAACATCAAAGGTGATTTTGCTACCAGCTCTCACCGCGAACTTCAAACTTGCAAGTCTCGCCCGCCGCGCCCATTGGCTCGCTACGGCCGCTGCCCAAACAGGAAGTGGCACGGTCGTTGATCTGGAAAGCGCGCCCGTGCGCGACGGTGATCCAGCTTGGCCACCACCCAGACGTGTGATCCGACGCGACTGCCGCACGCGCCTGCTCGCCTCAAATACACCCACCGCCCCATCCACCCAAGTCCATCATCACAACACCAAGCAACTCTTCAGCCTCAACACCACAAACAACTATCTCCACCACACATCTACATACCGAACCCCCCCCCCCCCCCCCCCCCCCCCCCCCCCCCCCCCCCCCCCCCCCCCCCCCCTCCCCCCCCCCCCCCCACCCCCCCCCCCCCCCCCCCACACTTCAACATGACTGGACGTAAGTTGCTTCCCTATAATTACCAGCTTGACGCGTATACCACAGCGCCTCTTGCTTCTACATCTTCATCAACACCATACTGACGCGTCTCACAGGCGGCAAAGGTGGCAAGGGTCTCGGCAAGGGTGGAGCCAAGCGTCACCGCAAGATTCTTCGCGACAACATCCAGGGTATTACCAAGCCCGCTATCCGCCGTCTCGCTCGTCGTGGTGGTGTCAAGCGTATCTCAGCTATGATCTACGAGGAGACCCGCGGTGTTCTCAAGACCTTCCTCGAGGGTGTCATCCGTGACGCCGTCACCTACACCGAGCACGCCAAGCGCAAGACCGTCACCTCGCTTGACGTCGTCTACGCTCTCAAGCGTCAAGGAAGGACCCTCTACGGTTTCGGTGGTTAAGCGCATTTCATTCACGGTTTTCATGTTACGACTTTGCCGCCTCATCGGTTCACGGCAGGCTTTGGTGCTCGGTGGGATGGTTAGGGGTCATGGCCTTGTATAGCAGGCTTCGGAGTTCACGGTCACATCAGTCTCATCAGGATTGTTTTCATGGAATGATACCATAATTCTTCATCAACTGTCTTCTTCTGCTGTGAATCATGTCGCGTTTGTTGTTGCTGTGTTTCGCGGTGGTACGTGCTGATGAGTAGAGTCTGTTAAGCTTGGACCAGCGTATCTCTTACACCTCCCAACCAAATGCATCCGTTGTCCCTGTTGGCTTCTCCAGATATACTGGTTTCGTGACTCATCACCAACTCTACGATGCTGCCTGGAGTGGTCTCAGGGTAGCTTCTCTTTGTACCTGTTGCAAGCTCCTTTGTCGCCTGTAGTGTCACTACCGCTTTCAGAATATGTGCCTGAAAATCTCAGCTGCAACCACGAGAGTCGCGGGACATATTGACTGCCGTTGCCGTGATGCACACTTCATGCCGCTCGTCGTATTTCTATTGTGCTGCATATCCGCTGCGCCCTCGCTTTTCCGATTCTCGGTACTCTGACGTATCCGCCCCTCATGGCAGGATTGCCCCAAAGACCGGTACAAAATGACCTCACGTCTCCAACCCCCGTGCCGGTACCCAGGACTCCCCCCAAGCTCATCGCTGGCATAACTATGGCTTTGAAGCCCACCCCGCGAGCGCTCTTTATTGACGTCTTCGGCACTTGTGTCGACTGGCGCACGACGGTAGTCGGTGAACTACACGCCCAATCACATGCTGTCCTCAATTCAGCAACGGCATCTCTGGCTTCTAGGGTGCGACTCGTGGCATCAGACATGACCATGGATCATTGGGGTCTGTTCGCTCAGCAATGGCGCGACAGCTACAAGCAGTTCACGCGACAATCCGCCGCAGATCCCGCGAGCTCGTGGATATCGATCGATGAGCACCATCTGAGGTCGCTGCGAGATCTCATCGCTCAATGGAAGCTTGAGGGACTTTGGGATGACCATCAGCTGCGACAGCTCAGCTTGGTCTGGCATCGCCTGGAGCCATGGGCCGATTCGGCAATGGGCGTTGCACTCCTGAACCGGCTGTTCTGTAAGCATTGTGCCTTCATTCTTGGTGGCTCCGCTGAAACATACAGACACATGCACACTCTCTAACGGTAACATGAGTCTTCTTGCGGACCTCCGCGTGTCCACTGGCATTCCATTCACGCATATATTCTCCGCTGAGCTGTTTGGCACTTACAAGCCATCGCCCAAGGTATATCTCGGGGCTGTTGAGAAGCTCCATGTACCCTCTTCGGAATGTGTCATGGTTGCAGCTCATCTGAACGACCTCAAGGCGGCGAAAGGGAACGGGTTACAGACCATTTACGTTGAACGACCGGGTGAGGAGGACTGGAGTGATGATGAGGTGGAAAAGGCAAGGATGGAGGGCTGGGTCGATTTATGGGTCAGCATCAAGGACGGCAATAAAGGCTTCATTACTGTCGCTGAGAAACTCGGCATCGATGTCTCTGACGCCTGTGAGACCAAGAGGTTGAGCTCCTCGGCCCCGATAGGCATCTCGTAGACAGATGACAATTACAGTAGTCCTTATGTAACTCTTAATGGTTCGCAAACATGATTACAATGATGTCGCAATATGTGTACTATGTGCTTGATGTGTTGGTTTGGTGTTGGTTTGGTGTTGGTTGTAGTCTCATGTCCTATTTCGAGTAGTTTCGGCATCGATCCATATGTAATTTTGTGACATCAAGGTTGATCATGAAATAGTTTAAAAAATCACAACCCAACAACAACACTTTAGAATAACCCCAGACCCTAGCATCTTAATGCTCACATCGTGGATCATATATAATAGCAAGTTTAGGCAATAAAAATGCACTGATGTTTGTTGACCACAAGTTCGTGCAGACACGCACCGCCGGACTTTGCCTGCATCAATGTATATTGGAGCCCGCACAACAGTAGAGCGATTCGCAAGACACTCCAATCGCATAAACACATTACCAAAGGCATGATAGTCACAATAGAAGTGGCAATGTCACGATGTTATTGAAGTACCAAGACATATACTAAAACGTGGATAGACATTTGTCGCGACCTCGGGAAGCACCTCAGCCCGATGCATGACACTGAGCAATACACGTCCAAGATCACGGCCACAAAGAAGCGACATCCATCAAACTCACGCCAATTCCTCTTATAAATCTCGCATCATAACTGCAAATACCCAGCTCTAAATCTGCGATGATAAAAGCGGGTGTCTTCCCCGCAAAGCGCTAGTGGCTGGCACCCGCATCATCCCCCGGAGCCAGATTGGACATCCTCGGCATCGTCACCCCTTGGACCGACCCCAAGTATTTTCGATGACTGCATTAGCTTCCTGCAACCACCAGCACCCGTTCAGTGTTTTCCACCACCTTTAGTAACACTAATTGATCAGTTGATCGACTACATTGACGGAAAGCAATTATACTGGAAAGCCATATTATCGCCTTTTTAGAAGAGAAATACCACAGGAGCCCAGAGACACTTATAGAAGCGGGGAGCACGCAGCGCATTCAAACGCTGCATTTCAGAACAGGATTCTCTACCAAGACAAGATGCCTCAAGACCACATCCAAGATCAAGTATATCAGGCATCCATATCGGACCCGGAGACGTTCTGGAGCCGCCAAGCACAAAATGTGCACTGGCACAAGAAACCATCCAAGGCTTTTCAAAGGTCAACTAAACACCTGAAGAAGAGCAATGTTTCGCATGAGCATTGGAGCTGGTTCGCGGATGGCGAGATATCAACCACATACAACTGTGTAGATCGGCATGTGGCAAGCGGCAATGGCGAAAGTATCGCAATCTGCTGGGACAGTCCAGTAACGCAGCAAAAAGAGAAATATACATACAACCAGTTGCTCAGCGAAGTCGAAACACTCGCAGGGGTACTGCGAGAGGAGGGAGTGAAGAGGGGCGAAGTCGTGCTGATATACATGCCCATGATACCAGCAGCCTTGTTCGCAATGCTCGCGATCGCGCGCTTGGGTGCTATACATGCGGTGGTATTTGGAGGCTTTTCTGCGGCCGCTCTGGCGCAACGAATTGACGCGAGTCGGCCAACTGCTATCATGACCGCATCATGTGGTATCGAAGGCAACAAGAAGCCCACCGGCTACAAGTCGATGATCGAGGAGGCGGTCCAGAAGAGCAGCCATAAGCCTGACAGAACAATCATCTGGCAAAGAGAACAGCTAAGATGGGACCCAGTGCGAAAGGAGGATGGCCAACGCAACTGGCAGCGGTTGATCAAAAGCGCTAGGAACAGAGGACTGAAAGCCGATGCGGTTCCCGTCAAGAGTGGAGACGGTCTTTACATCATCTACACATCAGGAACAACGGGCCTCCCCAAAGGAGTTGTGCGCTCTGCTGGTGGCCACGCAGTTGGTCTAAACTTTTCCATGAAGTATCTTTTCGGTATTCACGGCCCTGGAGACATTCAATTCACGGCAAGCGATATCGGATGGGTGGTCGGACACTCGTACATAGTGTATGCCCCGCTCCTGGTAGGCGCCACCACTGTGTTGTTCGAAGGCAAGCCAATCGGGACGCCTGATGCGAGCACATTCTGGCGCATCATAGAAGAGTACAAGGTTACGACTATGTTCACTGCTCCAACCGCATTAAGAGCTATCCGCAGAGAAGATGGAGAGAACAAATTCTTCGAAAGCCGAGGTAAGCAGGGCGCGATGAAGACGCTTCGTGCCCTGTTCTTAGCAGGCGAGAGGAGTGAGCCGAGTATCGTAGAGATGTACCAAAAGCTGCTCACAAAATACTGTGCGCCTGGCGCTATGGTTGTCGACAATTGGTGGTCCTCAGAAAGTGGGTCCCCAATCTCCGGGGTGGCCCTCAGCGCGACCGCAGGGCTCAATTTCTCTTCACAGGCTAGACCCAGACCGCTCCCAATCAAGCCTGGCTGTGCAGGCAAAGCTATGCCAGGTTTTGATGTCCGCATTGTGGATGACGAAGGGAAGGAGGTGAGCCGAGGTGTTATGGGAAACATAGTGATGGGCATTCCGCTAGCTCCCACCGCATTCACGACGCTCTGGGAAGATGAAGAGCGCTTTTACAAAGGATACATGAAGAGGTTTGACGGAAAGTGGATGGATACAGGCGATGCCGGTATGATAGACCACGAGGGCTACATCTCCATCATGTCTAGGGCGGATGATGTGATCAACGTGGCTGCACACCGATTCTCTACTGGTATGTGACTTTACCAGAAAACACAACTCTCACTAAGACCTGTGCAGGTGCCATCGAACAAGCAATCACGTCGCACCCATCCATTGCTGAAGCAGCAGTGATCGGAATCCCAGTACGTACATGCACCTCAGCCGGTGTGAACTGAAAGCTGACCCCATATAGGACGCCCTTAAAGGCCATCTTCCATTTGCATTCATCACTCTCTCAACATCTGATCACCCCGATGGCGCGATTCCAGATGACAAGGTTGCGGGCGAAGTACAGAAGCTTGTACGCGAGCAAATCGGGGCGATTGCGTCTCTTGGCAAGTTTTGAGACAATGATGGTGTTGAAGACTTGCTAACATAAGCGACAGGCGGTATAATCCAGGGCAAAGGCATGATTCCCAAGACCAGGAGCGGCAAGACACTGCGACGCGTACTTCGAGACTTGATTGAGAATGCAACGCACGATGACTTCGACAGAGAAGTCAGTGTCCCAAGTACGATCGAGGACCAAGAAGCTGTCAATGTGGCGCGAGAGAAGGTGAGGGAGTATTTCAACGTCAAGGGTAAGGACCTGCACAAGGCGACGGAGGCGCGTGCGAAGCTCTAGTCACGCAGACATGTACGTATGTTGCAATGTAATCGCGCTTAGCCGTTAAGAAACGGGGCAGTCGATGCGTTGCTTATAAATCTATCGGCAGCTCGGCTGCTAGATAATGTCAAGTTGACTGTCGGCAAAACACATGACTGAAGGTATGCCAAGCCGATGTTCAACCAAACTCGGTGGGAGGAGGGCGTATTGGCCTAAAGTACCGGCTGAATGACTTGAGTGCGGTGAACGGTGTCAGACGCAACGGCCCGCGCTCCACTCCTCGATGACCGGAGGTTCGTCGTCTAGTGCTGCGTCGTGTGATGGGCATCGCAAATCAGGTTCGTCCGCGGTGGAACGTATTTTCCACCAAGATATGCAGCCGTGGTTGTGTGAAGCGGGCACGTGCCCAAACATTGCTGCGGCCAGGGCCAGGCGAAGAAGCCCTTCCCTGGCGGCGTGGGGAAGTTGGAGCTGCGCAAACCTGGACCGCTCGCTACTCCAGCCAGCACATTGAGACGCAACGGTAGCCCATGTTGTGCTCGTGCATCTTGTGCGAGGCGAGCTGGTCAGGGATTGACACGCACTTGATCCTACAGGCAGGATGGCAGCCAATGAAGGCGGCGAGACAGTGGGTGATGAGGCGTCTGACATGAAATGAGCAGCCGACGGCAGAGGTCAATGCCACACAAAAGCAGCGGAAAGGTCGTCCGTTGGTTGACTGCTGCCGTCGGGTCGGAATGAAGGGATCAGTATCAATGCCAAGCATCCGAGGGATCCATGGAGGGCTGGTGTCGCGCGGAACACGTCCAGGATCCCCCGAAGCACGACCCAAGCGCGACAGGACGTGAAACTTTGGGGCACATGGAGCGGTCGACTGCGGACTGCGTCGTGTGCAACGAGTGCCGGGCGTGCAATTCAAGTCGACGCCAAGCGTGTTTTGCAGTGAGCTGTCAAAGGGCCGACAGCGACGCATTTGAAATGACCTGCAGCTGTGACTTGTCGACACCAGGATGCAGGCACCTGGACCGCGCTATGGAGCTTTTGGGAGACGGCTAGCTCGAGGGGGTAAAACCAGCAGTGCTGGACGAAGAGCCGGCGTGCAGCTACTGCAAGAAACCGCATCCCCTCCAGGCGTGTCGAATCAGAGCAGGGGCTGCGGGCGCTCTGTGAGAGCAGAGACGACCGCGGTCGTGGTGGTGGGTAGTGGAGTCGGTGGTGGATGCAGACTAGAGGAACGACTTGTCGCTGCTGGCAGTGTGCCGTGGAGGCCATGAAACTATACTAGACGGATGGACGACTATTCGGCCATGACGGCGAGAGCGGTGCGCCCAGATGTAAACATGGACACTGTAGGGCTATCATGTGCTGCCGCCCGTCGCCAGTCTTGGTCGCGGAGCCAGCCGCTTGCGTCGAGCCCACTGCTGCTACATGGGCTGCTTGTTCGGCGCTGGTCCCCAGGCGACGTCGCACGGCGGGCAGAGACATGGACAGAGTTGTCAAGCACAGCGTGTTCTGCTACGGCCGGGCGTACAGACATAGATAGATATATACACACATACATACGTGTGTGCACGGCAATACAGCGCGGATGCAGCGAGGGCGGGCACGGCTGGGCGGTCTGGGTGGTGTGGGCACTGGGCTACTGCTGCTCGTAGGCCCAGACAAGACTAGGTAAGCTGGCGAGGTTTTGGCTGTGTGCCCGCAGCCCGCAGCCCCAGCGCAGCCCCAGCGCAGCCCCAGCGAGCGAGTCGTCCAAGGTCCAAGGTCCAAGGTCCAGTCGACGGTCCAACGAAGCCAGCCCGTAAAACCCCCGGGCCACCCAGGCGGATTTATCGCACCTTCCAAGGTTTCTTTTGACCTCCCTCATCCACCACCGACCACCGCCGCTATCGTGCCCTTCCACGCCCGCAGCCTCGCCATCCCACGTCGCCCGCGTCCATGCGCCCGCGTCCTGATAGACGTTGTCGATTCGGTAGGTAGACCGCACACGGAAGCTTGATAGCGCTGCTGCCCTGCACCCTGCACCCACGCCTGCATCTGCACTGCTGCTGCACAGTCCTCGTCTTTCACGTGGGGACACGAGCCCGACCACCGCCCACTCACTGCTGCTGCGCTGCCCTCTGGACCGACCTTCACCCTAACCGCTTCTCTGCCTGCCTGCCTGCCTGTCCTGTCCTGTTTTGTGCAGTCTCCTCCTAGCTGCGCTGTTCTGTTCTCCCATCGCTCGCCTGCTGCAGCCTCGCAGCTCTCATCTCGTCTCGCTTCGCTTCGCCGCCTCGCCCTTGCCCCGTCCGCCGCTCGCTCGCTTGCTTCAGCCGTTGCACTGCACTGCACTGCACTGACCAGCCGACTTGGACCGCCTCGACGTCCGTTGTGCAACGCTGAGCTCTGCGCCGCTCCATCGATTCTGAACCGCCTGCAGCTGTCCGCAACACGCGCTCCTGTGTCGCCGTGCCAGTTGGGACAGACACGTTGGGCCCACGACACCCAACCCTCCTCTTTACGGCAACGCCGCCCCCCTTGGTCCCGGCCCTCTGGAGCCCACCCTGCTTTCATCCTACCCCGAGCCTCCTGGTCACCTGCGAGCGAGTCCGCACACGAGACGACTTCTGCGACGACGTGGCGACGGCCTTGCACAACCCTCTCCGACGGCCCTGACGCCCTTGAGCTGCATAACAGTCTCCCGTCCCTCGGTCCGCTCCGCTCTCTGCACCCTCTCCCCCTCTGTACAGCTTCTGCAGCCAGCTCGATATCATGGCGGGAAAAATGACGCTGTACAAGCTGGTGGTGCTCGGCGACGGCGGTGTGGGCAAAACAGCCCTAACCATCCAGGTACGCTCAGTCCTTTTTTCTCCCCCCTTCCTGCTTCCTGCCACATTGCTCACCCCCGACAGCTGTGCCTGAACCACTTCGTCGAGACATATGATCCCACCATTGAGGACTCGTACCGCAAGCAGGTGCAGATCGACAGCCAGTCGTGCATGCTCGAAGTCCTTGACACGGCCGGTCAAGAGGAATACATTGCCTTGCGAGACCAATGGATCCGTGATGGCGAGGGCTTCGTGCTCGTCTACAGCATCTCTTCCCGCTCATCGTTTGCCCGCATACAGCGTTTCCACAGCCAGATTCAGCGCGTCAAGGAGACGGCCATGGGTGGATCCCCCACATATCCCGGCTCGCCCATGAGCGCGACAATGCCCATGTTTGGCTCCGCGCCCGTGATGCTCGTCGGCAACAAATGTGACCGCGTCACCGAGCGCGAAGTATCAACACAGGAGGGTCAGGCACTTGCCAAGGACCTGGGCTGCGACTTTGTCGAAGCATCCGCAAAGAACTGCGTCAATGTCGAGAAGGCCTTCTTCGACGTCGTGAGACAACTACGGCGACAACGCAACCAAGGTGGCCGCGTGCAGCCCGAACCACGAGACCGACGCACACGCACTGGTCTCAACAAGGAGGACCGTCTGCGGGCAAACGACGGACACCGTGGAAGAGGCGGACACAACAGCGGCAGACGGCAGAAGGACAAGCCCAAGTGTGTCATACTTTAGGAAACGACAGCAGCATTCTTCTAGCCATCACATATTTGGATTATAGCACTTGACGAGCCACGATCCCGGCGGTTTCACTGATAGAAAGCACTCTGCACTGGCGTCGGCATAGGAGCGGCGTTTCCCATTGCACGCATCAATGGTCTCCACTTGGTTGGCATGAGACCCCGGGCGTTCTGGAGCACTTTCAACATCTTTCGATGGCTTGCCCATCACAAGCAAAAATCGTGCACCTACACAAGGTTGCACCACATTGCACGGCTGAACAAGGAAAAACCATGGTCAAAGGCAGCATTTGGCTGCCGTATAGTCGGCGAACTGAAGAGACCCCCGACAGAAGCATCTCTGGACGAGTTGAAAAGGAAAGAAAAAGTCATGGGTTAGGATGGTCTGTACTTTTGTCCCGAGATACCTTTTTGAATTCAGTCATTTTTTGGTGTCACCGCACACGCAAATGTCCACGTTTCGATGCAAATCACATGTCGTTTTGGGTGTCTGTGATAATCTTGCAGGCTTTCCTTGCAGACCCCGGTGCGCTGGTACCACCCGAGGAAGCACTTCCCCACATAGCAACCGTGCCGAGTCCGACACAGAGGTTAGTGGAACCTCCGGCTTCCACGCGAGCTGTGGAGCAACGGAATTTCTGTTGTGGCATGTGGCAGATCGCTTCGCCTTCTTAATCATTGAGCCTTGATGAACGTGACTCGGCACACAATCTATTGGTGTCTAACGCCGGAAACCTATCGTGTTACTAAGAAGCTCTTAATACGACACCATGATTATCGGTAGCCCGGGCTTTTGCTGATAGAAAATATACCTTCTGTGTTACTCTAGCTGACGCGCGAAGGCGTATGCGTACTAGTCCCGTATGAGTCGAAGTGAGACAGTGGGCCTTCAAAGGTATACTAATATTTGGACCTCCGCGACTGTCGCACTGCATTACAGCCTTCACAAACGCCCTAAACAACTCACACAAAAAAGCGGCTTCCCTGTGTGTTGTTCCGCCACAATTACCTTGCTGCCTTGCCATTTCTAAATCGAACAATCATTCTCCTACCTATTGTTCGACAATCGGCAGGCAATCGTCATCAACAGGCGAAGACAGTGCAGCGCACTCTACCGAAATCATGCCTCTCGACATGGAGCTAGACCTAATTGGCACGCAGCCAGCACTCTTCGGCTTGTATACGCAGCTTGCTTTCGTTTTCCACGTGCCACAAACAATGCTCCACACCACTTTTGTGTCTAGTATGCTTTCAGGACTGGACCGCCTTGGGGAGGCTTTTCCGTGGACTGCAGGGCAGGTCGTCAAGACGAGCTCTCGGCTCGACAACACGCCAAGCCACAGGATACAACCTTTCGAATCGGCTCCGAAGTTGACAGTCAAGGACTATAGGAATGACACACAACTGCCTACTTTCGCACAAATGGAAGAGGCCGGTTATCCCATGTCGATGCTGGACGAGTCTGTGTGGGCGCCATGTCCGACTATAGCATCATCAGCCTTTGATCCTTCGAAATCTTCTGGCATGGGCGATAACCCCGCGCCTGTAATGTTGGTACAACTCAGCATCATCAGAGATGGACTAGTGCTCTGTATCAATATGCAGCACAACGTTTGTGACATGATGGGCCAAGCTGCAGTCATGGGCTGGTTGTCGAAGGCTTGTCGCCAGGAGGAGTTCACGCAAGAAGAGCTGGACATTGGCAATGCAGATCGGAGGACAACCATACCTCCGCTGAGCCAGGAGATTCTCGATGTGCAAGATGATCTCAAGCACCAATTGCTTCCCATCGAACAGAGGCCTGGCGGCATAGCGGCGCCGATGCCAACCGAACTCGAAGAAGGCGCTCCGACACCTGCACCACCGCAATGCTCATGGACGTATTTCAAGTTCAGCTCTGCATCTCTGCAGGAGCTCAAGTCCATTGCTAATGCCGGGCTTCCAGAAGGCTTCGCTTCGTTTGTCTCCACTGACGACGCCCTGTCGGCCTTCATATTCAAATCACTTCTGCGCGCGAGATCGCACCGACTGCCCAGCGAGACTCTTGTAACTTTGGCACGCGCAGTAGACGCAAGACGATATCTGAATGTTCGCGCAGACTACCCAGGTATCATGCAGAATATGACATACACAAGCTACCTCCTGTCAGAACTCATGGCTCTTCCTCTAGGACATATTGCGGCTGCTTTACGCGACGAGGTCAACCCCGAGACTTCAAGCGTCGCTAGGCGGACGCAATCACTCATCGCATTCCTATCGCAAGACTCAGAAAACGCTTCCAAGGTCAGCTTCACGGCAAAACAAGACTCCGGCGCGGATCTCGCGTTGAGTTCCTGGTCCAAGGTGCCAGCGTACCACTGGGATTTCGGCTTTAGTCTTGGACCGGCTGCAGCTGTTCGACGACCTAGGTTCGTGCCGGTCGAATCTTTGATCTATCTTATGCCCAAGGATCCGAACGAGTCTGTTGCAGTAGCTGTGTGTTTACGACAGCAGGATATAGATTGCTTAGAGAGAGATAACGAGTGGAATCGAACTACTACCTGTGACGGATCCAGGATTCGAACTAGCTTCTCACCTAATCGGGGCTAGCGCCTCAACTATATCTTATCTACGAGTTCGTCTCTAGTATTAGATCTCTACGCTGTATTTCACTACGTAGAGGCAATTAAGCAATTCAACTCAACCAGTGTGACCGTGTACATGCCTTTACACTACCTGTCACGAGAGGCAACGAGCAGGAACGTGAGAGCTTGCCGGGAAGCTTGATTAGTATACTAAGTGCAGGTCTTAGGTGTAATACAAGACGTTGTGTGCAGAATAGAGCAAGGTACAGAGGCAGAAAGGAATATAAACAGGGGAAGGCTCGAGCGCGGACGCTAAGCCTACGCGGAGATAGTCAGGAGGCGCACCGGGGGTTCTGCAGTTGCCAACGATCAGAGCCTTTTGCGGAGCAGTACTGTAGAGTACAGTAGCTACCTGTGTAGTGTGGTACTGTCGAGTATAGTAGTCTGGGGTGTCAGGGTACGTTACTGTGACAGTACTCCCCTCCTACACTCGAGCTCCTGCAAGCGTCGTTGCACTTATATTTATTGCAGTTCGTACTACAATCTTAGAAGGTTCTATTATATCTAGGAACTTCGTATAGAACTTAGTAATAGCTATAATATTCTTTAAGTCTATAGCTAGTTCTTACGTTGTCTTATTGTATCCTTGCTAGATAATAAGGTATTTATATTATTTGCGTTGCTTTTTATAGCAGAGTTCCTTAACGCTCTTAATAGTGTATTTGTCGGATCGTGAGTATCGGTAAGTGCGTCAGCTGCTCAACGATGCTCAAACAGCCGACTCGATCCTATTTCGGCTCTACTCGTCTCAGATCAGATACACCTCTGTAGCACCCTCACGTAGTAATATGAATGAAGTCAACACCAATCGTACAGAATGCATTCATAGTTATCGTTATTTCCTTTCACTAGTGAGCCTCCCAACAGTATTCTTCTTTACTGCTAATAGTGACAGGAGCTAGAGCAGAGACATATTAGCCGGGTAGGTAGTCTGATTCTTCTGCTGCTAGGCAGAGGAGTAATATATAGAAAGTCGGATATATCTTTATAGATAGGGGCAGTTCTAGCCTATACGCGTGTAAAGAGACCTTCTTAATAATCTTATAGGGCCTAAGGTTCTTCTAGTTAAGTTTCTTTAAGGCTTATTACGTTCGTATATTGCGCGTGTTAAGCTAGACTTCATTACCTACATTATACGCTAGTGCTAGCAAGCGCTTACAGTTTACATATTCCTGTTAGAGAGCCTGTGCCTAAAACATTCCTTCCTAAATATATTTAGTAACTTCTTAGAGCTTATTAATAAGTTAATTAGCCTCTTTAGCTTATAAAGCTTAGAATAGAGGTCTTCTTATTTTTATAGGGGGCTTAAAGCCTATGCGTAGGTTCTAGCTAAAGCAGGCTATTATTAGAGATACTCTAGTAGATTCTAAGACTATATTATTAGCTTCGAACTGTGCAAGTAACAGCTAGCGTACCTAGTTATCCTGCTAGTAGTTCGTATAGGCGCGGAGGATCTGTTCTATCGCAGCATTTGCGTTCTTAGTTTGTCTGTTAGTATTAGGGTAGGAACTCATAGAGATATAGGGGTTAATACTAAGCTGTTTACGCAGCTTATCATAGAAGGCAGAGACAAATTATCTGCCTCTATTAGAGACGATAGGATTAGAGAGACTATAGTTGCACTAAATATAGCGTAAGAACATATTAGCTACTTAGCAGCTTCTATTTCTTTACGAGGGATTATATACTAAAACTTACTTAATTAGTTAATTACTACTATAATATTAGTATGTCCTCTAGATTTAGGTAGGTTAACAACGAAGTTAACAGAAATGTCTTGCTACCTGCGTTCTAGTATAGGCAGGGGCTTCAGGCGGCTGTGATACTTCTTGCAAGAAGCCTTTGCACAGCAATAGGTATAACAGCATAAGATGTATTAATGTATTGTGTTAAACATGCGCAGCTAGTAGTACTCTCGCTGTATAAATTCTAGTGTTTTCCTGCGGCCAGGATGGCCACCTGACAGGGCGTTATGTGCGGCATAGAGGATCTTTATCTTAAGTTCGTCGTTGTCTAGTAGAACAAGTCTACTATAGTAGTAAAGGCGTTTATTATGCTCTTTGCATTTGCTAAGATTAATAATTTTTAATTATTATGCACTATTGCGTAATAGCTATACTACCTCTTAGATAAACAGGTCTTTAGCATACTCTTTTTTAATAATTTAGTTAATTAAGCAACTTATTTCTGTAAGGCAGATTATTATAGGTTTCTTAAACAGTTCTAGGCGTAATAGCGTTTATTTGCGTGCTAACCTAGCAGCGTCTTATGCAGATTAATCTTAGCTGCGACGCGTGAGAGCATCTAGCTTCTCTCCTTGTTTGCTAAGTCTATACGAGATCGTGAAGTTAAATTAGGATAGGTATTCAGACTAGCGCGCTTAATAATAGCTTAACGTACCTCACAAGCGAGCTGATCACACAAGCGAGCTGATCACTGTGCCAAGACCCCCCCAAAACTACCTGTTACCTATAGTACTTTCGCGATGAGCTAACAACAAAACAACCTACTACCTTCAAAAGAAGCCCGATTACAGACTGCGCTTCTAGCTATCCAACGCGACGCGACACTATCCTAGAGATGCGCTGCAGCTATCTACAACGTCTCTCAAAGTACACTTAGTACTCGGCTCGCTGGAATACCTCCTTGACGCGATTGCACGCCTAACTTAATGAATCTCCTTAAGACAGAGGAGGATGTGATTGTTCAGCATATCCTTAACCTCAACGCGCGAGGATTTCTGCCCCAGCTTGCTGCTGTTAAGGATATGGCTAATTCTTTGCTGGCTGAGCGCCACTGCGACCCTGTTAGCCTAAACTGGGCTGCAAACTTCGTTAAACGTTGCTCTAAGCTTAAGGTTAAATTTAATCGCAAGTATAACTACAAGCGAGCCCTCTGCAAGGATCCTGAGGTTATATAAGGCTAGTTCTGACTTGTAGAGAACACAAAGGCTAAGTACGGTATCCTTAATAAGGACACTTACAACTTTAACGAGTCTGGCTTTATAATAGGCATGATATCAACTAGAGCAGTAGTCACAGGCTCTGAGCGTTAAGGATGGCCAAAGAGCGTTTAGCAGGGCAATCGCGAGTGGACTACGGTGATCTAGGGTATTAATGCAACTGGGTGGGCAATCCCACCTTTTATCATCTTCAAAGGCAAGAACTAACTCTCTGCCTAGTATAAGGAGGATAACCTACCTCGCGACTAGGTAATTGTAGTCTCTAAGAATAGCTAGACAACAAATCAGCTTAGTATAGAGTAGTTAAAGCACTTTAACGCTTATACAAAGAAGAGGACTATAGGAAACTATTATCTACTTATTATTGACGGCCACGAGAGCCACAACTTGCTTGAATTCTAGCAGTACTGCAAGGATCACAATATTATCACCCTCTGCATGCCTCCTCACTCGTCGCACCTACTGCAGCCTCTTGATGTAGGGTGTTTCTCGCCTTTAAAGACAGCTTATAGCTGCTAAGCTAAGGATCTGATGCGCAACAAGATCACCTATATCACTAAACTAGAGTTCCTACCGTGCTTTAAAGGCGCCTATAACGCTGCAATCACAAAGGCTAACATACAAGGAGGCTTTCGAGGCGCTGGATTAGTCCCATTTGATCTAGAGGCGGTGGTATCAACGCTTGACGTGCGGCTGCGCACTCCACCGCTACCTACCGTCGAGGACGATCCCTGGCAGTCGCAAACTCTAAGCAATACTATAGAATTTAGGTCGCAATTAAAGCTGATTTAAGAGAGGATTCAAAGACATATAGATAGCTTACCTACGTATATAGTTAAGGCGATCAAAAGCTTGTTAAAAGGTGCAGAGATGATAGCGCATTCTCTAGTATTAATGACTAAGCGCAACGCTAAGCTCTAAGCTGCCAACGAGGCCTTAAGTAAGCGTAGATTACATAAAAGGAAGCGCTTACAGCAGCAAGGGACCTTAACGATTAATAAGGGCGTGCGACTAACGACCCTTAAGGAGTCTGGGGCGCGTAGTAATAGAAAGAAGGCGAAGAAGAGGGTGCGCGTTGAGGCAGGTGAGCCTAGCCAACGACGCTGTGGACGCTGCGGCAAGGCAGGACATAACGCGCGCACGTGTAGGCAAGAAGTAGTAATAGATTCTGAGTATAATAGCCTATTACGATTCTCTATAACAGTCCTGGACGGTGCTATACTACAGTGTACAGTCGTGGTTTTGGTGGGGTCTTGGCAGAGTGATCAGCTCGCTTGTGTGATCAGCTCGCTTGTGAGGTACGTTAGCTGTTTTGTAGTTACAAAGTACTGCAGGTTCTTATAATTGCTTAGAACGTTAATTAGGAATGCAGCACTCTCTAGTTTAGGTCTCTATTACTTAAAGCAATAGACAATAGTAAGAAGTTCCTTATTATAAATCTTATAGTTATTCTTAGCAAGGTTTGTTTGCTTTAAGTAGTACGCAATAGAACGTAGTACTCCTTTAGCGTCGTACTAGGATAACACTCCTGCTGTCACGTAGTCAGAGGCGGTAGCCTCTACGACAATACATAGGTCTAGGTTAAAGTGTTAGAGGATAGGGGCAGTTATAAAGGCCTTCTTTAAATCGTTAAAGGCTTTCCTATAAGGTTCGTTAGAGATAAATATAATATCTTTTTTTATTAGATTTATAAGAGGTGCAATAAGATAAGAGAAGTTATTAATAAACCTTCTATAAAAGTTAGTAAACCCTAAGAAAGCGCGTACGTCCTTTATATTGTGCAGGTACTCCTAGTCTAGTAAAGCTTGAACTTTCTTAGGGTCTATGGGTCTATCTGTACGCTATTAACTCTAATAACGTATCCTAGATAGACAACTTCTATCTTATAGAACTTACACTTATTAATATCTAGCTATAGGCTAGGTTACTTTAGAGCTTTTAGGACTAATTAAACATAGTTATAGTGTTTATTAAGGTTCTCGCTGTAAATTAAGATATTGTCTAGGTACGCAGTGCAGAATATAGTAAGAGAGGTGTTGGTAGGCCTTATATGATCGTACGGGTGAATAACAACGAGGTTCTTCTAGTGACTAGTATATTAGTATTAATTAATCTATGAACGTGGGTGCTACGAAAGTATACCTGAGCGTAACGCAAGTCGGGCTGAAGTAGGATCGAAGAAGGATCGAGTCAGCTCGGCGGTCAGTGTTGAGCAGACGACGTCCCTACCGATACTCACGATCCGACAAGAGGAGCGTAATGTATCGTTTATAAAATGTTAGAACGTACTTAGAGCGTTAGCTAGTCTAAACAGCATTACTAAGTATTCAAACAGGCTATATTAGGTGCAAAAGGCTGTTAACTATTCGTCTCCTTCAGCAATGTAAAGGCAGTTAAACGCAGCAATAATGTCAAGCTTCGTATAGTACTTAGCCTTGCTAAGTTAGTTTAGAGTCTCTTATATTAATAGAATTGGATAGCAGTCCTTAATTAAAATAGCGTTTAGGGCGCAATAGTCGACGCAGAAGCGCAGTCCTCCCCTAGGTTTCTTAACGAAGATTACTAGGGAGGCGACAGGAGAGGCGCTAGCTCGTATGAACCCCTTAGAGAGGTTGTCCTTAAGATATTTGCGTAGTACCTTAAGTTTATTCTAGGACATGCTATACAGAGGACTAAACCTATATTTACTTGCCTTCTTTAAGCTTAATCTTATAATTGTATAACTAGCGTTTAAGTAGTTAGTTAGAATTCTCCTTTGAGAAGACGTCTAGCAGGTTATAATACTCTGCAGGTACTTTTATAGCTAGGTCTGTGTAGACCTTAGGTGCAAGAGCCTTGTTAATGTCAGCGATTAACAACACAGCAAAGATCTCGTGTCTGCGTTTTCTAGCAAGGTTAAGCAGTAAGGCTGCTCTAATATAGGAAATATTTAGTTCTGCATTTAAAGCTGCTGTTAGTTTATTATTAGGTTTAGACAGGGACAGTAGTTCTGCAATTAGAGGCAGGTTAGAGTTAGGTGCTTAAAGCTATTACTTTATCTTAGGAATTAGTTAACTGTAGTAGTGCTTAATAGGGAGCATTAGTTTTAGAGAACTTAGGCGTAAGAGCAACAGTTGCAGACAGTGCTCCACTGTTAAGTCCGCCGTAGCCTAGTGTAGATGCGACAGTGACAGGCAGCTCTCCGCCGTCAGTTGAGCTGTAGATAGCTAAGCATCTCGTAGGTACTTAGAGACTAGGCATTGTAACCTGCAACGTGCAGCATTAAACTATAGTTATTTATATTTATAGTTAATGCAAACTTAGTGCTTAAATATCTAAGATTAGCTAAGGATAATACTATAGTTTCTAATATTAGTAACTATTAGTTAGATTATCTCTTTATAATTAAGGTGTTAGAGATTTTATTTCATAGTGTAGGCAATATAGCTGCCTTTTAGGTAAGTGCCGTTAAATCCTTTTAAGTATAACACATTAGGTAGCAGAGTTAGAGATAGTTTATATTTGCGCGCTAGAGATCTGTAAATAAACTTAACACTAGTAGCTCTAGTATTAATTAAAGCAAGGACGTTAGCTGTAAAGCTGTCCTAGTATATAGTATAAGGAATATTAATTTAATAGCTCTATAGTATTACAATGTTAGGTTCTGTAGTTAGGTTAGCAGAAATCTAGGAGCACTAGGGTCCTAAGCAGCAACTTAACCTCAGGACGAGGCTTTTACTTAAGGCTTCAGTGACAAGGTTAGAGAGCGCCTCCCCTGTGGAAAGCAGCTTCTCCTTAAAGGTGCAGAAGTAGTCAAAGCTAAGGATCAGCGACGACGTGTACGGTAGTTAGGGACAGTTTTTAGCAGCAGGGAGTAGCTTTAAGCGCAAAGGTGCAAGACAGAAGATGTACACTTGCAGGAGTAATAGCCCTTATATCTACACTTAAAATAAGAGTTATTCTTAATCTTCTTTTAGCATTTAGCAGAGTTTAAGAGTATATAACTTAAGGAATCGATTTCTATAGCATTAGATGAGGGTAGAGCAGCAGGGGCGCACTGTTAGGGACAGTCTAGGAGGAAACAGAGGTTATTATCGTATGTTAAGATATAGTTTGCGTATTTGTTCAGGTCACGTAGGAGAGCGTGTCCTACTATAGCGCGTTATAGTTCGTAGGATAGCAAGTTGCATAGGGCGCTAATAAGGCTAATATTATTAAGGCTAGTGTTAGCAGCAAGGCGACAGAATTTAGCGTAATAAGAGGTAAAACTTTATTTGCCCTGCTTTAAGTTGCTAAGCTTACTTAAAGCAGTAAGTTCGTAATCAGGGTCTCTATAAGTAGCTTATAGGAATAAAATAAGCTAGTTAACGTTGTAGATATTCTTGTCTATTAGCAGGTTGATAAGTAATACAGCATCTTTCTCTAGACAAGAGTGTATATACAGGAGGCAGGATCTTTTATTAAGATAGCAGTTAGCGTTTTCTTTAAGCTTATACTAAAGTTTACAAATAAACGCTAGTAAGTCTTTTCTTTTACTATTAAAGAGGGACAGGTTAGGTAGATAGTTAGTTCTGTGCAACAGGGTCGTAACAGCTTAAGTCGGTGAAGGGGTCCTTGCAAGAGGCGAGCTATTGCTAGATAAAGTCTCTATTTCTGTTACTACGCCTTTAGCATTAGTTTAAGTAACTTAGGGCTAAGCAGCTAACTTAGCTTTAATTAACTTAAGCTCCTGTTAAAGTAATGTTATTTCCTTATAATAATAGGCCTCCTGTTTAGCAAGAGTATTAGTTAGCCTACTTAGCTAGGCTAGAATCTGTTCTATTATAGCATTTAAGTTATTAGTAGCTATAATTAAGAGTTTTAGTAGTAACATAATATAATGTCACAGGAGGCAACAAGCAGGAACGTCAGAGCTTATAGGGAAGTTTAATTAATATACTGCGTATAGGTCTTAGGTGTAATATAAGACGTTGTGTGCAGAACAGAGCAAGGTACGGAGGCAGAAAGGAATATAAGCAGGGGAAGGCTCGAGCGCGGACGCTAAGCCTACGCGGAGATAGTCAGGAGGCGCATCGGCGGTTCTGCGGTTGCCAACGATCGGAGCCTTTTGCAGAGCAGCACTATGGAGTGCTGCAGAGTATAGTAGCCACCCGTGTAGTGTGGTACTGTCGAGTATAGTAGTCTGGGGTGTTAGGGTACGTTACCGTGACACTCTGTGATGAACTGTTGCTCAAAGTATTGCTGATTAGTGCCGTCGTCGTCGTTATTGTAACGACGCAGGCAAGACAAGAGATCCGAACTCGGTGTGGTCTCACTCAGAGGCATATGGGAGTGCGTGGGAGAACCGTAACCTAAGATCAATT